>JAWWLV010000183.1:10671494-10684318 GCA_035041135.1 Platyrinchus mystaceus
TTTGGGGGTTTTGCCTTTTTTTTATTTTTTTTTTTTTTTTTTCCCCCCCCCCCCCTAACTTTTTTTCCCTGCCCGCTGCCTTTTGGGGGTTTTTTTTCTCGTCCCCTGCGCCTGCCCGGCGGTTGTCCCCTCGCCCGCGGCCCCGTCCCTCAGGGCATGTCCCGGTCCAACAGCGTGAGCCCCCCGGGCTTCGGCGGTCCCGCGCCCTGGGCAGGCACCGAGCAGCACCGCTCGGCCTGGGGCGAGGCGGAGGCCCGAGCCAATGGCTACTCCTACCCGCCGCCTCCCAACAGGTCCTCGGGCAAGAAGGCCTCCCGCATGTCGAGCAGGTGGAGGAGCGAGGAAGACTACGAGCCCCGTAGCCGCGGGGAGAGCGGCTGCAGGATGATGAGCTTTAGGTCCAAATCCGCCTGGCAGGAGCACGGTGACGACAGCCGACGTCACCGGTCCCGCCACCCGCCCGGCAGTGATTCCCCCGCTGCCCCCAACAATGCCAGCCCCCGACAGCTGGGGGAGCAAGGGGAGGTGCGGCCCCGCTCGGTGGAGCTGGGGCTGGAGGAGAAACGCATCAAGGCCAAGATTGAGGAGCTGGAGGAAGAGGACGGGGACGAGGGGGACTCCGAGGCGGCCTTCTCCATGGGCAGTTGTTGCAGTAGCCTGCTGCAAATCTTCAGGTCCAAGAAGTTCCAGTCTGAGAAACTGGAACGCCTCTACCAGCGCTACTTCTTTCGGCTTAACCAGAGCAGCCTCACCATGCTGATGGCCGTGCTAGTGCTGGTCTGCGTGGTCATGCTGATCTTCCATGCGGCGCACGGCCACTATGAGGTATCCTACGTCGTGGTGCTCTCTCTGGCCATCCTGCTGATGGTGGTGCTGTGCATGGTGTGCAACCGCAACGACTTCCACCAGGACCACATGTGGTTGGCATGCTACTCTGTCATCCTGGTGATCCTGGCCGTGCAAGTGGTAGGGGTTCTGCTGGTGTGGCCCAGGAGCGCCTCAGAGGGCATCTGGTGGACCGTCTTCTTTATCTACAGCATCTACACACTGCTGCCCGTGCGGATGAGGGCCGCGGTCATCAGCGGGGTGGTGCTCTCCGCCATCCACCTGGCCGTCTCCCTCAAGATCAACGCAGAGGATAAGTTCCTCCTGAAGCAGGTAGGCAAGCCCTGAGTGGTTTGAGTGTGCGCTCAGCATTGAAGGACGAGGGAAGCAGTGCTGTCTGACTTCCACAGGCCTGCCCGATGCTGGAAGGCTGACAGGGCTTTCAGTCTAACCCCTTGGTCACTACTGCTGGGTGGGATGCTGTACAATGTGGTAGATAGCCTGCAATCTTGCCTTTTTCCATAGCTTTGCTGTTTTCTCATTTCTTCTAAGTTAAGGCTCTAAACATGTAAGAAATGTGCCTTACTGCTTTGCCATGACAGCTGCTCCAGCACTGTCAGCCAGCCCTGCTAATGCCCCTTCAGCTGTATTTAATGTAAACAGCCTTGTGCTCAGCACACCTGTGGAAGGGTATCTGTGTGTGCTGCCATGTTACTGAGAAACGTGTGGAGAGTGTGGCTGTTTTTATGAGCTAGAGGTTATCCTTGTGTGTCACTCTGAGTTCGAGTCTGGGTTCTGTGTCAGCACAGAGCTTGGGTGTTGGAAAGCATGCTCCACGGGAATGTGGGGTAGGCTTTTGGTTTAGCAGGAAGGTGTTTTGCTCTGAGATGTGCTGGAAATGTCTACAGTGAAGAAGCTCAGAGTTCATATACAGCCAGAAAAAAAAAAGTATGAGAAAAGTGCAAATGCAGGTTATTATTTAGCTGTGATATCATGTTTAACTGAAGTCGTTCAGTTCACAGGAACAATAAGACTATTATCAAATGCCTTACAGTGCAATTTTTAATTACCATATCTGTATAAACAACAGCAATACAAGGCGCCACTCTTTTTTTCAAGCAAAGCAAGCAGCCTCGGGACTCATGTGCTTTAAGCTTTCCACACACCGAGGCAATCAGGAAACCATCGACTTAAAATGAAGCTGTGAGGCAGTTGTCATCCTTTTGATGTGCAGGACTCTGAATAAGGATGAGCCTGTCACAGAGTCAGCCCTGATGCTTGGGTGAACCCAGGGACTGTTTATTAAAATCAGGTGTTTGTTAGCTTTACAGCCCTATCACATAATACAAAATAAAGCTTTGCATGCAGTGTCTCCCTTGAGTCTTAGTTTTGAGTTGTTTTGAGTTCCACCTATGGCAGTGGCAAGAGAAGTTGTAGGGCTTAAATAAAATCTCATAAGGATGAGGCTTGTCACTGCTCTGCTATATAAAATTGCCTATGAAATAACTCTCTTCCACCCCCTGCCCAGTTAAGCCTGCTTGGACAGTTTCTGGCTTTGTTCTTAGTTTTTGTTACAGATATTTTTATAAACTGTACATGCCATATTTTCATATGTTTGCTATAAATGTCTTTTTGTGCCTTTCCAGCAGAGAATACACTGTGAGTGGGACAGTTGCTGTTTTTCTGCTTCACTTGAAAAAGTTTGCTAATGGCATGAACTCTTCCCCACTGGGGCTCTGGTCCTGCAAAGCCTTGTGAGTGCTCTTGGCTTTGAAAACTGTGACTTGTCCTATTGAATTCAGTGTATTTGGAGACTGTATCCTTGCCTATGAAGGCAAATCCCATCATGATTATAGCCAGAAGACCTAGCAGTTGATTATGAGCAGAGTTGAATTTGTAGGATCCTAATGAGTGTATAAAATATCGTCATGTTATAAAGTGTTGGTAACTGTATTTTAATAGGAAGGAGCCTAAATTACAAAGGACAAATGACTGACTCTCTCAGTGGAGAATTTGGGATTACAGCTCCCTCCCTTTCCAAACTGCAGGGTTATTTGTAAGAGGTTGGGCTTGTGTATTAAGTATGCACTTGTCAAAGGTAAAAGCATGGGCAGTAGGTGATGGTGCAGTATGCACAGATCTGTGCATTGCACTGTTGCTTTCCCTTTCATACTAATGCTGGTTTTTTTCTGCAGTTTGACAATAAACATTCAGTTAATGAGGAATGTCCTAGGAGTGCTCTTACTTTGTTTTCAAAGGCGGAGCGTCTCTCCACATTGCTTGCTTATTTTTCCTGCTAACACCGTCTCTATCTTGCTGTGGTCTACGTTGGCATAGCTCTGGCTGAATTCAGTGGGGTTGTACAAGGCCAAGAATCAGATTCCTTGCACATTTGTGTATGAACATGGGCTGCTATCTCTGTCTGTCTGAGAGAAAAATCTGTTGTGCTGAACACATCGCCTCACAGCTATGAACAGGCCTTCCTCACTGGGGCTGTATCTCGTTGCCGTGGAAATCGGTCGTGTTCAGCTCTGTCCCCCCAATGGCACACAAGCCCTATTTTCTTCCTTCAAACTATCAGGGGTGAAGGCAGAGGAAGAACCAGATGATTCGAGAAGAGGGAGTTAAGTTGTTTTCAGTGACTTCACGCTGGCAGTCACATCAGCCTGTGTTTTGTGGAGCAGGAGTGAATGTGAATGCATTTGTGACTATGTGACCAGATGGTACTTTATACCTAACAGTCACAGAAGAAAGGCAAGTTAGATGTATATCCCCTTTCCCCTCTTTTCATGGCATTTTTAGCTATAATACCTGAGCAAGTTCTTCGTGGGGCTTTTTGTTTTTAATCCTCTCCCAGTTGTTTCCAAGCCACAAGAAATCATACAGTCTTGTTATTATCTACTGACATTCAAAGCTGGGTGACTCTTGTGTAGACTCCTGAGCACTTTTATGAGGCTCAGGAGCCTGTTAAAAACTCCTCTTTCTCAAGAGAGTGAAATTCTTGGGTTTTAAGTCCCTTTTGGGAGAAAGGCAGCTTGTTGGATTCTCATGCTGAGGATGCATGATTTTATTGTCTGAATTATCTTCTCTTACCATTACTGAACTTCTCTGTCACCAAACTCTCTGGTCAAAGGCTGTGATAATCAGACTTCATGAAAGGGTTAATGCAGTTGGCTGTTTCTGAATTTGTAAAGTGACAGGAGTAAAGGTAGTTGTGATTATTCAGTCTTAACTGAGCTGCTTTTTTTTTAATAAGTCTTCTGGGGTCACTGGATTTGGAATGTAGGCTCTGACTTCTGTTTGCTACCTGGAGGAGTCTGGGGTCTGTCTTTAAAAAGAGTGCCCTGAGCACCCCTATGAAAAGCAGTGGGTATATGTGGTACCTCTTGTCTGATTGGGTAGGGGCAATGATCTTGGCTTCTTGAATTGATGTTTGACTGAAACAAAAATTGCTAATTAATACAAATTATTTCATTATATTAAAAAGTTATCCAATGCTGAGGGAGGGGAATTTACTTTACAGAGCACAGTGAATAGATGATGTTCCACCAACTACAAGTCTTGATTGCTTAAAAGTGGGGATGTTTGTGTGTTTCTGTGTTACATTAATTTTAGAGAGACTGCTTTTGGATTTATTGGGGAGGTGATGACTGCATTTGCCTTTAGGTTTATGTCTTTGTGTTATCCTGGGACAGTATGGATTACAAATGTGTTTCATTGCACATAAGTCTGTCCTCTTCTCTTTGTATATAAATGTATCTTTTTCAGGCCAGCCTTTTCCATGTGTTGGTTTCCATACACTTTCAGGCTCTGAAAACACACTCAACTCCCAGATTCACATAAGAATTACTTTGTGTGAGTGAGGCTTTCTAATACTTAACTGAGAAAGAAATATACTATTTCCCAGTAAACTGCCTTGCATTCACAGCAAAGATAACACAGGTTTATTGTCCGTTCCGATCGGGATGAGCTGCCTGGCTGACCCACGGACTTGTACAGGCACATGGGAAGCGCTCGCAGCGTACGGGCTGCTGATGCTTAACTGGAATCATGTGAGGAGACCAGCTGCCCTCAGTGCAGATAGTCTTGAGTAAGCACTGGCATTTTTGTAAGGCTAGCGGCTAAGGGACAGGGAATTTCACAAGAGAGTTTATTGGGCTCTGAATCAGACTTAAAAAGGGATGGGGATTGTGTGTGGGAGTGGGTGGGGGACCGGGGGTAAGGGATAAGAATGCCATATATACAATCATCAAACAAACCTGCGGACTGAGGTTAGATTTACTCCTATTTTCCCATCCAAACTTCTTTTATTGTAACTTTCTGATGTTCCTTGTTCAAGCATATATTGAAGCCTTTGTAGTTTATTAACTCAGTGTGAGTGAGTGAGTGTTAAGGTACCATGAAAAATAAATACCCTTTTTTGTTTGATTGGTTTTTTGTTTGTTTGTCTTTTTTTGGCTTGTGTCAGTAATCTCATTGAAAGAGAAACTGAAATGTATTGTTCTCTTTCCTCCCCAAATACTTCTGCAAACCTTCTGCAAAGGATCTCTGACAGCAAAGTTCTGAACAGCTGCCCCAGCACATGGCTTTTTTTTATGGCTCCCTGGCTCAAGGCTCCTGATGTTGATCTCCTTCTTGCTCGACCCTTTTCTGTGTGTCTGTCTCCATCATAACAACATTACATTAGTACTCCTCATCCTTCACATCTGAGAACTGTGTATGTGTTGGCCTTTCATTGTGTCAGTCCGTGTTAATGGTACATGATTGATCTGCAGCTGCATGGTGGCTCTCTTGAAAGTGCAGCATTTCAGTTTAACCATTTCTAGGAAGATGCTGGTATGAAAACATATGAAATCTCTCCTTTTCCTTTTTCTATATAAACTGTCACTTCAGCAGGGCTAAAAACAACTTCTTACTGTAACAGGGTGTCATCTTGAGTCTTGTGGATCTCTTCTAGCGTCTTGTAAAGATGCTTTTTAGATGCAGTTTGAATGGCATTCAACAAGAAGTTAGTCACATAGTACTGTGTGTTCCATCTCAGCCTCAGCATGCTTAAGATATGTAGGTGATGACTGATTTCAAGAAGACAGATTCTCAGAAGTGTGTTAATCAAGTCACTGTATTGTGCTTTCATTGTCTTCAAGCAGACTTTATTCATCAAAAGGAGAGATGAGCTACCTGAAATGCAGATAATCTGTGTGTCAGTTTTCCTATGGTTGCATTCTACTGCCTGTTCTACTTTTTTCTACCTGGAAAATAAATTTGAGGAATGTTCATTTAGGACATGATTTTTAAGGTGCTTGGCCACATGGGGCCAGGTACTGTGTGCCTCAAACAGCACTTAATATCCTGTTCTGCATAAGCATTGATATCAGTAGGGCTCTCATGCAGTAGGAAGTGCTCCAGCACTGCTCACTACTGAAGAATCTGCCTCAGCAGCAGCTGGACTGAAGTTAGAGAAAATTGATTTGTGGTCTTTTGTTCAGGGGAAAAAATGGCAACCTCAAATATTCAGTAACTGTTGCACTGATAGTTGCCTCCCTAGTGTAATTCTGTATCAGAGGTAATTAAATAAATCCCCGAGGTATTGCGTATCAATTAGTCCTTTGTAGGAATATTATCAGTATCTCTGGGGAATGAATGTGTTGCTTGGGGTTTACAAAGGCATATCTGTTTTCCTTATCTCCTAAATTACCCTATGATCCTGCCACCTCCTAGTGTCCCCCCTTGCTTTATCTTCTTTCTCCCCACCATGAATTAGTTTAATATTTCACTGTAATGATCACTGGTATCAAAAGCTGTTAGTGTGATAGTGTTAGAGTGCTGTGTGTCTAATTTTTCCATGTTCCTGTGTTCTTAATAGGTTTGTTGTCTCGATAAACTGACCCATTTGACTAATTTCTCTCAGCCTCGTGGTGGTAATCGTGGTCTTATAGCTGGTTTGGATCTTGGTGAATTGAAGACAAAACCTAACGGGGATGATTGAGGTGCATAGCAAAAGACTTGTCCTTCTAGGCATTTTTATGACATTCTTGAAAAGGCAGTGTGTGCTAGTTCTGTTTATTTCTGGAGAGGTGAAGATAGTTCAGCAAAGTGTTGGGATTCATTGAGATGCATGAGGCAAAAGGATAGCTTTCCATGCCCTAATCTCACAAAGCAGTCGTTGACTTGTCCTTTAGGGTCCTGGGCTTGATGGCTTAGTTTGAATCCAGTGTGCCCCCTGTTCTCTGTTAGAGACCTGCCCAAGGCAGGACATCTTATTTACGTGGTCTTTTGTGAGTAACCAGATTCAGAAGATTTATAAACCTGACAGCAGTGGATACAAAATGCTGATTTTCCTGGTGCTAAAGGCTCGCTGGAACTGGCCGTGCCCTCCTGGAGCCTGAATTGGCTCAGTGCTTCCTAAATGCCCTTTTGCTCCGAGTTCGCTGTTGTGTGGGCAGCACTGCCAAGGGCTGGGGTGGAAGAGGGCTGGGACTCAGCCCAGCTGGAATGTGAACTTTGGGCACCAGACTCTTTTCCAAGTGCATTCAATTTGCGACTGATTAGCTAATCTTTCAGTCATGTACCATAGCTCCTTCTCCGTCTTTCAAGAAAAGTGGAACAATTGCTAACTTTTTGGCCATTGCAGTAGTTGAAATAATTACAATCTTTTGGGAATAGCTGATTTGGTCATCATATTTTGGTACTACTGGATGTTATTCTCATTTTCTAATTGAACTAAATAACCTTTCCTTCTGTCCTGATAGAAGAGGCAATGAAAAATCTCCAGCAGCAGCTGAAAAACTGAGAGGTAAAAATTGAAATTATTTTGACAGCAGCTTCCCTGGGTGTGGAAAAGTGATCCACCCTGTAGCTGGTAGTGGCTTCTGAGAACTTGTGCTTTGAAAAGCTCCTGTCTTTCTATTCTCTTTTTTTTTTTTTCCCCTTTCCTTTTTTCTACTTCTCATCTTTTGTTTTTCCTTCTCATCTGTCTTTACTTATTCTTTTTTTGTTCTTTTTTCCTTTTGTTCTTTTCTGTATTTGTTCTTTTTTATTGTCTTTTTTTCTATCTTGTTTTTTGTTTGTTTTTTTTTTTTCTTCTTATTTTGTTTTCCCTGTGCAGGTGGGTGCGGTTCAGAGGAAATTCCCACTTTTGTTTGAGGAGGTAGAAGACAGGGCTCCAAGTTTTGCCAGCCTTGGGCAAGCTTTGTCCTCCTGTCTGCTTTATACTGTGGGATTTACATGGCAGCTTGCACAGGTAATCTGTACCCAGAAAATGTAATGTGGAGGGAGCTGAAGTGCACCAGAATCTCCCCCGAGCCTTCCAGCTGCTACACAATTTTATGACGTGTTACATGGGGTTTTTTTTTCATGGCCCAGAGGGATAGGACAGTGACAAAGTGTGTGCAAGGAATGGGAAGATTCACAGTTTCTGGGAAGTGGGTGGAGTTCCTGTATAACTGCTGTGTGACTTTTTTCATCTCCTGCGAGTCCTGTGTTTTGATGTGGGATATACTCAGTGTTAGTTCCTTCCCTCCCTCTGAAGTCTAGCCTGGTGATCTGAACTTGTGATATCTTTCATCCATGGGATGCTCTTTCTTCTTTTTGTTTTGACATTGATGATACTTTTAAAATATTTTTTTTTTTGGTCTTTACCTGAGATGTATCCCACTGCTGCCAGAAACTTAATTTGATTCATTATTCTGGAGTCCTTAGGCTAGGTAAAAACCCAAGGGGAAATCTCATGTGAATGAGAAAAACACAACCCCAAAGATATTAAAAAGGATAATGTAGTTATGAGGGGGTGTGGGAAACAGACAAGAATTTTAATATTTGTCTCCTGAACTCCTAAATGTTCTCACCTTATCATAAGAAAGCTTGAAGCTTCTAGCACTTACTAAGATCACACATAAAATGACTGTCAGGCCAAGATGAGTCAAAATGCTTTTTAGCCCCTGCAGCTGGGGGGCTAAATGAAACCATCCTAATGAAACCATCCGTGATGTTTTGTGATGGTGCTGAGTCTGGCCAGCTTCACCACTGGCAGGTACAGGAATGGCATCGTTGAGCAGATCTGTGGTAGAATTTAGCATGGTCTTGTTCTGACACTCAGAGAAATGGGCTCCACATTACATTTTAAAGCTCTGCCTTCTGCTTTCAGCCTTGCTCTTGGATGTTCGCAAAGCTCTGTCCCGTCAGGAGCCTGGTAGGTGGACCAGCTTGTGAACTGCTTCAGCCAGACACAGTCAGTTTTGCACCACAAAGATGATGCATTTACAAACAGTAGAAGTCCCCCCAGTTTTAAGAATTAATGGTGGCAGCATGTGCATCACCACAATATTGCTCCTGGTGCCAGGCTGGCCTCCCTGCTGCTGAGTAGGACTTTTGTTACAGCACTCACTATAGAAAGTTTCATTGTATAGTCAGGCTTTGTTCTGCAAATAAAATATCGTTATGTACTTTTTTTTTCTTCATATTTTTAAGTCACTAATGCAATTGCCATGTATCCTTACTCCCTTCCCCAGACATCAGGAACACAAATCATATTTGTGTGTTGATGTTATCAGGGCTGTCTGTAGTGTACATTGTATAGTCATCATTTGTGGCTTCTCCTACTTCACAGCAGCAGAAATAGCAGAAGAGAAGTATATTTCAAAGCATCCTCAATCCTGCCCTTATTTTGTTTATAATTCCTTTACCTGGACTGCTTATTTTGCAGTTTGAGTGATGAGTTTCCAGATGAAATATTAAACTGCCTTTCTTTTCATGAAAAGTTTTACACACCCATGTAATACCTGTCAAATTTCTTACTGTGAATTGGGTCTTTGTGGTCCTGCTGTGCTTGGCTATCATCCTCCCTTTTCCTGGGAAACCTTGCTTCTGGGAGATTGAGCTTTGGGAATTAAAGCTGCTCTACAAATTTAACGTGCGCATTCCACTAGTATCAGAGTGCATCTTTGCAGACAGTAAACAAAGGACTCTGCTGATGCAACAGAGAGGGAATAGAAATAAAGAAAGGTTTGTGTTTTCTCTTTTTCTTTTCCTCCAGACATTAGAAATTGATCTCTCAAAGCGGCAACTTACGCAAACTGTTTATTCTTCAAATATGTTTGCAGCTTGTATAAGACATTCTGTCTCACTTCATAGTTAAAAGAAAAGGCTGTGACATTGCTTACAAGAATCTGTCATAAAACGTTGCTGATGCAAACAGTTCCCTGGCTGTATTTTCCCTTCCAGAAAAAGCCATGGCTCCTTCCCTAAATTCTCTGCTCTAGACTAAATGCTACAAGCACTGATCTCTGTGTCCCTCTGACTCTGAAAACTGAATTCTTGGAGCTAGCGATGTGGTAAGGGACTACTCAAATCAGTATTTCTAAAAACAGTAGTTTGCTGGCCAGCCTACAGATGACAGAACTACTCAGACACGTTTGCTGAGTGATGAACTCTTTCCGTTTGCTGTAAGGTACCCAACAGCAGCTCTGTGTGTGTGTATTCTTGCTTAACATATGTATTTATGCACAGAGTTGCACAAACAGGATGACCGAGGGATATGTTATTAGTGAAGATGTTTCCCTCTGAATGGGGTTTCTTTTTTTCCAGGCAAGTGGTTACTAGTAATCTCATAGAGGAAAGGAAGAAATGCTCTGTGGTTCTAAGGAAAGAGGATGCTCTGCAGTGTGATGTGAGAATGTGTAATTACAATGTCAGTCTCACTCATGCTAAAAGCTAAGTGCAGTCTCTAAAACTGTAGTAGGTTTCTAGTGTGGAACTGCTATTGTGGTGGTGAACTATCTGGGTCTTAAGGCCAGGAAGGACTGTCGAGCTCATTTAATGGTGCTCACTGAACAATTTTTCTGTTCAGATGGCATGGAATAAAAAAAAAGTTTAAATGCAGAATTGTACAGTATTTTTCAGTTGAAAAAACAATCCGCAGTGATCTATGAACTGAAGGTGAACTGAAACAATACTTTTTTTCCTCTCTTCTTCCAGTAAGACAGGATTATAACACTCTGTGATGGAACATATTTGGGGTATTGCTTACCAAGACCAAGTCAGCCTAAACCATTTGTGGCAGGTACTAATCACAGATCCATCTGAAAAAAAAAATTCCTTTGTATATGTGCTCTTGGGGGTCACAAAGGTATTGATGTGTTTTCTCGTTTGTTTTGTTGGTACAGAGGAGCTGTCCATGACTAGAGTTTTCTGGCTACTCCTAGCTGAAACTGGTGCTTAGTTTCCTTGTTTCACCTGGCTTTAGTTCCCACCCCACCCAAAGTCTGCCTTCTCTATTGTCACAAACAGTACCTTTGAATGACATCTGGCACAGCTGGGTCTCATCCCTGGGTGAGGCCTTCCTGAAAGCACTGCAGTACAAACAATAAGCTTGAAGGTTGCTTGTCCTTTCACAGGTGACTTCCCTTTCAGTGCCCAGTCCTTCTCAGCTCTTAGGATGGCTGTACTTAGGTAACTCTCAGCACTCCAGGACTACTTTAGGGTCTCTTAAAAGTGTATGCATTTTGCAGCTGTGAAATGACTGTGAAAAACTACTTAAGGAAGTATTTCCTGCAAATATTTTCACCTCTCATTAGAGAAAGTTAGGAGACTGCAATTTTGTTTTTGTTTGTTTGTTTTCCTTCTTCCCTAATGTAGGTAATGAGTATCTGGCTGTATCATGACACTGAAGGTTTGTCCAAGTAATGATGTTTAGGAAAGGTAACACTGGGTGGATTAGTTAAACCACAATATAGAGCCCACTATACAGAAATTAAAGTCCACTGCTGAAACCACCTTACTTGTCTATTTTAGATGTAAATGGACCGAGTTAATTTAATTCACTTCCAGAGGGAATGCAAACTAAATAAAGTCACGCTTGTTAAGAGAAGTGTTCTCACAGGTTTAAATAATTTTCTTCAATTTATTTTGATGAACTTTTCTGAACAGACCAATCTTTCCTCTAATATCTCCAGGGTAAAACTGTAGCTTATGTAAGTCAGGAGTACTTTTTATTATTAACTTAGTGTATTGCCCTTATATGCCATTTTCTGTTAGAATAGATAGTGCCCCTCTGTGTTACGTTTTGTTCCCTTTGACAAGGGCTGGGGCCAGTTACGATAGGGACAGAACCAAGAGAGGAGCTTATCTGTCATGTTTAGCCAGTCCTTGGCCCCATTTCCATTGCTTTTCAGGAGCCTGGTCACGAGTGTCTTTTCCATGTGCCTGTTTCTGTATGAGGGGTGCTGCTCACAACTCATCCTTCACACAGAAATGATCTGCTGTCAGAGCATGGCCTCTTGGTTGGGGCTGAGACCAAACCTTTCCATTGCCAATTCCTTAGCAGCTGGGACTGGGACTGTATGTCTGGGATCCCAGGTTGTTAAACACTGAGGTGGCAGGTGATGCTCTTCTGTGTCCTTCCCGGGAGAAGCTCCTTTGCTTTCCAGCAGCTCTCCTTCTGTTTAATCCATTTGCAATACTCCATACGCTGTTCAGCCGGTGCCTTGCTGCAGCATGAGCATATCTTCTGCATGTCAGACTTCATGGGGAGATGCTGTGACAGCTCCCTGCCTGCCAAACCTCCTGCTGAAGGTTATTGGAGAAATATTGTGCTCCCTTCAAATGGGTGGCATTGTAACATTGGCTTGCTGGTGGAAACAGCATTTGGGTCCGGGCTGAGTGAAAGGGTTGATTTTTCTTTCAGTAAAAGGGAAAAAAACCCATGAAGAGTGTCTTCTGCACAAACAGTAGCCTTAGGCAGAGATGCAGTTTCCTGGGCTGAGTTAACTAACTTCTGAATCTTGATGGCCACAATATCTCCTCCTGCTGCTATTCCCTGTCCCAGCTAGATCTGAAAGGAATTTTACCTGTGTTCAAACCATACCCTAAACCATTGTTGCTTTGTCTAGTTTCTATTTAGCACCAGGGACCCCCGGTGGCCTAGCGGTTAAGATGCTGGTCTCTCAGTGCCAAGGCCGCAGGTTCAAATCCCCCGGGTAGATGGAGCTCGTCAGCCCCTAAGG
>JAWWLV010000183.1:10684418-10792728 GCA_035041135.1 Platyrinchus mystaceus
AAATCCATTGCGCAGGCTTGAAAGGTAAAAACACCTTTCCCAGATCTTCGTTCGCGAAGACTGGCCACTTATTATTATTTAGCACCACAAGAAATGAGTTGGAATCTAAATGCTTTCTGCCTATCACTAAAAATACCTTTTTCCCTCTGGCTGCTTGCAAAATGCCTTTAACTCCCCTCAGGGCCTATCTGTGTGAAGGGACAGCTGGTGTAGAACAATAGTGACTGATTTACACTGATCAATCCTCACGTTACTGAGAGGCATCTGTCTTGTACTAGGCACCCTGCAGTGCATAAGAGTTGCTGGTGGAAGATATGTCTGCAGTGTCTCCTCTCTCCCCAGCCTTATTCCTCTGTAGGTTCTGGGGAAAAAAAAAAACAGAAAGAAATACTGCAAAAAAAAAAAAAAAAGTAGTGAGAGGTGCATTTTCCTCTTCTTCGCTTATGGGATAATGGAACATTGAGGCTCTGGTTTTCCAGAGCTTTGGCTGTGTGTGCTTTAGCAGCATGTCCTGCCAAAAAGTCAGACTCAGAAACTGAAATATTTTTTGCAGCCCAACTCAAGCAAAGTTAGTTTAGTCCATATATTTGGACCAAGGTAGTCTGGGAGGTGCACGTGCACACCTGAGTGGGCAGCTCAGAGGGGTGGGTAACATCTAGTGAGAAAAAAAGTGTCAAGCACCTTGGAGCAAATGCAGCAGGAGGATGTTAAGGACGTGTTAACATCCTGATAGGGATATATGCTGCTCTCAGACTTTGCTGGAGGGAAGGGCATAAAACCCTTTTTTGTGGAATCACAGATTGATTGGGTCAGAAGGGACCTTAAAGATCATCTAGTTCCAACACCCCTGCTGTGGACAGGGATATCTTCCACTAGACCAGATTACTCGGAGCCCCATCTATCCTGGCCTTGAACACTTCCAGGGGTGGAGCATCCACAACTTCTCTGGACAACCTGTTTCACTGTCTCACCATTCTATTTTTCCAGGAAACAAAACAGAAGAGAGAATGGCCAAGCATGATCTTTCCACCTGCTGCAGCCCACCCTTCCTCTGCCTTTTCCTTGCTTTCACCTCTTCAGTGATGTAAACAGCCACAGGAGAAGGCCCCAGGCAGTGCAGTTCTGTGTTCCTGCCACTGGTGTTTATTTTTCTGGTGCACTTTATCTGTGCAGGTAACTAGGATGAGCCCTGGCAGCCATCAGCTTTCACCGACAGCAGTCCAAGAGTGTTGCTTACTGACAAAAGAAAAGACAGTCGCATAAGGTGGCTGCAGGTTTAATCTCCATTGCCCTGTACTCCACAGTGACAGCAGGGATCAGGTTGTTTCAGTGGCTGTTACTTTCTCTTGCCTTGGTAAGAAGTTCCAAACTTTGTTAATGTTTTGAATGTCTCTGGCAGTTTGGTTAGAGTTTCTTTTTTGGCCTCTAAATAAACTGCAGTGGATAACTTTATGAAAAAACAATATTGCACTGATTCCCTCCATTTTTCTTTGGTACAAGTGGAATGTGTGGTGAGAGCATGATCCAACAAGTGTTACTTTGGAAGACTCACCTATTGCATGGGATTCAAGTAGTGCCCGTTCCCTTGCACTTCATGTGAGGGCAATTAGCGCACGTGCACGGCAATTAGTGCTGCAAATGAAGTCGACACGGGTGTATTCTGCCTCTTTAATGGCTTGCTTTCCTCCTCTGCCAAAAGAGCAACCAAGCAGTCTCAAAGGAACCTGCTGCCTTCTGATATTTAATTTGCTTCAGGCTTACCTTGGCATCCTGCCTCTTTCTTCTGCTGCCTGGCCTGGCCCACCTGCCTGTTCTCTACCAGTGCTGCAAAGGAAACGATACCTATTTCTAGAAAATCAGGCCATGACTTGCCCCATGTGCTGCACTTGGGCCTTGCAGACATTCAGCATCATCTCCCCCTGACATGCTTTGTCACTCCTGGTTCCTGACCTCTCTTCAGCAAAACATTGAGGTGGTTTCTGATGAACTGCACTACAAGTGGCCTCACCTGGCAAAGGAACATGCTGGTGGAAAACTGCAGAGCAATTGTCCTGTTATCCATCTTCTTGAACTAGATATCACAGAGATGGGGGCCTTAAAATATCTGTGATAGGCAGTGTTTATTCGTGACCAACGATGACTCTCTGGAGTGTGTATATTCTGGAGTATAATGGTGTATCCGTGAACTCCATATATATGGAGTATGATTCTTAATCAAAATGTTAACTGTTCCAAAAGATTTTTAAAGTGAGACTGAATGGGAAAGGTCTGGCAAAAAACTTTCAGCAGAATACTCAGTGATTACAGGAAAAGTAAGGGATTAAAATACTAGAAGAGACCTGCGAATCACTGACAGTAGGAGGAGGGCACGGAAGGGTAGGTGGGCCATGTTAAATCAATAATGAAGTTCTGGTGCAGGCCTCCTTGTACTGCTTTCTTCAGTGTAGCAGAGCAACCTCCACCATAGATCACCCATCTAGGTTTGTTTTTTGAATGTTTGACAAGTTGTATTTTTACAGTGTCTTTTAATAGGAAGCTGGTAGTTTATGATTTATATTTTTGAGATGTAAGCTGTTAGGTTTTTTTTCCCAGAAGCTGGGCAGGAATGCTCTGGATGGGAGTATGGAGTAACCAGCTTTACTCTGAGTGGATGCTGTAGGCAAGAAAAGTTGAGCATTAGTCCTTGTAAAATTCTTAGAGATCTTCCACTGGGGATGACACACTGGGTTAATGGTGTTACTTTGGGAGCCTTTTTTATGCACCACTGATTACTGAGACAGTTCAAATGTGGGTCAATTTTTCTTTCTTTTTAAGTAGAGTTTGCTCAGACATGCAAGCTGTTGCTTTCTAGAAAATGTGGGTCAAGTGCTGTTTTGCCGAGGAAATCGAGAGGTTATTTACTTAGCTGGCATTAATACTCAAGTGCTTCCTAACTTTCTTGTGCTGAGATCCTAAGCTGTTGTGCTGATGTTTCTGTAATAGAAGTGTGCATTGAGCCATGATTTTGTGTCCTCAGGACCACTGACCTGTGTGATTTACAGAGGGGGATGGAGTTCACCAGGGGCGTGCGAGCTCCATCGCTGTGGCTGCCTTCAAACCCAGCTTCAAACTTCATGAAAAGCAGCTGCCACAGGAGTGCTTGGTGATTTTTGGGAGGAGCAGGGGCAGACAGAAATTGTGTGTGGACAGGACTGCATATCCCTGCTTGTGAAGTGATGAACATATGGAACAGACTGTGGTTGAGGAGGTCTTGGGGGGTAGAATATTAACCGTGGTGAAAATAATCCTGGAGGAGCACATTTGTCCATGCTGGCACTTTGCACGTGTGTCATAATGGAATTTTCAAATAAGGCCCTAAACAAAACATCTTTATGGAAGAAAAAAACAGCATTGTCAGCAGTGTCTGAGGAAGCTGTGCCGGCACCTCTCTCCGTAACTGTGCTCTGAACTGGTTCGAGTTCTGGGGCTGTCCTGGGGCTGTTGCCTGCACAGCTGCATGTTGGTGTCTGCCTTGGAGGGTTCTATGATAATGTGGTACAGAAAATGGTGGCTGAGCTTTGTTTTACCTTAGCTACTTTTTAAAAATCAACTTTTTTTTTCTTTTTTTTTCCCTAGACTAGCATAACTTGTCCTAAGGGAACGGTGGATGGAATGGTGACATTTTTTTCCAGCAGCTGTGTTCATGAGCACTCCCTTGCTTTCAGTCTGGGAGGCTGTGTTCCAGCCCTCTGCAGTGATCGTGTGTCTGATGCAAGGTTTTGGTTTTTTATCAGTCCCAGTAGCCAGCAGAATCCCTCTCCATGCTGAGCTGTTTGAGGAGTGTGACAAAGACAGTGAATGAGCATGCACGGAGTTCGTGTGTCTCGATCGTGGCAGGGTCATGGTGCCGGAATGCAGTGGGGTTTGGTGTGTTGTGCAGCATTTCAGAGTTGTCACAATGAACCTGTGGGACAACTGGCTTGACCCATTTACCTAGCAGGACAAGAGGAATGGTTATAGCTTCCCAAGCTTTCCAGCCTCATGAGGGAGGGAGGAAAGGTCTGAGGAAGGAGTAGAAGGTTCTTCCTACGTCCTCTTGAATTTGTTAACTTTTGAAACAAAGTTTCCAAAGCCACTCTTTCCAGTAGTGCCGAAGTTCTCAACATGGGATGCCTCTGGCTTCTGAAAGCTCCCATGGGGGTCTTGTGAATTCAGACATCTAAAATCTCTCTGAAGAGAATTTTTCATTGACTAAATAGTGTGACTGCCTCCTCTTGCCTCTAGCCACTTCTACAGAATAAGTAATAATCTTGTGGGCTTCTGTATTTCCTACTGTTCCCTCCAACTTCTGAATGTAGGTGCACTTGAACAGGCATGAGCTGCCTGACCACTCCTGCATACCACAGCATGTTGGTTACTGATGTGATCCGTGGTGAAAATTGGTGTGGCAGAGCAGAAAAGGTTCTCCCAGTGACTTTGACTAAACTCTGAACAGCAGACTTCCCCTAGAAATTAAAGAGAATGCAGTAGACTCAGAGGCTTGGTGTCTGTTTGGTTTTGTTGTTTGTGTGGCCTGTGCTGTGCAGGTGAGGGGTGAGCACTTAGAGGTGCTGATGGCTGGCCAACAGCTTCCTTGCTGAGTTCTGTGCTTGCAGCCCTGCCTGATTTCCTCCGTTCTCCACCCCCTCCTGTGCTATCCATGGAGAGAAGGCAGTGGGAGTTCACTGTTGAGAGGTGAGATATAAGGGATGGTGGAATGAGGTCTGTGGGACCCTTGGAGGGGTCAAACTGAAAATGGGATGTGGAGGAGAGTGTGGGTACAGAGACATTAAGCACCATGCATAAGATGGGGGAGGCTTGTGGGCCTATATGGAGATGGTAAGGGCAGCAGACTGAGGGAAACCAGGACAGTCAGTAGGATGGTGCTTGGAGCTGAGGAGAGGCAGCTGTGAGATGTCACTTGGAGTTATTTTCAGAGTAAACTTGTCTCTGTTCTTTGAAAAGCAAGGACCAGTGTTATAATATGGAGCAGATCAACCAATTCTTTAATTTTCTTCTTTCCCTTGAACAAAGGAAAACATTACGAAGAAGTTGCAATTAAAATGAATTGTGAAGTGTTATCTGGTGCCTGCTGAGAAAAATCTCATGAGCTGGCTGAATTAGCAGTCTGATAGTGTACTGTGTGGGATGCAGAGAAGCACAGAGCTCTGGCTGTGGCACCAAAATGGGCCAAGTATGCCCAAGACCTGCTGCTGCCTTGAAGGGGGGCTGTGAGTATATGGCAACAGGCTGAGCATGTAATGATTGCTCAAAATTGTCTGAAGGAGTTTTCAAAGAAGAGGGTGAAGGGAGGAGAGGACAAGGGGCTGGATGGAAGAAACAAACAGACTGGTACTCTGACAGTGAGACTCAGAATGTCTTGCCACAGATCTTACATTGGGACTAACAGTTACAGAATTTTCCTGGCGTGCACGTGCTTGTCCTCTTTTCATGTGTGATTTCTCCATAACAAACATCTCTCAGCTGGGACTGACAATGGAAAAATTGTAGGAAACTTTCACTAAACAACTTAGTGGCAGGGCTACCTCCTGTTTTGAGCTTTTCTGTTTTAAAGGAACCATCTGCTGTATAACTATAAACACAGCAGACCACTAGCAAGCTTAATCATCCGAGGGTCAGTATCCATCTAACGCAATCTGCTGGCAGGCTCCAGTGCCCGTCTTTGTGTCGCTGCCACCACCTCTTCTTCCAGGCTTTGAGCCTCTGGAATTGGGCAAAGTTAACTTTGCAGATCAGAAGCTTCCCACAGTGTGGTGACAGTGCCCTCCTCCACGTGTCATATTACTGGGAGCAGGCAGACCCATAAATATATGAAGCTGGTGTGTCACTTCAGCTGCAGTCATGCTGGATGTTAGTGTGGCTCTGTGAGTGACTCAGGCTCAACAACTAGCAGGTGTATTTCAGTTTCTCTTTGCAGGATGTTTTACAGTGTCTACTGCTGTCAGGAAACTTTCAGCAGTCAAAGCAGAGCACTCTACATGCCTTGCCCAGTGGCACAGGTCAGCAGTTATGTCAAAAGCATTACTCAGGGGGGATTGGGTCTTGTGTTAAAGCAAATCGTGACTGTGGGGTCTTGTGGCTTTCAAAGGCTAGGCTTCACACAGCTGTCTTCTCACACTTTTATTGAAGTCATGTTTTACCTACTGAGGCTTCTTCCAGAAGGAAGAGGTGGAGGCTGCCAGGGCTAGATGGAGGGAAAGCAAGAGATGCTGAGGATGAAGGAGTGTCAACTTAATTTGTTAAGATAGGGAACTCTGAGGGGATATGTTGGAGGAATTATTGGTAGGGAATGTGCTGTACCAGATGAGATTCCTCCTCAGCAGAAGAGACATCTTCTGGCCTGGTTTCATGCACACTATGCACCTGCCTAGTCTGGCACAGGCACCAAAAGAAGCATTTGCTGTGGCAATACAAGTATTTTTTTGTGGCATGTGGAGACCCAAATCTGGGAATGGGCTGGATTTGAAATTACCTGCGGAAGGGGGAGAAGGACAGTTTTAGATGATACGGGGGAGGGCAGGAGCATAACATGCTTTTTAGTGCTTGTACATGGGAAATTGTGTTTGGGTTCAGCGGGAGTGAAACCGGCCAGAGCACAGCTCTTGAGGTGGTTATTTATGGTTTAATGCATCTTATGGCTGGGATCTGACCTGGACTGCATCAGAATACAAAAGGAGAAGGCAGTTAATACTTCCAGTGTTAACAGGCCAGATCATAGGGCTTGAGAAGACCCAAGTCCTGATGCTTGTCTTTAATATAAGCTGTGCTCTCTAGCAACTCAATTTATCAGTCTCATCTTTGTTAAACTGATGAGGAAATTAATGCATGTTTATAGAGACTACACCACAAGTGATATGAGGAGCAGCTAGTTAATGTTTAGCAAAGTTCTCCTGAAGATGAGGAGTGGTATACAAGTGCTGTTCTGACTGTACCAAGATCGCTCTTGAAAGAAAAATGCCGTTTTAAAGAATGCTTTTGTTCCCTTAATCATTGCCCTTATAGTGAGCTTAAATTTTATATATCCATATATTCACTGATTGGCCAGCTAATGGCTTATGTAGTTGCAAAAGCCAAAGTGTATATCTCTACCACCTAAAGAGAGATGTATGTCAGGTGAATGAAGCCAGGAGAGAGCCAAGCTCAGAAACATGCAGAGCAGAGTGACTCAGGTGGCAGAATGCCCCAGAGGAAGCTTTCAACAGGGGTGATTCATTAGCAGTCAAACAGTCCTTTTTCTTTTCCTGCCCTGCTCTATTTACATTTTGAAATGTGTGCACATCTCATGGAAATGGCCTTCCTAGCTGAAGTGTTGTTCTAAGTGGAAGAAGGGAAGATTTTGTGCTTTATGTTTGATGGGCTGTGAGGCTTGGACTACAAACAAAACTTTCTTTAGGAAGATACTTGCATTTAGTCTATAAGGTGTTGCTAAAATCTTGTGCTAGTAGCACCACAGTGGTTTGGTCTGTGATTTCAACCTGCCTGAGGAGAACACCCAAATTCCAGGCCTGGATTGGTGCAAATAGGAGAGACCTTGCATTTTTCAGATAACCCACACACATACTGGCTTTTTCAAAGTGTGCTGAAGCATCATTGTACCTGTGAATCTCTTTGCATCAAGAAATCTCACTGAAACCAGGGAAAATGTCCTACCAGGGGGATGTGCACAGTCATGTGAGCCATGTGAACCACTGAGATCCACTCTCTAGTCCTGCAGCAGCGTGTCTGTCCAGCAGCATCACAAGTGAGTGCGATTTGTGCCGGCACTCGCAGCGGTATGCTGTGTCATGATTGCAAGGCTCATGCTGTTAATGTGTGAATACGATGAGGTTTCCTGCATCAGTGTTGTGCTGGCAACAGCCACCAGCTCCTGAATCAGTGAAACCCAGGCACGATGTGGCAGACTGGTAGCTGTGATTTACAGGGCTCTGTTGGATTAGAAAGCTTGTTGTCTATCAACACATTGTCCAGGCAGCACAATAGGGCAAGGTAAGCACTGGAAAAGCAAGGTCAAAGAGCTGACAATACCATATTGTATTGCGTGACCCTCAGCAAGTGGTTTACATGCCTTGCTTCTGCTAATCTGAGTGAAACCAGAATAGTGCTTGCTTTTAGAAAAAATGCTTTATGGTCTGTGGGTGGAAAGCATTCATCTGACTGTATTTCTGTTGTAGAAAGAGTTAGTCTCCATTTCCATAGTTTCCCTGTTCCCAGACCTGGTTTTCAGGGAGATCAGATGCACTGGTTCCTTTTGAAGATGGAAATCTCTTTGTAGGTGTTCTGTATTTCATTCATCACGATCCATCTGGAAATGCATTTTAGAACAATCCGTTTTGTTTGTGGCTTTGGCTGGATTTGCATTCTCCAAATAGCAGTGTGGTTTGGGCTTAATATGGGATATATGGCCTCTTTGGCTTCATTTCAGCACAGGTTGGGAAGAGCTTCTCTTTAGGTTTATAAGGCACTAGCAAAACACTAGATGTCTAGAAGCAGAAGCTGCCTGAGTGCTTTGTTACAAGCACCCTGTGTGATATAATTTGGTGGTCTCAGGCAGCCAAAAAAAAAAAAAAGGCAGAGTGCTTTTCTTGTAGAGCATCCCAGCAGATAAAAATGATTTGTAGTGCAGGATCAGTTACTGATTGAGGTTACTCCTTGAAGTGGTCTCCTGTTCTGTATTGGTACAGTGTATTGTCAGTTTTCATGGCATTGTTTGCTTGCTCTTGCTAGTCCATGACCTTTCTCCAGATTCATAAGCTGTGGCCCAGTCTGCTAGACTGTATAGAAATGGCACGTGTACCTGCCAGGTGAGCCAGCATCTTGTCTTTCTAGGCAACATGGTGCCTAGAAGAATTGCAAGAATTCAAGCCTGTTAAGCCACAAACCCTCTTAGTTTTGGTTTTGTTTTGGTTTGGTTTTTTTTTTTTTTTTTTTGCTCTTCAGTGGGACAGGACCAGATATTATAATTATCCTCTCCCCCTACCTCCCAGCTAGCTTTCTGTTGAGCGTCTGCGTTTTTAGATTCCGTCTGTCTGCGGTCCAGCCCCAAGACAGTTAATTTTAATAAATAAATAATGATAAAAATAGTCTCTGAGGACTTGGCAAGGCAGCAGGCCAGGGAATCTGGGCAAGTCGCCAGCAGCTCTTCCACTTGAAATCTAAAGTTAACTCAGGCTGTGGCACTCACATCGGTCTGTTCAGATTATTTCTTTGAAAAGTGTCTTTCCCTTCCCCACCTCAGATGGAACACTGTGCCTGCTGTCCTCTGGCGTGGGCTCTGGAGCTTTGGTGGGAGCATGGGGACTCTCAGCCCGGCAGTGGGGGGGAATGCACAGTTGGAGACAAAACATAGTGGTGTCAACGCTCCCCTGAATGTAGATTGTGGCATCAACTCAGGCAAAACTTCTTTTAAGTGCCAAAACTGCAGAAAAACTTCAGCTGGAGCAAATGGGTCGACCACAAGATGCAAGGAAGGAGGATGAAACCAGCCGCTGTGAGTTCTGGCACTTGCAGTGCCAACCACTCTTTTCAGTCTGCTCTGATTTTTCAGCCAATGCTACATGGGCTCCATTTTAATCCCTGGGGTGACTTTATCATTGTGTGATGTCCCACACCAATCTCCAACTTCTGTCTCAGGGTAGGAGCTGTCACACCTCGTGCCTTTATAGTCCCATTTCCTATCATACCGTATATTTACAGCATATGGTGCCAGGACCTGAAAGAAATCCATCTGAATCCTAGGCAGACAGTTAGCTCTATCAAGAGTGTCTGAGAAATTATGTATCCAAGAAAGTGCATGCCCTCTGGTAAGAAACAGCCTGCCAGCAGGTGGGAAGGTTTAGAGTAAAAGAGTTGAGATTTCCCCCTTTTAGGAGAAGCAGAGGGGCTCGGAAGAGCAAAGCTGTCTGGACATACCTGCACACAGTGATGGGCACGGTTCCTGCAGCATCACACCTACAACAGAGAAGTCAAAAGTACAAATGCAAACCTGGGCCTTCTCAGCCAAACCTGCCAGAAACACTCCCCAAACCAGCCCTGCTCAGCTCAAGTTGTTTGAGAGCTATTTTAAACCCACCAAAAGGTTCAGACTTGCTTCTCTGTAGGAATGTTCCTGAATGACTGTTCACAGTAGGAATTGGTGGCAACCAGCTTTAACTCTAGCTCCCACGGGCTTTAAAAATTCTCAGTGTGGGATAATCAAACATCCCCAGATAGGCACACACCTGCTGCACTGGTGTGGGCACGGAAATTCCAGCAAAGGCTGGTTTGAGGCATGATGCGTTTGTTTCACTGACAAGGCTGGGCATGGTATCTCTCTTTTTTCCCTTGGCTTTATTGTCTGTGTTAATAACATTTGGCCTAGAGAACTGGCAAGGTAGCAAAGATAAATGCACTTTTCAGATTTTCAGATTTCCTATCATGCAAGCCAGTCCCTGGGGATGTGTCTGTCAGTAGTCTCAGCTGGAGCTGGGAGCATAAAATAAAGCTGTTCACAGTTGGGGGGTGGTTGTCCAGCAGGTTGATGAAGAAGACCTACCTAAAGTACTTCTGCCCCCAACACCAGGGACAGTCTCAGGTGATACACACTAATGAGAGAGAGGAAATCCCTTTGGATATCTGAGATGTCTGTTCTACTTCAGGCCATCTAGGGATGCACATTGTTTCTGAAAGAAACAGGGTGGTAAATCAGGAGCCACCATAACACCAACCCACTTGTCCAGGGCTCTGGCTGCAGGATGCAGGCTTGCATGGCTGGGATGGGTCAAAGGACCTATAGAGGAGAGACATTGGGAACATCCAAGGAAGACTGTGGTTCCACACAGACTAGGATTATGGTTCTCTTTATTTGTAGGGGTTTTTTTTTCCCCTAATCATGCATTAGGAAACCCATCATGCCCATTTTTAGTGATCTATCCACTGTTTTTAATAAAAGCCTACTAATCCATGGAGGAGGCTAAAGTGAACTCTGCGTGAAACTTTGGTGCTCAATCTTTCAGACATGCTTGTGGAGAAGCTAGTAAACAAAAGGCTGCTGGGGTGCCTGTACTGCCAGCTACCAGATTTAGAGAGGGAACTTACTCTGGAAGGAGCAAACTTACACCACTCCTGCTGCAGAGAAAATCAGTGGCCTCTCAGTTCTTGGGAACTCCATACCCTTTTGCCAGGTGGCAAAAAACAAGAGTTAATTTTGAGCACTTTGTAAATGCTCTTGTAGAGGGAGAGTCCTCAGTTTCTATTGCAAAGCTGAAGTGACAGGACAGGGCTCTCTCTTTTCTCCTGGCACCAGATGCACGTACTAGTGTAGTGCACTCTCACTTTTCACACACCAGATGCACATCCAGTGTAATATTGATGGGCTGAGTAAATTGCAAGGGGTAAGCCCGGACAGCTCAGAGCTCTGAGTGGGTCTGATCTCAGGGAGTCCTTTTCCACGGTAAAAAATTCCTTCTTGGCCTGTAGCATTATTGGACTGATGTTTCTGATTTGTCATGGATATAAATTAAGTTGAATAACTCTGGTTGTGACCTGTGATCCTGCATAACCTGGAAGGTAATGGATTTCCGTTGGTTCACCAGAGATCATAGAGGAAATATGTGAATACAAATTCTCAGAAGACTTTTTGTAACTGTGGGCTGCAGCAGCTCACCTGGTGTTAACCTGGACATAGGACAACCCTGCATTAAGACAGTTGGTTCATTTCAGTTAATTAATAGTTAAGTACTTGGGTCCTGCTGTGGTGACTGCTTAACTTAATAGTTCATTGACTTTGGAGGGTCTGGGATAATGCTGATAATATCTACCTACAGCTTCTATTCCCTGCATAGCTGGTATGAAATGCTTTGTGTAGGTGTGGGAAGAAGGGCTGGGTGGATTTTTATACCCAAAGGTATAAAGTAGTTATGGAAGTAGGAATCATAGGAGTAGTTTTGCTGATTCAGTGAAGTCTATCTAGTTTATAAGGGCTTTAAATATAAATACCCCTATGACAGGAAAAGATGGAGAGCAGCTCCTGCCAGGTCAGCATGCAGGGTGGTAATTCTGAGACCAGCAGACTGTCAAGCTGAAGACAAAGCAAGCAAAATAATTACATCTTGGCAAAAAAGTGTAATTAGGAAAGAAAGGCCATGGCTTAGCTGGCTGAGCATTCTTCCGCCTGCCATGTATCCCAGCCCTTTTTGGTGGTGCTCCTTGGAGATTCCCACAGAACAGCCCCCAGTTCAGTTATCTCTTTACCAGGAGACATTTGCAAGTAGACAAAAAGTGAACAGCTTATTCTGACTTCAGCTCCCCCCCTGCAGGGGCACAGCCTGCAGCTCACAGCAGTGATGGAGAGCCAGTTAGTCCCTGGGATAACCCCATCAAAACCAATGGTATGCTCTGGGATCCCTTGCTGTTTGAAGAACAGTGGTGGTCAGCTACTTGAGCTGCCAGGTCAGGAAACAAACTTTAAAGCCTTTGGCAAAGGCTTTTTAACCGCAACTAACAACTGTCTGCATTTCTGCTGGCAGATCCTGTGTTGTTTTCTTGATGAAGTTGCCACCACTTTCTCTGTTGATTCAGATAACTTTTTTCCTTTATTTCTCTGCTGTTTTTACCACCCCTCCATCAAAGAAACTGGTCCATTCTTTTAGCCTCTCTCTCTTTGTCAAGCCAGTGCTGCATCCAGAGAGAAAGGATTGTTTGTGCTGTGTCCCATCACTATTTTTTTGTTGTTGTTGCTTCCAGTAGCTCCGAGTTCTTCCCTGTAGTCAGATCTTTTTGGTTAGTGGTCATCACCTCTGTTTCATTGTGAGTTTTCCCTGGTTCTGTCTTCCTGATGCCTCTGACCACCATCTTTTTGCATTATTGGATTCACCTCTCCTAACTCTATCTGCCTTCTGATTGTCCACAGGAGTAGGGAAGACACTGTAGATTTCACTCAAATAGTTGTGTTTTGCAGACCTGGAAGGAGAGCTGTGGCTTAAAATGGACGGGGATATGGGATAAGACTGTGGTTCTTGTGCTGACTGTCGCTAACCCTCTGATTTACATCGGGTGCATTGTTACTCAGGGAGCCCTATCTGTAAAATGAAGAAAATTGTGAAACCCTTTTCTTATTAGTAGAGAGTCCTCCAATATTTGGGAGCAGAGTGCATTTTATCCTACAGTACTCTGGCAGCAGAGCTAATGGTCCTGTTGAGCTTAGAAAAGCATGGACTTGGAAGAACATAAAATGCTGGCATCTTGTAAAAGGCAGCTAGGCTGCTGCAGCAGCTGAACCTGGATCCTAGCACTAGATTCCTAAGTTAATGATACTGTACTAGTGAAATAATCTCAGAGAGTTTTTGAGAATCTCTGAAGATGTGCTTGAAAGCTGCAATTAAAGCTGTTTACCTTTCATTTACTTGTTTAGCTTTTAAAAGTCGTGTGAAACATGAAAGTGTGTGTCTGGAGAGCCATACCTTTAGATATGGAGTGATGTTTGAATGTTTAAAAATAAAGTAGCTTTTTAAAATCATGTTGAGGTAAACAAAAAACTGTTCCTGTAATCTGTTGCTGCTTTCTCTGTGTGTCAAATTTGCTGTTGTTTTGTGTTCAACTTGGCTGCTTTTACTCCAAAATGTTTGCATTTTTGGCTCTCTGTTAAATATTTCCTTGTTCGATTCATCTGCCCATTGTGAAACAGGTTGGGAAGTCCATGCTCCAGAGGAGTATGCTGCACAATTTTTCTGCCTTGTGCCAGTGCTCTTAATGAAATAATTGAGGTGGTGTTAGCTTTTCCAGAGAAATGAGATTCATTTTGGTAACCTAACCCTTGCTGCATGGGAATTTCCTGAAAGATTTTTTTGAAAACATTGTCAAAGTGGTGAAGATTATGTACCTTCCTTTCAGTCAATTTGCTTTGCAGAGAACAAAGAGGGAAATTAGATGAAGTTCTTCTGTATGTGGCCCTACCATTGACTGAGTTGCTTCCCCTCTTTACTTTATTTTCCATGTTTCCACTTTATTTTTCAATTTGTTTTCAGTGTTTTTAATCAAATAATAATATTGACTGAGACACTGTTAATTTACCTTAGAGGGTAAATTAATTGAAAAGTATTCTCAGATCCTCTGATAAGTGGTGGAGTGACAAGTTTCTCTAGAATTTCTGAATGTCTTTTACCTTTAATTTCTTTACTGTTGGTGACTTATACCCAGTTACCATTCTACTGTCAGGTGTTTTTGTATCACCACCAATCACACGATTGCATCTGAGGGTCAGGAGGCTACAGTCCTCCAAAGCCATAATTGAGAACTAAATTTTAGCTGGCAGCACTTCACCACAAAGGGAAGTACCTACAATTCCTTCTGTTTTACAGGATGGCTTGTTAACTCTTAGCCTTCTAGGAGAAAGTTAATAAATGATAAGCTACTTGGTAGAGATTGTGGTATTCTGAGTCACTTTTCCCTTCCTATCTCCTGTGTCAAAAAAAAAGAAATTTTGAATTAGATTTATCAATATTGTTGTGTGGCTCAGTGACCTTTGTTGTAGTGATAGAAACATACACCAGGAAATAAATAAATAAAGACTACATTTGATCAGCCTAAAATAAATGGATAGGAGTCCCTGGTATCAGTATAGTTTCTGGTGTATCAAATAAAAGCATCAGACACCTAAAGAAACCTTTCCTATGTGTAAAAAAGTCTGATCTGAACATTTGTATAGGATATAGGCAGATGTGAGTCTCCTTATTAAAGTTACTTTGAAACTGATAAACTTTCATAAAGCCTTACCCAGACAGGGCCTGTGCAGGTGCTGTGTGACAGCTCTCACTCTCCTAAACCAGTGCATCTTGTATGGGCTGAGGAATTAAACATCCGTGGAGTTATTGCAGACTTACACAGATGTGTTATGCAAATGTGGTCAGAGTCCCTCCTGAAACCATTAGGAATCTTTCCATTGCCGTTGTGGGAGATTGGGCTGCCTGCAGAGCAGAATTACTCCTAGTGACAGTTCCCACCCTTTGCTGTTTCTGAGGTTCGTTAGTTTTCCCTAAGGAGCTGTACACTGAAATGGAGATGGAAATTTGGAACTCTGCTGAATACCACAGGTGCCATTTCCCAATTTAGAGCTCTTGGGTTTGGCTCTATCTCTTAATGGTTGCACATGGATGTAAGTCTACCTTAATTGTGTCTGCTCTATAATAATCTCAGCCAAAGCAGGTCGACCTTTGCGACCTTCACCTAAAACTACCTATTTAACAAGGGTTTTTCTCAGAAGAACAGAGCAGCTTTTATCAGTAGTGAAGGTCTGTCTATACAACGGAATTTACAGGCTTTGGGTAGTGTCTAGTGTATTTTATTATATTTGTGGTATACCTGACAAAGGCATTTGCTGTGGATTGCGACATTTTAATTACTGAGGTTCTTAGGACCATGAATAGGAATATCTCAAACCTTAAGTATGAAAATAAATTAGGAAATTTTGGCTTGATAGAAGCATTCTTTATGGAAACATCTCAATTAAATATCAGAATCTGTCCTATAAGCAAGGTATTCTAATACAGCTGTATTCTTTCAGGAAAAAGAATGATGTGACTGTGAAAGCTGGTCTGTTGCCTCAAGATTAAATTGGATGAAAGCCTCGGGTACTCACATGTTTGCTTCCCAGAACTGAATCGGAAACATCATGGGCTACTTGTACAAGGACAGTTACAGTGTGATTCAAACAAGCAGTAGCATGCTGAGAAGAAGCTTAGAGAGGTTTTTTTATATTTAAATATGTAATTAAGGGGATGCATTTAGGCACTTGCTCCAGTGTGAATCCCTGTGAAGGGATTTTAAGCCTACTAATAGTAGGCTTGCATTTCCTAGATGTCTTTTCCATAGCTCACTGCATAAGAGCCAAAGCAATATCAAATTTCTTAGAATACTAAAATCTCCTCTCCAATGACTTTTTGTAAGTCTTTCAGAATAGTTTCTTGTTTGTGCAAATGGTTTTGTACCAGGCATTATTCCTTAAATTTTTCTTGTTGATTAATTATCTCTCGTTACCAGGGAAACTGGCAAGGTTGCTGTCAACCCAAGGTGTTCTAGATGATCCCAGGATAACTCGTGTACAAAACAGTTCATATTTCCATCTTCTAATTCTATCCCCTAGGACAAATTCCCAAATGGATGTACAAAACTTATGAACTCTTAGAGACAAATATTTTTAAACTTTCTCTGCTGAAGGAGGAGTACTTACTAAATATTATAGTTGGCAAATTGCTATTCTTCTGACAGCAAGATTAGGTGAGAATTTTCTGCAAGTACCTCGTTGCAATCAGTATGAGAAGCTGTATTTTGTTCTTGTGTAGATATGAAATTTTACATAGAATGTATCCAATTTGAAATGTTAAGAAAATTGTGGGAGTCTGTGCTCACAGTTAAAAGAGAAAGCAATCCACCTGAACAAATAATTTAAAGGTTGCTTTTGGCTGTGAAGCATGTTAGGCTTGGCTTGTACCTGAGATTTCTGGAGCTGAGTATTTATTTTGAAGTATGATGATGGCTTATATCAACATGGCTCTTAGCTTGTATTCAGTTGTGTGACAGCGTGCAGTACCTTTTGGAGAGACTCATGGTTTTGTACATAAATAAAATGTTTTAAGTGTTCTAATGGTAATGTAGTTTCATCCATGCTAAGGAAGTTGTACTGCTCTATGTGACAGTGGTAGAGGTAGCTGTACAACATCAGGATGTTAGCAAGGCTTCTGTTTCAGGCTGTTGGATTTTCTGAGGTTTTGTTTCAGCTTTGTGACCCTGTGCTACATTCAAACCTCTGGTGACCCTCTCATGTGACCAGAGAAGGGGTGGATGAAACTGCCAGAAAACTGTTTGTGATGGCCTTGGGCTGACAACCTGTGCACTGGGCTTTGGAGCATCAATGCTTCTCTCAGTGTTGGTAGGAGCCATTTCCTTAAAAGCCCCATTTGCTGTCAGGACAAGGCCTGCTGGACCACTTAAAGAAGTGGCTGAAACCCCCTTCTAACTGTATTGGTTATATTTGAGAGGTCATTCAGGTAGTGGAATAATGGAAAGTAAAGTATCAAATATAATGACTGGCTTTTAGAAAAGGGGAGAGGGGGTGGGAAGTATTGGGGAATTGTATCCATCAAGCTTCAGTTCCTGGAAAAATCTGAAAGAAATAATAGCACAGTGTGCAAGCAGCTGGGACACAGCACAGAGATGAAGAACAGCCAAAGTGGCTTTGCTGAGAACAAATGGCATCCAACCAGTCACATTTTGTTCTGCAAATGCAGTAAAAGAAATTATAATTATAGTAATGGTTTGTATCTTGTAGGTTGGCTTTTGACTCTATCTCATACAACAATCTTGGAAGTAAACAGTATCTAGAATATATTTTCCCAGTTGGGGTCTAACAGGAGAGATAAAAATGATTGTCTATCCCAGTGCAGTTGTAAAGGATTCGCTGTCAAATTAAAGAATGCATTGGGTGAGATTCTGTAGGTATGTGGGTTTTTTCCTGGAACTGCTTCTACTCAGTGTTTAGCAGAAGAGATACACCTATCAAATGCGTAGGTGACAAAATCCCTGGAAGAACTGTAAGCCTGTCAGAACTAGTGGTGATACAGCAAACCTCTCCTTGAACCTGTTTCCTCTGGCCTCTCTCTGTAAGGCTAGAAATAAAATCCAAACTGGTTGTAGTCATTGATGGATATCTGTTGATTTTTGTTCCAGGAGAGGAGTAGAAATTTGAAGCTGAGGTTATCCAGACCTGCTTTCTGTCAGGAACTAAGGTGACCTGGAGGTTACAGAGCTTTTCAGTCACCTTGTCTTTCCCTACATCACCAGGCTGACTCAGCAGACATCCCACCTCATAAGAGAGAGCACCACATCAAATAAGCCACCCCAGCAGACACAGAAATACAATTCAGGCACAGATCTGATCCTTAACTTTTGATTTTTTTTTTTTTTTTTAAAGTTCCAAGTTGTTTGGTTTTGTTGAACAGTGGGAGTTTTCTTTTAGTCTGCAGCTGGTCTGGACAACATGCCTTAGTTAAAGTGATATAAGCATCATTGCATGGGCTGTTGGAAGCAATTACCATTTACCATCAGTGACAGTCACCCTTTCTGACAGTTTGATTCTTAAAGCCATAAATTCAGCAGGGACAGGAGAAACCAGTCAAATGCCATGTATTTTTTCACACCTTCTATGGCAGGCTAGAAATATCTCTTTGACATGCTGACTTTGTATTTGCCAATTTCCTTCAGCATTTGGGGAAAGCTTGAAACAGCAAATATAAATGGGTAAATTAATTTTGTTCTAATTGCTTCCAGTCTAATTAGCATATTGGAAACAAGATGCTGAAAAAAAAACGTGAAACAACATGGATTTCTAGGGCATTCTGAAAGGATGCTCTTGGGATTCAGACGACCAGCTTACAGAGCTGGAGGGGGGATAAAGTATAAAACGTTAATATGAATAGTTTTGTGCAACTTTTGGCATGGCATCCAAAGAAAATCAGGCTCTTTCCTTTCTCTTCCACTCTACCTCATCATTACTTTCAAATCAATAACTTTCATTTTTTTGAACCAAACAGGACTATGATACAGTAGCAATTTCAGATAAAGTATCATGTATTTAGGCAGGTGGAGGACAAGACACTATATGTGTTAGTGCCCAGATACAGGTGGTAACACTGAAAGATTGACCTCTGCCATTTTTTGAGAACTCTCAGAGAAGAAAAAGGTATTACAAATATCCCAGCTGCAAAATAAAAGCTTCAATCAACAATTTCATCAAATCTCGGAGAACCAAGTAGTAAATCTATGGGAAACTATGTTTACTTCCCCTTTTCATGGGGAGCTGGTGTGTGCTGAGGTTCCCCTTCCAACATTTCCAGGGCTTGTACTTGAGAACCAGAACCTGGAACAGATTCCTGTGTGCTGCCATCAATGCTGAATGCTTAAGCAGCAGTTGTATTTCTCAATGGTTTTAATCATGGTTTGGTAGTTTCTCTTGTATTTAGTGGTGAAAATTAAATGTAAGCACATTTCTTTGTGTCTCATACATTGCCCAGTAGAGCAACTCCATAACCTCTGAGTAGACTCCCAGTCTTGCTGTTAGCTCAGAGTGGTGCCCCTAGAGACGCTATCTGTTAATAATATCTATGTTTTAGTGATAAATTTACCTTTGAAGAAGCTGTTATGAAGATATTGGAGGGATTTCTGTGTGAATCACTTTTCTCCTAGTATTTGTGTCTGTCTTTCTGATCCAGATTATAAAACTTGAGGGCAAGCTGCTGTAGGTAGTTTAAAGGTATTTCTCTGAGCCCTGAACATACAATGCTCTACTGTTGTGTTAAAATTGTTCCCATTTCTTCTTTGTATAAAAAGGGAAAGCTTAGTGTGGTCTGGCCTAGGCATGTCCAGCAGTTGCTAACAAAGCTGAAAACTTCACCTCTATGTTCGCTGTGGTCAAACTCTGGCACAGGTCACGTATTGGAGCACAAGCCTGTTAAGTGTTTTGTTCTTAGGATCTCTGTCCTGAGACCTATGAAACTTTCGTGTTAGAGCTGAAAGATTTGATTTGCCAGGTTTTACCTCTGGAATAAGCAGCACTAGATGGGGGTGGGACACAGTGGGTGCGCAGTGTCTCTTTTTTTTCCCTATTGGCCAACCCAAGGAACTTTTACAGTTTCTTTTGCTTGTACCTCATATCAAAAGCTTCCTTCCTTTCTCCCAGAGAAAGGCTGGGTTGATCTATGCAAAGGACAAAAAGAACCAGCATTAGGATGCCTTGCCTGCCTTTATTTCATGCAATTTTAGGTGGTTGAATGTGTTGCAATTACCTAGAAAGAAATAAGCTTTCAACTTTGCCATCCGTAGTTGTTCAGACTACATTTCCTGCAGCTGAAAGTTTCTTTTCCTCTGATGGCTGCTTGTGGGTTTAGACAACTTTTTCGCAGTAACAATCAATCCACACAAGTTCAATGGCAATAATGAATCTAAATTGCTTGTACTGAAATCCAAAAAGCTGCGTGACGTGACTTTAAGTGATAGAGGGAGAAAGCAGAGCATCAGCCAAGTGTGGGGAAGAACTTAACTAGGAGGGTAATTGAACTAGATGTGAGTTTGAAACAAACCTCTGTTTACATATGAAGGAGATGGTGACTGAGATAGAGAAGAAGGTAAGTTTTACACTATTTCCCCAAAATTTCTCTACATTGCTTCCTTAGCTATTTAAATTAAGAATTTGGGATATGTTTCCTTGGAACAAAACCAGATAATTGGAGGGGTTTCAATATGTAATTCTTTTAATCCTAGACACGGTGTCTTCATGCACCTGTTTGCAGTACAAACTGGGAGGATGCATATTTCAAAATTTAAACTCAGTTTATGAAGTAGGGAAAAACAGATCCCACTTTCAGGAGGCAAGCAGAAGATGAGCTAACAGAGTTCCTATTAAACTACAAAGAGATCTTTTCTATGTTTTAAAGCAGCAAAAAATGGGTAACTCATACTGACGATGTCTTAACGACGCTGCCTTGGCACTCAGACTGTTTCATACTTCCAGTCAGTGGCAGAGCTGGAAATAGTCCATCATTTCTGGATTCAGTTGCATATTGCAGCTATTAGTGGCTTCTAGCTCCTCTTATTAAGATTTCTAAATGCCGTGTTACTGGAGTCTCAATAAATCATCCCTGAGTTCCAGCCACACCACTCAAACTGGAGCTTTTACATATTTATTTTAACATGTTTTCCTGAATGTCTCTTTCTTCTCCTCAAATCAACAAGCATCCCTTTTTTTTCAGGAGGATTCAGGCTGTTCAGAGATTGTGCAAGGTGACTCTGCTAGTCAAGCAGCAAGACTTTAGTAGAGAATGAACCTGTGTTTGCCACTGCCATCACCATGACATTCAGATCTTACACACATAGACGAAGTTTTCATCTCTTAAAACTTTGGAAATTAATTTAGTTGACAAATGCTGCTTCTTTTAAGATGCTGAATTCCCAATTGCATTTGGGTCTTGTTTGTTTCTGGATAGGGAAACAGGACCTTCTTATAAGGCTCCCTTAAACAGCTTTCAAAGAAATGGGAATTGAGCCTTCATGTTTGAATGGTGATCATTCAGGTTTAACTCACCATAAGACCTTTCTGAAGCAGAAACTTTGTTCCTTTAGCAGGAGCTGATTTTCAAGCCAGAATGTAAATCCCACCTGGTAGAAAAGTATATTTCTGGATCAATAACTCATTGCCAAGGTGAATTTCTTTGGATGGGGTCAGTGCGACTCCTGTCTTTAAGGCACAGAAATGCTTTGCATTTGAGGGTTCAGTTACGAGGAATTCATTATTTCTCCATATCTTGCATCCAGAATTAAGTAATATGAAGTGGGAAACAAGGTAGCTGAAAAAACCTCATTGAAGACCTATATTTTCTCACTTATCAAGGCAACAACTGGTTAAAAGCACCTTGCCAAATAGTACTGATTCTGACTAAATCTTATCCAAGGCATTTTGATGTGCAAAATGTAGTTGAAGAATGCATGTTAGGCAAGCTTGAAAAAGAGCAACTTTCTCTTTTGAAATAGATCTGAACATAAGATTTAATTAGGGCAGGTAATTTCTTTCGCTTTCCTAATTTCAGTGTATGATTGGATTTTATTTCCTAATTATCTGTCATTTTGTAAGGGTGAGGAATCCAGCAAATGGAACCTCTGAGCTGCCCACATGGACAGACCAAGGCCCTTTTCCCATGCTGTGGTGCAATGAGATAGGTACTCCTGTATGCATGGGTGCTCCCACTTTCCTTTGAAATCCAGAAAAAACACCAGCTCTGGTCCTTGCTTCAAGGTCAATGAAAGCACAAGTGATGAATGTTGTTATCCTTAGGTATGCCCAGCTTTTCCTTTTGTTGTTAACTTTGATGGTAGCTTCAGCAAGCTCTCCTCTGTAATGGCTCCTTTGCTGTATAAGCAAATGAAGAATATGTCAGACTGTCATTTGGAGAATTAGTGGTTGTCCTCAAGTTATAGAACCATTCTACTATATATAGGCTTTTGCTGCAGAGCAAAGCATCTGTGCACTTGCTTTGTTTAAAATTGTAGAATTAGATTTGTAATGCAATACTTCAGCTAAAGACCTTTCCTCGCCCTTTTGCGGGTTATCAGTTATTGTGCTTTTATTTAGAAATTCCTTGCTGTACTCTCAGACTGTTCCACTGAACACTTCAAATGAGGACAGAACAATCTCCACCAGTCGGCTAAGCAGCCCTCTTTTCCCAAGGTCCCTTCTAATATCTTCCTGATAACAGCACTTTCTCTGCCTTTGTGAGGAAAAGGTCACAGTGGTGGAAACGGTGTGTGTTTGTTCTCTTGTTTCTAAGCTGTGCTATTCTTTCCTTCTTGTTGTTGCTGCTGACAAGATGGTTGCCAAGCCACTTTGTCATCACTCCTGCATCTTGACAGAATGCAGGAGCTGCCCCAGATGACAGGAGAATATGTCCTTCCAGCAAAACCTGAGTGACTTTATCCAATCCTGGATTTAAACAGACCTGACATATTCTGTCCCTGTTTACAAACTGGATACTTCCAACAGAACTCTGTCACAGAAATAGCTATGCTTTTCTTGCTAGAAAACTAATGTTTCATTTTGGAAAAACCAGAGCTCAATTCTGATGGCATAATCAGTAATGAATCTTGGTAATGAGCCCATGCTGTTTATTACTATCTATCTTAAGCCTCTGATATTACTTTGTGCTGCATGTTGAAAGACAACGCACTAAACACAAACTGTCTGCTGGGGCTAGTAGACTAAATTCGGTCAATATAATTTTGCCTTTCATTATGTGTATAGTTGCTATAATTGCAGGAGGAGAAGGAAGAACAATGAGTGAATATAAAAAACTATTGGCATCATTATCTTCTGTCTACATCCCTGTGCTACAGCCCATTACATTAATGCAAATGGTAAGAGCCTCCTTTGATGCTCTTATCAGCCTGCCTGCAGTTCCTGTGCCCTGACGACTCCCAGCAGTCCATCGAAAGGCACACCGTGTGTGTAGCTTATCGTTCGGTGAAGTCATGATATCCTTCACAGTCTCCTTCCAGCATGCATAAGCATTAGTAAAGTATATCTATTTTATGTGTGGATTCTGGGATTTGCTGTTTTGACTTTGGGTGACTTAATGCTCAGTGAAAACAGCGTTTCATAAACTTCCCTGTGTGCCTCAATCAGAACAACACAGCTGAGATGCTGCTTCCGTGCTAAGCAGCCATGCAGCACGACTCGTGCTCTACCAGATGCTCTTGTACAGGTGCCCATCTCAGAGTTATAAGGTGATTTTAATGACACATTTGGTCTTGGAGATTCGTTTCACTGGAAAACTATGGCTAGATGTGGTGTATATCATCAGTCATAAGCCTTACACTTATTTGCTTCTGCTACTACTAACAAGGGAGCAGCTGTCTCTGAGGGAAGACAGACGGGCTAAAAAATCTAAAGAAAATCTAGGTTGGTTTTTTAACAGAGGAAATCTTTTCAAGATTGGAATATTGGAGACTACCCTTTCAGATCACATGTTAAGCATAAGTCTTTCTCTCAAAAACTTGTCAAAATTCAACATTCAGTTGACTCGGATTTCTAAAATTGTTTCAGAATGTTTTAGATTATCAAATAAGATTTTCATTGGCAAAATGATGAGATAAATATAAATTGAAGGAGAGAGGAGAAAATAGTATTCAATAATGCTTTTTGAGAGTTTATCTTGCCATCTCTTCAAAGTAATGTAAAGATCCATAGCACTACAGATGAGTGGAGAGAGCTGCTTTTAAAAATGAAGGCTCATCACATGCTAATTTATTGCCATCATTCATCAGAATTGCATGCTTCAGTCCTGATTTTTCAACAGCCTGTGCTATTGCAATAACCAAATCCATAGAGAGGAGAGCTGAATGAACCTAGATGTAGTTCCAGGTCCTTCAAATGCTTGATATTTCTTGGAATGAGACCTTGTACCCAGCTGTCCCATGTCAAAAATTTAATTTTTAAATTTAACTAGTTGTGGTGTTATGTTCTCCTTCTGCTCCCATGGTGTTTGCTTTTTGACTGTGTTTAGGGAGTGCCTTCATCCAGATCAGCCAGATAGTGCAGGAAGGTGGGTACCATAAATCTAAATGTTCTTTAACTGAGTAGGGCATATTTCATTTTTCCTGGCTGAATAAACTGTTAATTAAAGCTGAACAGGGACAACATGACCTCCTCCTTGCTTGACATATATGCCAAAGAAATCTTGAGTGGACCCTGCTCAGTCAGGCATCTCTTCAGCAGGGCTTTCCTGTTCCACTACATGTCCAGGTACATGAAGACATTCAGTGCTCATCCCTCACTCCAACACGTGTGTGCTAGGGAGAAATGGAGACTTAGAGATGTTCATGTACAAAACTAATAGTGGGATGTAGAGGCATGCCTGTTATGGCATGTGAGTCTGAAGCACCACCTTTCTGAGATATCCAATTCCCCTAAGTGACTGTATCAGCAACCCCAACATCTGGTTCTGTTCTTTGAGTTGTCTAAGCTGGGGCAAAGGGTTTATGAAATGTGCTGATCTCCTTTAATGTCAAAGTGAACAGATAAAGGAAATCCCTGATAGTGATTACTGACTTGACTTTACTGCTTTATGATGTCACAGTCCTGAGGAAACTGGAAATTATCTAAAATAACCTAATGCTCAACATTAGAGGGGGGGGATCAGAAGCGGGAGAGGCTGACATGGCATTTTGGGAAGTTTGGGCTTCCACGTGGCTCTGAGCACTCCACAGCAGACTGGCAGTATGTAGCCTGAGTGTCAGTTCTCTCCCTCTGAATGTTTTAGCACCTTGGCTTGTTTGCATCCATGCCTGGGGGAAAACCTGCTCCATTGCACAGCTGAGAGTCCTCTCTAGCAGTGGTGTGGGTGGTGCGAGCTAGTGAGTAAGTGACACCAGAGAAAGATGAACCTTCCTGTTAGATGACTTGGAAGCTCTGGCTTCATGTTCCAGCACAGGCTGCAGTGAGGCACCTATTGTTTGTCTCAAAATCACATGGGGAAAAGGAAGCTACTTTTGTTATGATAAGTGCACTTTAGAATCAGCACATGACTGCCTTCTACATCTGGATATTTTAAGTGGACAACTGTCCTACTCCCATCCTAGACTGTCCTTACTCTGAGTTATCAGTTCTACAGTGGCTGCAATGAAGACATTGGCCTTGGCTTACAGATGACCTCTCTGTCATCAGATGAGTTAGTAGATTGTTCTTAAAAATTGTGTTTTGCTGGGCAAAGAAATGAGTTTTGCGCAGATCTTTGTTTTGTCTGATCTGTTCTACTGATCAAAAAAGCTACGTGGTTACTTGGTAAAATGCTAGAAGAAATTAGGAGTAGCCAAATGTCTGTGCATTTTGACAACATGGCTGTTTGAGAAAAAGCTTAATCTTCAGGGAGAGCTGGGTATGTGAATTGCTATTTCTATTGGAAAATAAGGCTCTGTGTAGTTAATTGGCAGTGTTTATTTGTCAGAATGGTGTCCTTTAAATTTCCAAGGAGGATATTGAGATAGTTATGTCAATATAACTACTGATTGGCGGGTAGATAGAATACATCTCTCTCTGAAGTACAGCATAACCTCTAATGAGAAGGAATCTGAAATTACAGAAAAAGAAACAACAAGAAGCATTTGTTTTGACCAACAACTGGAAGACTGGTTGTCTACTGCCTATGAAGTATTTAATGAAGTGGTAGGAGTACTCCTGGAAACTGGTCTGTAGGGCGGCATCAGTGTTTTGCAGTGGAAAATGTTGTGCTTGTAACTCTGGAGCTCGGTGAAGCTTGGAAGATAGAAGGACGATGTGGCATTGCCTAGTAGGTGGCTGAGTGAAGGTCATGATTGCCCTCCTGGCAGTGCCAAAGAGCAGCCCTTCTTTTTGTGTGCTGGGAGGTGTGTGTGTGAAGGGCCAATACTTCAAGTTCCTCTTTCAGAGGATTTTGTAACCCTGTTAGAGAACTGAAAGGCTCTTTTTCTTGGACAAGATTTCCTTTGTGACAAAGCAAAGCCGAAGGTGGTTTTAGCTGCCCAGTGGCAGATCCCAGAGTCTGCTCTCTGATACTGTAAAGAAGCCACGAGCAAAGCTGCCTTGTGTTGGGCCCCAGGGAAATAAGCAGTAGACAGTGGTCTCTATCCTCAGCAGATGAGCAGGTAAGTGGTAGGTCTGGGAGGGGCAGTTGCTTAAGCTAGTAAGTAACTTGACTAGAAGCAGACTGATAGTGTTTTAAATATCTTGTGTCTTCCGCTATTGAGTCAATTAGCGGATTCTTCTTTTAGCTCATGTACAAGGTGTTTGAGCTTTTGGTGTTCAGCTTAGTTATCTGCCTGGTGAAGTTACTGTCTTTCTGCATGTGGGTAATTTAGATGGCTTCTTGTGGGTGCTGAAGAACAGAAATTAAGTTATTCTGGAAAGCCGCCTCCCTAAAAGTAACTTGAAGGTACTGGATGATTCAGAGCTTTACATATCACTGAAAAGTGATTTAGGATGGGCTTGGAAAGTAATTCCTTTCTTCTGGATTAGAATGTGTCTGGCTGACTTACAATGATGCTGGTTCGTCTTGACATTAAAAGAGGAGTCACTCTACAGAGAACGGATGCTTGGAAATGCAAAGGCGTTTTGAGCTTTTCCTGTTCTTCAGTCGCTCTGAGAACTGTATGTATCGGCAAATGGCAACACTTGGCACACTAAAACATAGAGATCTCTCTACATTTTCTTTTTGCCCTCCCCTTATGTGTACTATGCATTGTTTGTGTACGGCAAGCATATGAGTGAGGAGCAAGCTGTATGACTTCTGCACAGGAGATGTGATAATAAAAAGAATCCAGACCATCCAGTTAGACATCATTAATTTGTCTGGCTCTTTAGCAGTGCTTCAGTGGTGGGGTATTTCAGTGCTAACGGTGTGGTATCTGCTCTTTCTCCTTTCTTCCTTCCCCATTGCTCTGTCATAATGCAATACAACATAAAAAATGGATCAGGGCAATTACTGCTGGCATTTGTGATTGAGACAGTGAAGGGCAAATACTTCCTGCTGCCTGAGGTTTCTCTGTCTTCTTATGCTCTGAAACAGAACACTAAACTGAGTGTTCATTTTGTAATGTGTTGGGTTTAGCCTTGTTTCCATAGGAAACAAGCATACAAGATGAAGCTGTTTCTGCATATATTTTCCTTCTGTCTTTTCTCCTCCCTCTTTTAACCCATTGGCCAATCACAGCCAAATTTTACAGGCTGGTAGAAGTCTCAAAGATAACTGTGTTACTACAGAGGAGCTTTTTCCTATGATCACTGGAAAACCCGCCCAAGGCAAAGTCCTACGATACGGTCCCATCTGTGGGAAGAGCTTTGCTCGAAGCTTGTGCAGTGGGACATCCCTGAGCCCAGGCTGCAGATTCACAGGAAACCACTTCTTTGATCCCAGGACTCAAGGAATTACATGTTTTATATCGATTGGCAGCAATACCTGTGTTTGTAGCTGTGACTCACGTTAGGATTGCATTTATATGCAGTACTCTATAGGGTGAGAATCTCCTCTTGGAGACTAGACTGGAAGCCAGTTAGCCCCAAGGCTGTGGCCTCCTGGATCTGTGTGTGCTTTCTCTGTCTCACTCAAACAAACAAATAAATAAATCCTCCTTGAGTTGTTCTTACTGTTGACAATCTCTAATTCTTGTTAGGATATCTTTATTCTTTGGAAACTAGAAATGTAGCTGAACAGTTTTTCAAAGCAGAAGCAATCCTACTTATACTCCTGGGCTTTACAGTCTCATCTCCATGATGCATAGCCTTCAAGTGGTTTTTTTTCTTCCCTTGTCCCATTTCTCTTCTTCCCCTCTTTTGGTATTTTAAATAATTCGTGTGATCTTGAGCTTTTCAGCCAGACATTTTTTTCCCTCTATTCTCTCCTGAATTATAAGTACTTATGAGTACTTGGAGAGATGTTTTCACTGTACTCTGCTTCAGGCATAAAATTCTGTGTAAAACTAAGACTTTTTGATGAAAAAGATGGTTTCAGTTGCGGTGTCTGGTGGGATTTCCATTTTAACAGTGTTAAATACGCCCTGGGATGCAGTAAGTCGCTGTTTAGTGTCTATCAAATACAGTGTAGTTGGGACTTTAAAGATGCTGTTCATCTGTATTATGACCCAACTGTTTTTCTTTAGTCTTCCTTCCTTGTGTTTGTTTCCCTGTCATCATTGTGACACCTGAAAATCATACAGAACTAAGCCCATCCTAGTGAATCACAGACATCCTGAAAGAGTCTTCCCTTCTGGACTGGTAAGGAGAAAGCAGCATATTCCTTCAGTTCCCCTGTTCATTTTTTTTGGATCTCTGCTTCATCTTCACTCACAGTCCACATTGATCAAATCCATTTCCAGCTGTTTTTTTCCATCCTGACCACAGTTTCCTTATGTACCAGTCATGTGAGCTGCCTCAGGATGCCCCGGCTGTGACGGAATTAAACAGTCTCTGTGAGAACAAAAGCCTCAGTAACAGGAACTTGAATTCTGGAAGATGAAATTGAGATATCAGGATTGTCATGAATTTGAGTCTAGCAAAAGTCTCATCTGTATGGGGTTGCTTGGCAGGGAGATTCTTCGTAGCCTGTTACACTGTTGCTACAACACATCCTTAATTTTTACCTTTCTCATCAAGAGAAGGAAGTTGAAGGAAAGCATTAAGAATATCAATGACAATTGGTTAAGTGCTTTGTTTCTGCTGATTTTCCTTTCCCCTTACACACCTGGTTGATAACTGAGAAGGTTTGCCTGTCTTCAATACAATTTTGCATTACTTTAGTTGTGATGAGGCATTATTCTATTACTGGGCTCAAGATAAATTAAATTCCCTGAGCCTCACATTTTAAAAACTTATCCCCGCACAGTGGTGAACGGGAGACCAGGTTCTGCAAAACCTAAACAGCCTTTCTTTGTCTGTCTCCTTGGACACCACCAGCCTTGCACAGCCATATCCACTGCTTCCCCTGTTTTGTAAGACTGTGCTGATCTCTGCTGATGGAGAATCAGAGTGTTTCAGATCAGTCATGTGGTGATGTTCTTCTCTTAGCCATAAAAAAACAGATGGGTTTTTCCCTCTGGCCTCCCTGGAGATCTCCCTAGCAAAACTCAGGCTCACTTTTTCTCTGTCCCCCAGTTATATTATTCTGTGCTTCACCATAACTCAGCAGAGATGACCTGAAATAAGAGTGAAAGAAATAATGTTTCTGCCCAGGCATATGTAACTGTGCTTGCACGTGTTCAACAAGATGTGTAAGTTGCTTGACCTTGTATCACTGCTACAAACATAAGCCATTGCTGTCCCATAAAAGCAAAAAAAAAATTCTTGAGATGCTTTTTCTCTATCTTCCGTTGTCAAGAAGTTGTGACTTGGAGAGATTCTTTGACTCCTGAGTTGGTTTTTTGACAGAACAGCATCAAGAGAAAGAAGGGCTATCCTCTGACTTGCAATTTCTCTCCATCTGTTTGTTTGCTTAGTGTTGGGCACTGCTCTGTCATCATATTGCATGCCCTCACTTGAGGTTTCTTCTTGGTGGTGCCTGGAGAACAGCCTTACAGAAGGACCCACGTGCAGTGCAGTCTTTGTCACACCTTGCTGACTGCCTCTCCCCTTCTTCATGGCTGCTGTCCATGACTAGTTCCCATGAAGACATTTATTTCTCTATGGCTCATTCTTCAGCTGTTCTGAGCATAAGCCTCAGAACACAGTGCAGAGTCTGGTGTGGTGTAGTGTGTTTAAGCATGAGAAGTTGTCAAATGCAACATTCTTAGTCTGACTGAACTGGATGTTTTTTCTCTACATTTTTTTAATGATTATGTCTCTTGAAGTTTTAATGGAGAACTTGTTCTGTATAACAATACCATTGAAATTTTCAGAGGGATAAGGTCATGGTTTACTTAAAATGTCAATGTCTAAAATACACTGACATTCTGCTTTAGTTTTTGATGACTATTGCTCTGTGTTGCAGCTTTCAGGGATCTTTTATTTTCATTTCAGTGTCACTATGACTGGCTCTCAGCCAGCTTTCACAATTTCAAAGGAATCATTAAGAAGAACATCCTGAAGATAATAACATATACAAAATAAATTAATAGCAATGTGATATAAAGCTTTTATTACAGAAAGTTTAAAAGTAGTGCATTATTTGCTAGCAGCAAAGTCACTTCAGTGTAGCATATTCTGAATGACTGATAATAAAAGGAATCTGCACCCTACTATGGCATGTTTAGCTTATAGCCTACATATGTACAGTTTATTTAGAAATTATGTATTTAGAAATTAGCATCTTTTAGTGCTGCTACATTTCTTGTCATTACTTGTTGAGCAAGCTGTGTTGCCCTAGTTCTGTTGTATCCTGTTACTGCAAGAAATCAGCAGTACAACATAAGTAAAAGCCCAACCTTGTTCTAAAGCCCAAAATCTTCAAATATGGGCTTTCTGTTCATCTAAAATTGGCATTTGCTATTTTGCATGCTGGTGTAAATTTTAGATGTTGTTCTGACTACAGGATGTTGACAGTATAGAGATTGTGATCTTCACCTTCAGCTGTCCATGTGGCCGCCTACTGCTGTGGCCATGCTCGATGAGTGACTGTAGAAAATGGAGGAAAAAACGTTTTTTAGTCTGTAAAATGGGGAATGTCTAGAAACTTGAATCCTTTTGTGCTGATAAAATCAGTGAGGGTTTGTTTTTGGGTATCACTGCAGGGAAAGAGAACCCTGTGTTGCTCTAGAGATGGCAGTGGGGGAGCAATAAGAGCTCTGTGTGAGAGCTCCATGTTCAGTTCCACGACCTCTCCTCACCTCATGGCAGTATGGGCAGGTTTCCCTGCATGTGCCAGCATCCAGCCTTGCTTGGGAGCCATCTCTTCCACAATGAAGGGAATGTGCCTGAGGTTGATAACAGTTTGTTTGCATACCTGTGCAAAATAACATGTATTGATTTGCTGCAAACTCCCAGCTGGAAAAGCCCTGCAAAAGGTAATTCATCATTTTTCATGGTTATGTTCAGACTTACAGTTTTAATTCCTAAATGACACAGTATGTGATTCCACCAACTAATTCTTGCTTTAGGCTGGCATGTGTTCTGATGAATTAGGGAATCTTCATGAAAAATACTGTTTAGATTAAATTGGTTCCTAAGTGATAGTTAATTACTGTTGTCCTCTGTAAGCCATCACAATAAGGAACTACCTGTGTGGTAAAAATGTGCCTTTTGTTTCCAGCCTGAATATCTTGTTTCTAAAATTCCAATCACTGGGATGTTTCAATAGAAAACATTCTGATCATGTTCTGCCTTTATCTGCATGACTAAAAGCTCAGTGGCATCAGTGCTCTTTTCTGCATATGAATAATTGCCTCCCTATCTTGCTTTTGTTGAGCTGTGTAAATGAGCTCCTTATGATCTATTCTCAAGATCAGATCATTCTAGTAATTTTTCCTTGAAACCATTTCAGATTTTCAGCCTCTTTTTTATGCAGCCTGGGCTTTAGAGTAGGATGGGGGCTTCTTCAAAAGACATGCCAGGACAGTCCTTCCAGGATGCTATGGCAGCCAGGGGCCACAGGGCCAAAGACATGACCTAGATTAAGCCCAAACTTGTAGTTCACTGCATTGGTGCACATAGGACTCTTGTCAGGGTTGAGATTCCCATGTGCTTCGCTCAGCACAGAGAGGAAAGTACTAAATTTTCGTGGAAGTTCGTATGCATTTTTGTGGAGGTTTTGGTTTTGTTTTTAAATAAGTTTCATTGCATCTTCTGCATCCCACTTGTGGAATATGCCTTATCAGTTCAGCATACAAATGGGTGTAATGCTGTTGCTTCAGCTGACTGCAGGTTTCCAGACAATACATGTTTCTCATAATGATAACAAGTTGATCAATTGAACATTGCAGCTTGGAGAAGATACTTGATTTGCTAAGCAGCATTATCTCCACGCCCTCTCCATGCACGGTTCTGATTAATAAATCAAAAACTTGCTTGGAACAGCTCTTAAAAGCCACAATACTGATCTTAATGAATTTGTGAAACTGTTTTATATTAAGTTGGTGTGTAGTTGTGAGCCCTGTTTAAGAGACAGAAAAAAATCCTTATGAGAAACTACTTGTTCCTAGCTCAGTAGGCTAATGTTGGTTTCTAGCATATTGTCACAAAGATACAGCTTGAAGAACCTTGTGTTAGATTTTTAAATTCTTTTTCCTTTTCTATTATTCCCCTGCTCCTTTTCCCCCTCACTGGTGGCAGGTGGTCATTTGCCCTATGGTCTTTATCAAGTATGGAAATGTGTGGGTGATTTCATTTCCAAATGGATTCAGAAGAGAGTTTCCACCCACTCAGAAATGACAGTCAAATGGTTTTATTAGCCTTTGAGTTGCACAAACTTGCAGCTCCTAGTGGCTTAGAGAATTGCTCTTTGAAACAAGAAGAAAGGCAGGAGGATGTTTGGCTAACTAAGTGATTCCAGCTATTGAAGGTGTTTTTGTGTTTCTCCTCCCCCTCTCTGCCCTCTCCCTAAATAAAGGAGCAACTTATTCCACAACTATATTCTAGGCTTTTAAAAATCTCTGTGGGGTAATAAGAGCCAGTGCTGCCTTTTATGTGTGAAAATAACACAGCTAACAATTGATTCTAAATTAAAGTTTGGAAGAATGAGTCAAATCCCTGTAGAAAAATAACATGTGGCTGAAAATGCTTCTTCTTTAACAAGGTGATGTCAGATTTCAGAGTTCTGAGTCAACTAAATTGTCATTGAGTCAACAAAAAAGTGCCAGACAATGTGTAGTTTTACTGTATTTTTACCCTGATTTCACTGGAGATGCATTTTTAAAATCAAAATATCACCTTCCTCCCTGCTGCCTTCAGTGACTTCCAAGTGACCTGCCACACCTGCTCATTGGAATTAGTTTCCTAAAGTGCTAATACAATTTTTAAAGATGGTAATGTTCAGAGAGAGGCAGAATCTTGCAACTCTGCTTCTTATTTTGACAACTAGGAGAAAGGTGTTTCATGTCAAGACTGGGTTAGTAGAATGTTGAACAGATGGTAAATGGCAATGCATTTTTAACAGTTCTGCTAATGAAGATTTAATACTGGTTTTATGGGTGAGGGGAGACAGAGACATGGACAAATGAAGCCTTGCAGCAAATCAAGGTTATGTTTGAAATTTCAGATCTGTCCTGTGCAGTTTGACTGTCTGACTGTGTGTTTCAACATTATTTTTTCCCAAAAAAAGGTCTATGAATAGGTTAATCCTTTCCATTTTGTCCATAGCAGTTTTACTCTCTCCAGTTAAGAGTTGCTCAGAAATAAATTAATTATAATGGGTAGTTTTCTGTTGTGGCAAAATACTGGGTAAAGCTCCTGGCAGTCAGAGATAAGTGTACCCCAGTTCATGGGGAGCCACACAGCAGGGAGAGGTTGAATCTCTTAAAGTTCTATGGAATTTCACTAGATCTCCAAGCTTTCTCTATTTCACATTTCTGTATTCAGACTGCCACAATGAAAAAGATGTTCTCTACAGGGAAGAAGAAAAATTAACTTTCTGGCACTGAAATAGCATGCCTTTTGCTGCAAAATTCCCTGTTTGGAATTTAGAGATTGAAAGAAATGTCTTCATAATTGGCAAATAGAAATCTGAACCCCTTCTTGAAACATTTTTAGATGTAAAAATACTCCTTTTGTAGTCATGCCTGTATTCATCTGCTAACAAAACATGGAAACCTTTCCAGATGTGAACACAGCCCCCTCAGCTGTGATGAGGGTTGGTCAGCTCTCACCATCTGCTGAGTTCCTCACTTGCCACCGTTTCCTTGTACCAAAGGGAGAGAGAAGGCAAGTCATACAAGTCAGGGGGATGTGACTGCCCTCTTGGAGCTATGGTTGGTGTGTACTTATGTGAGGAGGCCAGACAGCACCTACAGATCAGCCACCAGGAATTGAGAATACAGCTAAAATCCCTCCTGGGAGAGAGCTCCTGGCTCTCACTGGCTGGTCCACTGCACTGTTCCTGTGCTGCACTCTGCCTGCTTACAGCTCTAGGCACTGGCAGACAGGGAAAGGGAAAGTAACTACAGCTCTGCTGTCATATGCTCTCTCAGATTCTTCTGAGACCCCAGCATGCCATTCCCCACCTTCAGCCTGCACCTTGGGAGATGGAGATAGGCAGTGCGATGATGGACAGGCTGATGCTGGCCTGTGGGTTCACCTCTTCCCGGGCAGATACAGTCTGGCACTTCTTTGTTTTGTTTTGCATTACTCGAATCTTCTTGCTGGCATGAGAAGGCACAAAATCCACATGGTTAAAGCTGATGAGGAATTACTGCAGTTGGTAATGACGGGAGCCAGCCCCGGTTAGGTCAAGTAGTCTTTCTTGACCAGGGACACCTGGCAAGGCAGAGACAGGATAGCCAAAAGAAAGCAGCAAGTCAGGCTTGTGAAGCATTGAAGACAAGTAATACCTTTCTTTTTGTGAAGCTTTACTAAAGCAGTTTCTTCCAGGCTGGCTGTGTCCACCTCAGAGCAGAGCAAAGGATAGGCACAATACTGCATATTGTTTCATGCCTTAGTATTTTATGATATTGTACAAATCAGTGCCAGTCCTTGCATCCTGACTGCACACAAAATAAAACCAGTCATGGTAGTTTACAGTTAGTTCCTGATGCATTTGTCCCTTATCCATTATGCTGTTTCCTCAGACAAAAATGTGACACTGAAAAAAGGGACTAGTGACCTGAAGTACATAAAGCTGTATGGGAGAAAGCAGGTGCAGGATTACATCCTAACATGAGGCTTACAGATGTGTCGAGAACACTACAACGCTCTTGTGTCAATTTGTTAAAGTATTTGCTTTTCCAAAGTTCAGGCAGCTGAAATGAAAATATTGTATGAAAGGAGTAGGCTGTGTTCCGATGAAGAATAAAACTTCTCTTCTACCTCAGTTTTCTTTGAATGAAGTATACCATTGCTCACAACTGCTAACCAGCAACGTTCTTCCGATGCTCACAATGGGAAGGACAGCAGTAAAGTTAAAATTATTTGCCATGTTTGTGCAATGTGTCATTGCTGCTTCATGATTATATTTTGTGTACATTTCTCTCAGGTGATGGTAGGACTTCAATTATATAAATAACTGGTATCCTTAAGCTATAAAACATGTGTTGCTGGTAATTCTGCTTATCAGCAAAGGACAGTTATGATTTGATTTATTACTTTAACTAAGTTAAAGCAATGCTGAAAGGTACTGAACACGCTTGCCAAGGTCCCCTAAATGACTATCATAAGCCAAATCTTTTCAGTTACTGAGAGAAATAATTGGAAAATTAAAAGGTCAAAATCATGGTAAGAAAAACCACAAGCAATTTTTTTATCAGTTTTGTGTGCTTTGGTGAACAGGTCATCCTTGATATTTGCTTATAAGCCATAAAACAGGACTGGTTCTCTTTGGGGAATAGTTCACTGAAACCATTTTGAGAGTAGCTGGAATATGTCAGGCTTCTCATATGTTAAAGCTTTAAAGATATCCAGTGGTGGCTATGGTACTGGGAACATATGTTTCACTGTAATTCTGAATATAGAGAAGGGAGAACGATGGGTAGGAAGAAAAACACCCTCTGCTGTCAAAGAATATGGAATTATGTCTCTGTTTCTATATGTTTGGCCATAATATGTATAGATTGGTTAAGATCTTCTGTAAATTTTCTGCAGCATGACCTTAAAAGGAGTAGCTTGAAAAGAAAGAATCTTCTAAGGTGCAGTTATCTTCTATTGTTTCTCTTCAAAAGCTTAGGAATACTGTTCTTGCAAGAATGCCTGGATGGCACTGCGTTGGTTGTGATGGAAGGCTGTGAAATGGAATTTTTGGAGAACAGTGGAGGAATTATTTCCACAGGAGAGTCTCAGCTGAGTGAAGTACTGCAGATTTCCCTATGATGATAAGAAGCAAATTCTGCTGGAATTTTTACTTCTCAGGAAGGAAGTCGAGTAGATTTGCTTGAAAGTACCCTAAGATTTAGTTACTATCATATAGACCGTGAACAGTGTCAAAATGCCAACAATTCTGGTCACTGACATAATATTGAGGGTAATGTGTCCATTTTGGGGTTAGTAAACTCTAGCTGTGAGCCACTGGGAGTGTGCCTGCGGCAGTACAGTGATACAGTTAGAATACATGATGCAGAAACCTGCCAAATACAATCTGCAGTGATCTCTGCATGTTTTGTATGTTATTTTTGCATTGGTTTTCCTGTCTCCCATCAGGCTTAGAGTTGATGAAGGTTGTTGCTAGAGAGGCAAGGCAAAATTCACAGTCAGTGTCATCTTTCTTTCAATAAATGTACTGTCTTCAATGCATAGTCAGTCTTAGCTGTTAAGTTCATTTAGGAACCAAATCAGCTAATAGTGTGGCAGGTACTGAAGGGAAGAACAGTAGAAGAGAGTAATATTTTTTTTTAAGATGTTCTTTTACCTGGAGAAGCAGAGACCTAAATCCTTTGACTACTTCAGTGAAACTGGAGGCATTGGGTTTCCTATTGATCTCTATGTTTATCTGTAAGCTGAACATGCTGATGCATCTGAAAGGACTAAGTCCTGGGAGCCTCCTTGGACCAGTTAGTCTCTGTATGTAAACACATGCCAGTGTGTAAAGCAGTATTGGATCTATTTTTATCAAAATGAGTCAGGGAACTTGTTGTTAGAGAGATCAGAACATTCAGTGATTAAACTTTGGTAGGTGAAAATGCAAAGGAGTATACTATTCCACAAGACTGTACTTAGCAGCCTTTATGTTGCTGTGATAGAGATATATGCCTTGTACATGATAACAGAAATAGATATATATTTTTTGTTCTATTTAAATACGTAAGATGTAAGATCAAGAATAAGGGTTCAGCTTTTTTTGCTGGTATTAATTTCAATGTAAAATTTGCCTCATCTAGAGAAATCTAAGAGTAAGGTACTAAAAGAGAATGTCTTATAATGGCCTCCTCTGTCTCTCATGACAGTTTAATCAGCGCAGCAAGATTTTTTTAGTCCTTGGGGTTTTTTTAGTTTTTTTTCCTTTTTTTACCAGTGTTTCACTGGGCTTATATCTGTCATTTTCCACCTGGAGAAACTGTTTCCAAAGCCATTTCTAACATCATGTTTACAAAGGCTCCCTTGGAGGCACAAGAATGTTGGCAGTGGGAAAACAAGCCAGAAACACAGCTGTATCTGGAAACATGCTAAACCTGAGAGTCTGCCAGCACACCAGCCCACTGGATTTATTGCTTAAGAAAGGAGAATCTTGAACAGGAACAAACATCTAAGGAATGGACTGGCACATTGTTGCAAGGGAAGGCACAAAGTCTCTTGGGTATAAATTCCAGTAGATTTGTGTTCTTAACTGTGGTATTGGCCTTGGTGGTTAAACTCTGTCCTCTTTTGCAAAGCTATTCTTTGAAGATTTTGGATGGAACAAAACTGTGTCCTTATGAGCTTCCTTTCCTGCTGCCATTTTTTTTTATTAGCAACCTCTCTTGTTTTTACCACCAAAGAAGCTAAGTGGAGGTTTTTTTATGTCATTTCCTTGTGTGGTGTTACCTATGGCTGTAGTTTTGGGAGTGCAGCTGAGCTAACCAAGCCTGTGTGGGTGAGACAGAGCACTGAAGAATCCAATACAGAACTGTCATTCATGTAGATAGTCCCAACTGCACAAGCTTGAAGGCTTTTTAGCTTATGGGGTGTGTCTGTGTAGAGAAGAGCGTGTTCCCCGAACTTTTTCAGATCGCTTTTCTGCCTTGTTGCCAAAACTCCTTTCTGAAAGGACCTTTCCTGTTTTTCACCAGGAAAAGGTGTGAAGTTGTTGCTAATATTTTTATCAATGAAGAGAGCAAAAAGATTCTGTTGGAAGTGGAACACAGCAGGACTGAATATGGTTCTACAGCACTGGAGAAACCTGTAGTGGTATTTTTGCCACAGACTCCTTCTGTCATTTTGGACAATTTGCATGAAAATCTTTACCTTGTCTGCTTATTTAGGTAGTGAATTCCCCAGGCCATTAATATCTCACTGTAATGATATATTAGAAAGGAAAAGTGTCTGATGTTGTGTTTGTGGAAAAGTTTTTCAGAAACACTCATTTTTGACCCTATTCTGCTCCCACTGGAAGTCCATGGGAGCTTTGCCTTTATCTAGATAGGAATTGGGCTCAAGGGGAGTGAATTTTAAAATGTCACCTTTTTGCCAGATGGAGAGTCCTGATGGTTCACCTTGTGCCTGGAAGACAGCTTTGTGGTGATCTACTGATATGATGGCATCCTTTTTATCACTCCTGAATTTATCTCTGTTTCTACCCCACCCATCTAACTAGAACTCAGAGAAATATTCACTAGGTTACAAAAAACGTGGGTTTAAAGAAGTAATGCTAATTACAACCCTCCCCAAATAGTACTTGGATTAAGAATGCAGCTTCTATAAAAGCCAACTCTCCTGTCAGTCTTAAATGTTTTTCTACCAGTGGCAAAAAAAAAAATTTATTCAGTTAATTGCAAAATCCAGTTATAACCTTTATTGATCCTTTGTTGCAAACTTATTTACAGCAGGTGGAAGTACAAGTGCAATATGTAGCAGTATGTGTCTTGTGTCTGGTGGGTATGGTATGAGAGCAAACAGAATCCTTGGTATTCGTGATTGTGTGTGTGTGTGTTTAAACATAGCAGAGGCTAACAGGAAAAAGTATGTGTTCCTTTGGAAGCTGCAATTTCTTCACACCACTTAAGACAAAAATGAGGTGGAACAGGATACTTTTTTGGGGTGTGTGTGATAATCTAGTTTCTTATAGGCTCTTGTCAGCATTGCACAATTATCAGTTACACCTATGCAAAGCCTTTTCCAGTTGGCAGCTCTGGTTGTAATTTATAATAATGATGATTTCTTAGTGTTTTTGACTTGCATTGGACCGACCCCTCTGGCAAGTGAAGTTTAAGTCTGTTTAAGCAGCACGAGCAGCACATGCAGAAGCGAGGAGGCCCCTCTCCTGGTGTCTGTGACACCACATGTGCCCACCTTGACCTGGAATAGCAAGCCCTGCAGCTTTGGTTTCCACACCCACTCAGGTCCTGGCCAGCCATGCTATTAAGAATGTCAGTTATTTTTATGGACAAGCTGCCAGGGAGAACTATGCCACCTGAGCCGTACTGCAGCACTCTGCTCAGAGAACAATTCTTCTACATGAGGCAGTCCTAAACTACTTGCTGGGATTTGATATCCTTTTTCCGTGTTGTGGGATCATTTTCTTTTAGAGGAAAATATAGGATAAACACACTTGAAGGAAAGTGCAAGACATTGTTTATTTTCGGTGTGTTGCCAGCAGTAGTACAAGCTTAATTCATTTCTCTTGACAAAGTGCAGTCTCTCATGAGCTTAGTGTGTTTAAAGAACATATTGTGCTGCACAAGGTATTAAAAGTTTCCATGGAAATACCAAAATGCAAAAGATGTTTGCTACTTTTAAAAAAGTTTTCTTAATGACTTCTGCCTGTGAAACTCTGGGTTCTTAATTTGCAAGTGTGCACTGTGAATAACTGTTTGCTATATTCAACCAGATTCTTGTTTAATAGAGCTCTGCTCATGTTTGTGGAGTTCAGCCAAGCTCCTCCTTTTTTTTTTCGTTGATCTGTACTAAAAGCATCCTTTACTGTGGCCTGCTCTGGGGCTGTCAGCCAGTGTCCTACTATGCTGTTTCATCCACTACTTGAATGAGATATTGATCCACAAAACAGTGTTATGTGGTATGAGTGTCCTCAGCTCCTTGACTCAGCCACTGTCATATGGAGTGGTGTTAAGATCACAGAAAGCCCCAGGGTAGACTCAGAAGTGCTGATCCAAATCCTGCCATGACAAAAGGTACCCAGCTAGTTAGGTAGGCTTGAATTTGAGTAAAGCTTTTAGGCTGGTCTGATGAGTTGTGCATCACACAGCAAGGCTGGTATCTGCAGAATTCATCCCTCATTTCCCCATGTTCCTTTGCCTTTACTTTCCTGTACATGGCAAACACTTCCCTGTAACTTAATTCCCGAACAGTGTTAGGATGATGAGGGATGGTGACTGCACGGGAGGATAAACAGACTCAGGTCCCAGGACCAGCATCCAAGGTGAGTGAGCTCTCTGCACTTTGCCAGGTGAGTCTTCAAATAATGTAACTAAAAAACAATTCAGTAAGCTTTAACTTGTGATAGAACTGAAGCATCCTGGTGATACTTTGATCCCTATTGCCCACTTACCTCTCTTCTGTTAGTCATGTAGCCAACGATATTAAACTATAACTTACTTCAGTTAGACATTGTTGTTATTTTATAATCCTGCAGCGTGCAGGAAGATCCTGACCTGGCTAATGGCTTCTCTGCAAAACACTGATTCACATTTCACTTGTGGGTGCCATTAAGGATCCCTGAAAATGAGGCCTTATAATATCTGGCTAAATTTATTTTTCAGATATGGTCTTGCATATTATAAGACCTGTCTCTTACTCACTTAGTCTATCTTATGTCATGATGCTTTATCATCTAATTTTTGCAGAAGTGTCTCTAATCAGAAGTCTGCGTGGGCTGTGTGATGGGTAGATCTCTGCTGACGGCAGGAGGGAGGGCAATCAAGTGGATTACAGATTGCACAGTAACAGCAGCTGATAATGCACCCGTCGTAAAACTGACCAGCTGTTTGCATCAGCAGTGACATAACAACACCTCATGAGATAAAGTGTGGGAACAAACAGTCCACTGCTGTGGAAAGCACTGGAGGGGATGGGGAGTGATTACTGCTGGATTTAATCTGTGGGGCAGTCAAAGTGAACATGGTGACAAAGCCGTTAATTTTGCCTGGGAAGCTACAAAAATAATGAACCCAGCAGGAGCAGCCTAGCCTTGCTGTACAGATGTTTCATAGACCATGTGATAAAGAAGCTGCTGGACTGCTCAAGGCAGGGACGATGCTTTGTCAGAAAAAATGAATCCTATATCTGCTTTTAGAAGGTTCTCTAGCAGAGACTCCTTTCTGAGACATGTTTAACTTCACAAGACAGAGCTAGCAGGAAATACATTAACAGGCAGGAAAAAAATGCTCCTCAGGCTAACTCTTTACTATTTTTACCCAGTGACGAGTTCCAGAAAATGCTTAGGAAAAATTAACTTTGTCAAACTCAAGGAGCCCAGAGTAGAGTGGTTTGCCTCAAAGAATGATACAAGCTCAAAACAGCCATGTTCATAGCCACAGTTAAAAGCAATGCTCAGTGGTAACTGTGGTGTTTGTGATTTTAAAAAGTATGAAAGTGGAGGCCAAAGGTTAATGATGGATTCAAGTTCCATCATTATTATTCCATCCTTTCCAAGGAAAAGACAGTGGATTAGAATCTACTCCCAGAATTTTGCATTACCCATTGTCCAAAACACCATCTGTGTGGAAATGTGTTAATATTGTGGTTTTCAGCTTTCGTGAGGTTCTGGGTTTTTAGCAGCTTTTCAGTCAGCTGTGTTTCTCATGCCATGGGAGGATCTTGGGCACTGGTAACTGCTGGCACAGGGAGGTGAAAAAAATAAAAAGGAAAGGCTATGGGAAAAGGAGATCCAACTGAAAAGGGATCCTCAAAGATGGAAACTAAACTTAGTGTAGAAAAATGGGGAAACCAGAAAAAAAGAAGAGGAGGGGAGAGAGTAATCTGAGCACCAGGTAAAGAAAAGGATCTTACTACTGCTATAAGTAGCATAAATCTTGTAACATGATGTTCTTTATGCAAATTCGTAAAACAGAGTAGTGCTTTTTAAGTTCCTTTTTGAGTTCATTCAAAGAAGTATTTCTTAGGTAAATAAAACTATAATTGACGTTATCTCCTTTAAAACGTCAAACCAGCAAGAAGGAATTTAACACTGCAGTTCCCATTTTACTGAAGGATACACCCTGCATGAAAATAAACAGTCCAGATTTCTCAGATCTTCAAAAAACCTGCCACATATTTCAACACAGATTAATTTTCATTTTGTTCTCAAATATCTTGAAGCAATTTTTTTACCTCTGCAGAAACAAAACAAATCCTATTTTGTTGGCCTACAGGGTTCGCTGGAACACTTAAACTATCTGAGTAAGTCCTCTAGAAGAATAAATATATTTTCAGTATACACTGCTGGCTGTATGGAGTTGCATCATCTATATAGGGAGAACTGCTTACAGTGTTCTTTTGGGAGTGAATTTTTTTAGACACCTAAACAACCTGTAAGTCACAGGTTCTAAAAATTCTGAAAAATAAATGTTTTTCAGAAAAACTTATTGTAGCCTCACTTCTTTTGCACCTTGTTCAGTTTTATATATTTTGGAGTAGGTTGGCTTATCATATTCAGCTATTAGGAGTCTTGTAGCTGCTTGGTCACTTTTGAATGAGCATGCAAACCTGACCACCTTGGAAAAGTCCCACAGCTGAAACTTGTTATGATTTTTCATGGGTCTGTCTTTTTAAAAGGATCCTTCAAAATACTATCATTTTTGATTGATCCACACTGTTAAGGTCAGACTTCATCAATCTATTTTTGAACCCTTAACAAACCCCATTATCTTGGTTGTAAATGTCAGTTGCTCTCTCCAGTGGCGTTTGTAATTTTTGGAGATGAAAGCTGTGGTCTTCATATTGTTTAGAAAATGTTGTTTGATATCTTGGAGAAATTTGTTTGACTTTGAACAAATTGCTGCTCTAGTAATCTAATTAGCTACATCTATGCCAGAGTGAGCAAAAAGCAGTGATTATATGTTGCATGTATTTATCCTTTTAATTGGACAATTGAAATTGTTTGATAGTCAGGGAAAAATGTATATTTGAAGTTTTAATAAATGAATATTTGTTTGACTAGATAAGAAAAAGTTAATGTTAAAAATAATTTATTGCATTTAGAAAAGATGCAGCAGTATTTGAAGTAGACTCTGAGATTGGTTTCTAATGCAAATGAAACCATTAATACCAACCTCATTAATTTCAAGCCTTTCAGCTGGTCAAGATAGCAAAGCTTCATAGACAGCCTGTGAATCGAAAATTACTCAGGGATGATAACAACTTTGGACAGGTAAACTTATTGAGCATATGGAAGCCTTGGGAAGGGCTCACTGGGGTATAAACTATTACCACTGTGCTTAAAGGATGATTTCTAAACACATGCTGTTGTCACTTGAGTGCCTTAAGACCCTAACTGAAACCTAGGCTCTGGATCTCCACTCTCAGCAACAAATTAAATTTAAATTTAGAGAGAAGCTGTGTATGTTCTGTCATTTTTACATGTGAAATAGAGAGAGTAAGACCAGCAGAGCGAGGTGTTTTGCTTGGAGGTGTAGGCAGAGCTGGTCTTCAATACTAGATATTCAGTGCCCAGTCCAGTGCCTTTTTTGTAATGGGACTCTTTAATCCAGTGGTGCTTGTGAGGTCCAGAGCCACCTCAGTCCTGGTACAGCTCTGAAGACTGCTTTCCTGGTCTACTCCTCCTTTGTCAGACCTGCTTCTCACCAACACAGGAGAGCAGGGCTGCTGTTTGAAGGTTTTGTCTGTGTTTCTCTCTGTAAGACAGCAGCCACTGTTATAACAAAAACTTTGGTGACTGTGAAATGCATCCAGGTTTTAGGGATGGAATGCCAGTTCTAGATGCCTGTCTCCATATAGCCATACCTTTTTTTGTTTTTTTCTTATTTTGCTGAAGGTGCAACTAGAACTTAGAGGTTCTGGTGACAACTAGTTTTGGCTCAGTGGACTTGGAAACCTGCTGATTTCAGGCTCTCCAAATTCTGTATTGAATCAGAATGAGAATTGAACATCTGCTTGCCTGAGGAGACATAGGATTTTCTGGGACTGCTCTTATTTTTAACCACATTAGCAATAAATTTAATTAAGTATATAGCCCAGAAAGGCTATGCTTGTATACATGCAGCTTGCGTATATGTTGTCAGCTTTGCATAGACAGGTATGACCATATTCCCTAATGCACAGTTATAAGTTTTGAACTGTAGCTTCATCTTGTTCTTCAAGTGGCAGACTGACTGAGTCTGAGCACTCTGCATGGTGTTTGTAAGTGCCATTTTGTTGGCTCTTTTGGATGAAATCCTTGCCCTTTGACACTGCTCCAATCTCAAACCACTACCAAGAGCAGTAAGTGCTGTAGTTCCATGTGTGGCTGCAGCAGGATCCCTCCAGAATAAAAGCTTCAGAGGGCAGTGATTTTATAGCCAGAGCTGATGTGATTAGACATCTACAATCCATAATGCAGTAGGGACTCTGGGCAGTGCTGTGGCCCATTGGACATCCTCACATGATTACCATAATTCAGAAAGGCCCAAAGGTGGAAGCAGCCAAACGAGAGCACAGGCAGGAATGTCAACAGGTGACACTAAATCCCTTTAGTTTGTCCTGTCCTTAGGCTCTGAATTCTGAACTGCTCTTCTTTATGGATGTAGAATGAAATCTTGCCCTTATTTCATTCCCAGAATAATGCATAATGCCACAAAATAACATCAATTTATTTCCAAAACTGTTGGAAAAACCTTTTCTGTGATATGATACCAGCTAGAATACATCATTAAAAAGTTCATCCTGTGTACAGCAAAGGCAGGGGTTCATCTCATGTTAGCAGCTTTAAAGTGATTTGTTTAACTTATTACTATTTCATTAACTTAGTTTTTAAGTGCATGTGAGAAATTAAGATTTTGTTCTCTGACACAGGGGTTTTTTTTTACCGTTTAAGAGCTGCAGTATTATTCATGTGATAAGCTGTAACAAATCTGTAATGAGAAAGATGAATATAGAACAGTTCATTAGTTTTCTTTAAGAGCACTGATACTGTAGATCTCTGTTAATTTAGACTGAAAAATGAGTTTTGAGCTCTGTGCAGAGAACAATGTAATCAGTCTTGTGCCTTTTTCAAAGGCAGCAGTGTGCAGGATCCAGCTATTCTGTGTCCAGAGCTATTTTTTTTCCTTCTCAGGTGTTAGTGGCATCCCCTGGAAAAGCCTCTATATTCAGTGCACATGTTGCTTCTTGAAAAGACCATAACAGTTTTTAATGAAAATGATCTTTTCATGTGCAATCAGTGATCACATTTGGTATCAGGGACAGGTTTAAAGCCCACACCCTATAAAACTTCAAGTCTAAACAACAGATTGTATTTCTGAGCCTTCTGAAATTCCCATTTTCCTCATGAGAGCCTCTGACTGTGCCGTTCAGTAGCAGCTAATCTCGACAAGACGGGTTTTTTTTCCTCATGTTCTGCGAGCAATTTGAATGCCATTCTTCTCCGCTTTAAAAATTGTTTTTATTAGCATTTCCAAAATATACATTATAGGAGACTGTAAACATTATGGGATAGCAATCTAGCTGTGATTTGATACAAACTAAAATTACCACCGTCAGCAATAAGCAGAGACACCATAAAAGGGAAACAAAACAGTGCTGCATATTTGTGTAGGGGCAAGGTCAAACCTGAGACACATCCCAGCCTCTCTGCTGAGGAGGAGGAGATGATTGAAGGGGTGAGGGCCTGGGGTTTCATCAGGCTCCAGTAATTGTATGGAGGCAAATAGAAAAAGGCAAATAGGGAGCATAACGCAGGTAGGATGAACGGCCAATGTGTTGTGACAGGACAAGTAAATTGCTTGATTTATGAAGGGCACAGAGTCGCTTAAGTACAGGGGAAAGGCCTGTGGGAAGCAGAAAAAATTTCACAGGGTCATCTTTGTTTTTTTCCATTCCCTGACTACCCGGGCAGCCCTTCAGATGGTGCTTTGTAGGGCAGGATGTGTGCAGTGTGCTCCGTGGATGGACAGTACCTTGGGCTAACACCCGATGGCACCACCTGAACCCACAGTGCTGCAGCCTGGGAAGGGCTGGAGTTCATGGACAGCACTGCTCTGTCCACACGGTTCACCTGCCTTGAGACAAGGGATTGCATCCCCAGGGAAAGCACAGCTGCAACCCCTGAAGCTCTCTAGAGCTGTGAGTCAGAGGCCCTCGGGCTGGACTGCATACGCTGCTGGCTGGGTACAAACAGTTTAAAGGCAACATGCAGGATTTTTTCCCACCCTTGTGCTGTGCCATCTTTGGCACAGAGGGTATGGAGAGCGTCTGTGTGGGCTCTGCACCCCAGCTGCCCGAGGGAAGATGGGGGTGCCCACCACCAATGCTATCCCCACAGGAGTTTCTCCTGTGACACCTGGGAAAGGCCTGGTGACAAGTGACTGTGGATGGTGATACTTCTCATTGCAGCAAGCAGATTCTAAGAGTTGATGCCAAAGTTCTGTGAAACTTGAACTAAGTTTTAAAGAAATTGGTTGTGGTATGGGAAGGGGGAGATATTTTCCTTCATCTTGTTCTTTTCTGTAAAACCACAGCAAGTTTTTCTGCAAGAAGCTGACACAAGTAATTTCTGTAAAATAAAGTACTTTGCAAAAGTAACATTTTATATCATATTCTGAAATGGGTATTGCACTTTAAAGCTATGCCTCATTCCAGAATAAAGGCTTTCTGTAGATAAACCTTCTGAGGGAGAATAACCTTAGAAATACTGAAATTGAAATAAGGAAAAAAGACAGAAAGGCAAGCTGGGGACTCAGATGAAGCAGACTGAGAGAGTAGTCCCTGCCACTGGAAGCCTAATGCTCACTGGGCCATATTCCAGTATTTATGCTGATACTGGTTTGCATTACAAAGTCTCTCAAGTGTTCTGTAACACAGTGATGGGAGAGAACCATAACAATCAATAATGCAGTTATGTCTCAGTCTGCGATAGGTAACTCAGCTTAAACTGCAATTTCACCTTTGTGTGAAGGTGTGCTCACATGTCTTGCTAGCTGGAGGCCTTGTGGGCACATTTCACAGAATCACAGAATGAGAAGAGTTGGAAGGGACCACAGCAGTGGTCCAACCTCCCCACTCAAGCAGGGTCATCCCAGAGCACATGGCACAGATAGTCCAGATAGTTGTTGAATATCTCCAGTGAGGGAGACTCCTCACCCTTTCTGGGCAATCTGTTCCAGTTCATGGTCACCCACACAGTAAAGAAGTTCCTATATTCAGATGGAACTCCCTGGGCATCAGTTTCTGCCCTCTGCCTCATGTCATATTGTCTTATTTCCACTTCTGTCTCTTGAATTTGCCCTCACTGTTTATTTGCTTGACAGTCTTGGGACAGTGGATTTAAGGTCTTCTTTTTCAGAATATGGGGTAAGAAAAATAGTGGGAGAAGCGTAGGTAAAATGGAATTCAAGGGATGTTTATAAGTCATCTGTTTATGGCTGATTGATTGCCACTGCTCTTGAGAAATAGGGCTACCTGAAGGCCTTTTTTGCTTATGGGCAACCTCATCACTGCTTAGTTTGTGGCTTTATTTTACTGCACCTGTCATCCACCCACCCACACCTCCTCCCACATGCAATCACAGATACAAACTGGTTCTGTTACAGAGACCCAGATTGCATTGCAAACAAATAGGCTAAAATTACTGTTCAGCATGGTGCAAACAATTTGTAGCTACAGTGCAGTGGTCTATCATTTCGAGTTACTGTAATGTGTGTGTTGCTGGAGGGGATTTTAATTAGGGAGCATTTAGGCATGCCTTTGCTGCCAGCTAGACCTGGATTCTGGGTGCCTGATCTGATGGCCTTTTGGCATCATAGAGTGTGAGAGGTCAGAATGGTACCCAGGCAGCTATACCTACCTACATCAGTGTAATTCACCTTTTGCAGGAAGAACCCCATTGCCAGACTCTGCAAATATTGTTTCTTTCTCCCAGTGGAGAGTTAGAGCTGCTAGGAAGTAGGCTGGAAAATGCATGGCAGCCAGTCTGGTTTTATGTATGGTGTGCTCAAATGGTTGTGGGTGGGAGGATTAAACCCAAAGATGCATTACAGAGAAATTAGAGACTGGGATTTCCACTCACACAGATGTTCCACGTTCCTGATGGGTTTCCAAGGTCAACAGATTTACTTACCACAGTTTCCCAAGACCTAGAAGGAATTATGTGTTGAAAATGTGGTTGCTGTCAGTTGCAAGGTCGAGCTGGCCTAGGGAAGGCTTTAAAACTGCAATTGCTTGTGATGGACAATGGGGTGGGTTTTTTTAGAGCTGTCAGTATCTTACATTAATTTGTTCTATCACACACAACAAAAGATAAAAAGCAGAAAGTTGAAATTTTTGTTAAATGTATCAATATTCAGGGGTCTGGAGAAGATTGTTGTTGATTCAGGTTTTTTCTTTGAATTGTTTTCTGGGTTAGATATGGTTCTGTGGTTGACTACTGTACTGTAGTAATAATTTATTGACTACACTGACAGTGAAGACAGGTGATTGATGCTGCCAGCTTCTGTTGGATGTCTTGTAGAGATCTGCAAAAGACTTGTGTTGTTGATGGCTTGCTAATGGGAATAGATTTTCTTTAGACACTATAAAACTTCTAATTAGCTTGTAAATAGAGCACTACATTTTGAATAAGGGAAGTGTTGAATAAACCATAATATTTAAACCAGATTTTATTTCTGGCAGTTACTCAGACTCTAAAGATAAATTCCCCTTTGTTAAATCACAATGAGGGCCTAGTGTTGCTAGTCTTTGTGTAAATATGTACTCACCTGTAGTCAGAGAAAGATGGGCAGGAGAGAACATGGAAAGGGTGAGGTGTTGTGTATAAGGAGGAAGGGCTGATAGGGGACTCTTCTGGAAGAGAAGTTTCACTTCAGTAGTAATTATCCTGGAAGGCTGTTTGCATTGATGCTTTGCTCTGGATTGACCTCACATTATCAGTCATCTTTCTGTAGAATGAATTCTTCTTCTTGCCAGATGAAGGTGGCTTTGAAAACAGAATAGCTCAGATATCCCAATTCTTCCAGACTGCGTCTGGCAGCCACAGTGTGTCAGCACCAGGTTTGTGTCTGCCTCTGTCTTAGAAGAACTGGTGCACCACCAGTTCTGGTCGTAGTACCTTTGTTCCTTTCCATTTGTGTAGAGCCTGGCCATATGGAAATTTGGATTGTTAAATAGCAAAGATGGGACAGGGTGTAAAATGTGCAGGTGGTTCCATGGAATACCTCCATTATCTCCTGTAGAGGAAGACTTTCTTCTCTTAGAGGTCAGAAATACGTGAATTGGGAAAAATTCTAAGTGCACACTTCAGAGAAGATCCTCATTTCCTCCCTGCTCCTTAGGAAGGATGAAATGTAAGAATTTGTGTGATGTGGAATATTTTACAATTGTGTCACATACAAAGCATCAAGTGGGATTAAGAAGGGAAAGCCTTTGTGCAATCGTGTAATTCCCTTTTCACAACTCTCCTTGGATTTCTGAGGAGCTGGTGTACCTGATCTGCCTCTCCATGCTTGTACAGACCCATGTAGGTGCACAGGCTGTAAGTGTAAAGGTGGGAAGAGGACCCAGCACTTCTCAGGTTTATGAGATGCTTAAGAATGCCTTTAAAACACCTGTGGTTTTGTCAGTGGTTTTGAGGAGGAAAACGTTTTCCTTGAGAATAATTTCCACATGTATTTTGAAGACATCATATATCTGAAGGTAGGATTATCACCTGTTTTGTGTAGAGTTAACTGATCTCAGCTCATTGCACAAGAAAGTAGTCTAGCCCCCAAATATAAAAATACTCAAAAAACCCTGAGATAAAATATTAAAAGAACCAAATAGGCCAACTGCAAGAAAACCATGTAGAAAATCTTACCATGTTAGAAAATTGTGTTTTAAAAATCTGGGTTGCCACAGGAAGAAAAACAAACAAACAAACCAGAGGTAAACAGTTCTGGGATTTTTTTGTTTGGTTGGGTGTTTTTTTTATTGCTTTGTCTTTTTTATCATGGGACTTTCGTTGAAATCAATAAAAGTTAAAGTTGCTTTGTCAGAAATGCAAACTAGTTGTTTTCACCAGGATATACCAAGTGTTTCTGCAAGTAGAAAACAACCACTTCCCTCTCTCATCTTTCCCACAAAGAAATATAAGATTTGGAAAGGTTTGATGTTTGGGTTTTTGTTGGTGGTTTTTATTTTTTTGAGGTCAGTGTCCAGCATGAATGCAGTGAGTGGAATTTGTTGTTGTGAAAGATCTTCTTCCTTGTAAACTGCTTCACCAGTTGCAGCCACTGTCCTCTGGAGTGATCCAATCTCTCCATAGTCTCCATCATTTTCTCTTACATCTGTGGAAGTACCTGCCAACTATTCCACCACTAGTTTAGCAATTTATTTTAAAAAATACATCCTTTGCTCTATCCTATGTGGGCTAAGCCAATGCTATTTTAACTGAGCAGTGCCTTTGCAAAATTTTGCACATTCACAGCTCAGCACTTCTGACTCTCGTAGGTAACACTGTCACAGATTTGCGTGTCTAAACAGATGCCTGATTTTTCAGTGGAGTAAATACTGACTTGATCTCTGTTTCAGGCAGCTCTTGCTTACTCTAATGCAGAATAATTTAGGGTAATATTGCTTGTTTGATTTGAGAATGAAGCAGTTGTTCAAGTTGGGGTGAATAATTCATTTTTCAGAGTTCTTCTAAAGGGTAGATGTTAATATTGTGAAGCTGCAGCTGATGTTACTAAAGCCATTCATGTTAAGAGAACAAATTGCCATTTGGCATGCTGAAAAATTAACCCAATTTACAGCATGGATGAAGATGAACTCTGGTGAAAGCTATATTTAAACCACCAATGAGATAATTACATCTTGGCCTTCCAATGCATCTTATGTAGCACAGATGTGACTGCTTTTTCTTCATAAATGAATATACATCTAAAAACTTCTAATATAATTGTGCTTGTTTTTCTAGATTTTGTGCATCTTTATTGGGAAAGTTTGGAATATAAAAAATAAACAATGTCAAAGACATATGCATGATGTGTCAGCTAAGGATTAAGCCACAAGATAGACAAAGCCAAGCCAGTGGCTGCTGTTTGTCCATGAACGAAACTTTGGAAGAATTAGTGCAAGTCCCTTTTCCAAGCAGCGTGAATATCTGTTGTGGATGCAGCTGTTTATGAACATGGTTAGTGACTGTACAAGTTAATCTAAAGGGAAGTCTTGTTTTTTCATTTGTATTTACTTGGAAGAGTCAGGCAGTTGCACAGGCAAACTAGGGTCACTTCTGTGAGACGATAAAAATAAGGCCTATGATATTTGTGTCTTGTTCAACATAATTTTAAACTTGGGGGTTTTAACTTTATCTGTTTGTATCAGCTGCAGGACCTCACAGCAATTGCTACTCCTGCAGTTGAGCTGCGCTTTCCTGAGCAAACAAATTATCCACCAAAACAATGTCTTTGTGTTTCTAATAGAACTGGAACAAACACATCTCTTTTGTTCCCTTGTTTGTGCATGATCTGGGTAGAAGATGACAGTGCAGAGCAGGGAATGGCTTTCATCTGCTAAAATCCCTTCACCCACCAGGCTATAGGAAGATCCTGGAAGCACCAACCAGCATGTATATCCTTCTGCTTCCCTGCTGCCCTGCCTTTCTCTGATTTGGGGGAAATAGCAGCCCAGGTTTGATGCCTTGTGCCAGGTGAGAGCTGTGGGAAGGCAGTTGAACCTTGTGTCGTGGTGTCACCGCTCCAGATCTGCCCAGCTCAGCCGAGCTGCCACTGGTGGTCACAGGATGAAAAGAGACTGAAGAGGAGTAGGACAGAGTGGAGCATCCCCAAGGGAATTGGTATTTGTTTACTGTAATGAGTTTTTCTGTCACCTTTCTTTCCTCAACTCTTTGGTCTCACAGTTGCTCTTCCATAGGTGTTGGTAAACTTGGTGGCTCCCCGAGGAGTTATAATACCTATGCAGTTACAGAATTTGAGCATGCTAAATAAACAGATTATCTTCCTATGCAAAGAACAGCCCTGTTGGCTTAAGCAACCTGAATTGTGAGGGGAAAAAAAGGTGCTCTGTTCTTATAATAGTATCCCATCCTCCCTCCAGTGTGTGAATCAAAGAGCACTTTCTGCACTCTTCATACCTGCAAATGTGTGTTGTTTTGTCAGCACTTGCAAGTGGTATTTGTGGAAAGGGTTTTGTGGCATGTCATGTATTTACAATTACAAAATGTCACACATTTAAGGCTTCCTGAGAAAGCTTGGCATAGCTGTGACGCATTAAGATACTCTTAATCTCCACATGGTGCAACTACACAGTAGCTCTTACATCACATGTACCTAATTAAATGCTGATTTTTTTTTTTCTTTGTAAGTAGACAGGTAAAATTGGACAGAAATTGTCAATGAACTTCTTGAGCTCAAAAATATTATGAAAATGCAGCTTTTGAGATGGAGCTGTTGAACTCATTCACAAATGCGTTCAGGTTTGTCTGAGAAGAAGAGTATGAGAGGAGATGTAAATTGGATTTTCTGTTTTGTTTTGAAGTGGTGTCTTTACCTTTAAATTGGCCTGGATCTTAAATAGAGATCTGGATATCTGAAGCTAAGAATAACAAAGCAGCAATCACTTTGTGAACTTCAACAAAAAGAAACAAAAGTAACATCTCTGAGTATGATTTTTGATTATTTGGTTACAGCCCTTTCAAAAATGAAGTCTTTGATCCATGCAGCTCCATACATAAGTGGATGGTTGAATGTCCAGGGAGGTTGTTTCCCAAACTGAAAAGCAGAGGAGGCTGGTTTTGGAAAAGAGTTGTTCTCTTAAGTTTTTTCATTAAGGAAGGAACAAACACAAGGGCAAAGCTGCATGAGAAAAGTCACACCAGAAGTTGGTGACAGAACTGAACACGTTATGCATCTGAGTGTCTTGATCGCTGCTCCCTCTCAGCTCTGCGGTCGAGGGAAACACCTCTCTGTGGCTGACAGACCGAGCAGAACTCATCTTCATGCCTGTGCCAGGCTTTGGTAGAAGGGTTGTGTTAAGGCTCATTCCTCACGCTGTGGTAACACCCCTACCTCCTCTCAGCCAGATTTCATGGACAATCATTTCTGCAAAGCTGAGTTTTGTAGTGGTGTTGACTGGTTATGGCCTCTCAGTGCTAGTCAGTGGTTGCAGGTTAGGGAGAGAATGGTTATCTATGTGGTGTTAGATGTCTCCATTAAATATAATATTGACTTCAGTTACGGGAAAATGAGATTTCCAAGGCTCCAAATGCTAGTTCTGAGACTTGCCATTCAGTGAGATGGTGGAGATTTACACTGTGGGGAGTGCTTTGCAGTTCTTGGCTGTCTATCTGTGGGAAATACCAGATCCTCGGAACTTCAAGCAGATGGTCCACCCAAGCATGGGAACTGATCTAATAAATAGGGGGTAAATATATTTATAGTGGAGTGATTTGCTGGACAGATTTGGTGGCTGGATACCAGAACTCTTCTTTGACCTTGTGAGTGCCACTTTAACTGCTGTGTGCCCATAAAGTAGGAATAATTGCTCTGTGCCCATAAAATGAGTATCTCACAAGGCTAATTAATGTTGGTAAAGTGCTCTGAGGCCCAGACATAAAAGGGGTCATAGACTATTGGTGCTAAATCCAACGTTTATTTGTTGATAATGTAACTTCCCTCAATTATTGCATTCCTGTCTTATTGTCTAGGATCAGACTGTTTCTTGCCTAATAATTAGTGCATTTGTAGGTCTGGAGATAAATAGGTCATCAGCTATATATCATTACAATTAGTGATCCTGAATAATCATTTTCTGTAAGGATTCCCTGAAATTGCTTTCTTTTTAAATTTGAATTGTCCATGTACTTCATTGCAATTTGGTGGAAAAAGTTTTGAAAAGAGTTTCACTGTGATGAATGACTGGAAGTATAAGCCATCTCTTGTCCCTCATCAGCTGGCCTAATCAAATATGTGATGTACAGTCCTAAATGAACTGGATTCAGCGTGCCGTGGATAACCTCTCCAAGCATTTCCAAGCTTCCAGGTAAACCATGCTTGTTACAAATAGGACTTGTGTGTTTAAAGCAAAAGGTTGTATGGATTTGAATACTTCACTGATTCCTTCTGTAATACATCGTGGTCAGAGGACAGTTGCTGCTCCTAAATGCTGTAAATTTTTCCTAGTGGTCTGGAGATTAAAAAAATTATTCATATTATTATGGTGATGATCAGTTGAGAAAGTTTCAGGCTCCTTTGCAAGAGCAAGGTTGGAATGTGTAAAAAGGCCTATGAAGCTGCATTTCCTTAGCTAACATACCTTGATTTCCTTTGGAGAAGCTATGGTTGTGGTGCCCTTAGGTTGAAGTCAGATGGTTAAAATATAAAGCACTTTCCTGGAGCTTTTCCCCTCACTTTGTACATAGTTCTGTCTCTGTTGTACTCGTGTATCTCAGCCAGTAGCAGCAAGGATTCAGTAGTTCAAAGTGCTGCTTATTTTTCATGGCTGTCTTCATCAGCTCTGTCAGGCCTCTACATGCATCATTCCCAGCTTCAGGGGGTAGCCAGGGACTAAGGATCTGAAGGCCAATGTATGTCAGCGGTGCCAAAACAAGCAAAGTCCCACAAACCCCAAATGCTGCAGTAGTTTATGCAACAGGATGATGGGCTCTGGCAGCTTCCATCCATGGCCAGGAGATAATATGCTTCCCTCCCTTCCCTTTGGAAGAGAAAAGCACCAGGTTTGTGTTGTCCACAGCTGAGGCACAGAGAGGCTGAAATGACTCCCATGAAACAAAGTACTGGGCAAAGCAAGGAATCAGGCCCAGCTATTCCAAAGATCAGATTGGAATCAACTGATGTGTTTCTGATAATTTGCTTGGATTATGAAACAACAGCTCAACCAGTGTCTTGCTTGAGCTTGGGAACTTTGCACCATGACCTTTCTCTGCTTTGGCATCGTGTTTTCAGTATTTTCATGAGTAAAGTAATCAGTGATACTGGCTTACAGATACTGTAAAATATTTTGCAGTATATGTACCTAATGTTTCAAGACCTCAGCCTACAGAGGAATTAGGTCTTACATATTAGACTTTCAGTTAGCCTTGCATGTAACTTTGGTACGAGCTCTACACCATTAACAGGCTGAGTATGGACATGTACTTCCTACCTGGAGACAAACTGTGCACAGTGTTGTGTGTGAGAATCATCTTCCTTTGGAGGTTGTGACTACCGGAACACTCCTCTTTGCATCCAAAGTCTGCAGGTCTTGAAGGAGGGGTGTGTGCAACCATTCCTTCACAGATCTTACACAGATCTTATACTCTAGGTAGAAGAACCAGAGAAGGTGGAGTCGGGGTTAGGCTGCCCCTTTTACATACAATGGCTTTTGCAGCCACAGTGGAGCTGAAGTCATCTCTAAGCAGGAAACAAGGTGGTAGGAAACATTTCCATGTTTCTGCTAAAACTTGTCACTTCACAGAGATGAGAACAAGATGTGGAGTGGACAAAGGAGAGTTATGCTGTTGCATAATGTTGAGGGGACTCACCTGGCCCAAGGGAACACAGGATCCTTGTCCCTTTTCTCAAGAGTTTCAGTTTTCAGTTAAAATTTCATTTCTAACATTTGCTTGTCATCCTCGCTCTCACTGGAGGCAAAGTGCTGATTACACACACCAAAATCATTCCTTTCCCACTACCAAACACTGTGCTGTGTGTTGTGGGATCTCACAGTTATTTCAGAGTGCTGAGCTGCAGTTTGCTGTGCAGCATTTTAGGATGGGGAGTGATTTCCTGTAAAAACTGTAGGGTGGTGGGATGACATCAATGAGAAGTGAACACCTCGAATGCTCCTTAGTCAGGAGCAGCTGCTTTAGAAGGACTCCTCTGACATCTTTGCCAATAAAGGGGTTACCTAAAGACGTAGGTGTGTTCACTGTAGCCTCTATTTCCCCCTTACCTTTATCTCCATTATTTTGCTGAGACCACATTTATATTGTGAGAACTTTCATTGTTAACATTGGTCAAGATCAATGTTAAGTTCAACTGCCTCATGTATTACAGCTTATTTTAGGGACTTGCTTTAGAAGCCAACCGTGTTAATTCTTTTGAATGTGAATCTTGAATTAAAAAGCTATGCTTTCATGGTGACATCACATTTTCTTTTGTTTAACATTTTTCTTTGTATGTATTTTTCCCCCACAAACATTTTGTGGAATGCACAAGAACAGGGCCCTCTCTGGTCTATTTTGGGAGAAGCATCTGAGAGAAGTGGAGTGGACACTTTTCAAAAACTGAAAACTCTTACAAAGTTGTAAAAAGTTTAGTGCAAATTGCTCTCACTTCAAATATGTCCACCTACCTGAATCTCATCTTGCCTGTTCTTTTGAAAATGCAGAGGAGGAACAAATCTCACTTTGATGAAATTGCTTCATCTTGTTCCTTAACCACCTGAATAACTCAATATGCTAAAACTATGCTAGGGAAACATTAAAGCAGAAACAGAAGAACTACTCAAGAAGTTGACAGTGATTTGTGTTGCCTTATGCATATGCATTTCTTCATAGACCTTGAATTATTGATTAGCTATTATTTCAGTAATTGACTTTTCTGCAAATTTGCACTGCCCTTATAGAAACCTGCAAGAATGAAAATGTTAATTTGTATTGTTGAAGCGATCTAGTGTGTCTTTAATGGCTTTTGTGAGGTGATCCTGCCCTTCTATGGCACCGCTGATCTATGGAAATTCAGTGCAGTTGATTTCGTTTATACTGCTGCATGTGAGAGAAGATGGGGCCTTTCATTGCTTTGATGGATTTCTCTTCCTCCAAGCAATAACTGTTGTGCATTTAGCAAGATATATTTCTTGTGCGTTTAAACGTGGAGGGATTATTGGAGTGTTGTATAAAGCCTTTGTCATGGACGTGAAATTTTGCGCAGCCGTAGGTTCAGCTGAGTGGCTTTTAAGTCATGTAGCAGTTCCCAGATTAAAGGCAATCCAAAAGTATGAAGTATAGGTAATCGCATTACTTTAAATAATTTCTGTTTGTAATATTTCTGGTAATTTCTGTTATAGAGGAGGAATTAAATTTGGATAATAATAAGCGTCAGATTATCAAAGACAAATTAGTCTGGTTCAGAAGAGCATCAAAACAGCCATACTGGGCCAGAGAAAAGACCTTCTCTGAGTCAGACCATAGCTCAGTCCTTTGCTCTCTTTTTCCAAAGCATCTGCTGCTGGCTGGTATAGAGCAGCAGCAGCAGGAGCAGTATTCCTTCCCAGCTCCTGGCAGCTGGCCTTTGGTTACTGCTTGAGCCAGAGGTTCTATCTGCATCATTGTATTTAATAGCCCATGATGGACCTTTCTTCTATGAATTTCTCTAATTGCTTTTCTTTTAATGCTTTTAGTTTTCATAGCATCCTGTGGCAATAAGTTCCACAACTGAATTATGTAGTGTGTAATAAAAAAAATAAAATTGACCCCTCTTGCTTTAAGCAAACTGTCCAGCCATTTCATTTGGTGCCCCTATTTCTGGCATCATGAGAACAGTTGTTCCCGCTCACTATCTTTGTGCTATTCTTGATACCAGACCATAATCACATCCTTCTCCACAGTGTTCTCTCTTGCAGGCTGCAAAGTTCTCATCTGGATAATCTCTTCCTGTAAAGAAGCTCTTTTGAATCTCTGCTATTTATGTCTTCCTTCTCCCTGTCTTTTTCTAGTTATCCCAAATCCATTTCAGAAGTATGTGCAGTATTGAAGATGTGGGCAAAATTCAGTCTGTATGCAGAGGGATGATGTTCCTGTTTCTTTCATAATCATCCCTGACACTGTTTTCCTTTACCATCTCTAAGCATTCAAGTTGGTGCTTTCAGAGCTCCACATGGTTGTTTCAAGATCTCTCTCCTGAGTAATAATGGGTAATTTAGATCACGTAACTGTGTAAGCACAAGTTCTTTGGGTTTTATCACATTTAGCCCATTGCATTTACTGCCACTGTATTTCCCAGTATTCCAAAGCAGCTTCCTTCCTTTCTGCTGTCTGTGGTGTTTATCTTTGCATAATGGGTAGAACTGAAGAAATAACATATGTGAAGATTTTTGATTTTTGCCTCAGTTGTTGCCTGCTTCAATTGAATTGCAATTTCTTTGAATTCAGGTCTTGCCACTGCTGTACAAAGCAACACAAGGTTTTGAGGGGAAAATGAGCCATTTGCTCAAGCAAAGGATCACACTCATGTGTGTGGGCTTTTCCTGGTACCCAGGCTAGCTCTGGACTTCTTACGTAGCCCTGCACTGTGCTAGCATGTTGTACCTGTTCAGAAAGTGGTCAGAGAGGAAAGCTAATGTCTCTCAGGAACACTTCTTTACTTTTCTCTCTGAGTGATAAAGATTGCAATTAACAGTACATTAAAAAAAGAGAAGAAAATTAAAGGTAATGTGGCATACGTAGGGCCGTAGTATGGCCATATAAATTCATTAAATAAACAGATGAAAGGTGGATAATGGCTTCTTCGTGCTGTCCCTCACAAAGGCAAGGCAGGAAATGCCACCTGGGCAGGAAAAGCAGGGTGTAAGCAGAACAAAGGGTGCAGCAAGGGACCCTTCTTTCCTCTGACTCCTTCCTTGCCTCCTGGTTCACAGACACAACTCTGCTCAAGGTCTGCTTTGTTCTTCACACCCTTTCTCTCTCCTGTTTCTATATCTCTGTTAAACCAATGCAAAACTAAATACAAAGGTGAAAATCCATTTTACTGGCCTTTGAAGTGCTGAAAGCACAGTATTTCTGGAAATGGAAAACTTGTGTGCTGTTACTGACTGTTTGATGGAAAATATAAAGCTGAACAGCTTGGTAAAAAATCCAAATAATCTATTTTCTCTGAAGCTCTGGCTTTCCAAGTAGTAAAGCAGTAACCAAATTTGGTTCCTCAGAGGCTTGCATGGTCATTAGGTATTTAGCATTGAGTAAATATTAGCTTTCATGGTCTGGTGGATTTGTGGTACTGTGTGTGATTACCATATTTTATTAAGAGGTATCTTTAAACATCTGTGTGATAAATAACTGCAGTGTTATGTCAACTTGTATCTGTCATGTGAGTTCAGACACAAGCAGAAAGGCAGTCTTTCTTCAATGGCAAATGGATGTTTTTGATGTTTTTTTCTTCTCCAGAGAAACAAGTAGACTTTTGTGCTCCACAGCTCTGTGGTTATTGTCCTTTTGCTGCTTTACACTAGGGAATGGAAGTGGAAGGAGTGTCTTTAAAATTATTGTTGCTATTTTTTTTTTCGCCTGAAATTATCCAGAAATAAAAGTTATGACTTCTTGGGTAGGAATAGAGGGTACAAGAGAGCTGTTAAATGCTGTTGGTATGAGGTGACAGTGACTGCAGCTGGGCTTGCTCAGGAACCAAAACTAAAACTAAGGAATGCATAACTAGGTCTGAGACAAGCCACAAAAGAAAGCAGGGAAAAAGTCAGTTAATAAATACAGTAGATGAAATATCTGACAGAGAGCCTTCCCTTTTACCTACCCCTTGTCATTCATTCCCAGAGCATCCACTGAAGATAAATTTAGGATCTCTGAATTTATTTATTGTATGATTTTTGTGTGTGTGAAAGTTGATATTGGGGGAAAAATGGGAGTGCTTCCATTTCCAGGGTTTGGATTGCTGAAGGAGGAAAGCAGGGGCATGGTTAGGCATAACTGCACATGAGAACCAAAACAGTTTGCTGAACCCAAGAGTCTTTCAATAGCATGTGAGCCAGCTAATCCCTTGTGGATGTAGGTTGTATTGATCTCATTAATGGACCTCTAACAATGAAACTTCCCAGCTGCAGATGGCTTACAGACAAGTGGAGAACACACAAAAGAGATTTACCTTGTTGACTGTGTTCCATTATATTCTAATGTGTTACTATATATAAACATAGATGGATTTTCTTTTAAATCCTGTAACCCTTGAACAACTGAACTGGGCTTGACAAACTAGTAGAGGAAATTTGTCTAGGAATGCTCTAGTTAGATTACTTCTGAATCAATAAACTTTTCCAATAAAGATGAGAAACTTTTAAAATCTACATTTATGAGGAAAGTCACACTAACTTGTATTTCGGTCTGATAAATTTTCAGCATACTGTTTGAGAAACATAATAATGAGAAATGGAAAAGCATATGTTGAGAACAACTGCAAGGAAAAAAAATCAGCATAATTTTTTACTTCAACAAGTCTATATATAGGAATGAGTCATTTCACCCACCTCTGAAAAGGAATGTGGCCACTTATTAGAAACATACTGCACCACTGTGGGACAGTTCAGGGCAGGTAACAATATAAATGTACCCCAGGCCACAACTACAAATCGCTGTCAAAGATGGGTCCTCCTGTGCTGTGCCTGCTCTGATAAGGAAAGTTTGCCCTCTGCCAACAGAGCATTAGCTGCAAATTTCTGCAGAGGTTTCCTTTCCCTTGCCCTGCAAGATCAAAAGCTTCCCAATCTAAAGCTCAGAGTAGATATGCATTTCTTAAAACAAAAGATGAAAGAAATTCTTCAGCTATTGTTGACTGCTTTGTCTCTGATTGCTAGGCCAATATTTAATTTTGCATGCTTTACTGACTGTCACGTATTTCCTCGAGTCAAAGTAAATTAGAAAGTAGAGAAAAATGTTACTATTGCAAAAGGTAAGGTCAAATATGCACCTGGTTGTGCTCATGGAAGAACTGAGTATGCTTTAGTAGCTGTGCTTTTCTGGTCCAGGGTGGATTCACAACTCTTAATAATTTTCCTCAGATTAGGAGGAAGAAAGACTGATAGCATCAGAGTTACGAGTGGATATGCTCTCCTGAATTCCACATGGGAGAAGGTCCTTAAGAGGGGCTTTAGAAAATCCTTCAGCTCTGAAGGAGACTGTATTGGATCCAAAGATGATTAGCTGCTGCTCTGGGTCCTCCCACTCACACATGTTCCTGTGTATATTGTGATTCAGCACATAGAAAAGCGTCACCAGGCCAGCACTGTTGGGCACCGAAGTGAAAGTTAATGGGATGAAATGTGACTGCATTACGGTGTGAAAGCAAGTGACGGTTGGTTACTTCAATCCCAGACGCGGATTTGTGCAGAAGATTTCTGCCCAAGTGAATTATGTGAAATTATTCACAAAGCTGACAGTTATTAGTAGCAGACCTAATTGGAACATCATGGCAGGACTGAAAATTTTTGCAAAAGAGGCTGAGTGGTTTTGTCAGTTGTATGTATGCCAGTAAAATGCTGACAGTTGGGGGATCCAAGACTGCATATGCTTAAACAGCAAATGAAGCCCTGCTTTTGTGGCTGTATTTCTGTGAATAGTTTGAGAACGCCTGGAGCTTCACCCTGTGTTACTTGAGGATTTTCTAGTAAATTAGTAAGTTTAGGTACTACTAGAAACAAATCAGCATTGTGCCTTGTGTGTAGTCCTGTCTGGAGTGCAGATGTGCGGTGCTGGTGGTTGGAGTTCACCTGGGTCCTGGGGGTCTCCTCCTAACTTTTTTATGTCAGGAGTGGACATGTGTGAGGAAGAGGTGACCTTGCAGAGGGGGGCTGTGGAGGACTGGGGAAAGTAAAACTGGAAAGCCCCTCTGTGCCTTCTGAATCACAGGGTACTGATGGGCTTTGTTCTGAAATTCACTTTTAAAAAGAGAATGTGGGTTATTTGTATTGGGGAAACAAACCCCAACCCTGACTGTTTGGAGAGAACATTGGGGTTTTGGGGTCTGAAGGAATGTCTTTTAAGAAGATGAGTTTACTGAAAGTCAGGCTTTGGCACTTACCCCAGGTGAAATATGGCCTCATGAGGGAAGGAGATGGTGGGCAGTGGGATTTGGGGTCCTGCTCAGCACCTCGGGACTTCTCTGTTCACAGTTCAATTCACATAACCAGAGCATTTGAGGCAGGAAATGCATTAGAATGATGGAAAAGGCCACAGTCTCAGACAGCCTGTAACCAGCCCCTGTGTTCTTGAGATAAAAAGCTTGGTGCAATGAGGTCCCTATGTCACCTCAATACCCTGCTACCTGCTGGCAGTAGGGTAAAGTTGTGGCCATAACCCAGGAACACAAACCTAACTTCTGAGCATTGGAGGAACATGGTGGTATCCTTGTTTTTAACCTCTTCCCATGACATCTGCTAGAAAGCAAAGTGTTTTTCCCAGGGATGTGAGATGGTCACATGAAAGCCCTGTTTGCTGCACAACTTCCAGCGGAGCCAGCGTAAACCTCCCTTGCATATTCCTGGAAAGCCAAAAGCAAAGTTGTCATTTGTTGTGTCGCCTGTGGCTCCCTTGGCACTGTGAGAGTGTGTTCCTGTCAGTTGACGTGCAGATGCATCCTCTGGGGGAAGGCAGATGTGTCCCAAAACGCTGTGGTGACACAGAAACAGGAGAAGGTTATAAGGTGGGGCCACGGTTTTCTCTGGAGACTCTCAGCAGCCGACTCTGAGCTGTGCTAAGCTGCTTTGGTACAGCTCTTTCTCCACAAGTAACACTGCCTTGCTCTGTGTGAGGGACATGGGACTTGTCAGCCAGGTGTTACTGTGGGAAGCACTCTGCTGGCATGAGGATGAGTGGTGTGGCTTCCGGGAGAGGGGGCAGTAGGAGGAAGCCAAGTTCATAGGAGGTGTTTTTTAACTGCCAGTTTCAGAAACTTTTAGCAGCTATTTTCCACCAAATTCTCTCCAAATTGCAAGACATGGCAATTGTTTGAGGGCCATCCATGAGCAGTGCTGCTAGTGAAATCCACTTTTTCAACCTTTAGCAAACACTCCATTAATGCATTGCCATGTAATGTGTGAGCCATAGAGGAATGTCTGTTCTTTAGCATAAGTGGTTTTTTTCCAAAAATAAGCAATGTCTCATGAGTGAAGTGCATCACTGAAAATATCTTCATCTAGATTTTGGTTGTAGCCTCCCTTCTAATTTTTTTTCCCTGATCTTGGGGAATGTTCAGAAAGCTGTCAGAAACAATAACTTATTTTGGAAACAAAAAGCAAAATGATTGTTACCACAGAATCTTTAATACTAGTCAGCATCTGCATCTTCCAGTGGTGTGGCTTGAAGGTTAAGTTATGGCACTCAAAGCTGACAGATTTGGGGAAATGATGTGGAATTCTTCACTGGGGTATGCTTTTTTATATGCATCTGAAAAATAGAACTAAACTTTTTAGGACTTCTCTGGTATTAGACATGTGTAAACTACTTGGAAGTCGTTTGATGACAGAAAGCATTTATAAAAGTTTTGTTATAAATTCAACTTTTTCAGAGACACTGATTAATAGTAAATTTGGCTTTAGTTCTTCTAATACTCTAATATCAACCCTGGTGATGCTGATATGATGCACATACTATGTGCTGCCTGTTGATGGAAAGGTGATGTGAACTAATTTTACACTGGCAAACTTTCTAGAGTAACTGTTAAGAGGTGGCCTCATAGTGTGAACTCACTTCTTGGTAGGCACTTCTTCCAGATAATATTATACTACAAATAAAGTAAGGGTATAGGTGGGTAGGAGCCACTCAACTGACCTTATAGGATTTTGGTTCTCTCCTTTGACAGGTATTCAGTTTGCTGCTTGGATAAATTTAATGTTTCTATTACGTTGTTTTGTAAGGTATATGCTTATAATTCCCATTTTTCCTTTTAACCAAACCACACACTGGAGAGCTTCCTCAGGAAGCTTTGCTGAGTGTTTGTGTTTCAGGACAACTATAGGAATACGCAGAGCTGCTATGGCAATGCAAGTACACCGAGCATCTGTTATGTTTGTAATAGCTGTAAAACAGTATAGTAAAAACCCAGAGATTCAGCTTAAATGATCCAAAATAAGATACAGATCTCAAGTCAGCCTCTAATTCAGTTTTTCTTTCAGTTTGTTTCACAATAGTAGTCAGAAGAAAAGGAACATAAAGCAAGTTTACTCATAGCTTGATGTTCTATCTGCATACAAACCAAACATATTAAACTTGGCACACAGACTCTATTCACCACACTGGGTTGAAGCTTTGAGGCTTCATTCAAGAGTATTTACAATACATAGTTATCATTACATTTACCAAAGCCTCAGTCATCTGAAATGTGTTCTTCTTTCCACACTAGCAATCCTGAAGTTAAATTTCCCAAAATATTTTTCTTTCTATGCCTTATTAATTCCATGAGCTGCAAACTAGCTATTGGAGGGCTGCTTTCAACTGCTCACTCAAAAATACCTCTGTATCAGCCTTGCAATCTTGCAGCACTTCTTGCTGATCCAGTTTTGCTGTATCACTAGATTGTGTTTCTCCAACATTTTAATGTGTATAACTACTATAAATGTTATAGCAGATGACTTCCCTCCCATACTAGAGGTTTTTTTAGCTATAATTAGAAATGTATACTAGTTCTGGGCAGGGGAAAGATGATCCCTGACTCCTACAAGTCGTGCAGGCTGGAGCTGGTGGTGTAAGCAGTGCTGTTCTTTACTCAGGTAGAAGAAGCCTTGCTTTTTGCAGGTAATTTTACTGTAATAGTAGAAGGTAAAAGTATAATGTCTGACATAGATGCACCTCCTCCTATTAGAGGAAAAACACCTGTAGCTTTTTATTACAAAAAAAAAAGCAGGAGAAAAATTTGTTTTCACTGGAGTGACATTCTTGTCTTGGGAAGGGAAAAAAAGGTTCACTTTAGAGTTGATCCTCCAAAGAGTATGACAGTAAATTTTGTTGTCCAGCAGATAATAATAAGCAGCACATTTCTGTTAAGATAGCCTTTCTTGTTCCATCACATCATCCAGCTCTTCTGGGAATGCCATACTGTTAAAAGCTAAAAGGGGATTAGCTTTTCAACAACATGCCTACTAAATTTTAAGAGTGGAATGTAAGTATAGGCTTTTCTGATTCCCTAGCTGTATTTCTGCAGGTGAGTGCATCTTCACTGCAAGTAATACGACAAGCAAGCTCGTGGCTATCTGACATACATCACTTTAGTCCTGCCAGCTAAGTTGTTCCATCTAGCCCTGGTAGCTCTTTGCCTTGATTTGCATCCCATTTGTCCCTAGCTATATAAAAACAAACAAACATCCATGTTCTTCTCTCTTCATTTTTTTAAAAATCTCTGTCAGTTGAGTTATTCTCTAATAAATCACCTGTTTTAGCACTGCACCATAAAAGCTGCACAGTTAATTTTTGCCTGCCTCTGCCCCTAGTGTGTGCTGCAAGGCAGTCCTTGTCTCCATGGTTGACAGCTCCAAGAGCTGCTCAGCAAGTGGAGGATGGGCTGTGATGGTCCATGATAGAGAGCCACGTAGTGAATTGATCAAAGACTATCTTGGAGCATATTTTGCAGGTCATTCCTCTCAGTTGCAATGAGTTTCTGTTCAGTTGTTCTACACACCACCCCAATGGCACAGAAACTGCTGGGTGTAATCACTGTCCTTCACACCAGTGCCTGTTACTTCAGCGATGCTCAGGCAAAGGAGACCTATCCCAGCTCCCGTGGTTGATAAAGTGCAAGGGTCTGTGAGCTGCTGACAGCTTAGAGAAAGAGATTTTGGTTTCATGTGTGCAGTCCGTGTCTAATATGGGTCACAGGTGTTATCCCGAATCCCAAGCAGGATTTTGTGTGTCTCTCAAGTGAAGCAGTTGGCGTTCTGAGATGCATCATTGTTATCAAGAGCAGAGTAGTGTTCGGGAAGGTTGATTTAGCTGTGAAGGCTGTTTGCTCAGCCTAATGAGCCAAGTAGGAGGCTTTTCTGGGACAATTCAGAACACCTTTGGCATAGCTTCAGGTTTGAATCATTGTCCAAAATAAAGCAATGTTCTGAATCCTTTTGCAAAGTCATTTCAGCTTTTCTAAAAGAATCAAAAGTTGAGAGACTAGCAGCAATCTGGAGGTGGGCTTTGCTTTTTGCTGGTTTATTCTTTTATTTTCCCCCTCTCTCCCAATATCACCCCAGGTTGGTTCCTGAAGCCCTTGGGAATCATAGAAGAGTAATGTAGTTCTGGAAGGGACTTCAAGAAACTACACAGCTTCATTGTTCATGACTCCTTTCCCTTTTTCTGTGGCACAACTGAAGATCCCAAAGCATTCCTGAGAGCTACTTTTTTATTTGTGAGCATTTTTAGTGAAGGCAGTTCAACAAGAATTCCTGGGACCTGTTCCCATCCTTAACTGTCCATATTTAGGGAAATATTCCCTAGGGTCTGACCTAAATAAGCCTCTTCTTCTGCAAATAGAGCCAACTTCTTGTCCTTTACTCTGTAAATGTGATGAACAATTAATTGCTGTCTGCTTTAAATATCACTAACATATATTAAGAGTTACTGCACTCCTCTCACACTCCTTTTTCCCAAACTAGTCCACATCTTTAACCCTCTGCTTCTAGTAATTATTCCCCAGTGCCTTCATTTTCTAGAGAGAATTGCAACATTTTACTTCCCAGCTTTGCTGAGTGTTTAATGTTAATGGGAGATTCTTCAGGATGACTGGCAGTGGTTCACAGGTTTGTGTTTTTCTGATTTAATTCAGCACCAGATTTCACCAGAACTGTGGGCTTGACTACATTTATCCTGTCTTACATTTTTTTTAGCTGCTTCTTTTCCTTATTCTAGTTTGTGTTTTTGACTGGTTTTTAGAATGGTGTGAAGTTTCTGGTCATGGCTAACCTCATTTTGTAAAGACGTGGAGCAATGAAAGCATGGTTTACTTTAGTCTCTCTCAGTCATTAATTATTTTTTTTCTCCTTCCTCATGATATATTTATAGAATATTCTCTTTTAATCTTTCATGCCCCTCCATACTTGTATTACTCTTGTGATGTAGGTTCCAATTTTATCACAGGAAAGCTTTGCTTTACATTCATTCTTAGCCACAAGAAGTTGTTTCTGTGTTGGATTTTCAAAAGTTCTGATCTTAAGCAGCTAATACCTTCTTGTCTCCTGTCCTGCTTCCATCCTGCTTCCACCCTATTCCTCTGGCAACTTTTCATTGTTTTCCCTGAAGTTTCTGTTCCAGGAGCCTAGCCCTGACTTTACAGAAGCCTTTTTAAGTCCATTATCCTCATTCTGTTGCTTTTATTGTTTGCCCCCACACTCAGAGGATAACATCAGTATCAGTTACCTTTCCCTTCTGAACCCCCTGAAGGTTCTTCCCTGTAAATCAGAACTACATCACAAACAACCACCTCTGTTCTAATTTCCTGCAGATTTGAAACCAGTTAGTCCCATTGTGAGTCTCCTTTGAATAAATTGTCAAGACTTTGAGATTCATATTATTTAAATGGAGATACTGAAAACTGCAGATGCCTAAAATCTTGGTGCAATCTTGGCAGTACTTCTGGGTGGTCATCTGCACAATGGTGGGAAATAATAGGTACCAGTAGGGCAGTTCACCTCGTTAGAGGAAGAAGTTTTGCTGGAGGTGGGATGGTCCAAGGCCAGGAAGAGAAGTGAAGAACAACAGTTTGCGTGTCTGAAACCTGCTTTTTCTGCTCATGTCAGTTAAATAAAACATAATGCCTCAATTTACAAGCCATGCTTTGTCTTAGAGGATGGACTTCATCCCACCTCAGTAGCAGCCTGTATTGTTGCTTCTAGGTGGGTGGTGAGGAGGGGGTTGGCATCGATGTGCCCACTGACTCTGTAGTGTAGCCCTGCAACACCTGAGAAAAAAAATTCCTAATGGACATTACAGCCTATTCCATTTGAGGAATTGTTTTAAGCAAAATAGCTGTTGGTACAAACCACCAGAGTGAAAATCTAGACAAAGCAACTTCTGCCGGTGCCCATACTAGGAAAGTGGCCAGTGTTTGCCAACTGCTTTAGCTAAATTGTTTACCCAAAGTAGGTACTAAGTGGTGTTTAAAACGTAGGCTAACACCTTTCCTGAACGTGCCTCATCTGGTTTGTTTAGACAAGACTGGCCAATATCTCCTTTCATTGTGAACGATTACTCACAACCCAGAAAAACAGTTTGTCATGAATTTCTCCTAGATTTGATTGTGGAGACACAAACCTCAGCCCCAGGAACTGGTGGATGGTGCTTACAATTACCCTCTTAGTCTTCCATGCCAGTTGTGTGGGTTTTGCTTAAGTACAAATTGTGGTTTTTCACTGCTTGTCTACCTGCACCTTAATCTTATTTCAGTGTCCTTCATTGTACATTTGACCTGTTGAAGAACCTCTTCAGAGGGAGCTTAAATGTTTAGACATCTGGCAGCAGGCTCAGAAAATTTTCAGGCAAGCCAGCTTCTTCATTATGTTTTGTATAGCTTATGTGCAAAGTTTACTGTTTGCTGAAAGGTTGGTTGCTTTGTTTAAGTTTATTTTACTCCATGGGCTGGACCACAGGAAAAATGGAATATGGGGTGTTGAAACAGTAAAGGAACACAGGCAGACCCCACAGGCACATGGAGAGACCTGTCCCAGAACAGCATACTTAAATGTCCCCCTAAAAGTCTGAAGTTTTTCAGAATTGGTCTTGGGATTAATAATTTTTTCTTGTTGAAAGCAAAGAGAGAGAACTGGCTTAAAAACAACCAGGATTGGGAGGGGTGATTATTTTGTAGTATTTCCTCATTACTTTTATAAGATTTCCACTTTTTTTGGTGTGAGAGCCTGGTGATTGTTGTGCACAAGGATTTGGCTTATTCCCAATCCTGTTTCCCACCAGCCTAATTATCTAGTTCTGTGTTTTTCCAAATCATGCAAAAGTGAACTTACTCTCTTTTAGAACAACAATAATTTACTCCCGTTCTCTTTACCTCTGAAAAATGGACAGTGCAACCTTGGCTGCTGACTTGAGACTTCCCTCCTCAGAGTATACAATTCCTTTATGTCATATGTCTTTAGTTAAGAATCTTTCTTTTTTTTTTTTTTAATCACATAGTAACTTCTGTAAAATTGTCCTATTTTGTAAGTTGTATCATATTCCAGAACCTTTTACTAAACATTTGTCAAGTATTGGAGAGTTGGATGTTATCAGGCAGCGTAGGTTGGGTGAGGGGCAGATGCCTTCCTGCAGCTTGGTGCTGAAGCCTTTCATTTGGAGCAAACCTGAAACCCAAAGATGAAATTGTGTTGAAGCTGTAAAGCGTTGCTACTGTGGTGTCCTGATGATCAGAGAACTTGTCTGCAATGCAGCCTATCTGCCTTTTGTTCCCGGTATTTCTGGTGACCCGCTGTGTCCCTGCAAGCAACTCTTCCCTCATACTCCCCCAAAATGAGGTGGAAGGGAAAACGTGAGAAGAGTGAAGTACTCACAAGTCTTACTTTGGAAAGGCACCAGAAAAAGAGTGACTTATTTACAGTGATGTTTCTTTCCATGTCAATATCGGAATTTGACTGAAATGTTCTCAGTGTGTGTAGTGAAACACCCACCACTTCTTAGCGAACTCTTGCAGGATTTAAACTTTTAGTTGACAACAGAAATGTAAATTTCAGGAGGAACAGGGAGAGTGGGAATGTTGTTTCCCGGGCCTTTACCTTCCCAGCATACGTGGACGTGGATGTGTTTGTGCGTTGCTGATGAGAACATTTTAATGATTTGCTGAACATCCCAAGTCATGCCAAGTCCGAATGACTCTCTCAAATTTTTCCCTGCAGCTGCCTCAGTGGGATTATGCCTTCTTTTCATTCATTTTTCAGCAAGTGTATTGTACAAGAGTATGTAAATATCTGTGCAGAGAGGGCAGCACAAACCGCACACATGGCACTGTTTAGGCAACTCAGACAGATGGTGTGAGTGTAGTTACAATGAAAACAATTCCTTCAACATGGGTGGGGGAACGTTTCATGTCTCTTTGGCTGTGTGAAGCTCTAGCAGGATCTGGGCCTGGGTGCAGAGTAATCCCTCAGCTCAGAGATCTTGCTGGCAGAAAATTGCTTCATGCCACTCTAAGTAGCTTGAGTCCTATAGTATTTCTCACTTCAGCAAAGATGCAGGATGAAGGGGTAATGCTGGTTCAGCTGCTTTTCATTTTGATCCCTTCCTACTGTTTGGCTTCCAAGATGCATTTTTATTTACCCTTCCCCAAATGAAAACATGAAACGATGGGATTGGTATATTGGGGCTTCACAGCCTTGGTTAGAGGTTGTGTTTCATAGGTTTACACCTGAAAAAAAATAATGGAGGGGTGCAGTTCAGTTTGATATGTCTATGAATTTGTTGATTTATTCTGATTTGTGTTTATACAAATTCTTCTACTGTGTGTTCATGCCATAGTTTTCATGGTTGGATATGCAAGTTCTTCATTCACGTCACAGAAACTTGGAACAAGGCATTTAAAATGGTCAGCCATCACTTCTTCCCTGTGACCTTTCCTGCCACTTCCCATTTGCTGATCTTTCTCTTTGCCTACATCTCAACTGCTGCAAAACACTTCCCACAGTGCCAGATGCATCCTCTGCATTCTCATTCCTGTGTGTGCAGGTGAGGTGGTTGGAGAAAACAGAAGAGTAACCAAGAACCCCTTTGGAATTAAGAACTGGCAGCAAAGCTTATCAAATCAGGCTCTCCACTGCAGTGGAAAGAGTGTGTTCCATCCATCCATCCATCCATCCATCCATCCATCCATCCATCCATCCATCCATCCATCCATCCATCCATCCATCCATCCCTGCCTCATTCACTTGCACTGGTTCGTTACTCACCATTTGACTGCATTCCTTTTAAAACGGGGACTTGACAATGTGGAAAAAAACTGGGGTGAGAGGAAGGCAGAGAAGGCGCCCGCAGAGCAGCAATCGCTCTAAATCTGTGCTCAGCCTTTCCCTTGATGACTGTCCTCGCCGTTCCTCCCCCTCTGGCAGGGAGCCTTCGCTGCAAACGCAGCTCTGCAGATGCTCCCCCCACACTCCTCCAGCTCGCAGCATCCCTCCTCGCCTTCCTGTCTTGGCCGTGCAGGAGCACCATTTTCCTGTCCTCCCAGCTGCCTTTTGCTGGAGCTCCCGGATGACTCCTGTGCAGAAATATGCATGACAGACAAGACCTTGCTCGGTCTAGCAGCTGTTGCTATGGAAGGATGTGACATTTAGTGCTAGTACAAAGGGTCAATTAGATAAGAGCCCTAAGGATACTTTCTGTAATGTGGGGTTCAGTGATTTGGAGTGGGGGAGACAGCAGTACGAATTATGCAGCTACAAGTAATCTGGGTTGTTTTGGGTTTTTTTAACCTTGTCTCTGAGAGCTCACAGTTTCAAGCAGACAGATGTTACCACTTTCAGATATTAAAGACATGCTTAATCTCTATGGAGACATTTGCTTCACCTAATGAAATGAGCTGCAGCAATCAATTTTATTCTGCACCTATTGATCATGTCTGTTTTAGGGATACAAATACAAGACAACCTTAATTAAGAGGATCTATCTCTTCCTTTAGCTGTGCTTTCCAGCAGGAAGCTTTCACATCTTATGTTGTACTTTTTGATAGAAAATCTCTCTTCTGTTAGAACCAGAATTAAATTGAAATCAGAAGCTTGTATTTCCCTTGTATATCCCCTGCCCTGATTTTAAAGGAACAAAGTGGTCTGTATTTTTCAAGTGCCTAATTCAATTTATTTAGATTTATTGTACAAGCAGAGTTAGAAAATCAATAATTTTAGCTGATGGGTGCACTGTTTATTTATTTATATTTTTAAGATTGTGAATGTGGATGACATCTGTCTTTTCTAAATGGAACGGCTTCATTGTAAATAAAAACCAGAGGATTATTTTTTCTTTAGCATTTATGCCTGAGGATATTCTCCTTAGTTTCTTTCCCTCTCTTCCTGGCCATATTCCACATATAATACATGCTGTTTTCCAAATAATTTGTCTTTAGCATAGTCTTCAAAAGGAGGAGGTTCAGGCAATCACACGGGTGCCATGGGTGTTGTGGAGTGGAGTCTAACTCAACAGTTGTCCATGTTTTAAATGAGATACTCGTACCACTGATGTAGAACACGCTCCTTTCATGTCTGAACTTAAATGTAACTTAACATACTGTGGTGCAATTTCTGAGAGAGTTGGTACTGGATATAGATTCTAGAAAGCATTTGCAGATAAATCCATGAAGTGTTGGTGGCTGGTGTGTGGCAGCGATGCAGGGTGAGGAGCTGGCTTGTTCAGCCCGTGCTGTGAGCAGCACCTCGCTTTCTGCAAGAAAAAGGGAGAAGATGGTAGTGTGTGATGGCTTAGTGCTCTGCATCATTTCTCTGCCAAAGCAAAGCACTCCTGAGTGGAGAAATGTTTTCTTTGCTCACAAGACAGCTGTGGAAAACACACACAGGAATTATATTTAAGGAAATATTTGCTTTTGTGAGGGCAGAAACATAAAAATAGTTAAGCAGTGGCATTAGATTGCTCATGGTAGCTAATCATAGTAGTGTAGCTCAGTATTGAGCAATGAATGTACCAAACTCCGTACCAGCAGGGAGCGATTGCAGAGAGCGTTGCCAGCAGTGCTCAGTGTGTGCTGTGTTTCTCACCAGCTCAAAGCACGTGTCATCCTCCACAGGAGCGACGATTATTCCATTGCATAGCATGATAAACTTGGGCACAGCAAAGTGTCCAAGCTGAACATCCAGCCAAACTGGGAGGGCTACGAGAGGAACCTTGCCCTTCATTCCCTGCACCTGCAAGGGTAAAACAAGGAGCACTTCATGGTCTTGTCTGGACGCTCAGCGTTAGCGGGGCTTTCTGCTCACCTTGTTTCAAACTGGTTTAAGTTGGGTGCAGCATAGAAACCTAAGGCACATGATACAGAGTAGTGTTAATCGGTCCTGACTTTATGTTAGAGGTGCTGAAGCTGCAGCAGTCGCTCTGTGCCGTGAAGTCTCTTGCGTGCAGTAAGGCTCTGTGTGGGTGGTGTTAATCCCAGAGCAGCTTTGTACGAGCAGCGCTTTCACCCGAGTTCTCTTGGTTGAAAACTCCTCTTCTTCGTGGCTCAGCCCCCCAGGATGATGTCCTGCCATGGGGAGAACATTAAATCTCATCCTGAAATTTGCGTAGCGTCTTCTGCTGTTTCAGAGCTTTGCTGCAGGTACTTCTCAGGTCAGGGTCAAAACGATTTTTTTAACTTCTGAACTCAAGTTAGCCAAAGTAGTTTCCTTTTATGGGAAAGCTATGTATGGCAGCTGGGGGAAATGGGAGTTTAGCAAGTTGCTCTAAACATAGGGAATAATTTGATTCTTCAGTCTTTTAAACCCCACCTTGTGTAAAGCTGATAGCTCTGTTTTTAGAGCATAGTGCTTCAGATGAGTGTATGTAGAAAGCATCTACTCAAAGCAGTAATTTGAGTGTTTTTACTTAACTGACTCTGAGAACTTCTTTGTGAACAATGATGTACTTACATAAGCTCATCTTTATTTACATAAAGTTCAATAAAATAAGCTATTTCAATCTATTGATATTTTCCTCCTCCTTTCTAGGATATAAATTTGACTTCATTTGACTTTCTTAAACATTTTTTGCCCCTATAAGGAAGTTCAGCATCTCCCAGCAGTATGCTTTGCTTTGTTTTAGTTCTCTACTGGGTCTCTGAGTGAAGTTTGATGTTCTTTAGATGCTGCTCAAGAATTCAACACACTAGTTTGTTTATTTGTAGGAAAACAGTTGTTGCTGGACATCTGTTGCTTGTGGTATTTCATGCTGGAGTTAATATTGTTGCACTGCTCAGCCTAAATTAGTAATAAATACAGTTTGACTTACATGACTTTGAGAGATGGGACTTATTCAGGGCCTCACTGAGAGCAGTGTAACATTATATGAAGATCTGCATTGGATTTCAAAGTCCTGTGATGATGGATATTGTGCAGCCAGCGTGAAACCACTGCACTTCAGAGCTCTAACCTCTCTTATTGTTATTTTTCCACTCAGACACTTGCTTCTCACAAAAAACCCCCGAACTTTAGTGATTCATTAATTTAAAGATTGAGCCAGCCCCTGTTGGTTCAATTTAGCCTGCACAGATTGAAGGGTTGCAAAGTAAATCCCGTTCTGTTGGTCTTGGACAGACAGACTGCAGAGGAAGGAGCTCTCCGGGGTGATTAGCTGGAGGGAAGGGGACTCTCCAGGGCTTTTCTAATGAACTGAGAGCTCTTTTAGGGGTCTGCTGGTAAGACAGGAGCACCCTGTGCTTTTCTGTCTCCTTCCTCTGTCTTCCAGCTCATCATTGCAACATGAGTAAATCAAAAAAAAAAAAAAAAAATCCATGATTCATACACAAAGGCTTTAGAGGGATGTATTTTACAGCTGAAGACAGTGTTTTATATCCTTTGAGATACTGATGCTCAGATAGTTTTCTGTCTGGCATTTTTCTGTTTGAAAGCTTGTCAGTCATACCAGTATTTAATGACCTTTCAAAGGCCAGTTACCATCTACAGGACTTTGTGAGGTGTTTTTCTTGTCCCGAGTACCTTTTTTCCAGCCTTTAAAGTGGATAGGGAGTCTTTCTCTTCGAGTTCATTTAAGTATGAGAACAATTTATTCCATAACAGGTTGAAAAATGGGAGTCCTGGCATGTGTGAAATAGGCAAGGTATACTTATTTAAAAATAGAATAATGGGAGAGATTAGACCTGGTTAAGTACCAGGTTGCATTAAATCTACCTAAATTTTTACTGGAATTTCCCTCAGAATTCCTCCTCTCTGCTGTCCTGTGTGTGGTTGAGCTGCCTTAGCCTTTTCCAGCAGGTTCATCCAATGGCACCAAGTTGATTGTGTGTGACTGCATTTCAGAAGCTGCAATTCCTGTATGGGTATCTCTGTAAAGCCTTTGGGATAAAGGCACTCTGCTGTTGTGAAATGTTTTCATGGTTTTATTACAGCAGCGATAACATCTTACACTGCTTTTTCAGTGGCAATATTGCACCCAAGAGGGCAACAGTTCGTGACTTAGGAGTGCTACAAATTAACACTACTTTTCCCTTTCTCTTTAAAGTAAGGAAGTAGCATCCCTTTTTAATAAACAGATGAATTTGAGGCAGAATTAAAATTCCTTTTGAAATACAGTCAGAAAAGCTATTGCAGTGGGGGTTTAAGAACTTAACCCAGAAGGAAGTTTGTCATTGTTCATTCCACACGACGGAAAACCTCTTTTTAAAGTAATGAGGGTAGTTAAAATAATATGCACTGGTACACAGCCTTAGGTATCAAGGGCTTACTGCTAATTCCAGCAAGGCAACATTTGCTTGTTACATCGAGGCAGCAAGCTTGGCTTTCAAAGACCCTTTTCATCTCAAAGTGCAGAAATGTGCTGTATGGTAGAAACGGGGGGGAAAGGCTTTTTCCCCTTTCCTAGAATCTTTATGCACTTCACTTGCATTACACAGCACAAGTCAATTAGAAATTCATGGAAAGAGTGTGTTTTGAAAGAAGCTGAGTATCCCACATAGAAATAAGTGAAGAGGGTTTAATAATTTTGAGGTTCGTGGCCAAACGTTATAACACCGCTTACTATGCAGTCACAAAGTAGAAGGGGCTAAGTCATTTGACATGTGAACTCTGCTTACAATGGAGATGTTATTACAACTTCAGCTTCTTAAGTTTCTGTTTAATGATTAAATAATATGAGTAACATTTGTCTATTGTAATGTTGCATTGATTTTAAACCACAGGTTTACTCAAACAGTAATGATTCAGCTTTCTTTTCGAGGAAACTTAGCAGAAAGACTTTCTTATTTGAGGAAAAATATAAGTAAGCGGGCATTTTCAGGGCATCTCCATGGCACTGTTTCTGAAAACAAAGCGTAGGAGGCAGCATATGGCATTACATCTGCAGAGTGTTTGACAGTAACCAGTCCTGGGTACTTCAGAGGTCAATTTACAGAAGAAAGCAGTTAATCTGCCCAAGGAAGTTGCTCCTCTTAAAGCCAATGGCTTTGAGGTTAACATAAACTCTGAAGTATTTGACACTAACTCCTTCACCACTTGCCCTTGCTGAACTCCATTTCTCGACAAGTCTCTGGACAACTGTCCACATGGGGCCAATTTTAACTTGAACCTTGATCAGGCTTTGGCTTCATTAGAATCATTCATATTTTGTGTAAGTTTTACTAAGGACCTGGTAAACTTCTGAATAACCCATTGGACTTGATTTATGAAAGAGAGTAGAGGATTCTGATATTCATTCTGCTGGTGTTTTGTGACAGCACATAGTTCTGTCAATCATTTTCTATTTCAGGTATTTCTTATTTCCAGTCTTCTGTGTCATTTGTTTCTAAATCTCGACAAGTTCTCCTGGGTTTTTTTTAATGGAGGGAATACTTTGGCACACAGTCTTCTAGACGAGAATGAACGACTGATTTATACAAGCCTTTCCTACAACTTTATAGAAAGGGAACACTTATCATTTGGAAGGTAGATGGGTTTCCTTGTCCATAGCTCTGTCCTTAAACCCTGCTGATATAAAATTCTCATTTTAGATGTTCAGTGATTAAGTATGAAGATCTCAGTGAGACAGAGTCCCATCAGAACCCAAATTGCAAGACTGAGATTACTTTAAGCAGATAAATGACTTCTGGCCTATCAAGGCTTCGTTGTCTGAAGAGATTACATCGTAGCAGTGAACAAAAGCAGTGTTATTAATGATGTGGTTAAGAAGATGAGCAGGTTTTTCACTATAATGTGAAACTGGCACATGAAAACCAGCCTGAACATTTAAATTAATAGTCATTCTTATTTTGCACGTGTCTTATTGTTTCACATCTGTCATGTTTCTGTCATTGACTTTGTCGTAACTCCATAATACAAGCACATTGTCACCAATAAAGCAGATGGAATAAAATTCCTTTTATATAATGTAATTAAGAAAATAAGCACATCATAGGGAGAAGGAGTATGCTGCTCTCTCTTGTCAAGCAGGAACTCATCATCCATGCCAACCTCTGCTGGCAAAGCATGAGAGTGCTTTTTCTCTTCTTCAGCAAGAGATTGTTCTGCTTGGTTTTTCTTTTGATTTTGTTTTAAAAAGCCTTATATAGATGATGATGTTCATAATTACTGCTGTCTGACTGAATTGGGTGAGAGTTTTGGCCTCTTTGGGAACACTGCTGAATCCCTTAGTTATACAAGCAAGAGTGCATTTTCCTCTTAATTAGAAAATAAGTGTTTCTAATAAATAAAATAATTTGAGTATTTATTCAATGTTTCATTTTCCTAGCATAAGCCAACAGAGATGTATAATACTGAGACATGCTAATTGACATACCATATTTATTAAGAAACTGTGCCATTTAAAAAGTCACGCTTGTAAGATAATAATTTAAAAAGCAGGATGGAGGGCTTAAGTGTCTGCTCATGTTGGTTTTGGCCTGTCTAAATTATTATGTAACATCTCTGGAGTTCAAGATTTCCCAGTTTCCCTAGGCAATCTGTTTCACTGCTTAATTATCTTCACATTTAGAAAGTTGTGTTTGTTACATTAAAAAAAAAAAAGGGAAGAAGGCTAATGATGATAATCTGGTGGGTTTTTTTTTTCCTTTTGCAATTAAGTTCTTCTCTTGGCTAACAGTGACATGAAGAACAGATAATTTTCCTTGTTTTTGCAATAGCCTTTCCATATATTGAGGAATATATTATAATGTCACTCTTTCTTCCCTTTCCTAAATCAAGTAACTGCAGTACTTCTTACAGGATGTGTTTTCAATCCCTGTAATCATCCTTGTTGTTCTCCTGTTGGAGTAGAATAACAGCATTGCTGTATGTGTCATGCAGACCATGTTCCTGTTTGTTTACCAGTACCACAGGTTCTGTTGGTTTTTTTTAGTGTTTGACTTCATTTCATTTTATGTGATGAAACATATGTCAGCTGCATCATGTCATTGTGCTTAAAAAAGAGGTGGAGATACTGGAGTGGAGTATATAAAGGGGAAATGAATATTTTTGTAATTTAAATGCCATTTCTGACGTTCTACTTTTGCTGTAGTTCCTGTAGGATACATCAGTAAATAATCACCTTCTCTTATTTCACACAATCACAGACTGGGTAAGGTTGGAAGGGACAACTGGAGGTCATCTAGTCCAATCTCCTTGCTCAGGCAGGGTTCCCTGGAGCACATGACTCTGGTTGGTGTCCAGGCAGCTTTTAGAAATCACCAGGGAAGGAGATTCCTAATGATAGTTGCTTGTGACCACTGAGATAAATCAAAGAAATTGCTCATAACTTTGCAAATGGCTGATTTATCTCATTTTCAGGAAAAAGTCTTTAAGCTAAATACAAGGCTTAACAGGTCTCATTCAAAGTAAATCAGGTGAGGTTGGAAGTAAAACAGAAACAATGGAGAAATAAAGAGCTGGAATAGAGGAAAGCTAGTATAAATTGTAGCAACTATGTTGTTTACCATTTATGCTGTGTTTTATTAGTTCTGATTTGATTCATTTTAACAATTACAAATTACTGTATCACAGGATCTTGTAGCATTGTGGTGTTCTTTATTCTTAATGAGGTGAAGTGATTCTTTCAGCAATGATCTCTGAATCGTGTTCAGCACAAATCTGGATCTTGATTTTGTTGAGCGTCAGAACATTTTTGCAATGCCATTAATATTATGGCATCTCAATATTTCTGATGTTTTTGAGATGTGTTAAACTGGAATATATAAACCCAGAAGGCACCACACCCTAAGCTGATTGACTTGGCAAGAATTATAAAAATTTAAAGAGAATTTGACTGTAAAACTGCCTACCAATGCTGCCACTGAAGATGTGAGGAAACTTCATTTCCATATTTCCAGCAACTTGCCTCTCTCTATTTGTGGCCATCTTCTGACATCTAGCACATTCCAGTCCACAGCTAATTTAAGCAACTATTATCATTTTATAGAAAGTTGCAAACTGTTGGATTCTCTGTGGTATGCTACTGTCCAAGCAGGAGATGTGGAAGACCTTAAAGTTTGCTTCTGTTGAGTGCTGGGGTGTTAGTTGAAGGAACTGGAATTAACCTTCGTGGGGAAGGCAACGAAATCAGCTGTAAAAGTGAAGATTCTGAATGGGAGGGTTTGAAGGAGGCCAGTGACGTGCCTTTGTAGTTCATTCTGGGAAATGTCTGTCCTTATGTGGGAGGCAGCAAGGAACAGAACAAGAGAAAGTATGAAAATGTTTGTCTGAAAAGTACAATAAGTAATGAGGTGAGGCAGTGGATGGGTTGAGGGTGGATAAGACAGGCTGATGCAGATCGGACAGGAGAAGTCTATCACAGAAGAGACGTTTAGGGCTTTTGTGTGTGTGTGTGGTGAGTGTGACCATTTTGCTCCATTAGTGCAGCTGGACAATCCATAGTAGTCCTTTGGCCATCAGAGAGGCCAAATTCCAATTGCTGAGCCTGACATGAAGTTCCCAGCAGGCAGGCTGGCTGCATCAGGGAACTCTTTAACAGCAGTATTTTCAAACACACCCAAGCATGTTTTGTCTCTGTTGACCTTGCAACCTACAGTGCCAACGAACTCAGTGCCTGAGCTGGCTGGTTGCAGGCAGGTTGAGTGTCACTGACTAATGTAAACCTCTTTAGTTTATCATTACTGCAACCTAATAAACTTTACTATAGCTCAGAGTTAATAAGACTTACATGGCTTTGAACAGTGCCATGCCAGTCATTTTGTCTTGAGCCAGCAGCAACTCGTGTCTCTTTGCATTGTCGTGTTGTCATGTGAACTTGTCCACTGCCTCACAGATGTCCCAAAAGATGAATGCACAACTTAAGGTTTCTATGTACAGCTGTAACTAGAATAAAACTCCCATCACTTTTTATTTGATGGCAGATTTAAAGGAGATAAAGGACTGCTTGAAAGCTGTGAACTCTCTTGGGAGAGTTTGGCAGCACTGTTAGTATAATGCCATCTTGAACCTATGGGACACATGGCTGTCTTCAGGTAAACCAACATTCAGGCCCATGTGCTGCAAGTCCATCTCTAAAAAGGGAATTTTCATGACTAGCACTGTTCGTTCACACTTAATCATCTTCTTTTGTGACTTCCTAAGCGTTTTCACTCTGAAAGGTGTCACACCCACTGTACTTCAGTTTCAGGTAGAAAAACTGCATAGAAAATTAGATTAGGGATAAAACAGAGAAATAAATGAGAAAGTTCAGAGTAATAAAGTTTTATTATTTATATTATTAATTGCTTTAATAATATTTGCAAACAGTGCGTCTATGTTAGATCTCACTGACATTTTACCATAATGCAAATGTTTGTCTAAATGCTAAAAAATGCAAGAGAAGGAAAGCATAGATAGCTATAAATGCATAATTTTAAAAAATATTATAGACTTCAAATTTTTCATAAGGGTATTTATTTGCAATTTTATTTATTTATTTTCCTATAAGAATTCCCTCAGAATAAAATTACTTTGGTGCCTCTAATTTAATATTCTTTTCCTAGTGAAAAAATCTGCAAATTGAAATTCACGTGATAAGTGCGTAGACCTCGTGATTTAAACTGGAAGCAACTGTAAAAGGTTTTCTCTTCTCTCCTTCACAGTGCATCTTAGACCACAGGCAACATGGAGAGGATTAAAATAGAACAGATTATATAGATTAATTATTAATTATATATTAAAATCAGAATTTGAACAGAATTGGCCATGTGTTCAAGCTTCATGAAATTGCTTATTTTCAGAGCTATGGCCAAATTATGATCTCTACTGTGTATCGGTAGAAAAATCAAAGAATCAAAATCATCTTTCATCTGAGACCAAAACACTTATCAAGATCTGAACCTCACAAAGAACAGCTGCAGGACTGAAGGCTGTCATGGTCTCTTAGACGCTGTAAAGCTCTGGGATGTGTGCAGAACACACTGCAGTTAAGAGCCAGGCTCAGAAGCCAAAGTAATGTGTCATACTCTCATTTGAAAGGAAAAGGCTATTAGAACCCAGCAATCCAGTGTAAGATGAAATATGTTACCACTTAAGCAGCAAAGCAAAAGCAGACGGGGACCCACCATCCTTATTGTTGTACCCAGCTCTGAAATGAAAAGCTTCAGAGTATAACTGAAGATTTACTGGAGAAAAAAATAAATCTACTGATATATGTGAATTTAAAAGAGATGAGAGAAATAACCTGCTAGAAAAGTTGTCTCATCCTCAGGAGGAATAGCAGCTGTTCTTTGGATTGCAATGAGAATTTTAAGAAGCTTTCATCCCTGCTTCTATCTAGTGAGGTGGTGTGAGCCAAAGAAGTGACCGGGAGATGGCTGGGCACAAATACTGCTGGCCCACTCAAAGCCAACACCTGGGAATTAAGAGGATTAAAGGAGTATTGTGAGCTTCTCACATTGTCTTGAAATAACATGTTGGAAAATGTGGGTTCCCTGGCAGAGGAGAGAAGGGAAGATTGTTCTGTAACTTATACTATGTTTGTGTTCCCGGGTCAGCCTAATGCCTCAGGTCACTGTCTGACAGAATTGTTGTGGAAAGTTCAGCATGATTTATTTTTCAGTGAAGAAATACTGCTCTGTATTTTAGCTCCTCACAAAACATGTATCCATTGTAGCACCCAACTCGTCACCAGCTCCTCCCACAGGATAGCCTGTGTCATGGAACAGAAGAGTTCAAAGGCCTGAGCTTCCTTTATGCTTTAGGTATCTCCAGCTGCTGCGAGGCCGAGTGAAGTTTTCATCGCCCAGCTGGCCCTGATGCCAAAGGGCACAAAGTTTCCTTACATATTGGATTGCAAACATCATAGTTCTTATTTCTCTGAAGCCAGTAACTGTATTATATGTGGGGAGTCCCCTAGGACAGAATATGCTGGTAAAATTACTCACTAACATTATTATCCTCTTCACCGAGTTGCTGCAATTTCGAATGGTAGGATTACTTTGACCATCCTGCCAAGAAACAGGAAATAAAGGTTTAGGAATACTTACTTTTGTACAAAGTGAGTGTATGGTTGGGACTTCAGTACAGTATTTCATATTAGGATCGATGGATGCTATGCATATAATTGGGAAAAGGTGATGAAGGGTAGGTAGTAGTTGAATATGACAGGGAACTTCAGAGGTTAATGAAGATTAAAGAAGACTAGGGCAAAGTGAGATGAATGGACAGGATGGCATGTGAAATGCATTTTTGTCTCAAGCAGGCACAGAACAAACAGTAACAGGACTGGTCTGTGTGTGTTGCGGGATTTTAAATTAACAGCCATTGTTTGTGGGTGGAAAAATATTTTTGGGAATAAACATATTTATTCCTACAGCTTCCACTGTGGGAGCTGAACAAACATGTCTGCCCAGCATGTCGTGGTGATCTAACAGAACATATGTCAGAATTACAAGGAATAGGACAGCAAGTAATATTTTACATTATTATCAGTAGGCATTTTCTGTCATTGATCCCATTCTACTACTGCAGCATCCCATTGCAGACAACGGATGAGAACTGAACATAATGATGCCTACCCAAGGTTTGGAACATTTCCACTGGTAGTTTCACCCTTTTTTCTTTATAGAGAAAAAATTCTATGCTTCAGACCATAAATTGTGGCAGGTGATGGAATTTAGGGAGATGCTTCCTTCTGTGTGCAGTTTATCACCTAATTTTACTCTGAAAAGTTTCTTGCACTTCTACTTTATCTGTTACCACCTGTGATCAGTTACTGGATAATTACTGGATCAGTTGCTTGATCTATGATCAAATACTGGTCAGACTTGCATTGATTTTTGTGGTTTTTATGTATGCTTCTATTACAAATTGTTTCGTATCTGATACAACAAAAAATTGAACTCTCTTTCATTGGTGATTAGTTGTGTCTAGGCTTTAGCTCCCAATCTGGACAAACTTCAACACTAAGGAGCAAATTAAACAAGGAAAAATTAAAAATAGTTGTTGTTCTGCATGTATTCTTGAAGCGAGCGTAAAAAACTGACAAAGTTTGCATTCAATGGTGCAAACTTTTTTGTCAATAAAGGTATGTTTATGTCATTGTAGATATTGAAGACCCTAACAATTTTAGAGAGAGAAATTGGGAATAAGATCTGTTCTCATGTTCTGAACCACTGAATTCATCTTAGTGTCAGATTCTTCTGATTAAAGGATGTTAGTGTGAACTCACAGAACTGAGAAAAGTTGTGTGGCAAAACTGAGAGTATGGATTATTTCCATAACAAGTTATCTATGGAAATAGGAACTGGCTCAAGAACTCTTCAGGTTCATTTTGTATCATCCTATATTTTACTTGGGCAAAGCAGTAAAGAACTTTGACTTTTAAGTGTGTCAGCCCTTTTGTTTGTGCAATGCTTAATTCAAGATACAGATTACCTGAAACTCCCATGGACTGCAGGGTTCCAGCAGGAACAAAACTGCCCCAGATAACTTGACATGGAAAAATAAGATTAGGTACAAATAACATGGAGTTCCTTCCTGACGTTTGTTTGCAAACTTCTCTTGCTAACTCCCACTGAAACCCATCCAAACTTGCATTCCATAGGACAAAGAAGAGTCTCTCAGAAAAGGTACTAAACTGTGTGGAAATCAGCTCCATTTTCCCCCATCTGTAATAGAAAAAAATGGTTCTTGAAGAGAGATGAAACATGGAGTCACTTAGTGAGCTTCGTCTCTTGGTAAAGATTCCTCCTGGCCCTTGAGGCATGAAGTAGCCTCTTCCTACACTCATTTTTCCTTGAGGAGTGTCAGTTAAAAAGGCATATCCAGTTTCCACTTTTATAGAAATATATTTCTTCTTGCCATGATGCTTGGCCCTCTACTTGTATTTTTTTGTCCTTAGAAAGCAAGTTCTGTTCTTGCTGTTTTCCTGTATAGGTAGCCTTTTTTCCTCTTCTTACACAAGATTGCACTGCGCTTCTCTCTCCTGACTCTTAAGGGCAGTCTACCCTTTCTCTTTGGCCTTGATGTCTTCAATAGTCCATGACAGTTTTAATTTCTCATGCCTTACTGATTGTTGTGAAGGTGCCCAATTTATTTAGGACAGCTCTCTCTGGTTTTGATACTCAACTTTTTTTAATCTCCATCCATGTATTATAAGTGTTTGATTCAAATATTTGCTTCTACCTCTTTTCCAATCTGCCTCAGTTCTAATCGTCCATTAAGTTTTTGGTTCAGTTTTTGGGGATAGATTTGTGTGAAATAAATATTAACAATATTTTGACAGAGAGGCATATTATATTCTTGTGTAAACATGATTATAATAATCTGTGGCCTGTTTTAAACCAGTGTTTGAAGCTCAAGGATTGTAAATGAAAGTCAGTCATGGTGGTCTATTGTATGTAAACGTAATGGGATTTTGATTGATTTCCAAGATCAGTTGGGATTATTTGATTGGAAAGGGTTGCTATGGGAAAAGGGAGGTGATAACAAAGGTAAGCACTCAGTTTCAGAGCATGGTGGCAATCACACGTTCTCATCACACATGCAGTAAAATGTTCAAAAGCGTATTTTTAAACCTTACCTTAATCCTGCAGTAGTGTAAACATTTGCTGGAGTTCTGCCTCGGTGGAGCGAGAAGCAACATTTGCTACAGAAAAAGGAGCAAGGGGCAGGGTCAAATCAGCTATTCCTTGGCACACCACAGCCAAGCTGGCTGTCTGATGTGCCTCCCAGCCTACCAGTCCACTCTTGTTTTTTCTTTTAGATGAATGATCTCCAAGGCAGCCAGGTTTCTGTGATCTCTCAGCAGGGGTTGTGTGGCATAATGTGTGTGAGGTTTTATGCTTGCTTTGGAAAATGCTGGCTTCACATGCCTTCTCTCTCATTTTGGTCAAGTCCCTAGAATGGAAACGTGTCCAGTAAATATTTAATTCCAGATATGCTGCCAAAATGCTCTCTGACTGCTTCAAGGTTTGTTAATGTGGATCAGTTTTTATTATTTCTTAGAACTGACCTTACAGAAGCAGAAAAAAATGGATCTGAGCAATATTCAAAACCATGAGGTGAACAGCCAGCCAGTGAAGTTGTAACTGCCAACAATACAAGCACACAGCTTGTACCCCTTTCTTTCCTAGCAATGATACAATGCTTGTGGCAGAGCTGTGAGTGATACCTCACCTGTTTCTGGTTCAGTGTTTCTGCCTCTTGGTTCAGTTCTGTGTTGGGTTACAGAAGGCAAGGCTCTAAAGTGTTACAAACTTTGACTTGCTTCATCATACTGTGTCATTTAACTACCCACAAAATGGAAGCAATCCGATTCTTATTTTGCCTGCCTGAACATATATGCAATGATAAAAATAGAGTAAGGAAAGAACAGCAGCTGCCAAGACTGGGTTTAAGTTAAAGACCACCTAGGAATGGATTAAAGGTGAATAACTGTTTTGCCTCAGGACAATACTGCTGAACAGCAGGGGAGAGGGAGAAGGGGGGAAAAGGTGAAATGAGCATTGCTAAAGAAGGGATGTGGAGAAGTGATGGTGCAATTGACACATCTACATGTAAGCAAGTTTTAAGGATGCTGAAGGGGAGAGAGGGATGAAAATCAGTAAAGGAATTATAAAACAGGCAAACAGTGGTACACTGAATTACCAGAAGTTTTAATGAATACATCATTTTGGAGAAGATGCCATAGGTCTGAACAATAGCAAATGTAGATGGATATTTGAAAAAGCAAATTCATCTTAGTGAACTGTTGGGATGCTCTCCTGGGTGATCTCAGTTGCGATGTCAGTTGACAAACAGAAACCTTGGTCTTAAACCCTGTTTTACAGCTGTGCACTCTTTCTTTCTTAGAAGTAGGGTCTTATGAGTTGATAGGTGTTAAATCATGTGGGTTTAATTTCAGCTCTGCACTTAGCCTTCATCAGTTGGAAATGACACAAAAGGAGAAAGACCACGGTGCATGAGTCAGTCCGAGAATGACTAAGCTGCTGTAGTGATGCAGCCGTGAAAGACAAGCACAACCCTGGGATGCACATGGTGAAGTGCTCCCAGTCCAAGAGGGGATTAGTAGTTCTGTCGTAAAGTGCATGAGAACTTGTGGTGTTGGGAATACTGCTTACAGGTCTGGTTAGCCAGGCTTGGGAATTAATTTCCTGAAATTAGACGTATGGAAGAAAAAGGGGTAAGTAAAGGAATAGTCTCTCTAACACAGGGAAATTAAGAGGAAGTAACTTCTCCTTAATTAAAAAAACCTAACACTGAATATTTTAAAATATAGTTGCTTGCCCTGTTTTATGTATAAATGAGACAACTAAGAACGGAAGAAGACTGAGCTAAACCAGAGGACAGTATTCAAACAAAAAAACTGTGGCTGTGAGTACATTCCAGTGAAGATTATTGTTTCTATGCCTTCAAGTAACATTATTTTAGGACAGCCTGTGCTGGTCCTTCTTCAAATATTTGCCCTTCAGCTGAAGTTCTTTGGTCTTTTAGTCACAAACAGCAATTTATACCAAAATTGTCACTCAGTGGCACCCAGCTGGCCAGCAGCTAGAATCTGAGGAATATTAGCCAAGATTGTATAGAGCACACATTACAATACATTTCCAGCTGCTTCCTGCTTGTACGGATTCACTACACAAACATATTCATCATCTGTCAGCATCATGACAGTGTGCTTGCTTACTCATGTACTCAGCATATTTAGGACTACTGCAGCTCTGGGGCCATCTTTTCAATTAGTATATGCAACTACATCCGAGTCTATCTGAGATTATTTTAATCCAGAGCCTTTGCTCTGTTTGTCTGTCAACATGGACATTGACCCAGCTAGAATGGGCACCCAACAGGAGTTCTTTCCTTGCTACTTTCATGGGTAGTATTTATGATCAGTGAGAGATCTGCATAGTAGAGATGAAAAAAGTTAATTAGATTCAAGAATTATTTACATAGATATGTGAAAGATTGCCCGTGACACCACAATCCCAGTTCCTAACCATCTATTTTGCATTATCCAATGATCGAGTAGCAGGATGGCTGTCGCAGTAGCTTATTGGACCACTTTTAAAGGGAACACATGTTCTGCAAAAACAGTAGTATTGCATTGTCTGTTGGCAGCAATTCTCTTTCCTCCTACCCCTTTCCTTCAGTTATCTTCATTCTGATTTGATACATAGATTTTTTTTTTTTTAAATAAAAATAAGCAGAAAACTCTTAGTCAGTTCAAGTCTAATAGGTAATGTCAGAGCAGCAGCTTTTTTTTTTTTTTCCCTTTTTTTCTTTTCTTTTTCCCCAGCTTTGTCTTTTGAGTGTTGCTTTAGGTCAAGTTCTGTCATTTTACACCTGTCCAACCTTGTGAAAGGCCTCACTGGGGTTGTACAAGGACAAACGTGGGTGGAACTCAGTGTTCAAAACCTTGTGTGGCTGTTGACAATGTGTGAGAAGGGAAGAGCCTGCTGCTTCCCAGACCCCAAATTAAGCCTGCAGGGCTGACAGCAAAGCAATTCTTGTAATGGTACATGGAGCTAATTTGTTATGAAATCAGAGAGGCAATAAATTTGGAAAAACCCCCATTCCAAGTTTAGAGTAGTCTGGAGGGAAATTACACTCTGGGCTCCACTCTGTGCTGCTTCTAATTTGCTGTTTTCTAGACTTGGCCAATAACAGTGTGGTAGGTTCATCCCCTCATGTTTCCCCTTCCCTGTTCTGAGGAAATGCACATTTCTCCAGTACAGCTTAAAAGTAAGTGAGTTTTTGTGAGGATTTCCCCCCCAGGTTCTCAGGTGTGCTGTTCATTCACAATCCAGAGCTATTAGTCAGTGAGAAATTCCTGTGACTTTTGAAGAAGACAAGGCTCAGCTGGTCAGACCCTGACATTCCTTGTTCCTGCTGCTCAGAGTGTCCTGCTCAGGGCCAGCTGTTAACTGACAGCAGTGGAAGAGCTCTCTGGCCTCAGCAGAGAGAAGGAGGCTACATTGCAAGGTTTTTGCAGGCAGATGTGAGCCTGGCTGGGCCAGCATTCACGTGGCTGCATTAACAGGGTCCTGAGCTGCATTTGGGCTACTGCTGTCATTAGGGCACCCACATGGTTTTCTTCCTGTCTCCATCATCCGTGGTATTTATTAGTTTTGCCTGTGAATACACTGTAGACCTACTCAAGACACTCAATACTCTTTTCAGATGAAGGACAGTGAGGAAAATTTGAGAGTGGTGATCAGGTTGGGTTCAGGGCAGTGCAGGTTTTGTGTGTCTTCTGAATAGTAAGTACTTGAGTTTATAAGGCAGCTCCCATGCCAAATTTTTCTGTGCAGGCACCAGCCAGGAAGCCTTGGTCAAATGCAGGATTTCTGTGCTTTATTATTCATCAAGGCTCACAGTTTTATTCGGCTCTATCATTGTTTCTGAATTCATGACCAGAAAGAAACAGAGGTCCTGCAGATAGTGTAGGCTATGGGAAATTGTGGTAGTGCTGAGATAACAGAGCTGGTACCAGTACGTCCTGCTCTCATGCTTTCCGAACTACTTATGTTAAAATAAACAAACACAACAAGAAACCTCTGGAAACACTGGCCTGGAAACCTTTAGGCATGCTTTCCTATTTTATGGGTGAAAGATTTAAAGAAAAAGGCATTGTCTGTTATTTTCACTGCTTTTTTTTACAAATTGCTTTAAAACAAAACATAAGCAAAACAGGCTTTATTTATTATCATAGGAAAATATGTTTCTAGGGGAGATGAGGATGGCCTGGAAGGAATAAATCATACTTCAGTTTGCTATTTGAAGGTAGCCTTCATGGCTGCATATTGTGACTGAAAAAGTGGATTGGGGTGGCAGAGTGGATTCGATCAGTTGAGGTCTTAGAGGTAGCTGATAGAAAACAACTGTCATTTTTGCTACTGCACGTGGATTAATTTTTTTTTTTTTTGTAGAAACGAAGGGCTTGTTCTGACCAGCTGATGGCACTGAGATAGACTTTGTCCAAGGGAAAGGACTGTGGAGTTAGATCATGAAGAGCAATTGTGCTGTGTCTGCTGTGCCTTGCACCAGCCTTTCCGTGCTGCCACCGGCGGGACACGCTGTTTGTAATAAATGGTTATTAATCTGTTCTCCCCAGGACCAGGACATTGTGCTAGATGCTGTGGAGCTGCATAGTAACAAAATGTAAACTGTTCTGTGAGAGGCCTGATTAAATAGGAGAAGAGATATGAAACAAAAATAATCCACAACCAAGCTCTGGCATATGATAGTATTAAGTGAGCAGCTGTGGGTTGTATGGTAGGTCTGCTGCAGAGGCAGAAGGGCTGAAGTCTCCTGTGCTATCATTATGTGTTTTCAAAAAATAAATTCTTTATTATTTTTGTTCTCACTTAACTGCTCTAATTTATTCCATCAGGTTTTGTCCAGGGAATGGTGTAGATGCGTGTGCAGTTGTGACTAGATTACAGCGTCATCCCTGAAGGCTGTTTGCTCTCAATCCTCTACTACCCCTATTACCTTAACTGAAAGATTGCAAGATGCCTCGATATTGCACTGGCACAAGTGGGAAGCATCCTTGAGTGTGTTTTGTTTGAAGTTAGACTCTTGTGATTAGCATCTGCATTTATGCAAGATACTTTTATATGCAGACTTGTATTCATTCTGATTTGACCGAAGAAATAGTTACTTGATCATTTTAAATGGACACTTTGAAGGCATGAGTCAGCTCAGCCATTTGTTCCTCAGCTTTTTTTCTCTCCCTGTTTCCCATCTCTTTGATGGAGAATTGGAAAAGGAGGAGGAGCTTTTGTCTGGATTGATCCTTCTTTCCACAGGCCCATCAATGACCAAGGAGTTTTGGTGTGGCTACATTATTTTTAAGTGCACAGGGATAGGAAAGTCTGAAGAGTAACTTTTATGTTTTGGGAACACCAAAATAAATTAAAAGCTTGGGAATGCCTTGTTCCTGTGCAGTCTGTACCAGAACATCATCAGCATAAGAAAGGATCAAATCTTTCATCGAAGTGCATGGTAGCCACAGGGCTTCCTCCCTTTTTTGTTGCTAGTTTTTATTTTCTTTCTATCCTGTTCCCTCTATTACTTCTCTGTAGTTGAGCACAGGGACGTGCCAGTAATGCTTAGGCTGCAATGCAGAGTTCTCACAACGCAGGGACTCGTGCTCTGATTGATTTTTGAAGGTGGAAGGATTGGCAGTGTAGACACAGCACAGTGAGGCGGGTGCCTTGTTGCCCTTTGCCTTTAGTCTTCTAAAGTTACCAGCTCACCTGGACCCTGTCCTGTGGCTCCAGGTCAGGGAAGGGTTTCATGAGGCTAAATCAGGGATCAGGGCAAGCCACTTGGTGTCTGCAGTTGAATAGGGAGTCCTCGAGTCTGTGTGTGTGATGTGGATGCAGAAACTCAGTTTTGGTTGAAGTTGATGGGCTAAGCTGTGGTTTAAAGCCTTGTTGACTTTAGCTCAGGGAGCTGTGACATATGCACATTGGAGAAGAGACTTGAAAAGGGCTTTCAGGCTTGTTTTCTGCAGGTGCTAAATTTGATCAAGACTGATAGCACAAACTGTAATAAAAGAGGGGTCAGGGACATAAGAAATCCTTTGTGACAAGCCATGTAGTAGCAGGGAGAGATGGTTCTCACTGGAGCGTATCAGAAATATTTGTAAGGTTATGTCGTGCAACTGTGGGTTCTGTGCACTTCCTCACCTCCCAGATCTTGTCATATATGAAGGCACTCAGTTGTTGGGAACTGCATCCCATCTTACTTTTATTGTTTCCTTCTTTTTTTTTTTAATTCATTTGAAGGTAGAGAATCCAAACAGAATTTGGGACTTCAAAATCACTGCAACTGCAGGAGTTGGCACTTAATGGCAGCTTTGCCTCTAGTAGTGGCATCAAGTTACTTTTGAAGCCTTTGAAGTTAACAGGGCTGGAGGGAGAAAGTGTTGTGTTGCTTCTTTAAAAAGCAACATGCTTCAGTTATATTTGCAGCTGGGGTTTTAATGTCTGCGAATTAAAGCATGTTTTATTTGGCCTTTGTTTTTAGTGCACTTTTACCCCTTAGGGGCACTTGAAGCCAAGGCACAGCTTGAGATGTAACTGGCTGCAGCACACTAACATAGCCATCATGAGCCTCATCCTCTGCTTCCCTGCAGAGCTCACACTCAGGATTTGTGTCCCCTGCCACACAAGTGTCCTGACCATCCTGGTTTACTCACCTGGGATCTCTTTGCATGCACTGGGTCTCTGCCCACATGGCAACAAGCAGTTTGTGGCTGGCCTTGTGGCTTGGAGTGCTCTGAAATAAACTTTGTGTTGGCCCTGGAGACCTTAATTTCTAATCAGCTCCAATTAAATCACTATGAATCTGATAAAGGCAAAGAAGCTCCGTTTAAAATGGTGCAGATAGGCACTTAATGTGATTTAATGTATGTCTACATAGTTTATCTGCTTATCTGCACATCTGGCCTAAATACTTGTGCAAATCTGACCCATACCCTTTTTTTAACCATATTGGCATTGGAAGGAGAGAAGGTAGAGTATGCAGTTAATAGGTTACAGCTTGTTTCCCTGTTGATCCTGGAAGCATCAGCCATCCTGCATCGTGATGGTGCTGAATAGAAGGAAAGGTGCTTGGAGGATAGGATGGGAGTGGCTGAGCAAAGTGCACTGCCCTGATGGTTTATGGGTACTCTGACATGAGAAGATGTAGTAACCTTTCCAGGCATACGTTTGCTGGGCCCTGTGTGGTGGGATCTTTAGCAAACAACATCAAACTAATGGCACGGGCTCCAATAAATACTGAGCAGCACCTTTTTTTAGACCTTACCTTGTACTCCCTGCCTGATTATGAGTGGTACTACATTTTGTGATTAACAGGCCACATCAGGTGGCTCAGTCAACTCACCCAAGCAACAACAAGATATGATACATTTATTTTTTTAATTTATTTGTGTGATAGAAAGTTGTGTTTTGCAGTGATAACTTTTTAAAGTGGGGATGGAGGGGACATGAGATATCTGTCCTAATAATAAAATTAAGAGCTTTCTGTTTGTTTGGCAAGTGAGTTACAAACACCCCAGCTCAAACTGACTTTCTGGAGGCCAGTTTCAGCATTCCTTGAAAAATCAACAGAATTATACTATGTTACCTGTGAATTTCAGTGAATATAAGGGTGATCATTCTGATTCATCGTTCTTGGTTTATGAGGTTGTTGCTCTTTAGATCACAATGGCTTTGTTTATCAGTATCTGAGGGTTTTGCAGCTTTCAAGTGTTTCCAGCCCTTCACAAGTTATGGACCTGAAATCACTTTCTCTTCTCAGAATTCATACAGTATATGGCCAAGGCAAATTCCTTAACATTACTCACTTCAAGTGGCATAGCAAGAATATTTTGCTTGGTTCTTCCTGTACAACTGCTGTCTCAAAAGCTGGGACAGAGAAGATGGTAACAGCTTTTGTTAAAGTATTGGGAAATCTGGTGCTTGAAAAATCTGAATGCAATTCCTGGCTTTGCTGCTAGTTTTTTCTGTGACCTTGGGCAAATTATTTGCTTGTTTTGTACATATGAGACATGAGGGTACTATCTCATTTTTAAGCGTGGTATAAAAATAGATCTTTAAGTACTTGAGGGGTCATGGAGGCAAGAAATGTCATCAACCAAAGGCATGCCATTTTATCACCACGCTTGTGCATTGCTGTAAAGAAAAAATCTTTAAAGGAGAGGATTTTTCTCTATGTCTCCTAGTATTCCAACAGCCCACTTTCAGCACCACTGAGTCTGCCAAGCTTCTGGCATTGGGTAGCTGAGTGGGATGTTGCCCTTTGGGTGGCAGGGCTTAGTTTTGGTTTTGCTGGCTTTTGTAATTACCAGGACGCAGGTGGGAAAACTTGCAGCATTCATTTTTCCAGAATGTTACCGTGCCTTCTGCATGTGCTTGGCCTCTGTAATATTTTTTCCCTGTCTGACAATTTTCCCTCTGAATAAGAGCAGTAGAGAGTAAAAGATTTCTGTTTTACAAGGTATTTCCCCTGCCTCCCCTTGCTTTCTGTGCCTAGGAAGACAGTGGCCTGCAGCAAATTCCCTGCAGCATCTGTGTTATTGCATACACATGCTTGTGACACTTTAATAGTAGCTGTCAGATAACATTAATGTATTGCTGCTACAAATAAATCAAGCAGGGCTAGAAGTGAAGAAGTGAATGAGATAGGACAGTCTCGTCCATCACTATCAGACAAGGCCACCCTAAGTATTGTCTGCTCACTTCACTGGTGAAATTGTTGGCCATATAAAGATGTGCTTAGTGAGGACACCCAGTCCATAGCCAAGAGCCCTCCTTTCTGTGAATACCCTAAGGGCTCAGTTTGTCACTTATTCAGAATAAAGAGAGGAAGCCTTCTGAAATATCCCTCAAGACCCTCTTTTCTTAAGTCCTGAGGATGGACCTTTTTTTGTGGGTCCCAGCCTCATGGCTTCTATCAGATGATTCAGCATGATTGTTCTGCTGAACCCTGTGGCAGCAGAGGATATCGGTCAAAGAGTCTGCAGGTTGCATTGAACAGGCAGTGATTGCCTGGCTCAGGTGGGTGGTCGGGTAGACCCTGAAGCCTGAAATCCCTGGCTGCCCTCCTGGTCCTCTTTCTAGGAAGTCTTTAGCTAGTGGAGCTAGCCACCAGAAGAAACAACTGAGTGAGGGAAAAGCAGTTATACTGAAATTCCTCCCACAAAATTATAGCCCTCATCTGTCAGTGTGCTACCACTTAAGGATCTCTGTTCTGTGGCTCTCTTTATACTTTGGAGAAATTCATTAACTTGCTACTGCTTATAAAAGGCTCTTTATTTGATAGTGCAGATGTTTCCAAACTCAGGAATGCAAACTCTGCCTGGAATACTGTCCTCCTCCTACTGCTCGTGAAGATCCTGGAATTATCTCTTGCATTTTAACACTGTATTAGAAAATTGGCCAGCGGTAACTTGCTCACAGCTGAGATTGCAATATAGTTAATGCACTGCCTCTGCAGGCTCTGCAGACACACTGGGAGGAGAGGTTTGGCATTTCAGAGCTGGCATAATGTGGTTGAAAAATTACTGTGTTAGTCCTCCCTCCATAACGCTTGTTGACATAGTTTTATTAGGCTGTGATAGACTACAGGGAAATATAGATCATAAACTTAATGTATACCAGACCTCTGCCTGGTTCCTGAAAAGCATTAAAGTGTCACTTTGAGTGACTCTCTGGTTCAGATGAGTTCTTTGCAAGACTGAAAGCTCGGAAAGTTTCAAGGATTTTTTTTTTTAAAGAAAGAAAAAAACTTCTTGCAGAAGCAGTTGCTTTTACTGTGTGAAGGTGGAAAATTATTTCTTGATGATCCAGCTGTAGAAAGAAGCATCACTACTTTATTTTTAATTTATACATGATTGTCATTTTCTTAAAATTCTCCCCATGACAAGTCCTTTGTAGTTCCTTAAACTGGTGAAGGTTTTATTATGCTGAATTTGACAGGTTAATGATTGAGTAGGAAATCATTTAATGCTTGTTAGTGCATTTTCTGATGGTACAAAATTAACTCTATCCTTTCTACAGCTAAAATCAGAAACTTAATCTAGAGTTTGGAGGTAGAACAGAGATTGTACCTGGTACTTACCAAGAAGACTGGCTGAGATCAGTGCTCCCTCCTCCCCTTGCATGTTGCATTTAGCGTAGTAAAAGGAATATTAACCATCGAGCTGAAGAGTCAATACCAAAGTAATGGGATTTTGGAGAAATATTGTGTGGGTTATTGGAGTGATAGATTGGTCTAATGTAGGATTTCTTGAAGTATCTCTCTCTGAAGTCTTGGGATTGGACTTTTGCCTGTCTGGCAGAGGTGATACATGGCGATTTGGGTGCTGGTTTGGAAGACTGAGCCTGTTTGAAGCAGACTGCTGCTCTTTTTTTGCTCAGTGATTAGTTTTCTTGCTGGCATGACTATGAAAACTTGGTTTGAATGGGAACCTCTGTGATATGGGCAGTCTGTGACAGTGTGATGAGGGAAGTGGCATGGACAGCAATGCTGACATGTCACTAATAATAATATCAAAAGCAGTAAAGCAGTAAGAAGAGCAAAGGCATTTGGTCTAGACTTCTGCTTATGATTTTGAGAGCAAAAGAACTCACCGCCTGTTTCCAGTCCTTGTGCTCTGTGTATATATTTTAATAACTTATGTTTTTCCTGTTTGAACAGAGCAAAGCTTGGAGAACAAGCTGTTCTTCTGGAATCCTTTAGTTCATTTATTCCCTGTAGATTCCAGTGGGAAATAAAATCAACAGCCTCTCGTCTTCTGAACAGTGACCCTCACTGTGTTTGTTAATACCTCTCAATGCCTGTCTCCATCGAAACTCAGGATATAATTGCTCAACAGAACATGCAGGGGAACAAGAACTACAATTTTCTGAGCTTTAAAAAAATACATTAATTACATTTGATTTTGGGTGCCCAAAGTAAATGCTTTACTGTAGGAGCAGCTCTTTTGTTCAAACTCCTTTTAGAAATTTAACTTTTTATACAGATACTGAGTTTTAGCTCCTAAAAACACCTCATCAAAGCATCTTGATGAACTGGTGACAGCTATACACCTGAAAAATCTTTCTGTGTGTGGGCACAAATGCCAATGATTTCCCTCTGGGGCCAGTAGAAAAAGGCAACTTTTTTAATATTCTGGTTGAATTTGCATTTGACTTCCCTATCACTTCACACTGCTTAAATGGATTAGTGACTGAGTCCTTCAGCACAGGATCTGGAGAATATTTCTAATGTGCATGCCTTGAAAATGTGCAAAATGGTTTTAAATCAGGTGTTGAAGAGCAAGTAAAAATGGGTTCTGTAATGCACAAAGTGAGAAAGGGAAGCAATAGCCAAACAAAAGACAGGAAGGACTAATTTACCAATATAAATTTGGAAAGGGATCTGGTGCAATGAGAGCTGGTGAGTAAAAGGTCTAAGTGCTAAAATCCTGTTTGAATCTTAATCCTAAAGAGGTCTGGACTGTAAGTTTGCTTTCAGTATACCTTGCCAAATAGAGAAGGACTAGAATTATACTCAGGTGGGCAGAGAACAGTGTAGTTGAGGCCAACAGATCAGAGCAGAATGTGGTGGAAGGGGGAATATGTGAAAAAAAGGTTATTTTCAGAAACATAATAGTTTCTTTAGAAGATAACCTCCCCTCTGAAAATTGTAAAAATTAGTGGGAATGGCTTCAATGATTAAATAAACTCCGTTCTGTGTGAATTAAGTACTTGTGACTGTGTCCCTATTTTATGGATCTTAGCACAAAGAGATTGACTACATAAGGTAAAAGGTCAAGTCGCAGCACACTGTGGAAAGAGCATTAGTTCCTTCATCAGGGGTGATCTCTGCACATTGAGCCGGTGTCAAATGTAGTTGCTGAAAAATATTGTGGTCATGTCCATGGTGTGTTTTAAGGACAGAGGTGAGGGTGGTAGTCTGAGACCACTGTCCACTTGCCTAAACCCTTTCTCATGTGTCCCACATTGTCCATCTCCTGTGTTGTGTGTCCTTTTTCAGATATTCATAAGTTGGGTATGGTAAAAATTGAAAGAGTTTAGAGGGACCAAAGGGATTTATTTGCCTAGTGCTTGCTGGTGATGGATTATTGTATAAGGAACAGTGGAGTACAGAAGTAGAAACCTTACATACTTAGGTGAGCAGAGAAGTGGAGTACCTGTCTTTTTAATCATAAGGTAGCACGAAGAAATGTTGCTGTCTGTTTGATACAGCTGTTACAGGCAGAGCAGCTGAAAAAGGGACTTGATGGAACACTTAGTGGATGAGATTTAACTGTAGCTGGGCTGAGGCAATTCTGCAGAGCTGGGGAAAGATTGATATGCCATGGCATAGGTTATTCATCTCCCCTGAGAGAATTGCACCTGCTGTTAATAAGATGATTTTCAGTGCCAGGGATCTTTGACTGCTTCCAGACGCTTTAGGAATCAGTGTACTTGAGCACATTTTCCATCTGCATTCAGACCAAGGGCCAAACATTTTCTCCCTGAAGTGGAAGCTGTTCCTGCCAGGTGCATCTTTTGTTCCTTTGCTGCTGGAGCTGATGTTTGGCACTCAAACTGAGGAGCAGAGCTGAGAAGGCATGCTTGCAAAGAGGCACTTCATGACATCCAAGTTGTTTTACTGTTCACTGTCAGCTACATTGACTCCAATTCTAGTGGCTTTTATATAGTATGTTGGACAGTGGACTTAGAACAATGTACACTTTAGGTCTGTCTTTTCTCTACCCTTCCCTTCACCCAAGAGATCACCCTGCTCACATTCCTTGAGTTAAAGAAAGGCATGGAAAGTAACACAACTTTATTTTCCTGTTTCAATCTGCAATTCCCTTCCTTCTTGTGGATTCTGGCATTTTAATTCTTGTTGTTTAGAACTGATGTATGCATAGTTTGATTATATCTAGCATCTGACCCATCTGTAGTGGTAGGAAACAGTGGGGAAGGTAAATGTGCTCCTTGGAGTCCAAGTCTTGAATATTAGTTTATATCAAATACATATTAAAAAATACATATTAAAAATACAATAAAATACAGTGCTGATTTTCCAACTAGTTTCCCTTTCAAAGGAGCACAGCTTGTTCTGAAGTAATTAAATAGCCATTTTTAAGATAGTTCTTTCTGATCTGTGCAGTGCTGATAGTCAGATATAGTAATTTTAAACTGTAAAAGTGATATATTAAGGGCAAATTGAATCTCTGAAGTTGGGCACTTATGCTTGGAAATGTGACACATCGCCTACTGAGCCTTGTTTGTAGCGGGTAAAGACTTGCCTGTGAGCTGATGAATATTATTCAGTATTTATGTGTTCACTGCATCCTCAATTCACTTTTCTGGTTTAAGGCAGTCTCAGGACAAATACAGTGTTTAATACTTCCATTCTCTGACAGCAAGGGGTGGCAAGAGAGACCATTTGGTGCTTTGCAAATCTGCCAGGTGAAGGGACTATATATGTAATTTGTTATTGAGCAGAAGATATTTTTGCGGCAAAAAAAGAGTGGGGAAAAAATGTGGGTTGATTTCAGGTTCTCTAAGAAGGAAATATGTAATCATTCCAGAAAGCCGTTTGTGCTTCTCTGTCCATAACTTACCAGTCCTGGTCTTCTGTTCTGATCTCTCCTTCTCTATCTCCATTTCCCTCTTCTGTCCTGTTTAGTTTGGGTTCTGCCTCTTCTGAGATTCCACTACACTCTCCCTTTTCTCTCTCTCTTTTTTGTTCTTTGATGTGTTTTCCAAAACTAGAAAGGCATCAGGAACTTTTCACTTAAATATGAATGCAACAAGCAAACTGGTAGATAATAACTCCCTGGGAAATTGCTGCACAAGCTCTGGTAATGATGAAAGCATCAGACAAGCTTAGCAGTGGCCGGTACTGTTTGTGATGCCTGGCATTATGCCAACAGCTTAGCATCAGATTGCTGAAATAGTTGGTTTTCTCACTTGATTTCTGCTACAAACTTTTGAAATAGTTTCTTTAAAAAGGAATAGGGTTTGGAGGTTTTTTTGTTCACAAGCAGAGAAGGTATGTCTGAATCAGTGTAGTTTGTGTTTGACGTTCTCAAAGAGCAGTTGACTACTTTTAAGACAGTCTTGTAGACCTCAGTGGATGAAGGAAGTCAGTGACAGAAATGACTCAGTATTCTTAAGTCTGTGTTCTCCTGACTTCACATTGCATATCTGGAATTGTGACTTTCACCATCCTTTTGCTTTTTCTTGTGTTTTACCAGCTCTGCAGCAGGATGTGCCAGTCATCACTGCTTTACCTTTGAAGAGATACCACGTATTTCCTTAGGACTGATTATCAGAAAGCACAAAGAAGTTTGCAATGAAATAACATCTTGGAGATATAATTAATCATTTTCTCTAGTTCTGTCTGTCTTGAATTGATACAGTTAAACTGGTAAGAATAAAGGACTGGTTCCAATAGCTTTATCCTGTCAAAAGCAGCTTAGGAGCTCCCTATTAGACTTAGACTAAAAAATGCAATCACACTGCAGTAGCAAAGAACCAGTCTATGATTTCAAGCCACGGTCATGGATCTTATCACATACTGAAAGATTTTACACTATTTTATACCACTTGGGTTTTTTTAAATTATTGTTATCTCTTGCTAAATTCTTCATTTGTGTGGGTGTCACTTCTCACACATAAAGGCAATAACTGTACCTGTTTTTCAGTAGATAGCAAAACCTCTCTCAGCTATGTTTTTCCTCTTTAAGCAATTATTTATCCAGTTATCTTCCATATTTGAAGTACTTTTCATAAACTCATTTTGTTTTGAAGTGTACTAATAAATCTCCTCATAATACAAGGACTGATTTGTGAAAGGCTTACTAGGCAAGGCCAAATGCACAGGAACTGTATTCTTAGAAATGAAAAATCTACTGCTGTGACTAAATATTTAAGGAGTAATGCAACAGATAACAATAATAGGGAAAGAAGATTGCAAGGTAATTTGTTTATTGTCAATATTGTCCAGTTGAGGAAAAGCATCTCTTTGGATCCTACATATAATATAAGAAAAGCAATTACTACTGTTCAGTGGCCTTTAAACTTCAACAGAATTGTGTTGTCAGTTTTTGGTTATGACAATTTTTTAAGAGGCAAGGGGTAAATAAACTGCATAATCCATGAGGTCTTTTAAGTCCTGTCTTGTCAAATTACAAAAAATTCTGAAAATAAGTACTCCCTATTTCTTTCTGTCTTGTTCAGATGAGGTTACTTTAAATATTCGTAATTTATTGTTTTTCAAAGTTCAATTCTGTGGTGTACAGTATCCTCTGGGGGAGGTTAGTATGATATTTGGTCTATTTTAAGTTCACCTCAGAAAACCTATTCAGCTGCATAATCTCAGTAATGATCTTTGGGAGAATAAAAGTACATGCTCAATTACAGGCTCAAAATTTTCCACTAGCAACAGAAATTTGGATTTAGTTTCTTTATATCCTGCTCAATTCTCGGCTGACCAAGCTTATTTCAACTGTCGGAGTTCAAAGACCCTTCCAAACTGCATCTGCAGCAAAGTGAAGTTGATTTGTTTGTTTCTGTTGAACAGTGCAATTTTTACAGTATTATAATTCCAATATTTTAATATATTCATCTTACAAATATGACAACGAGAAAAAGCAGGTTTAAGATTCCAGTCAAAATATCCTTTGGCTATAGAATATCTTGATTCAAGAATCCATCTTCCTGCCATTCCATAATGCTTACAGAAGTTAATGATGTGGTCTCGTGGTATTGGACTTGGATAATGTTTTCAATACATAATCCTCCAAAGTTTACCTTGAAATGTTTTCCTTCAGATACTGCAAAGCAATTAAAACTGTGCCTTGTAAAGTATGCTCCGAAATCTCAATAGTAGCAAGTAACCAAACTGTCGAAGCTGTCGGAACAGAATGAGGTTCATCTTGGCTAATTTAAACAATAGTCATTTGGTTTGATCCTGGAATTGTGAGGCCGTGCATTTGTGTGTGTGTTTGGGGGAAGGACAGAAGTGGGGAGCTGAGAAGGGAGTCCAAGGTGGACAATGACAAGATTTACCATATAAGAAGGCAGAATGGAAGACACACGAGGAGTGCAGTAGTGCAGCTCCAAGGACACAGAAAAGAGGGGTTGTGTACAGTGGAATAAAGGCAGGCTAAGTTGTGTTGTGTAATTTGTATTATAAACAGAGCCGGTCGTAACCACGGTCGTTGGGTTGTCTTACACTTGTCTTTATAAACAGTTCTGAAGAGTCTTTTAGAGCTTCTCTATAAAATCTTTATTACATTACTGTAGACCTTTGAAATTCAGTATGATGAAGCTGAAGGCCAAGGAATGTGCCTTCAAGCTGATCATTGTGCTCAGTTAAAATTTGGTCAGGAATTTGCCTACTGAGTTTTTGTGCTGTTGAAACCAAATCTGTTTAGAGATCAGTATTCTCAGCTGCTCAAGCAGCCAGACCATGAGACACGATAACGAATCTCAGACTTGTATGCAACCTCTCTCATGCAGAGGTAAGCCTGGTTTACTGGAACAGCTGGCAAAACCACACATCAGCCTTTAAAGGAGAGTATTCAGTTGTGATCCAGCCAGACCCCTTATAGATCGACTTGTGTGTTAGTGGTGGCTAACATACACAATCCCTGCTATCTGCTGTGAATGCTGCTCCTTCACCTCATCTGGTACAAGCCACTGCTTTAGTTCAACAGTTCAAACTTTGATGGTGGTGCTTGGCAAGTTTTGTTTATTAAAAATATACGTTGGGATAAGGATGTTAATAGGAAAGAGCATTGTCTGTGGGCAAGCTGCCCCATCTTGATTTGAAATCCAGCAACAGAAGAAGAAAGGATGTCTTTAAATCAAAACCAAAATATCCATCTGTATTCCATTCTTTTTCCAATTTTACATTTCTTCCCACACAAACAAACAAAACCAGCCTAACTCACCACCTCCCAAAAACACACATTCTAAATGCTTGAGAAATAGCAATTTTTATATCGTACAGACCATATTTAGGGCACTCATTTCTGCCTGCTGAGCAATTGGAGAATGTTCTTTTTTTCCCAGATAAATAAGACTTCCGTGTAACTACATAAATATTTTTGTTTTCCCAGTGACCTGGAGGTGACGCCTGTGCTTAAAAATGACGATGGAAGATAAGGGGTGATGCCTGTATCTGAATCCAGAGCTTCCAAAAATATTCCCAGAAACACTAAGGACGAGGGTTCACTGTGATGGGGACAAGCAGAGGGGTGTTCAATTTCATGATTTTGCTTATTTAGCACAGACATTTTCTCTCATAGCCAATGAATGCAACCACAGGTCTTGGGAACATGCTTTGCTGTGAAGTGTGTTTGCTGGCAGTGTGTAAGTTGCTGGGAAAGGCAGAGCACCTCTTGACAGTAGGGTAGGGAAGAGAGGTAGTGGAGCCATGGAGATGATTGAAAAGAACTGGGATCCTGCAGGACAGGCTTCAGAGGTCTCTTCTCCTGAGGTCACATAGTTGGTGTGGCTGCCAGGCACAACTCGTTCCAAAGGGAAAGTAAACAAAATCTTGCTCCCATTGTGGCTCAAATCATGCTTGTTGAGTTAGTTGGTGTATATTAAATGGAGTTTCTTGTGTGTTTCAGTGTAGTGGACTAATTTTAAGAGAGCCTGATGGAAAACCTAAGCATTTGTCTTCCTTCCCTCACATCTCTTCCATCAGGTAGGGAAGTAAGTAGGATATAAAAGATGAATCAAGCACATTTTTCAACTTTTCTCCCCATTGATTACAGCTTCCTTTAGCTTCAGTGGCATTGTGGAGATTCAGGATAACCAGACATCTTAATCTACCTTCTATTCAGTTACAATGTTTTCTCTTAACACTTACTTCTCTTCTTATCTGAACAGCTTCTCCTGCTTGGGAGACAGGAACAAGTTGGAACTAGCAAGAAAACAACTCAAACTCAAATATGAATACAATCATTTGCAGAACAAGCGATTTTGCTGAAATATCAGAGCTTTGGTTAATTTTCTTAACTAAAGTAATTGTCTAAGTTGCCTAAGCTATCATGCATGTGGGCAAATTTTGCACAGTTGTCAAAATTATCTTGACTTATTTTGTTGTGAAGATATTTACCCAACAACAGCTGTGAGTCATGCACAGAAAGTTTAGGAATTTAATCCATTTCCATGTCCTCAAAAAGATGTACCTAGTTGAAGAGCTTTTGTTTCAGTAAGGTTGTATTTGGTTGCTGAAATCTTTGCCACAGAGATACCTTTGTGGTACACTTCCAGAGAGATGAGTTCACTCGTGGTACAAATGCATTTTCACTAGGGTCAGGTTAAGGGAGCTGGAGTGTTAAAAAGTTAAAAATACTGCACATGAGATTTGTAACAATTCCAGTCCTCCAGCTCTATCATATTTCTTCTGAAGGCTGCCACAGCAGATTTGTAACAGGACAAACTTGCACCTTGTGCTCAGCTCTCTGTGCTGAGGAGAAGCATCTGGCTGGTCTTCCATCTCTTAAGAAGGCACTAAATTTGAAGGAGGCAGCCTGGTTGCAAAGACTTAGATGATAACTTAATTAATAAAGCAGGGGTTGAATTGTTAACAGGGGAAAAGAAAGGAGAAATGTCCCTGTTTCAGTGGAAGAAGCCTCCCTCTGAGTTGTTTCACAGTCTCACTCTTGCACCCAAGGACCACAGGGTGTTTCCCTTGGAGTGGCAGCTTCCCATGTTAGCCATGGGCTGTCAGCTTGCTTCACCCAATTCACCATCAAGGATCTTCACATGAAAACCAGTGCTGATTAATAGCTCATAAAGTATGTTAAGTGTGAAGATAAAGAGAAACTTGGTTGTCAGAGAGATTTGGTGATGATGGATGATAGACATGGGAGTCTCCTTCCCTGCTGTTTTATTGCTAGTGAAGGGCAGCACTTCCTCCTCACCAGGCTGTGCCACCATACAGAGGATGCTTTGCTGGGATCGTGATAAGGTTCCAGGAAATTTTAGACCTAGAAATACTTCTTTTAGCTGATGTTACACCAAGATTTGGTTAGGACAGTACATTCTCCACTTCTTAATCTTATCGGTCAGGAATGAAAGAAAATAAGATCGCACTGAAATCCCAGCAGAAAAATTAAGTAATGAAACAGTGATAGGGAAGTAGAGTTTATCCATTTGATGTAGGATTTTTTCCTGTTGAGGAGCTTGCTAATAATACATCTGTCTTGGTAACGTTTTGTTCTTGAATAAAAACAGCTTTTAAAAGTTTTACTTATTTAACTGTGTCTCAGAGAAGCATTTAAATTTTGGACACTGGCTTCAGGAGCGCTACTCACTTGTGTAGAGTGCACTTAGAGTGCCTTTGGAAGGTAGTGGCTGTAACTGGTTTTCTGTTCTGCTCAAGATCCAGGTAATGGTTGCTGTACAGCAGTGCCAGAACAGAGAGGGAAAGCACCATATAGCTCCTTCAGAAAATTTGTTCTTAGACTCTGGTTTATTGATGTAATCTTCTGATGTTGCAGTTATCTCTCAATACTCAGTAAAAGTACTTGTCACATTTAAAATTGAAACCTTCTTTACTGGCCAAACACTGGGATAAGAGCATATGACTTTAACTGTTCAATTATCTTTCTGGCAAAATCTGCAAGTTTTCACTATCTTAGTACTCTGCTGGTTATAGCTCTGGGAAATGAAAGATGTTGTATATACAGCACAAATACATGAGTAATTTGATCTTGGAGCCAGCTGATGTTGTCTTTTGTTTTAATTTTCATTATGCCTTTGGCTGTGTAGCTGCTCCAATTTTTTTATTAGACAGTAGTATATAAAGAGGCAATAGAGGGTTAATTGCTGTTCAGGGAAAGTGTTTAAACAACAGCACCAGCTATAGCTTCTAACAACAAAAATTTCTCATGATGTTTGTGCTTTTTATCCTTTAAATTTATCCGTACTTCCAGTTCGTAATTGCATGTACAAGTGCAGTAGAAATATCTTGGGTAGTTAGAGCTTTTGTAGTCATCATATTTTTGTTCTTACATTGTTTCAGTTAAGTATTCAAGATTTTATAATGATTTTTCGAGGTTAAAAAAAAGGAACTCTCAAAAATAAAGCTAGTTCACACTCTGGAAACAAGGGATACGTGGTTTGTTGCTTGCTGCAGGTTGTTTTGCATGACTTTTGGATGCCCATGTATGTACTTTATTTCTCCTTGTGACAGTTTTACAGGCCCACAGTAAAAGCTTCGAACGTAATTGTTTTCAAAAGGGGACTTCATGAAAAAATCAAAACAATATTTTGATTCAAATGAAAAATAAATAGGAAAACAAAATACTGAGTAGTGGTGATGGAAATTAGAGGGAATAGCCTAATGCTGTGATCTCAGAGCAGAAATACGGCTAATCCTTTACAAGAAAAGTGGACCAGCACAGAGTAACTTGGCAAAACACAGAACCTGTGATTTTTATAGTAAGCAGTGATATTTCAAGGAATATGGTCCACCTTCCCATGTCAGTAGCAAGCTTTGTTTCCTCTGGCAGAGGTAGGGAACTAACAAAATTTATCTTGATGCTATTTCTCCTAAGCAAGTTGTTGTCTCTTAATTACATATTGAATAGCAGCTGGTGTTTGAAGAATTATCGAATAGAAACACAGCAGGGAGAAGTGTGGCAATATTGATGCAAGCTGATACTTTTTCTGCTGTGGTGGTGTGGAGGCACTGCCCTGAACTGACACATCCTACTTCTTCATCAGCCTGGCCTGAGGTGCCCAAAACATCAATTTTGTAACAATAATGTCAGGCCAAATTTAGCTCTCAGTTTTGATTTTGTAATGCCAGGTTTTCATAACTCCTAGAACACGTGGAACTAAACTGTTTCCATCTCTTTTTTTCCCTTCAGTCACTAAGGGAAAAAATATTGAAAACAGTTTCCTGCAGGAGATTCAACAAAAGCGTTGCAGTGCGATGAAATCAAAGCAGCTACAAACTGTCTGGTCTGTTTTGTTGTCTGAGATTGAGTGATCATTATTTCAGTGGAAATAAAGAGTCACGGTGGTTTTTGAAGACCCCTCATAGTACACAGCTTTTCCTTAGGTACTGAATCACCTTTAAAGAACTCTGCCTTGGTAACCCCAGGAGAACAGCATTTCTCTGCCTCACACAGGTGATGTAAGAGTGGATGTGTTAGTTTATGAAATCCTCATATATGGCAATACTGCAGGCAGGTTTAATAGCTTATCTAGAAGCTATATGTATGTTAAATGGTTTTTTTAAAACTGTTATTTTTCAAAATCAGAAAGGGTAGGAATCTTCTTACTCTAAATCTCTAGCTAGGCAGGGGAAGGAAATCAACTACAAAACAGACCATTCTATCTTTCCACTGCCTTGAACAGCTCTTCAAGCACAGATTGTCTGAAATAGCTGCCATAATATGTTTTTACTTTTCAGGCCATAGAGCTTAGAGAATCAGTTTTTTAGTATCTACATCATCTCTTTCCTCCTGGGACTGAAGCTGGTTACCATAGCAAAATGGCAAGGAAACTGCTAAGCAAGTAGTACCATTTGGCAAATAGAATATAAATTTATTTTATTAAGAGAGAGGACTGTGAAAAAAAAAATTGGTGCTGTTAGATTTTTTTGGTTTTTTTTTTTCTTTATTGTGTTTCAAAATACTGCTGTAGAAAATGATTGTGAACATCTATTGAAAATGCTCTTGCTCACTAACAAGGGTGGCTACAAATAGTAGGAGCTTCAGTTTTAAGTCTCTGCAGCTCTTTGATACTTTCACAGAAAAGTTACACAGTAACACAGAAATTACACAGTAATTTCCCTCCTTATGTTTCCTCATGTTGCAAAGATGCCACACTGTGAATTAAATGAGTTTTGGCTTAACAGAATAAATACAGATAGCTGTCCACTGCTACTTAAAAATTACATTGCAGTACAGCTTTAGTTCCCACTCGAGGAAGCCTGGTCATCCAAGGCTGTCGTGGAAATCAGTCTGTGAAGTCCCTTGGGTTTGTGTAAAGTGACGTCAGTGAATGTGGAAAAGTTACTGCTTTGAGTTCCAAAAATGTTACCATTGATGTCAGGTTTGATGATGTTTTTTGTGCTCCCTGTTGATGATGTTGGTCACTGTACAGTGTGAATCGTGTGCCTTGAACAGCACGGCTTGGCTGTTCAAGGCATCAGCAGAGCAACAGTATTGTTGTGGGTGGACTCCAGTGGGGGGATTTTGTGTTGACACAATACCAATTTGTTGAGACAGACTAAGGAAGAGCTTGTGTTCAGGACTGAGATGTTCCTCTTTGCTGCTGGGTTAACTCGATATGTTGTCTGGAATCTAAACCACCTGTTCTTGGTGCAAGACTTGAGTTACCATTTTGGGGAGTTTCTTTTTGGGTTTGTGCTAGTGACTGTAGGTGAAATGAAGTCTCAGAGTCTTGGGATTAAAGCAGAAAACTGCTTATTTCCCTTTCCCCTGTGCTCAGGATATTCACCTCAAGAGTTAGGGTTCAGGTCTCTCATTTGACTGAAATATGCTGAGAGCTCATTCTGTGTGTGAAGGGAGGTCAGGATTTCTATCACCACTGGTCACACCCAGCCCTGCAACTTACATGATTATTTGGTTTGCCTTGGTGAAGAAAGGACATACTTTGCCATGAATGCTACATGGCTCTCTTTGCAAAATTCTTGGACGTGTCATGACCTTTTATATGGTTACAGAATATCAGGGAAAAGCTTATTGCTGGCTTTTACTGAAGTTATAGACGTGACAACAAATCTACCCATTCCAGTTACATACAAAACAAATGTTGTTATCTGTTCTGAAAGGAAACTCTTTAACAGGCATAGAGCAATAGACAGAGAGATGCATTTTCCTGCTGTTTTGTGTGCCCTGTCACATTTTCTTCTTACTGCACCTCTGAGTAGCTCTAATGGAGAGAATCTGGGAGTCTTGCTGTAATCTGGATATGCAAAAGATGCTGTTTAGTTTTAACCCCTTTGAGCACATACTAACCATATTTAACTTGTAGAAGTGCTGTTCACTGGCTGAGAGTCTCAATCAGTGTATCCGTGGAATGGGAATCAGAGTAACTCCTAGAAAAACCCTATTCTGACTCCCTTTTAAAGCTGTTTCCTCATTATAATAAGTACTGGTATGGTTTTTTTCCAAGGGGGGATTTTTCATCTTTAAAAATTATCATTATCAGCAAAAAATTATGATCAAATGGATTGGATGCAGCACTGGATTATGGTATCTGGGCAGGATCTGGGTGTGGGTTGACTGATGTCTGAGCAGCTTGGAGGGAGAGATGGAGGACCTTGGATCTGGCAGGATTCAACTAGTCTCAGAAGGAGCTGAGTGAGAATATAATTGTGAGGGGAAAGTGTGAGTTTAGGATCAGGACATATTTTGTGTCCATATGTATGACCTGCATCTTCAAAAGCCCCCATCTCTGGGCAAACTGTGGGCTCTGGATGGAGGGAGGAGTCTGTAGGAGAAGAGAATAATATCCTCCATGGAAACCAGTTATCTGCAAATACATAAAGCTGCCACTGGTGATAATCACCTGTGGGTGTCTGTAACCTGCAGGTTATTGTACTATATAGTTTGGTACCCAAGTGTGGGAACTCACTGCGGGTAAGTAGCCCAAAATGCAGCACTTGGATTCAGGAGCTTGGCAAGTTGGAGTGTTGCCATCTACTGGCAGCCATCCATAGAGAGATGTCCCTCATCTGGCTATAGTTTAAGGTGTTGCTTATTTTAAGCTGAAAGGTGATTTTTTTGTGTCTAAATCCTCTTTCATGTCAGAGTTGTTAATAAAAGAATTGTCGCTGTCCTTAGCATGTGGATGTAGTCCAAGAGTTAGAGTAATCCCAGCTGGACTTTTTGGAGATGTGAGTCCATGTTTGAGATGGGGGTGGCTTCTCTCTCCTGCACAGTGTTGCACCTCCTGTGAGCTCAGGACTTGAAGGGTGCTCTGCAGCTCTCCTGCCCTTCAGAGCCTGGCTCTGTATTTTCAGGGAATGGGCTGGTCTGGAAACTACTTT
>JAWWLV010000183.1:10792828-10811011 GCA_035041135.1 Platyrinchus mystaceus
GCTTATTTTAAGCTGAAAGGTGATTTTTTTGTGTCTAAATCCTCTTTCATGTCAGAGTTGTTAATAAAAGAATTGTCACTGTCCTTGCATGTGGATGTAGTCCAAGAGTTAGAGTAATCCCAGCTGGACTTTTTGGAGAGGTTTTGCTCTTGGGATGTGAGTCCATGTTTGAGATGGGGGTGGCTTCTCTCTCCTGCACAGTGTTGGTTTGAGGAATTCTGAGCACCTCCTGTGAGCTCAGGACTTGAGGGGTGCTCTGCAGCTCTCCTGCCCTTCAGAGCCTGGCTCTGTATTTTCAGGGAATGGGCTGGTCTGGAAACTACTTTTTTTATTCTGCAAGTAAAAAGGTAATAAAGGCAAAGGATATATTTGGACTCACTAGGGAATAGACCAAATATCTGTATTATTAAGAATCTTGCAAGTCTAACAGTCTTTCCCCCTAGAAGAGATGAGAGGTACTTCAAATAAATCTGCCCTCAAAGGGAGATCCAATACAGTTTGTGTGGGTCTCAAAAAGTCGTACTGTGACCGACCTCTGTCAAGGGAATTGTTTACATTATGCCATGAGAAGTGGTTTTGAACATTTTGCTTCCATCAAATGCCACCAATGGGCATGATTTTTTTTTCCTTTTTATTAAAAAATAGTTGGGAAATAAAAGATTGCAACACAAGTTTTCAGCAAAAGTTATGTGACTGCTTCCTTACCAAACATAACTCACATGGGAACAGAAGTGATGTAGCTTTTCCTTCTTGCTTGTCCAGCTGAAATATACTTCAGGCTTAACACCTCATTCTGTAGTCATGTTCACAGAAATGTAAAAAGCTTATTTTTTATCCAATACATTAAAATCTTGAGTTTAAACTAAATTTAAAAATCTACTTCAGTTGCTCTTAAACTTTGTGAATATCAACACTTTACCTTCAGTATTTTAAGGACCACTTCAAAATAATGGTTTAGTATACCTTTGATATGTTTTCGAGCCAGAGTTGTAGGAACACGGACATGGAAATACTTGTGTTCCTCTGTCAGATGTGTCAGCATGAGTCGTAGCTAACTTTTAGTGGCAGACCAATGATGCATTTTTATATTGATTTGTGTCACAGTAGTTCCAAGATAATGGATAACCAAAAGCAAGATTACAGAATTACAAGAGGAGTTGTATTTGTTATCAGTGAAGTAATACACACTGTTAAGAAAATATGTTTGAGGCCCTATATGGAAATTTTATGTTTTTAAGACTAGAGAGGTAAAATACACTGGAATTAAGAGCTTGAAATTTAAATGTGTCTTGGATTAAGGAGTCGTGGAAGGGGCTGGGTTCTGGCTAGTGCTTTGTTACCAGTGGCAGTTTTCCAAAGTGTAACCAAGTATTTCCCCCCCCCTTTTTTTTTGTTGCAGCTTGTCTCCAATGTTCTCATCTTCTCCTGTACAAACATTGTAGGCGTGTGTACCCACTACCCAGCAGAGGTATCCCAAAGACAGGCTTTCCAGGAGACCAGGGAATGCATACAAGCCAGGCTGCATTCTCAAAGGGAAAACCAGCAGCAGGTAAGAGCAACAATCGGAAATAAAAAATGAAGTTGTTGAAACAGAATTAGCATGCAAATTGTTCCCATAGGATGGGATTTGCAGGCTTCTTGCTTTGTGAGTAATCCAAGGAAGAATAGGTTGATGGTAGAGGACAGGATTTTTAAAGGTTTGAAAGAGAGCTCAGGGGTGTAGTTCTTCCCCAATACCCCGATGGACTTTTCCAGAGTCATCAACATATCCTGTGGGATGTGCTCAGTGGGTTAAAATTACACAATACACAGAGTGTCTGCACCGTTTTTTTGCACCCATCAGTGAAGACATGTTGAATGCAGATGTAACACGCAGGCTTTGGACTGCCCTCTGTGTAAGGTTAAAGCATGGTGTGAAGTGTCAACAAAGCTACTGCCAACAGGTAGCTGTGAGTCAGGTTTCAGAAGCAAAAGGTAAAAATTGGTCCACAGAACATATTGTTCCTTGATGGCTCCAAAGAGGGTCCTCTTCTGTATTTCCCAAAGGTTCCTGTCTGGTTACACCCTTCTGTATACCTTGTTGGCCTCAAATGAATTGTGCTTGTTCAAAGAGTAAGATTCATCACCAACTTCATTTTTTTTTTGCTGTAGAAAGGCCTCTTGGTGCCAGCATACAGCTTAGTCGCCAGGGGTACTGAATGTATCTGCTCCCCTAAATCATGTGTGGGTTCTCTTGCTGTGAATCTCTTGTGTCCTCAGAATTGTACAAAAAAGACGTTTTGGGACAGCTTAGCTATTGCCTTGCTAACACACATCCCTGCCCTGCAGTACGTCTCACAGTGGTCTGTTCGGTGCAATTTAAAATTAATTGTGAAACGGGGTTTCCACTCATCCCTTGGGAGATATCTCAGAGCTTGGTTGTGGGTTTGGGGAGAGGTCAGGGGAATGAATCAGCTGGAGAGTCTTTGAATCTCTGTGGCAACTCAGCATCATTTTCCTTCACGTCTCAGCCCATCTGCATCTATGGATTTGACTTTTGGCAGTGTTTCATGAGGTACCTCTGGCTGATACACTTGCTGTTCAATCCTTGATGCAAAATAATGTGTACACGTGCTTTATTTTGATAGTTTATATATGAAAATTAGATTCACACTCAAGACTCCTTTTTCCTTTGCAACGAATACAGTCTCAGAAAGATGAAATGAGCAGCCACTCCTCCTTCCACTCCTTGAAATGGAGGAAAGGATTGAGCCGAGAGAATACACCACTTATTGATTACAGCTCTGTCCTCCCTGCTGAGGGACTGCCTTAGCAGCACAGCTCAAATGCTTGGGCTGTTCTGGATTTAGGAGTTTCTGTCTCTGAGGCCCTGACAAATGCCCTCACTTAATGCCTTTTTCTTCACCCCCTCCTGTACTGTACCATACAAAAGAAAGCCAGGACATCAGAAAAATGTGGGTCAAATCTGACACTGACAAGTGCTCTCCAGTCCTTCCAGAAGTAACTCCAGGTCCTGGCAGCTGGAGACTCCTAATGAGATTATTTGCTGCCACAGCCTGCACTGACACTGATCTCCAGGTTCAGTTCAGATGCATCTCTATGCATAATGCATCGAGATAATCGTGAGGTGACAGCAGACACATATAAGGGCAGCTCAGCCCACACCTGGGAGAGCCAGTCTCCAAACAGGGGTGGAGGAGAACAGAACTGCACAGCCCAGCACTGTTACAGTTGCTTGTCTTTTTCTGGAGATGTGGTGGTGCTCCTGTGTGCTGTTCTCTGTTAAAGGCAGTCAGATTTTCTCGGGCAAATGAATGTGTATTTTCCTTTATCAAGGGTCCACCAACCTGAAATTAGCCAAAAAGTAAATAAAAAATCCAGAATGTCCAATGCAGAAGAAAGATGACTTGTGATTTCATTACTTAGATAACCTAGGGCACAGCCATAACAAGAATCACTGTTGCTTGCCCAGAGTTCTTCACCACCTGTAGTGAGCAAATACTTAGCATTTGGGCAAGAGATGGGTTATTGGGACTGCAGAGCCTTATTTCTAGCATTGCTTGTCTTTTGTTTTGGAAAAGTTATAATCTTTTTTTTTTCATCTCCACATGACTTGTGGTAAAAAGTAACTGTTCCAAAACCTGAATACAAATGGATAGTCTTAAGATACTGAATATTTGTAGTGATTTGAGGTCATCTTGGGAGAGTCTGACATAAACAGCTAGAATTCCTATGTAGTGCAGGGTTGTTGTCGGGATCTGTGTGCCCATGTACACATATATCCATGTGTACATGTGTAAACAGTTGGTCTGTGTTGTACCCTTTTATCTGTGCCCATTCTTGAGACTACTGCTCCTTGGGATGCATATGTTTAATGTATAATTCAGTAGAACTGTACTTGCATGTTATTTTGAAGTGAGAGTTATAGACGAATTTGCTCTTGCTTTTTTATCAGGTAGGAATACTCCCTTGTTAAACTTATAAAACAACAGTCCTAGTCACCTCAATGTTGCATAATAAGTGATTTTACAGGAGAGCTGCAGCACTTTCTAGTTATTGTACCAAAATGAAAATTGTACTCTAGTGGAGACTTTAATTTCTGTTCTCCATTTGAAATAAAACATAGGGATTTTGTTGTTTTGAGGGTCTTTTAACATGGTTTATGCTTTACAAATGTACTTGTTATAGCCTTCTCCTGTTAGCTTCAGAGGTTATTTTTGGTGATTGCGATGCTCCAAACAAAGAGAATAAAGATAATGCTCAGCTCTGTAACATGGCTCAGCTTCCTAATTAGTCACTGTATGAAGGGATGTTGTGCTACATGGATTTGTTTCACCTGATAAGCCTGTCTTATTCCCTGATTATTAGCTCAGAGAAGTGTTAGTTCAGCTCCTGGAGACCTCAAGTGTCTTGAAAATACTGGGGATTTAATCTGGCAAGTGCCTACAGGATCAGGAAGAATGGGGTTGGGGACTCTCAAGTAAAAGTTACTCGGAAATGAATGTGAAAATCTCATGGAGTACTACTAACAGGCACTCCTGAATGTGTCCCTGTTTTGAAAGCAACTAAACCCTCCGGGCTCCTGTGCTTACCAGGAATGTTTCAAACCTGTGGGTGCCCCTGAACCTCCCATAAAGCTCTGAGTTATTTAGAGGATGTGTAAAATCACACATAAAAAAGCAGCTTTCACACATTTGAGGATGCCTATTAGAATATGCAAATGACAACAGCGTATACACAATTTACTCTAGAAAGCATACAAATGTGTTGTGCTTTTCTGCTCAAGGAGCGTGCTAATAGCTGACAGAAGCCTAAGGACACGTGCATGATTCATGATCTTCTTTCAAAAAAAGAATGGGTATGTAAGTGATAGCTGCTGCAGTATGTTAGAGAAGGTGAGAGTACTTTGAAAAACAAGTATCTTATCAGGAGTGCTGCAGTTTTGAGCAGAGGTAGAAATCCCTCCACACATCTTCTGTGTTATTACTATGTCTTCAGAGACTGGAGGCAAGAATCCATTTCTTTAAGGTACACACTGAAGAGGAAAAATAAGGAAATACTGGGCAGTGCTGCCGACTATAAAATGTCTCAGTGCACGCTGAGCACATTTTCAGTGAATTCATCTTCCTCTAGTTCCCCCAGGGTTCCTCTCTCTCCTTAGAGGAAGAAATAAATGGGAAACTTTCAGATAAAAGTAGGAATCAAACACCAGAAATGTGCCTACAACTGTAGCATGGGCAAGTGGTTTGGTGATATGAGTAATTAGGACAGGATTGCTGACCCCTCTGAGTCAGGGCTGCGTTTGGGCCCTGCTGCTCTCTGTGCTGTTGAGAATTAATGAGCTGTTAGATAAGGTCAGGAACTTTCCTTTGCTCCACAGTATATCTGTGTCTTCAGGAAGGAAGGCCCTTTTCTTCCCTGTGCTCACTGCAGGTAAAGAAAAATAATGACAAAAATGGCTCAAGTTTCTGGGGTTCATCAGCTATTCCAGAGCACTGCCTGCAGGTTGGACCACAGTGGAGCTGATCCCAAAGGAGATGCTCCCCACCTCCTTAAGCCATAGCAAAAACTTCTTTTGAACTGCAAGGGGTGTGACTGAGAATAGAATGAAGCTCTGGGCAGAATTCTCAGGTGTGATTCCTGAAATACACAATTGCATCCCTGGGGCACAAATTGCCTGCAGGTTTAAATTCTGTAACTTCTGCATGAAATTGGCAACAATTTAGAATAACAATAAGCACTTGCTTTTGTGTGAGTTTTTAGGAAAATCACCAAAGTCATCATTTTATCATGTGACTAATTTTATAAACTGTGTGGAACAGTTTGGAAAATAATGTTACAGAAGTCACACTAAAGCTATTATCAATAAATAAAAGTGCCAAGTGAGGGGCAAGGAGAAACACAACTTGTTGATGTCAAGGGTGGTTATTGAAAATACTCTCATAGGTGAGTGGGTGGGTTTTCAGGTCTTGATGCAATTGGGCACTAATAGTAGTTTTTAGCATAGAAATATAATACTGCTTTGTAGAGTTGGGCTAGCTCTTCATGGTAGTTTTATCAGGGCATTCCTGTGAATTTTTAGCTGCTAAGAGCAAGTTTGTGCCTGCTGGGGGAATGTGCTTAGATGATTAGATAAGCAAGGAAGGAATTTTAAATGGTGCCCAAGGGTGTTGGGGTATCATTCCTCTGTTGGGTGAAGAACTTGGTGGTGGTGTGCAGAGGCTGTGTGGGAGGTCAGACAGTACCAATTATCACAGTCCTTCCGAGAATGGTGCACGGACACTTTTTGAGTTGCACAGTTCCTTCATTTGCAAGAACTGGCAACCATGAATCGTAAGCTCAGTGCATCTGGAATGAAAAATAATAATTTTTCTTCTAAAATCATTGAATTTTTATTGCGGGGTTGGGACAGAATTGCATATGACTGGTTAGGGGATCATCTGCTGGGTTTATGGAGACCATTTTGTTTGGTTGTTCTCATCTTCCACCAAACTGATGACTCACTTCTCCCCAGTAAGGAACAAAGTGTGTTTGTTAACTGGGCAGCAGGTGTTTTAATTGGTTCATCTGTCTGACTCCACAGGAGCGTCTCCTGCTCTCTGTACTTCCTCGACATGTTGCCATGGAGATGAAAGCTGACATTAATGCCAAACAGGAAGACATGATGTTTCATAAGATCTACATCCAGAAGCATGACAATGTCAGGTAAGAAGAGCAGCCCATCTCCCAGCCATGGGGCAGGAGGGACCCTCCCAGTGCTTCGCACTTAACACCCGGGGACAAAAATGACAGCGACACGTAATCCAAAATAAGTGTAAAGACTCTAAAGTGTCACTAGTTGACTTTTGAATGTTTCTTTTTAGGATGGTAGAAGGATTGCCACATTCCTGCAATATCTTGTTTTGGGAAGCAGCTTTAACTGGTTTCTTCCGTTAAATTTTCCTTTCCTTTCTGCTTTTCTGGAGTGAATGTTGGTGGTTTTGAGAAGGTGATATGTTTGGGTTCAGTTATTTTTTGGCAGTTACAGGCATGCTTCTGATAAGACCTGATGGAATGCAAATCAAAGATTGGGAGCACTTTCCACAGGATGGATTGTAGATCACAGCTAAGGTTAGGATTTTTTGGAGTGGTTTCTGCCAGTTTGGAATTACAAGCAGAGGGCCAACAACAGCCTTTGGCAGCTTCTCAGTCACCCGGTGATGTGTTGCTCCTTGGTCTACCTGGATGAGAAGAACAGTGTGATGTCCAGTCTCTGGCAAGTCATGCAAAATCAAACCCAGTCCGTGTCGCTGGGGTAGTCCAGCCCCATGAGCTTCTGAATATCAGCTGGTTCCCACTGTCCAGTTTTGCAGGGAAGAGGCAATAAAGTAGTATTTTAGTGGCTTGATAGCTTTATAGCCTGCAGTTACAAAGTTTAACTTAATCTTGATGAATTTTACCTCTGCTGTTGTACCTGATCTCTTTGGGGATCACTTATGTCTCAGCTAAGCCAGGTTCTGGAACTGTGTAATGTCTCTGTCAGTCTATAAATACTTCTACAGACATGGAAACTGGGGACAGAGAGCTTCCCTTCTTCCCTTCTCCATCTCCCCTTCCAACAAGAGTTTTTCCTGTAAAGTCCTTGTGTAACCCTTCTCTCTTACATAGCTCTAGGATGTTGGTGAATTGTATTTTCTGATACTTGGTGCTCAAGAAATAAAAGGGGTTTTCTTACCTCTCTAACATACTGCACCCTCCAACAGTTGATGTGGAGAAATCCTCATGAAATTCTGATGCATTTGAAGACATTGCCTCAGGATTGAGGATGGCAGGGAGAGGTAATGTACAAGCAGAAAATTGAGTGTTGCTCATTGTTGAATGTAGACTGATATAAAAATCACTGAAATGAGGGCAAGTCTGTGTGTTTTGGTTTTTTTTGGTTGTGACTCAGTGAAGAGATAAAGATCCACACCAAAAACATTATCAGAAATCAAGAACAATAATGGTTCAGTGATGAAAAATAAAGAATATATATGATGATGAAGGGGAGGGGAAGAGGCCATTCAGTGTGCTCTCAGCAGACTGCATGCTACAGTAGATTAAGTTTTGTGTCTTCACATTCATTTTTTCCTTAATAACACTGAGCTTGTCCAAGAAGGTGTGTAATTTTCTTGAGATAGATAAATTTCTTGTGAATTATTTTTTTCCAGTACTCAAAGGTCAACTTGACATTCAAACTGGGTGTGACTCATCAGATATGGCATGAGACTAGTCATGACGTGAGATTATGGTATTATAGTCCTTCACATCAATTTCCATATATCCTTTTGCAGGACTGAAAGTTGTTCAGGACGGTCAAATTTTAGTAAAGGTGACTAACTCTTTAGGATAATACTGATTTAAAATTTTAATAAAACAACTCACATAAACAAAAACTGCATAAACAATAATGAACTAATTTTGCAAATGAAAAATTTTAAAGGGAGGGGGGAATCTGATGGAACAATTGTGATTGGAAAACATAGCCCAAAGATAATGGCTGGTATGGAGACATGGACATCCCAAAAGATGCAACAGAAAGTGGCACATGGTCCAAAGTATGGAAAGAGAAGAGAGTTTGCCATGAGCTTCAGTTATGGCCATGAAGTAATGTGGAAGGTGAAACACATGTACATAATGGGTATATGCACCAGTCAGTTCCTTGGATTGTCCTGATGGGTAGCTAACAGGACACTTGCAAACATTTAATTTTCACACCTCATATATTTATTCAATAATATAAACATTTATGTAATAGATTCACTTCGGCAGCCTAAAAGTAATTTTAACTTTTTTCCTCATGGTAACGAATGTTTAGGAATCAGGTCCCTGCAGGTGCTGACTATCTCCAGTGCAAAGGGATGCTAAGGTTTCAAAAGATCTTGCAAAGGGAAACAACTTAAATGATATCTTCCTCAAAGCGTGGGCTTTGTTGTCTGGTGCCTGTGAGGTCCAACTCAAGGCCCAGTGAAATCATGGAAAAGGCTGGAAAAGTAAGATAAGAAACAGGAATAAAATAGTATGTGCTGAGAGCAAATATAAAGTAACTTAGGAACATCTCATCTTCATGTACTTTAGGGAAATGAATAACTAAGTAAGAATACTGAAAAAAGGAAACATGATTTGGAACAAATGACTCATTTCACACTAGGAGTTCAGCATGGAGCCTTTGCTCTTGCCTGGTGCACTGAAACCGCCTCTAGTGGGAATGACTGCGGATGATTTTGAAGCATTTACATGCACACAGAAACACACTGGAGGGAGGAGGTAGCATCTCAATGATGTTGATTAATGAACTGGCTGAATAAAAGCAAACATGCTCTTTACTTTGCACGGGGAAATGCTCAAGGGGAGGCTTTTGAGATGAGAACACTCAAAGCAATTTTGTTTTGTGTTCGTCACTATTCAAAAATGTCATAAGATGTAAGTTTTTATGAGCTAAAGGTTATTGTGTCAAGGCAATTGAGAAGTATGTGAAATCAGTGCAAGGGTGCTGTGCCCAGCCATTGAATCTGGCTTCCTGTTGATGGTTTATCAGCAGGAGCATTTCCTCTGCAGTTCGTAGAAGTGGGAAGGTCTGTGTGTCTGCACAGAGGTGTGGATTTTCCTTCTTCTTCTGCTGTATTCAGCAGTTCTCTTTTCTCACTCTCCCAGATTACTCATAAAGGTAGATTTTAAATGAAAGTATATTGGATGGGAATTTTCATCAGCTATTGATTGAAAAGTTTGATTGCTGTTGTAATGCCTGGAACCTGAGACCTTAATTTTTATTGGATCTTCTGGGTGAAGGTGCTCACCAAATTCACAGTTAAAATGGATATAATGAGCCTCACTGACACTGGAGGTTTCCATCCAGCTGGGTTTATCTTGGGTTGTTTGAATTTGGGAGGCACAGGAGCAGAGCCTCCTGCACTTGGCCTGGTTTGACATTTTGTATGGGAGAAGTGGTTTACTAAGTTCTGCCTCAGATAAGATTAAATATTTTAATTTTCAGGGATGATTGGGTCTGGGCTTTTGGAACCACCTCTAATTTTAATTAAAAAACAAACTCAAACCACTCTACCAACAGAAAACATTGTTCTAAAATTATGTGAAGTTAATGTGTGTGGGCTTTCTTTTTTTTCAGTTTTAAAATGAAGTGTCTTTAACTGTCCAGTTCTGTTGTGATAAGCTTTGTTTTAGATACTAGGTCACATGCCTTTTTTTTTTTTTAAAGGTTATGCCTTTTTTTTTTTTTTTAAGAAAAAAGAAGTCAGTCTAAACCTGTGTAGAAAGGATCTTCCTCAAGTACCAGTAGTAAGTCTGTAAAACACAGCCATGATTCTTTAATAAGGAGCAGTTCTGCCATGATATTGCTTACTGTGTTACACATCTCTTAGAGAGAAGGCTATCTCTCTGTTTGGGGAAAGATTTTTTTTATGCAAAATACTGTGAGTTTTTTTGACCTGAATGGGTAAAAGCAAATCTTTTTTAAGCCTTATCAGGACTTCCTGGGAATGAGTTCATAATCTCCTGCTTATTGTTATGGAAAATTAAGTTCAGAGACTAATTTATCCACAATGAAAATATAATTTCCTGTCATTTTTGGCAGCAAAATTTGCTTCAGGATTATGTTCTTCTGAAGAATTTAGGGTGGTGATGAAACTAAGATGAAGATGTTTGGGGTTAATACACGCTTGATGCACGTGAACAGAACCTCTTAACAGAGAAGGAAACCATTTCCTGTCCTGATTTATTGAATGAGAATTAACTTTAACAAATCCAGAACCTCCGAACGTGATTTGACCTTTCCCACATATGTGTGTGTGTTAAATATAAAGTCTATTGTCATAAGCAATCAGGAAAGGAGTTCCCAAGACTATGCAAGTAATTTTGGGTAAACAACAAGGTGAATTATGTAACTAAATTGGTTCATGTTATCATGAATGAGATTATGTTTGATAGACAAACCCTAGAATATGCCTAGATAATATTGTTTATCTATCATGCTTCCCAGGCAGAATTTTAAATGTTTTACATTACTATTGCTATTTATAGTGTCTCACTGCAGTGATAATGGCTTTAATGTTATCTAGGTTTGGCCAAATATAGTAATCTCTGTGCTATAAAAGGAGGCTTGAAGTCCCCTGTAAAGGGATAAAGGTTGGCTTTGTCATTGAAATTCCTTTGATGAACTGCTTCAAGAAGCTTATTTTAGGGCTGGCATCCAAGTGCAGTAAAAGTGACAGTTTCCTCTCTTCTCCCCTTCACATAATTCTTATGAATCATGTACTCAGCAACATTAACCTGTTCTCAGAGTTTTTTAAATGTCTTGACAACTTGAACTAAACCATTTGCAGAAATGAAACGAACCATTTCCTTTGTAAATGAAAAACATTTGTATCTTGTCTTCTGATTTAATAACACCAAAAATTTCTAACACCAAAAAATTCTCCCCTTAAAAATTACTAAATAGTTGCACTGTAGCTGAGTGTCAGAATATTCAGACCAGCTGTGCCAACTTAACCTCTTCCCTTATAGGTGTTGTGATGTGTTGCTTATGAAATGTGTTAAATTCTTGGGTTGCAAGGTGCAATGGAATTGTGAGCTATGATATTTGAGGAAAATTTCAACTAAGCAAACAGCTTTTTCCTCTCTCCTCCCACTGTCCTCACACACAGAACATCCAGTCTTAATGTTTTTTGGTGGTAAAGAACTTATCAATATAAATAGTAGAAAAAAGCTGACCTCTAATTGCAGGGAGTAGGAGGGTTCCCAGGACACAGCTGTAACTGGGCATGTTAGGGCTGTGGCTTCCCAAAGCAAGGTGCTGCTTAGTGGTATATTCTTGTTTTGGGGGTTTGCTAACAGTGCCTTCTGAAATGCTAAGTGGGTTTATAATAAGGCATATCCTACCAAGCCTGGGTCAGACAGCAGGTTGCCTTTGGAGATAGTAATACTAGTGGAGCACTTTTGCTCAGGAGCTCATCCACACTCTGTCATGCTTTTTCATAGGAGGTTATTGAAGCTAAGCAGAAACCAGTTTAATTTTACCCTTCTTAATAAATAAAACTACAGTATGGCAGTACTTCTAACAGTTCTTCCATGGATATTTTCACAGATTCTACAGTCTCTCGCCTCAGCCAAAGTTTGTGTAGCTTAATTTCTATGGAAGGCCTCTCATTGCCAGGAAGGGGCAGGAACAGTAGCTTTTTTAATATTTACTGTATAATCCATCTTTCTCCTCATCTCCTTTCTTTTTTGTGGGGAGGCAGAATGAAGATTGATGGTTTATGTTTGAAGATGAGGAAGAGCAGCATTAAGAAGGAGAAAGCTCAAGAGCTGGTTTTATCCATGTCTTGCTTCCTGGTGCTGCCATCTGTGAGCTTTGATTTCCTCCCAGAATGTGTTCATGAGTTGATTGGTTGTTTCTCAGAATGGAATCTTGGAAAGACCTCTCCCTCCTATTCTTTATTTGAGGCATTTTTGAGGCCCACAAGCAGTAGAAAGTTACTTTTGCAGGTAGGTGGGGGGAAACTGTGTAGGTTTTATGTGAGTTCAGAGGCCCCCAGCATTCAATTGCTGTAACTTCTGGTTGAAGCTGTAGGATGAGAAAAGTGAGTAGGAGGGAAATGAGCCTACCCACACCTTTTCCCAAATGACAGCAGTGAATTCTTCTGTTTCTGTCAAGAGCCAGCTCCTTGGAGCTTCACCTGCACCTGCTGGGGGTGAGTCTTTGCTTTTTAATGTTGCAGAAAATTTAACTTTTTTTTTTTAAAGTTAGCAGTAACTTTTAGGAAGCATGGAAGTAGGTTTCACCCACGGATGAGGGTGAATTACTCTGCTCTTACCACCACTAACCACTTGACTCTTACTATCCAATTTGTTGCTTTCAAGAGGAAAAAACAGTGTCTTTTGGAGAACATCATTCAAGCTAAAAAAAGGTGTAAAGAAATTCACTTGTTTTGCAGCCATTGTTACACCTGGACTTCACATCAAAGCTGTGCAATAAGGCTGGCCATTACTATTAAAGGGGATGTTTCAACCCACAATCACTCCCTCTTTATAATAATTTGTGTTAGTGGTTCAGTCATGAAAAGTTTTAAGCCAAATAATGCAGCAGGTTTATATATTTTAAAAAATCTACCTCTTTGTGCATGTGCACAGCAACTTTTTGTAAGAACAAATACTTGTTTAAGTGTGATCTTCCTCTTTGAACTGGGAATATATTGTGATCTTGGTCCCTACTGGGAGCCCCTGGTGTCTCCAGGGGCACGAGCGAGCCCTGTACTCTCTGAAGAACAAAACAGATGAATAACTGGCTGCAAGGCACCCCACTGGATGCATTGCTTAAACATGTGTGTTGTAATAAAGATAACATCCCAAAAGTGCAGTGTGCCAGGTGACTGCAGATCTGCAGCCACCAGCAAGCCATCAGCAATTAGGAAGGGCCTGTGATGTATAATTCACACCCTGCTATTCTGAGTTTACACAAGGGCCTGTGAAGTTCACAGGGTGATGGATTGAAGAGTGTTAGATATTTTAATGATGAAATACTGTGAATAGTAATTTGGAGAGAATAATGAAGGTGCCTGCAGAAGTTTACAGAGCAGTATTTTAACTCATCAAGGTTATTTGAATTCCCTTTTTTCTTCAATAGTACTAAAATAAATTAAATTTTAAAATGTACATCTAACTGCTAATTGGCATGATTAAAACAAATGTATCAAATTTATAGGGGGAAAAAACCATAAAATTATGTTTATTCAACTAATTCACCCCCAGTCCTCTGTATTCTGCAGTAACCTTGACAAGAAAAATTGAGTATTCTCTGAACAAAACTTTACTTTTGTGAAGAGTTGCTTCTACAGACTTGCTTTTCTCCTTAAAGACTTGGTTAAATTTCAGTTGATGAACTGCTTTGTCATGTAGTTAACATGCAAAATGGTTTTAAGAACATTGAGTTTATATAACCTTTGAAGAGGTTCTTGTCAAAATCATCCTACCTTTTTGCTTCCTCCTTAGATGATAATGACTGAAAAGCAAAAATGAGTTAAAATTTTTATTCTGTATTGCACTGAACTTTGCAAAACTATTTAAAGCTGTCTTATAGAAGCTATAAAACAGAGGCACAGTTTTGGAATGGAGATGGATTAAGTTCTCTTGTCTTATACTATATTTATATCCCTCAACAATTGCTGCTAATTTGTGCATCTGTTCTTACTGGTGTATATATAATTTTGATACTGGATAAATAATGAATAAGAGACAAAAGCTGAAACCAATTAGTGGAGAAGAGCTCTCGAGTGGTCTGGCATCCTGTGACTCGAGTTAGTACATTGCTAACTTGAGTGTATGTCCTCCAGTAACTGAAAGTCATACTGTATGTTTTAAACTTCCTCTTTTTTATTAACTTTGCTTTACAGTAAGTGGTGAAAAACTTAGGGAGAAGATGGTACTGACTGTGCAGTCTGCATAATTCCATAAATGGTGTTTTTATAAGAAACCAAGCTAAGAGCAGGTCACTTCAGAAACAGAGCTAACAGAAATGAGGAGCACCAGAGGACTGCACAAAAGAGCACAGGAGGCAGAAGACCAAAGAGATTAAATTAATTTCATGTCATGCACCCCATTGGTGTGGCATTGCCCTTGGGGAATGATAGCATTGCTCTTTTTAGAAAACAGAGATTTTTCTGTGTCCATTTGTGTTTCTGTTACAAAGCCCAAGAAAGATGCACACAGGTTTAAATGGTGGAAATAAGGATTTATAAGACCATGGAGATTCTGAGAACTTGGAAGTTTGCAGACAGTTTTCAGAGATTGGAAAGAAGCATATGTGTGATGCTATTTAAAAAGTAAACAGAATATAGGAATATAGGTATTATCTTCCCTGGCCAGCAGGGATCTTTGTGGTTGCTATGTATGTGTTTGGCAAATATCTGAAGCCCTCAAAGGCACTGAGAAATTCTAAGGATGTTCTTGACCAGTAACCATGTCCCTATTTGAACCAACCTCCTAAATGAACCCCTTAAGTATGTATGAGGACCAATGCTTGAAATCAACTCCCTCAACTTCAGTTCTACAGAACTGACCCCCAAGACCAAAAACCTGTTGCGGTGACCACTTGTAAAACTTGGATCTTTGTGACTGCCATCAAAGTATTCTCTCTTAGCCTTCTGTTGCAGAGATCTCCCCAGAAAGCGGCATGCAGAAGGCTGGATGACCAGGGCTTTGTTTGGTTGTAAGATCATCTGTAAATTCCTATTTGTCCCCATCAGTAGTTGTGCAGAGCATTTGGAAGCACAAACTTGCCCTCTCACATGAAGAGGAAGTTGAATGTATGAGACAATGGGGACTTTTTCCAGCAGAGGTACAGCAGTGATACTTTGATCCACCACTGTCAGCTCATTCTTTTGGGTTTTTTTGATTTTGGTGGTTTGAGTAGGTTTTTTAACTGTGAGCATGATTCTTTGTAGAGGCTGATCACACACTGGATCCATTCCTGCTTAGTTTGGAGAGATGCTTTGTAACATCCTGGACCGTGAAAGAGCTGAGCAACCCATGTCCAGAGCTGATGGGATATTAGTGGGGAGGGGAGGTAGGCAAAAAATACAGTAAAGACAGAAAAACGTTGGAAAGAGAGGTGCAAATTTACCAATTGTTAGTAATGACTGGAGGAAAGGAAAAGGGGGAATGGAAACCAGATGGAAGTAGTTTTAGATAGTGGACATTTATGTTCCATAGCAGTTCTGGTGGAGAGCCTCCAGTCTCGGGAGCATGCACACCAATGCACTGCTGCTTTGTGCCTTGGCTGTTCCCAAAGAATGAGCTAATAAGAATCAATTTGTTGAACAAAACAAACAAAACTTTGGCTTCTGCTCAGGGGAACTTGAGCAATTGCAGCTACAGATCAGTCTTCAACAAAAGCCAAGAGCTGATCCATAAAACTATAATTATTCTGTTTCATTTGGAACCTTTTGTTCTGGATTGCATTCAAAACTACTGTAAGCCCCTTTGTGAGATTCATTTTCTTTCCAAGCAGGAGAAAAAGAGGCCTTTTGATGTAATAGTTCTACTTTGTTTCAATTAAAAAGGAGAAAAACTGGAAAAAACTCACATAGTCCTTGTCTTTCTTCCCTAACATGCTTCCCTTCTGCAGAATAGCGGCCTGCAGGTCACAGCTTAGGATGACAGGTCTCATGTAGAGAAACAGTAGTGTTATGGAGTATAAATGCTAGGTGATATTCTGTTTTTAAGGTCCTTGAAATTTTCATCTGCAAACTGAATAAAATTTTGTTATTGAAATTGGAAGTGATTACAAATTTCTTGCCATGCCCAGAAACACTGAAATTACAGATGTGGCTTACCTGCTGAGCTGCTTTTTCTTGGAAGTATGTAACAGTGGAAGGAGTAAATTGAAAATGGTACCTTGTCTGAAAAATTAAAAACTGAGATTGACAGTGATTTCTTTAATTTAACTGGATAGTGAGACTGATTAGAGTTCAGAAATGCCTGATTCCCATTACAGAAACATCCCAAAGACTAGATCTTGAAGGCTCTGCCCTGCTTGGACTGCAAACACATGTGCTCTTTGTGCTGGGGACTTCTTGTGAGTGCTGGCTGTATCTGCAGGGCGAGTGAGCACTGCATTTCGGCTGGGCTTCCATGCCAAAGGGGCATCTGTATGTTCCTCACTAAAATGAAAACTCAGCAAAATTAATTAATTCAGTTGACATTCCACGTGGCAGAAAGTACAACACAGAGGTAGTGAAAGATCTGAAGAGACACAAGTGCTCATCCAGGAGTGTAGAGGCTCGACCCACATGCTGGGGTAGGTTATCTGGATTTGGTTTTCCCATGTACCAGAGGGCGTTTGAGGCCACATCCCCTGGGAGAGGCCATAAACGAAGAAGGCATCCTCATTCTCTTTTGTTAACTGTCTCATTTTTTTATATAAAAGAATCAAACCCCGGAGCAGCGGCTTGAATCCCACTGTCCCATGTCACAGAGCGCACCGTAATCAGCAGGGCAGAGCGGAGCACTTGCTGTCTTTGCCTCTAATTATTCTCAGTATTTTATATGTAATGAGCAGCTGCAGCACGAGGTCCTGAGGGCACCCCTGTTCCCAATCCAAAATAGCCAATTGTCCAGTTCAGGCTGGATTCAGGCAAAGGAAAAATTAGATCCATGTTTTCTCGCATCTCGGGTGAAGAATCCTATGGGACAGTTTCCTTGCTTGCATTCTCACTCCATTTACTTATAAATAGCAGGCATTTGAAAAATACTGAAAAATCAAGAATACAAATTTCTGTATACATTTCTGTACCTTAAAGATGTGCTGGTCTGTTGTGACAGGCTAGTGGGATTTTATCTGTCAGGAATTTTGGTCCCCAGGAAAGATTTTGCTACAGTCATGTAGAAGGCAGCACAGATGTGGTAGGGATGATCTTAAATGCTGGACACATACTGTTTCTTATTGTAGCTGCTGACTTAGTCTGAGCTCTGTCTATATTTCTTAATTTAAACAAACAACAACCAAAAAAAGAAATTAAATAACAGTCAAGTATTCCTCTCAGGTGCTATCATGGGGCTCAAAGTGAAGTGAAAAATTTCCTACCGGGGTTTCTAACCTCAGTGGTCCTTGATTAACCACGGTATGTCTGAAGTAGCCAGGAGATGCAGAGGCCAGGCGGATCCTGGGGATGATTTGCTTTTGCCTTTGACTTCTTTTCTGGTTCTGTTTATAAGGGTTCTGGTGACTGGCTGTTGTCAGCAGGATTTTTTTTTCAGTTGCATAAGGACTGAGAAAACAGTATCTGTCTGACTCTTCCACAGTGAATGGCTTTCAAGTTAAGCCGTGGCTGCAGTTATTGTGCTCTAGCTGTGACACTATAAATAAAGTTATTAACAGCAATATGTAAATGGGTTTCTATTTTTGTTCACTGTATTGTTTGCAAAATCTAGGGCAGTTATTCAGTAAGAATCATCTGCTGTTTAGCACTGAGCCTATCAGCATTTGATGCTGTGTGGGCTGTTGCTTCTTTCTTCTTTCCTTCTTTCTTTCCTTCTTTCTCTCTTTCTCTCTTTCCTTCTTTCTTTCCTTCTTTCTCTCTTTCCTTCTTTCATTCCTTCTTTCTTTCCTCCCTTCTTTCCTCCCTCCCTCCCTCCCTCCCTCCCTCCCTCCCT
>JAWWLV010000183.1:10823766-10876538 GCA_035041135.1 Platyrinchus mystaceus
AATTGCAAATAACTAGTTTTCAGTAGCCCTTGAAAGAATGCTATTTCTTCCACGTGAAGTACAATTAAGTGGCAGGTGACAAAGGGTCTTGTCAAACAAGAGAAGCAGCAATTTTAAGCCACCAGCCCTACAAAGAGGATACTGTGTTTAGTGCCCAAAAAAGTCTGATCTTCTGCATCAGTTGGCCTGATGAAACCCAGAGATCTTCATGCATTTCTGTGTACTCCCCCACAAGGCTGAGTAACACTAGGAAGTCTAGACTTCATTGATTAACTGCAACCCACCTTACCTTGGAATAAACACGGAGCTAAAGTGCACTCAGTGTTTGTTTACAAATAGCTCTTCAGCAGCCTTTAAAACTCGTTTTCCACTTGATGTATAATGAATGCATTTAGCAATCTTATCTCTTAATAAGTCTGGAAGGTGACTCTGTTCTCACTACCCCTGTTTCCCCACCCCCATTCCTCCTCCCCTAAGGATCAAGATAAGAGGTTTCACAATTAAGGTAACCAGTAGCTACTGAACATTTGATTGCAGACTTCACCAACACTGGGCCCTGCCTGTAGGCTGATTTCATCTGTGTGCCACAACAGCAGGTAGTGTTATCCCAAATAGGAAAGATTTCAAGAAAATTGTATTCACTGTACTGCTGGTAAAACTTAACTAAAAAAAAGGAAGGTAACAAAAGATATTTCACTTGTCTGTACAAAATAACAAACTTATGTGTTTTCTGCAAAGTTTGGACAAAGTCCCCTTCTTATCAACGACTCTATGGAGAGAAGGTCCCTGGTCTTGTGTCAGTAACACAGCTTGGCAGAGGGTGCAGTAGGGGTTGTGGAGGGAGGAACTGTTGTTCCTGAAAGGGTTATGGCTGCAGCTGCATTTTCATTACCCTAGTTCCTGTTCCTTTCCCAAGTGTTGTGGTTGGGAGCTCTTTCAGTTCATAAGCCTGTGATACCTTACCCATATCAGCTTCCTTTCCCTGGTCAAGAATCTCTGATTCTTGTTCGTAAAAATAAGAAATATCACTTCCATGAGTAGGTAATGAAATGTAAGATAGGGATCATAAGGAAAAAGGAACTCTGAGAGGATGGGAGCTGTTTCAACAAGAAATCATCTTGGACAGTGTTTTAAGAGGCATATTGTGCTGTGAGGAGTGAACTAGAGTCCAGAATTGGTCTATCTTTAATCCTGCAATTTCATTAATAACTAAAGCATAAATATTGAAACTGTGTTGATGTTAGGGAGTTGGGAGGACTTGCCTGTCCAGATGATGTTATCTAGAAAAGACTAGATGAACCTGAAAAACAAAGAGATTGAAATCTGATAGGTATAAAGTACAACTTCATGCTACAAGGAACTAACTAGTCAAAGGAAAGGACTGTGCTATGTGATATAGGTGAATTTGCCTTTGAAACGTGCACATTCTGGGAATGATGTGATCACCAGTAACGAGAAGCAGAGTTGTTCTGGTGGCCTCATCAAGACTTTCCCCTACCCACACTCCTAAATATATTTTCCATGTGAACAGCTCTTGAAGTTAACTTTTGCCCTAAAAGGGCAAAACCCACAAAGTATTCCAGCGGTCATTTTAGAAGTAAGCAGAGCATCCAAAACCTCTTTAAAATCAGAGCTTGAGTATTTGTAGCTGCCTGTTTGGGGTGACTGCAATAGATGTGGTTCTCTGGTTTTGCTGCTCTGACTGCAGCTGTAAGGCCTGTTCAAGCTTTCCAACTTCAGTGGGGCATTTCACACACATATCATATTTCATCTGTGGAAGAGTTGACGCTTGGTGCCGTGAAGACAAATTAAGATCTCTGAAATCAGTTCCCTTTTCTCTTTGCAACATGCTATTACTCTTAAGGAGGCTGAGTGCTTGCAGGTTATGTCCAGCTTTGGTATGGAAATCAGAGACCAGCACTTCATTCCTTTTACTGCCCCAAAGGTAATTTTTTCATGAGTTCTCAACTTGATCCTGAGTTCAGTGAACATGGATTTACTCCAGGAGCTCCCTGTTCTAATTAGTGTTCTCCTTGGCCAGCCTGGCCATCCAGGAGCAGTACAGCTCATCCAGTTTTGTTCTGCTGTCCCGTTGATGTGGATGAGCAGCACCATGTGAATGTGTGAATAATTTATGGATCATTATGGATTTTTGTGTTCTGTATGCAAGTTTGTACCGCTGACTATAAGCATGCAGTTGTTAGTGATGTTCCTTTCTCGCTGTATCTTTTTTCAGACTAGTCCGGGAGGTTACGGGCGTAAATGTCAACATGAGGGTTGGAATCCACAGCGGGAGAGTTCACTGCGGGGTCTTGGGCCTTCGGAAGTGGCAGTTCGATGTGTGGTCTAACGATGTCACTTTAGCCAACCACATGGAAGCAGGGGGCAAAGCTGGGTAAGTTTCTTCATCAAAACTGTTGTGTTTATCCATGAGACTTTAATACTAAATCCGTAAGAATAGTGGCGTGGCTAAATAAATTGGGGTTTACTGCTTGTTTGTTCCAGCACATGAAACTTATCCCTGACAGGACCTGGCTTTCTAGGTGATAACTTTTCTTTTGTCTCGTTGAAGGCGCATCCACATCACAAAAGCAACGCTGAACTATCTCAATGGAGACTACGAGGTGGAGCTGGGCTTTGGGGGGGAACGCAACGCTTATCTCAAAGAGCACAGCATCGAGACCTTCTTGATCGTGCGGTGCAGCCAGAAACGGGTAAGAGCAAACAAACTAAGGCAGGCTTAGGTACTTTTAATAACTGCATGGTCTCTGACACACCAAAGCAGAGCAAACACCGGCCTTTATAATGAGTCAGTTGACCTACAGTGACAAAAGTTCCTGTTTCTCTCTCCTCTTCCTGAACTTTTATGTGCATAGCAGGGAGTAGCCACCATCTACATAAGGCTTCTGCATCAAGTGCTTTCTAGTTCTCTCAAAGAGACTGTCCTGAGTTGTTTTGAAAATCATGTTGAAGAATGTTGTTAATATAGATATGTATTCTGTACAAGTACTTAAAGCAATAGATTAAACCCACAGAAGATCTCTTCTCTGTCAGAATACAGAGGTGATTTTGTCTACCTGCTCACCAGATAGCCATGAACATAAAGATTAGAGCAGTTCCTATCATTGCTTTTCAGCCTCTGTTTCTGAAGATGGGAAAAACTGGCCCACTGTATTGACAGATGATCACTGTGACAGCAGGATGAGATCATACCTACTGCTATGACACAGGTCAGGCTGCACAAAATAAGGCTACTAGGACACTACTGACTTGAACTTGAATCAAATCAAACTCAAGTGGACTTCAGCCAGTATATCTTCTTTTTGTGACACTGCCAAGAGCAGATGTTATCAGTAGTTTGTATTCTTCTTTAAAATGGTAGACTGTAGTACTAGAAAAGGACCTTTTTGATCATCTAGTTAAGCCTAGCCATTAGTATTTCTCTAAGCAGTTTCTTCACTATAGACACTGCTTTGTGATTTACAGCATGGATAAGCATATAAAGATTGGCCTGAATTGAAAATGATTTCAAATTTTTCTGAATCTAAAACCAATTAAACCTTCCCACAGCTGTAAATACGACTGCCACGAGATTAAATGAATTAGTATTTGCAACATGTTCCAATAGCATGGATGACTTGAATAACTCTAACGCCTTTACAGAAATATTTTGCTACCATTGCCTCGTTTCCTGAGAGAATGGAAGCCTCAAATCTCCTTAATGGATATTGTGTAAAAAATCTCCAAGAAAATCCCTTATCATCTGCTGAAGAGAGAAGCTGATGTTTTGGTTTCTATCTGCTCATAAGATAAATCTCATTAACAATTGTCAATCTTTGAAAGAGGATTAGAACTTGCAGTGTAAGATTATTGTTTCCTGAGCATCGCTGCCTGTCAGTGGGCCAGCTGATGTTTATACCTAAATCACTTCTTCTTTGCTGGGCACATTTAAGAACATAAACCAATATACCCTTATGATTAGGCCCCATCTCCTGTGTTGGAGAACCTATATTGGCTTCTTAAGTCATGCAGTCACCAAGTTGTCTGCATGTTTTTGTGGAGAACTGGAGAATTCTCTGGAGAGAAGAGGCAAACATAAGATCTCAGGACTCTGCTGCTTGCCAGTGTAGACAAAACTCAAAAACAGAGACTTCAGGGCACTTGGGACTTGACTTCATTTTTGAACACAGGGCTGTATTTTGAGTCGGAGACTGGATAGAGACTGAGGAGAGATGTGGATTCCATTCCAGACAGATTTTGAGGAACTTTCATCTTTGTGCCTTGATTTTCCCTGGTAAAATAAAACAGACCATTTTTTTCACTGCTTTATATGTATTTATTGCAGCTCTGTTCCATAGTGTAGCCCTTAGCTGGAGTCTCTAAGCACTACTATAATGCTGCTGTAACTTGCTGCATGCCAGAGAAGCCAAGAGCTGGGACATGTTCATGGCCTGAGTAATTACTGAGCTAAACTGAAACATAAACAAGCTGCTGCCCAAGGCCATGGATATTAATTGTTTAGAGTTTCAGGGGCTTCTGGTTTCCCCATACTGCTGCAACTTTCATCCTCCCATAGCTATTTTTTATCTCTTTGTGAATAGTTTCATAGAATCATGGAATGGCTTGGGTTGGAAGCGACCTTAAAGACCACATTGTTCCAACAGCCCTGCCATGGGCAGGGACACCTTCCACTAGAACAGGTTGCTCAAAGCCCCATCCAACCTGGCATTCAACACTTCCAGGGACAGGGCATCCACAGCTTCTCTGGGCAACCTGTTCCAGTGTTTAAAGTTTTATCCCTGTTTAATTCATTTTAACATAATACAAAAATCAGAAGTGAGAAAAGATTTCTCCTACAGTCAGCTCAATCAGTCTTGAATATTTTGCCTGATGCCAGGCAAAGTTGTAGTAATTAATTTTTTTCCTTTCATTTCTACTTGATTTTAATGACTTCCTGTGATGTATGTAGCCAGGTTTTCAATTCAGTCTGTTCCAGTAATGGCCATAAAATGTTCATCTTACTTAGTAACGGGTTCCTGTGAGTCGTGTCTGGGTTCCTGCCGTCCTCACACACAAGGCACGGGATTGGCATTGACCTGAGAGCAGATGCACAGTTAACCCAAGTAACTGTTTGCCTGAGCTATTCCTCAGTTCACACAGGCAGACTTGAGTTATCTGAATATCTGGTCCATCAGTCCCACAGCTATCAAAACCCCACAATACCCTGAGTTAAGATGAATATATAAAATGTAATGGAATTTGTTCCATACCCTTTCTGCTTACTGATGCCTTGGGGAGCCATAACTTTGTATTTTCTGTCTTTTTTGTTTGTTTGACTTTTTCATAGTGTTAATGCCATTTCTTGGGCACAGAGTAAATGGAAGGAACATTTATCTAATGTTTTTGTTCCAGGAACTCAAACTAGCTTCTTCTTTGAAAATACTTTTTTTCTTTTTCCTTTTTAAGAATGCTGCTAACTGGAATACATTCAGTTGAGTTTTAGAGGGGAAAAAGCCATATTCTGCTCACTCAGTATTTAATAATATCCCTTGAACTGAAAATGTAGTTGTTGTTTTCTGTCTGGTACACAGAACAGTTACTTTATATTAAAAGAGAACAAACTGCAAAGTTCTAAAATCCAGTATGTTTAGGTTTCTTTCTCTTCATTGCCTCCAGATCTGCCTTCACCATTCTGTTTGCCCTGCCCTGTGATTCTGCTGCTTTTGTGGGTGAGCACTTGCCTGTGAAGAAGGCAATGCTCAGAAACCCCAGAGCAGTGCAGGAGTGACTGGTGTTACAGTGTTATGTCCCCCTAGATAGAAGTTTTCATGTTTTTTTTAAAAAGCATAGATCCAAAGTTCCAAATCTGTTTTCCTTGGATTATGATAATTAAATTATCAGACAGTCTTAACTGTGTGAGATATGAAGGGTGCTATGCTTTTCACTGTAATGTGAACCTAAATATATATTTGTATAAGTGTATCTATTTATATATATAAAGTAATATTTGTCATAAAATTAGCAGGCTCCACCATAAAGGTCTGTTGAATCTTTTGCTGTGGTTTTTTTGTTCCCATTAGTGTTAACAGTGGGCTGCTCTAAAATCTAGTTGCTCTGGTTGTCTGGTGTCTGCAGTCAGTCAGCAATTGTAATCCCTCCCTTCCTCTCAGCCTTTTTTCTTCTGAGACAAACTCTTCTAATGTCTTCACACAACAAAGAAGAGATAAGCACAAGCTCTCACATTTTCTTGGTCATCAAAAGGAACCTTTACCTTTTGCAAAGGGAATGTTTCATGATCACCAAGGGAATGATCATGCACTTTGTACACTTGAATGTCTTAGATCCCATTTTTACTATGCTAATCCTCAAATGTCGGGTACCGTTACTACTCTTCTTCTTGTCTATCAAATAAGATCTCTGCTTCTCTCATTAGCCAAGTCTGTCATTGCTCACTTGCTGTCAGATGAAATAAGAAAAAAATTCAACAAAATCTGCCCCGAGAGTAATAATTGAGTAACTCCACTAGTAACTTTCATCCAGACTAATACTTCCTCATTCAACACCATCTCCTGCCACTTCACTAGAAACCAGCTCTTTGCCGAGCTCCATATTCCCCATCTGTCTTAGGCATTAGTCTCCAGCACAGCACTTTGTCAAATGCTCCATGGAAAAAACAAAGCCAGTGAGAGCTACCATATTTTTTCTGTTTAGAAAAACTTGGATCCAAGGCTGTTAATCCAAGCCCAGCTGCTCTACAAGTTCTGTGTCATGATCCCTGACTAAATAGTTATTAAAATATCTGTTACCAGAATTGAAATTTGCAGCTGGCAGTTTCCCACAGATCTGGGATGGAGGTTGTCCATCTGACTTCAGCACATCACATTTAAATTTTCCTTCCAGATATGGTTTAGTGGGATTTGGCAGTGCTATGTTTGCAGTTGGCCTCAATGATCCTAAAGGTCTTTTGGAACCTAAATGATTCTATGATTCTAGGCTTTCCACTTATAACCCTCTCCTTATGAGCTTCTTTCCTTTTGCCTCTACTGTGGCAGTAGTGATTGCATGGAGAGAAATAATCTATTCCTTCGGTTCTAGAGTAATGAAGAATTTCAAGTTTCTGTTCTGCTTGCATGATATAGGGCCACTTACATAAGGATGACTTCTGTCCTTATTCAGTAATTTTCACATTCCTGTGAAACATTCATATATGTTTCTAATGGACTTAATACCTTCTCCAAGAAGATCTTTGCCTTTCCTCCATTACTGGATTTGTGTCATCATTCTTTATCTGAAAGTATGTGTTTCCAGATAAACAGCAATTTATCAGCTAGAATTACTAAAACTGTTGCCCACATCTCAGTAATTCCTAAACTTAAACCCTAGGCATTGCAGTGGCCTACACAACATCACTCAGTTCAGTATCTTTACCCTTCTACAGAGCAGTTTTATTTTATTTTTGTTACACTTTTTTTTAGTCTACCCTGCGGACTGTGGCGTTCCCAACACCCAACTCTGGTCCTCTGCCTTCACAACTTTTATATCTGCCCTTCTGAATTTTATTCAAAACATCTGTCCCAGTCATTCCTGCCATCCTGTCACATCCCTGCTATTCTTACAGTACTCCATTTAATTGTTGTTGTCTTATCCAGTAGTCCCAGTTCTTGTGCTGCCCAAGTTTCTGGTTTTTGTGCAGGAACATGTCACTTGGTGGTTGTTGGTAACTTCCTGCTCTTCTCTGAGATCAGGTGCTGCACTAATTTGCAGAACCATCACAGCTACTCTTCCCAGCACTTCTAATCACTGGTAAAAGTTTTACACTGAGAAGGGTGGAAAAGCACATGTTTGGAGGAGTGGAAACCAGAAACCTTAAGGTGAATAGGATTTTATCAGAATATTAGGTTTACCGCTACTTTTACTGTCCTCATCGTGTCAGAAGTCTGGGGAAATGCTTTGCTTTGAACATAAGTAGAAACAAAATGTGCCTGTCAACAGATGAGCAATACTGCTGACCAAACACACTGTGCTGAGTGCACAAAGTCTGCGAAGGGAAAAAATGTTTATTTTTTTTTCTAATGTCTTTCAATTGCATTAAACATGGGTGTTTCTTTAAACAATAGCAGGTACACAACAGTTTCAGAAAGGATTGTTGATGGTGACCTTAAAACAGCTCAACAAAACTTTGGCTGTAACTCCTAGAAAAACAATTCTCATTCTTTTCTAAATAGCGTCCTGGAACTCCATCCAGCTGAAGAAACAAAATGGTCCTTTAAATGTTGAGCATGTGACTCTCCTAAAACACAATCAATCTAATGTGATGATTCCTCAATTTAACACATTTAATCAGAGTTCAGCAGGGTTCCACTCATGTAGATTTATGAAGGCAATGGTTTGGAGCATGTAGCACTGCAAGAAATATAATTCACATGTCAAAAGGACTTCAAGACAACTTAAAGAATAATATGTAGCTGAATCTGATATGGCTGATCCATGCTCAGATTTCACTGCTTTGTTGCACTGATAATGATCATATGTTGGTAAATCCTACAACACACTAAAGAAGTAACAGGCGTTCTTGATTCAGTTGATAAGTATAAGAAAACCCCGGCTCTTTCTGCAGTTTTGCTGTAACATTACTGTAGCTCAGTGTGTGGGAACTGGTGGTGGGAACACAATAAAACCTCTGGGAATAAGATTTACAGTCTCTTTGTGAGTCCAGATTTGAAAAGTTCCCACAACAGCTTTCTGGAGCTTAGCCACCTAAAAGCTGAAAAGCTCATTGCTGTCAGAAACGTTTGCACCTGCTCCTGTTGTTGGTAGTACCTGTAATGAGTAGGACTGAAAGGTATCACCACTTCTCTTTCTGTATTCTTCTTTTCCAGTCTTGTTATGCCTCTGTGCAAGTTGTCCTCATGCTGTCACTTAGCCAGGAAGAAACAGAGGAGGCATCCTCATATATTTCTACAGAGGAGCTGTGACCTTCATTCTTCATTTTTGGAGTTTGTTATTATCATCACCCACTGAACAAGTGATTTTGCAGAAAATAAATTAGCTCAACTTTTAAAAGTGTTAGGTTTTAATTTTTTTTTAGTAAGTGTTGATGTTAACAGCAAAGTCCTGTTGTTCAGGATAATGTAGTAATACATCACGTAGTGTGGGAAAGCAAAAATGCACTATGCTTGTATATATGTGTTTTAATCTCATTGGAAATATTGCTGAAACATAGTACACAATCCAGTGGAAACTTCCTACAAGGGGTGGGGGAAAATAACTGCCAGAGTTCATGTATTTATGGTGCCTGACCTCATGATAAGAAACAATCTCAGAAGTATATATTTACCCACTTGACTCCTGCCCTTACTTCAACCCAAATGTGTCAATAAACATGTATGAGGTATTTTATTTCCTTCTAATTCATCAAGTGATGCTTCAGACTCACCAGCACTAGCTGCAGGTATGAGGATCATGCACTGGCAGAGTGGGGTAGTATGTCTTTGTGGATTTTGGCGTTAAAGTTTTCCTCAAATTCTAACCAAATTTACTGACTCATGGGCTGAAATCCAGCTGTATATAACTTTTATCATCTGTTGATGTAAAGGCATTTGTAAAGTAACCAAAGAGCTTTGCTTTTATGGGTCCCCAGGCTAGTTTCAACATCTGGGTTTTTTGATTCCTTTTGGTTGAAAATCCTTCACTAAGTTGGAATAAAATGGATTTACAGTGTCACTTCTATTGTTGAAAACAATATATATTTGCTTGGAGATAATGAAACTGTATTTTCTAATAGTTTTCTGGCATCACATCATAGAAGAAAGAAGCATAACTATGAAAAAGATTACATAACTGCAGAAAAAACCACAAGAAAGTGCTACAAATGATGGCAGAGACTTTAAAAAACAAAACCTCAAACCAACTCAAATCTGGACATCAGCATTGCATCACATTAATGTATTTTTAGAAACATTTAAAAGCTGCCTCTCCTGGAGGTTATCCAGTGGCTCTGTCATGATTGCTCATGTGAAAGTCAGCTGGTGCCAAGCAATGGAGTTTTCAGCTCTTGCAGATGAAGCAGTGGTGGGTTCAATGCAGGGCAGAGATGAAGTGGGAGGCACTTGCTGTCCTGGGGGTGTGCAGTGTGGGAGCACATGTGGTTCTCCCCCAGTAAACCTCCTGAGGAGCTGACAGCTCCCTTCGGTTCGCTCCCACAGTTTCCTTGTGAACCTACACTTGCCCTCCTGGCTGTGTGTAAGAACATCTTTGCTGGCAGCCTGGAGCTGCAGTGACATTGCTGCTGACTGTTCTGGGGCCAGCTGGGCATCTGGCACAGGGCTCCTGTCCCAAGTGGCACCGTGTCCCCAGCTTAGTGGCCATGAACCTTCTAGCACTACATTCCTGGGAACGTTTGGTGCCTGTGTGGTGAGCTGTGGTCTCACGGGAAATGTTATCATCGTAGCTGCCTCTTCTTTGTAAGAAAAGAGAAGATAATTTCCCATGCTTGTCAATAAGGCAGCTCTCCCCAGCACTGAATTTTAGCAAGCCTTTTTAAATTTCTTTTAAAAAAAACTAATTTAAGTCAGCATAGCACTTGACATTTAACTCCCTGGTTACCATGGAAATAATGCCAGGTATTTTGCAAACTACTGAGAGGTACAAGTTACAGTGAATAGTGGGGAATCAAAATAAATAGGTAGGGAATGCAAACTCCAGGCAAGAAAAGATGTGGACCTACTTGTGTTGTCATATAACACTTGAACCAAAATTCTAGCACTGAAATTAACTGATGCTTTCTTTTTAAATAACTCAATTGTCTGAACACTTTATGAAATCCAAAATTAACTATTATGTCTGGGGTTTTTTTCTGTAATCTCATAGAAGCTGCAATTCCCTTGAAAAAGTTTAATCTCTCAAGTAATAAACAGCCAAGTTGTAGCTATCCCTACCTTCTGAATTCTCAAGCTCTCCAGAGTTTTTCTCTTTTAAGCAAGGATGTAAGAATTGCCAACCCCTCTGCCTTCTGAGTCAGTATAGGTAAATCACTGAGTCAGGCTGCAGTGCAGCCCTTGCTAGAGAAGGTGCAAGAGTTTGTTCTTGTGCAATAAACTCCCATCTTTCTGCAGAACACATTCCGTGTGGAAACCTGCCTGTCTTTTTGGCCAGGGAATATATTCAAAATAAGGAAATAATTTGCCTGTTGTTTAGGCTACTTCCACACTGTGCTTCTGTGCTCTTGTAACTGGTGTTGAGCTTCAATGAAACCTGTCCAACAGACCCTGTGCAAAGTTTGCAGTCAGCTCCCATTGCAGCCAAGATTCAAAACCAGCTCCAACAACAAAATTGAAGACTTTGTCCAAACTTTAGGAATGTTGGTGTCAATGATAAAATTTGAAGCAACATTAGGATAGAGGAGACCATTTTGTCAGACTCTGCAATTACGTTACCGTTAACCTATACACAGTTAAGTTGTTTGCAAGATTTACATGCTTTCCTTGGCATGTCTGGGAATATGCTCCTGCTAGTGTGGAAAATGATTTGCTTGTACCTATGGAGAAAGGTGCCCTTTGTTCCCATAGCTTCAAGGAGCTTCAAGGCTCCTGTTCTTCAACCAAATCTCTCTGTGAGTTGTTTCTCTTCCAGACATAACAGATTTTTTGGTTTTTAAGGGGCATCTATGTAGTATCTTAGCTTAGAACTGCAATTTTTTATCCAAAACTATTCAGTTTGATTCGGTTTACTAGGAAAAAAAAAAAGTAGATATCTCCATTTTGGAATGCTCCCCGTGTTTACACAGGTTATGGTGGTTACTCAGAACAAGTAAAGGAATACAATGGTGGGTTCTACTTAGGGGCAAGTGTTCTAAAAATTGGGAAGAAAAAGAAATGGTGGACCGGGACTGCTTCTGATGAGCAGCTGCTTCATAAAGTTCAAGGTGCAAAACCAACTCTTGGAGTGAGAGATCAGAAGTGAGAGGTGCTTGGAGAATGACTGCCATGTAAATGTTTCAAAATTTATTCTGCATTTCTCTCTTGTTTGTATTTCAGAAAGATGAGAAAGCCACGATAGCCAAGATGAACCGTCAGCGCGCGAATTCCATCAGCCACAACCCACCACACTGGGGTGTTGACCGGCCCTTTTATAACCACCTCGGAGCTCACCAGGTCTCCAAGGAGATGAAGAGAATGGTAATGCCTTGCTTTATGGACATTAATTTATCTTCTTCTTAATACAGCATTATGTATCCTTCCTGCTTTGTCTGAAGGTTTTTACAGCCCTGAGGGTGTTTTCCAAACGAGGGTGTTCAATTCTACTTTGACTCCAGAAATAACAATAATTGGTACATCTGGAGGTGAGTGATTGTGAGAGGAGGCACAAGGTTGTTTGAGGGGGGAAGGGAGGCTGAATACCACAAAGAAGCCTCTTTTGTCTGGCTTGTCCCACATTCTGAAAACTCATCCAGGCTGTGTGAGAAGACATGACTGTCTGCAAAAATGGCTCAGTAGCTCAAGCATTCAAGCAACATCTGACATACACTTCTACTAGCTCATTGCAGCCCTCAGTACCTGCAAAGGTTTCTTGCTTTGTCACAGATGCTGTTCTCCATCTCTAAGCTACATGCCCATGTGTCCTCATGTGTCCCAGGAATCATGCTGCTGTGTTTAACTCTCAAGAATACATTCTCAAGTACATGGATTAATTGGCCTAAGGTAGCAGGCATTTTCATTTCTTGCTCATACCTTTCAGTCTTTCTAATTTAAAATGAAAAAGAGCTATTTACCAATGCAGTCGGACTGAGAGCACTTTTATGGCTTATTTTACATAAAGCTGTAGGTGATATCTTTGTTTCCCTCAATAAAGATTAAGAAGATAGTTTCTATTATAATGGCTATTTTTAATACCAGTGCAGGTATTTAACACCTCTATAATTGCATGCCTGATCAGATTGCTCTATAACCTTATTTATGTGGTTTTCACCCTTTTATGCACAGTCAAAAGCGTGTATTTGTTGCTCACTTTGTTGTCCATAGTCAAAGTTCTGCTTCACATCACCAAAGCCTTAAAGTATTCAGAGAACTCTTTAACATGAGATTCATTCTCACAGCTTAAAAATTTAGGTATGGCTATAAGCAACTGCATAGGGTGTGTTCTAATGGGAAATGCTGGCACATTTATTAGTAGTTGGTGCTAATATTATTCAATCATTATACTATTTTACACTGCTAAACCAAATTTCTTAATCTCCATAGTAATGTTTCTTTCATTTCTCAGATCTCCAAATGAGGGCTTCTGACATGATCTTACAGATCAGTGGAACTGTGCATTTTTTATGTGGGCTTTTCAATAGGGTGTGCTCAATAGGCATGACATTATTAGAAGAGACTAATCACACTAGCACATAATTATAAGTTTCTTTGAATAGCTTTTAAGGGTTTCTTGCAGCCTCCTGTTCAGAAACAAGGTATATGCATGCCAAATGGTATTATGCTTCTTGGTGTTAATTACAGTTTGCCATGTCTAGCTCATTGTTCAGTTGGAAAAACATAATTATTTACTGAAATACCAAGCTGAGTCCTAAAAACTTCATTGCCCCTCATTTGTAGGAGGAAAGACTTATCTTTTTTTTCCTTATCTTGAACCTTTCCCTGTAATGCTATTTACCTTTCTGAAAATTCAGCATCTCAGAAAATCTCTTCCACTCAATCTGCTTCTGTTTTATCTCTTGTATTAAGCTCTTTTTTGAGAAGCTGATGTTGCATGCATAAGGCTGTTTCTTGAAAACCAATTTAAGCCTGATTCAAATGTATTATTTTCAGCTAGACTTTTTGTTGTTCTTGTAGACTGTTTTTTAAAATCTGTTATTTACAGTATTTCCCACTGCTTTATGTTTGAGATGCATTAGTGAAAATGAAAACATGCTGCTCCCTGTGGCCTAGAGACCATTTTAATATCTACTAGATGGACATTTTATTGGTTAGATCATAGGAGCAATTTCTCCATCTCCTGTCTTAACTCGCTGTGTTAACTCTAATTTAAATATGCATTTCTTTGTACCACCCAGCTTTGCACAGCACTTTGTAATCTCTAACACTGTGTTACATGGACGCTGTGTGTGCTTAATGCATGCAGAGTGAGCATTGGCTGCAAACTGCCTGCTTAGAAATACAAAATACAGAGAGACAGAAGGGGAGCAGAACTACAAAGGCTTTTATCGGTGCTCCTCTGGGATGACATGTCATTGATCTTGGTAAGCAGCACCAGCTTTCAAACCTCCTGAAAATGTGCTCTTTGTTCCACATAACCCACCTTTCCCCCATTTCTCTTGCGTGCAATTATATGTAGTCTTTTTTTTCGGAAGCTGTGAACATGTAAGGTTGGATTAGTCGAAGCAGAATGCCAAAGGCAGGCAGTGCAATATTGCCTTTCTCTTTAAAACCTGGAGCTCCTTAGCCCTGTAATTTCAAAACAGGTATTTATAAGGGTAATTGTGAGATAGTCCTCAGGCAGGAGGCAGGTAATGTTGCAGCGATGTGCAGGTACATTATATTGATATGTAGATATGAATACATTTGTGCGTAGGGAATAATATGTATGGTTATAAAGGACACTGGGTTTTGTTACAACTGTAAAACATTTTGCATTATAAAGAAAATCATATTTGCAGAAAAAAAGACAGGTTTTTTGTGGCTCTACTTAACAGTTCTCCAAAAGAGAATACTAAAGTTCCCTGAATTGCATTTTTGGGAAGGAACTGTTATATTTAATAGAAAACTGAATTATTTTGGCCATTTTTCTTTTCTGTGGATGCTGGCTCTGGTAGCTGTCTCTATTCTTAGGATATATTAGTGGTAGTCCTAGATGAGACGGATTAGTATCAAAGGTAGCCATGTATTCCTTCTTTTCTCCTCTTTTGTCACAGCATTTCAGTGTGCTGTGACAGAGCACTGATGTGCTGTCTGGGCACATCAGCAGTGCATGCAGTGGGGTTGGTGTGGGACAGCAGCCCGGACAGTGGCAAGGGGAGGTCTTTGACCCCTGCTTTCTCTCCACACTGTGGCTTGGACTGTAGCCTCTGCTGGGTCCAGCAGATTTTCCACAATGCCTTGGGCACACCAGAGTTTATTCAGGCACTTGCATACACATATGAGTAAGACAAAATACCTTACACATGTCCATGCAGCAGTAATTTAAAATGTCATGGAAAACTAGATTTGCTTTCCTACTCCCACCCTGCCTAACCGGGGACTGAGTCAGCTGGGATTGCAACTGCATTAGTTTGTCCCATCCTGTCCAACAGCCCCTCCACCTCCCTCCTGTACCAGTCTGCTCTCCAGACCACCACAAGTCCTTCATTTTCTCTTCCCATTGCTTAACAGTGGCCTTTCAGAGCCCCCAGGGAGGCAGCAGGCCAGAGACAGTGATGCTGCCCGTTGCTGACCCTGACCCCCATAGCTGGTGGAGACAGGGCCTGGAGAAAGCCAGTCCTGGGAACTGGGCTGAGTTGGGCTGCCAAGGATCAGTGGCTGCCCCTAAAGGACAGGTAAATTTGCAGCAGAGGAAGATCAGATAGAAATGCCCTGGGAGGACAAAGAGCCTTGCTCCGAGCTGTCAGCCTCTGCTGGAGCCCTGGCCCTGTGAGGTTGTTGGAGGGGGTGATGCTGCCAGGAGGGAGCAGGTCAAGGGCAGCCTTGCTCCCCCTGGGTGGGCAGAGGAGCCTGGACAGGATCAACAGAGCATGAACAGAGCCAGAGCACAGCAGAAGAACAGCAGAGCTGCTTTCTATTTTTAATGGGTTTTACAGCTTGTTTTCTTGTGTCCTAAGCAAAAGCAATCAGTCCAGGACCAGTGACTGTATCTCTCTGGAAATGCAGACTTTTGTGCTGCTCATTCCCCCAAGTCTCTGTACACAAAGCCTTGTCTTCCCCACTGTCTCTCTGGTCCAGTTTTTAATTGCAAAAGGGTCAAAAATAAATGGACTTGAAAGCATTTGAGAGTACAGATATATTTATAGCTATAACAATATTTATACACCACTGAGAAATACTTTGCTTTTCCCAGTATATATTTCAGAGTGCTTTTATAAATATTGATGGATTTTAGACTTCTGGAAATAACATTCATGTCTCAGTTTTCATCAGCAAAACAAAGCTACGTTTAAAAAAAAAACATTTTGGGGATTGTAGTTGACTGTAAACTGAAAGAGGTTTGTTGTAAACAGCAATTAAAAGGCAAATGTTGATACTTCCCAAAATTACAGGGCTGTTCTAGGTGACAAATGATTCTCTTACATCTTTTACCCTGCTCAGCATTATTAGGTTTGTATCCAGAAAACCACATCTAGTTTGGGATTACATCATTTAGGAGGATGTGGATGACTTAGATATAGCCCAGTGAAGAAAATTACAAATTAGTAGAGTTTTAATGTGTGACCTATAAAGAAGTGTTGAAGTATTGTGTTTGTTCAGTCTAGAAGGGGAAAGACTGATTAGAAACAAAAGTCTTCAAGCACTGGAAGGTTTGTAAGGACACAAATAATGATAAATCGTTCTCCATGACTGTAAAGGACTGGATTAAAAATAATTATCCTAATTTGCTGAAAGGAAGATCTAAGTTAAGAAAAAACTTAGCTGCAAGAAGCTTGTGGAATCCCTGATTTTCCTGAACAGATTTTAATTATTTTATTCAGGGTTTTTCAGTCTGGAGAGGAGTAACAAAATCCTTTGCAAATATGGAAACAATAACATTTAAAAGTCTGTATTAGGAGAATGTATATGGAATAAATAATATAATAATAATAATATGAGCTAGTTGTAAAGATTTTAGAAAGTTTCCAATTTAGGCTGCACAGAACTTCATGGCATCAATCTTCCCCTTTGTACAGGAGCCAGCTATACCTGCAACATTTCTGACAGATATTTGTCTAGCCCTTGTTTGAAGACCTCTAAGGATGGAAATCCCACAGTCTTGCTGGGCATTCTTTTCAACAGCTTGATGACTTTTCTTGATGTTTTGCTTCACATTCCCTCACTTCAGTTTTAAACCACAGTGCTGCATGAACTATTCACAGTTTAATTTGCTCTCCTTTACAGTTACTTTCTCTGTATTTGAAGACTATTACCATGTCACTGCACAGCTCTGATTCCCTCATCAAGTTTGTTCCCTAGTTGCTGCTTTCCAGCCCGGTGGTTGTTCTTGTTCCTCTCCAAGCACTTGCCATTTCACTGATAGGAGGGAGTGCCCACGTTGAACCCAGCACTCATACTGAAGCTTTATTAGTGCTACCCAGAATATGTTGGTCATTTTTGTGGTCTTACAATCAGACTTGACACAGTCTGATGCTGTCTGGGTTCCAGAAAAAAAAAAGGAAGGCATTAATTGTGCCATGATATCCACTCATCTGAGGAAAGTCCTGCTGTTGGATCTTGAGGCTGCCATAGAGCTTTCATATTTGTTTTACACTGGCTAGTATGACACACCATAGCTTGTTCCACTGATGCATGCTTTGGGAAAGGTTTGCTTCACAAACAGGTACCTTTGTGTTTTTATAATCAAATATGAGCAGAGTGGCTAATGGGATTATTGAGTCCAGCTGTAGATGCCTGGCAGACTTTGTTTTATTTTTTCAGCTGCTAGAAAGGTTTAGCATTAGGAAGTTTAGGAGCAGAAGGAGGAAACCCTGAAGATTGTAATACTGATTTCAGTCTGACTATGCTTCTGTCATGACTCTGAGTACAACTAATGAAGCCTTTAATTTGAAATGAAATTGTGTATGGCATTGATGTTAGCTACAAAGTAAAAACTGAAATAAAATCAAATAGAGATTATATATGTGTAATATTACTGCATGCAGATGTTAAAAGATGTGAGACAAGGCTATAAAAGTGGATCGTGGATATGGCTGGTGCAATAAAGAACAAGCTCTTCTTTCAGGTAGGCACTGCATGATGCCTTGTGGTGCCACTCAGAGCTCTTTGCACAGCCTTCGACGTGATATTTGGTTGCTTGGTGTTTATTTTCTAATGAAACAACACTGATCTACAAGCCTGGTCATTCAACCATAAAATATAATTCTTTGTCCTATTTCCCCTGTCCTAAATCAAACAATTATTTGCATGTTGCATTGTAAATACAGCTCATTTCCTCCCTTTATGTCTCCAAGTTGCCCTTACAATAGAACTTGTTACTTGGAAATCAAAACTGGGGAACAGGTGCATCAGAGGAACAGATGCTGTAGCTGGTTCTGTGCCAACTCTACTGCTTAAACATCAGAAACGATTAAAATTTAAAATAAAGCTCAGTAGGACAAGTTTTCCTCAGTCAATAGCGCAGCTCTATCAAAGAGAAGTGGATTTGAGTCCGTGAATTAGGCACTGAGGGTTCACCCTCCTTCTAAAGGTTTCATTTAACTGCAGGTCACCATTATCCTCTTTTCCAGCAATCATCTGCTAAATCTGGTAATTGCAACACTGACGTCAGCAAAGCTGGACAGGGGCACCCAATGAAGAAGAATTTGACCCACTGTTTTTTCACTGCTATTGTAGTAATCAAGCTTGTAATCAAGCAGGGGGGAAACTCTCTAAATCGTTTCTGCTGTAATCTCCACATATTGCTATAGACCTGGGAGGAAATTGTTAGTCCAGTCTGGGTTTTATAGAGCCAATTTGGTTTTGATAGCTCTCAGACAGCAAGGGGAGGAATCCCATCCTGCTGTTACGCTGTGTAATTGCTGGGGTACTTACCTGGGAAGAGGGTTTGCCTGATTCATGTGTTCCATGGGATCTCATATAAATGACTGGCAGTACAATGTACATTGCTCAAATTGTCAGAGGCTTCACACAGTTTTGTATCCTCATCTGCTAACCTAACTTTTATTGTAGTTGATCAGGGCTTGTAATCATCTTTGCTTAAGTTCTTTAAACGAGGGATAAGAGTCAGCAAGATGCAACAGCAGATCCGCAGCTGCTTTTGTGAAATCTAGGTAGAATTTGATACTTGCTTTTAAGTCTTGCATTGGTAATTTTTCCACCATGCAGTACCCTTTTCTAGAGTAAATCGTACTCGTGTGGGAAAAGGTCATTTGCATTGAGACACTACTAAAAGGTGTCAGACTGGTTTCGAGTGGGACTAAATTAAGCCTAGAGAAATAAAGATACAATTCCCCTTTATTCACAGAAACATTTCCTCTGATGTTCATGGCAGCATTGCACAGGTGGAGCTGTGGCACTGACCAGAATGATTTCTAAAGCTTCCTAAAGCAGACATTAAGCTTTAATGTCAAAAGGATGCAGGTCAGCAGGTTTGGGTCTGATTTTCAGAGAGCGGGAGCAGCTCTGGCCAGCGCCAGTGGGCAATTTCAATTAAGGCTGGTTAGGCTTGGATTCAGTCTGTCTGCATCTGATTAGAAGGCCATATGACAGTAGTTTCTGGAGAAGTTTGTTGTGTTTATCATTGTTTGGAGTATAGAGATGGAAGGGCAGAGATTGTGGAGCCAGGAACTGATTCAGAGAATTTCTAGGACTACTTATTTTTATGTCTGTTTCGCAAGTTCTGGTAACTGCTCACAAGTGAGGCACAGAATGACAAACCACTTGAAAATATGACCTTTGAACTGGAGAAATTTGGATTCAGAGTTCACAGAAAACTGAAGAGTATTAGCAACCTGCACTTCTCAGAAGTATGAGTTCAGAGCCAGAAGTTAATTAAAAGTAAGGCAGGGGAAACCTATTTCAGCCAAAGCAACCACTTATGTTCTTTAGATTTAAATCTGATGGACCAGACAAATTCATGGCATTGGCCAGATCTGGTTTGTCAGCTGAGAGCTGTCTACAAAATCATTTTGAGTTGAACAAAGTAGAGGGTTTCACCATCTGTGAGCAGTGCAGTGGAATTAAAGTCTATTTATCAAGTGAGGTGGGCTGCTGAAAGGCAGCACTTCAGCTTTCCTTTTCAGAGCTCATTAGTCTGTGTTCCAGCTATAGCAGACACACTCATCATTTAATCTGTTTCATAAACTGGGTTTCTGCCAGTTTGTTGTTCTGCACTTAGATGATTGGTAAATATCCTTCTGATCAGGTTTAGCTCTTTTTGGACTCTGGTATAGAAATTGTCTTATTTCTGGCTTGAGTGCTTTGAAGTCCTTCAGTTTTGTTTTTGCATTTACACCTGGCAGCATCTATCTTCATAGCCTTGTCTTTTTGACCACAGGGACAAAGAGAATGTACAACATTGCTGAAAATAGATCTGAATAATTAGTTTTGTGGTGGGGCCAAACCAGTTTTGCTTTTAACTACATCTACTCTCAGCTTCTCACTCTTGCTTTCAGTTTTCCATGGTGATTGATTCTGTAAAGTACTTTTGCTTTGCAAGTTGGCCTTACCTCTCACAAAGCTCATTTTGTCCCTAAGTCCCAAGTTATTTCGATTTCTGCTTTAAAATCATGTAAGTCCTATTTCGACTCCATTCCAGAGATGAAAAAAGGGCAAGAAAAATTAGTTTCTTTGTTACTTTTGCTCTTACAACCTTTGCTGGAGTTGAGAGTGAAGTTTTTAAGGGTGGAATACGTGCTTCCCACCCACATTGCCATTAAGAAGGTCATAGAGCTCATCAGCCTCTCTACTGTCTTATTTTTGGAGTTAAATGAAAAGTTAAAAGGATAGAAAGTCTATTCCACTTTTCTTTGCATATTTACAATATGTTAATAATTGCAGCTAATGTTCTCAAAGTTAGAATTATTATTTCTAATAGTTCTTGATTTGAAGTATTATGGTATAGCAGTCAGCTTGTCATGTCTTTGACAAACACTTTATTATTCTATTTAAGGAATCTGTTTTAATCTTCAAAGAAAAAGGCTTAGTTAATTTAGAAGTCAAGCAGAGAGATGGCAGTCATATGAGCTTTTAACACAATAGATATTCATAAAATATCCCCCATAAAATAGTAAGCCTTAGGGACAGAAGCAGTAATATAACATCCTCTCTTTTTTTCCGCCTGCACATGTCTACTCCCACTGAGGATGTCAGTGTAGATTCAGTCACCTGACCTGCCATAAAAAAATAAGGGCTTTTTAATGATCTCCTGTAGAAAAGAAGAAAGAGCAAAGCCTTTAAGGGAGCTGATTCAGCTAAGTTTGGGTTAATGTTCCTGAAGTCAGAGAGAGGACTGTCTTGCTCTCAGAGCAATTATTAAATGCTATTACCTTTACATTTGCAATCTGGTGGCAGAGTAATACAGCCTCCTGGGGGAAGGGAAAAAAACTCCAGTATCAGGAATATTTAACATGAGACTGAATAAAATTTACATGAGTTCCTATATGCAGCAGCCCATTAGTACTGCACTGCAATGAGACCTATCTCATGCCTTATGGTCCCTTCTAGAGGAAAGGAATTTTGGCCTTAACAAGGGCTACTTTATCATCATGATTATGGAGCTATTCTTGAACTCCTGTGAACTCCTATCTGTCTGACTCTCATAGCCATCACCACTTTTGCCATTTTCATCCCTGCTGACAATTCCCAGACTTTTCTTCATAGCACCCTAGAAAGCCATTGGCATTTCTTCAGCCTACTGGGTACAAATCCATAAGCAGTCAGAAAGGCATTTATATACTTAACTCCAGGAACTGGCTGCTTCTCTTCCTACCCCTTTACTCCACCTCTCCCAAACAACAGGTACCTCATTTTTATCAGCTGCTTTTTTTTTTTTTTCTGAGTGTTCAGATTTCTGTACCTGTGTGTGCAGAAATGCCAGTTATGACATATCTTTGTGCAGCTCCAAACCTGCTCTATACCCAAACAGGCTGAGTCCAGCCCAGCTGCCCAACATCCAGTGGGAAGCACAGGTGACATCAGGGCTGCTGGAGAGTGGCTTTATACACATGCTTGCAGCAGCAGCTCCTGTTATTTCTCTTTCCTGCTTAAGTCTGGAAATTTTTCTACCAGATTATGAGTGTGTTAGTCCTCTAGGAATGAAGGCAAATCCATGGAGACTCTCTTTCTGTAGGGTTAGTTGTGTTACTGTTTATCCTGTGTGTAACACAGACCATTGCAACTGATGTGAGCTGAGCCAAAGGGCTTTAACTGGAGCAAATCATCTGAGTCCTGAAGATATTGAACTCTTTGCCAGCTGTGGAGGAGAAAAAAGACCAATATGACATCAGTGCTCAAGCCTTGTGCAAGGGGAAGGAAATAATTTAAGTGCAGATTTTTCAATGAACTAAGCATGCCCATGAAACAGGAGGAGGTGAAAACACATTAACCAAAACCCAGGGGGAGATTTCCCTCCCAGCTGAAAATAGGGTGAGCAGAGTGACCTTGTGTGTGTGATCATCTGCTCTGCCTAAAAGGCTTCTTGGTATGAGAGTGAAACACGGGCACTTTAGTGGGCAGGGAAGAAAATCTCTGGTCACAGCCAGATTCTAGAAGTATATTTGCTCTATATCCTGGCAAAGTCTTCCAGTGCAAATAAGAAAGATATCCTGTAATAAATGACCAGTTTTTAAGAAGCTGTGTTTGAGGATTTTTTTCCGAAAATAATCCCGCAATCTTTCCTCCATAGCAATTCCATTTTTGGCAATTCTGCTTGAAGAATCTTCTGTATGAAATGTGAGCGTTTGAAGTGAATCATTTAATTTGCTTAACTTAAAGAGGTTTCTACTGCATTTAATTTTAAGCTGATTCTCTCTAATTAAAGTTCAAGTCACTCTTAAATATTTAGCCTCATTAAATGAAGATCCAAGAAAGAAAATGTATTAATCTTTTCCTTTTTTGTTTTACCTGCAATATGCCTTTTTTAGTCTTTAGTTTTGAAACACCAATTTAATTTGAACTACCAGCATGAATAATTTCCAGGATTTCAAGCACAATTTGGTATTTTAAATTGAAAAGCTAGATCAATGAATTCCCTATTATGTTAGAGACTTTCTTTATAACAGTTTTGCTGAGGGAGAGAAGCGAGGCAGAATCAAATTCCATGTTGATCAAGTCATCATCTGTATAAAGAACCAGATAATTATGTAGACTATGTATTTTTCTACACTTGAAATATTGGTGAATTTTTTGAGGATATGCTTGCAGAGGTGTTTTACTAACTTGATCTGGTTGGCCTGTATCCTCAAACTTGTGCACCTAGAAAGCAGGAGTATGAGATCTCTGTGTTTAGTTTCAGGATTTCAGTGGGATGGATGGTTACACAGCTGTCTGTGAAAACCAGACTGTTTTAGGGGACTCTCCCTCTGCAGTCAGTCATCCAGTTCCCATGTGGCTAAGCTTGAAACTGTGAACTTGATATCTATCTAATAAGCAAGTACTGACTATTTTCTCATTGGTTCCCTCTGCTTGTTTCTTATCTGGTAGCTATTCGTGTTCAGTTGGTTTTTTTTTGTTTTTTTCCCAGCCTAACTGAATATGACACCAGACAAATTAGTGAGCATTTTGTCTCAATGACTAATCAGTGAGCTTTCAGTTTTGGCACTGTGTTTTAGGATTGCTTAGAGGATAAATAAATAAATAAATCAGATATTCCTGACAACTGTAAAATAATTATACAAAAAAAAAAGGTAGGAAAAAACCACACAACAAAAATTTGAGTAATCGCTTCATCATTCCTTAATGTGAAATCAGAAAGTACATGTTTTTTTTGGCTTGGATAACTGGACATGATAACTTTGAGTCAACATTACTGTTTCCTTCATCCCACTGGATCTTCTGGTGGTTGTTACACAGGACTGAGAGACTTCCTTTATCTGAATTTCTGATGGGTTGAGTTGGAGTTGCAGTTTCTATTTAAAATTGTGGTTTTAGTCTGAAATGGAATATGGAAAAATGGAAATTGCTCTCGCAGTGAATCACAGTCCTGGCTGCTGACCTGAGTGACAAACTTCCCTTTCTATCTCTTGCAAAGCTGGTGCTGTTCAGGGACACTGTGTTGGCTTTGCTTCTGCTGTGTCACCACATTGCTAACTAGTTGTAAGGGCAAAATCTGTTCTCGTTTAGTATCTGGTCAGTGTTTGTGTTTCTGATGGTGTTGGACAAGGTGGCTGTGGGAAGATTTTTGCCCAAAGATGTTTGTTTTTTTACAGTCAGGATGGATCTCAGTTTGCTGCCCCTAGACTGGTTGTCGCTGCAGGTCCAGCAGCTGGAATATCCTCACGTGCTCTGAGCAGTTTTGGCCTGAGGTCCCTGGGAGAAAAACAAAAGCAATTCTTCCTATCTCCCGGCTACATTTGTTTTATGTTTTGGAACATAGGGTACAAACTCTGTGCCTGAATATTTGACCCTACTTGTCAAATACACAACTTCTTTTGATTAGAGTTAAATTTAAGCCAAGATGTCAGAGGGCAGATTTTGTCTCAGCCAATGCAAAATGGCCATTTTGATGCAATTTGGTCTGTTAGGTATTTTAATGCTAAACTTATAAACTTAAGCCTCTGTACATAATTTTCTCTGAGGCCTTCTAGCCACTTAAACTATGGATGGCTCATAAATACATACACTTAATCAATTCAAGTGGTCCAGAAAGAATTGTGAACATTTGGGCTATTGCAAATATTATAAATAATTCCTGAAATCTTATTCAAGCAAACATGTTCTATGTGTGCCTAAGATGAGGGGAGGAGCAAGAAGACCTCTTGCTGTTCCTCCTGAAGAGATAAAAACCAAAATGAAAACCCTTAGCCAATCCCTGACATAAAGAGATGAAACCTTGTGGAATAGTTATAGAATACAATAATTGACTTATGTTATCATTCTGAGCTTTGTTTCAGGTGAGTCACATCCTCAGTTATAATATCAGTACAGTTTCCATTGATCAGTTGTAATGGTGACTTTATTTCAGGCACCTGAAATAAAGCGTGCCAGCAGTCAGCTGAAGCATTTCATTTATCTTCACTTCCATGGATTTATATCTGAAGGAATGTGTTTTTCCAAAACTGCTCTGTCTGCCCAATGACACGGCTGCACAAAATATTGTTGTGGGTGGGTAAAGCTGTCCCTCCACACCTGACAAACGAGTGTCCTGAAAACTCCCCTGCGAAATGCTGTTCCCAGGATACTTGGTGTTCTCAAGGTCAGCCTGTTTTCTAACCCTTGTGCCCTTTTCCTTTCTTTCAGGGTTTTGAGGACCCCAAGGACAAGTAAGCAAATTTACTTCTGTCATACACCGTTATGTTTACACATTTGGGATTTTTTTTTTTTCTCATATTAAAAAAAGACAAAAAGTGATGCCCATAAGCCAAGAATAATGCCTGGCCTCCCCAGAGGCTTATTCTGGAGGGTCAGCCAGTTGAGGGCACGGGATTGACTGATGTGCATTCAGAACAGCCACTGCCCTCAAAATATTTGTTTGTGTGGTTCTAACTTGCTCTTCTAATTAAAATGCTTTTGCTGCACTTCCCCTTGCCCCGAGTATTCTCCACTACTTGTTTCTTTGAAAATAACCCAAGACAAAATCTTCCTGTAAGGTATGTCTAAGTGTTGGACAAGTCCAATAAGAAAAGTTTATATATGTATTGAAATGCATTTATAGTTTTTGAGTTTATTTGTATATATTTTATATTACTCATTTTTGCATATTGTTTGTTTCTATATATAAAAATGAACTCAGAAATGATAGCTTGTTTGAAAAATTAAATTTAAAGTTTCATAGTCTAAAATACAGCCACATTTAAGGCAGCATTTTCATTTTTTTCTTATAGAACTTTAAATAAATGGTTAAAATAATTTAACATGAGCCGTATTTTGAAAAATTGCCTTTGGAGGAAAACCCCCTAAATTTGTTCATTTTTTAACTCCTACAACTGCACATAAAAAAGCATTTCCTGCACTGTAGGTATTTAGAATAATTTCGCATCCAGTCCTGCTGAGTGGCATTCCTTATAAGCTTTGCTTAGAGCAAGAGAGGCAACAGTAGAGGAGACTGATGTCTAAAAATGTGTTGCTCTTGCTCCTTATCATGTTTCTTAGGCTGCTGGTTAGGGCTAAGTGGGCTTCTGTGAGCCGGGACAGAAAAATGCTTCTGTGGCCCTAAACATCCAGCTGTGGGAAAATTCAAGTTATGGTGGTTGAGCATCGAGAGCAACTGGCTAAAAGGAAAAGGAAAGTGATAAGTTTGAGCATGGCAATATTGAGTCATTCTCTCCTTCCCTTACCCTTCTCTGTAAACTTGATTTTCATAACATTTAGCTCTGTGCACCCTCAGATGTTTTGCTGGTCCCACAGCATGTCAGGGGACAGTCACCGGGGTTTCCTGTTGCATCCATGGCTCTGGAAACTCAGCTGATGTTAGATATGTTTTGAAGAGAAAAAAGCTAACAGATTACAGCAAAATTATTTGTAGAAATATAGAAAATTTCAGTATCCCTCATGAAATAGCATTTTTCCTCGTAGTTTTTGCAAGAAAACACAAATTCAGCTGCCCAACAGCTGAGGAACAGCACCTCCTCTATTTCTCCAAGGACCGTAATGTCTCTCCTCTATCCTACAGTTCGAAAGGTTCCTTGGGCTGTTACAGGCAATAGCTGAGCTGTGTATTTACTCTGTTGACTCAGTGTGATGCCACCTTATCATACAGATTGCAGGATTTTTGCATTTCTGTTCAGCACCAGAAGAAGCTACTGCTTGACTCAGAGTCTCTTCATCCAGAAATCCGTTTAACTCAAGTACATTAATATTTGCCAAAAGAAAAAAAAAAAGTCTAGCAGAATATATTCATGGTGATATTGGTTAAAATTAGATATGTCAAGTTCCCAGCTCCTTCACATGCAGAAACGCTGAAGGTCAGTACTTTGGACTTGCAGCAAAGGAAGGTGTAGGCACCACGCACCTCTGAAAACATGACCCGACACTTACGTGATTTAATTGTTGAATGTAGGCATGGAGCATTTAAAATTATGGCATACATATAGTTTTGGCAGTGGTCACCCTCTTCATTTGCAGAAAGTAATTAAATCAGCAGAGCATTTTTGGACCACTCTGAAGCCAGCATCTCTGGGTTAATTGCTAGCTTTCACATTTGCAAGCAGAGTGCAAAAGTTGCTCCAAGCTCTGTTCATGCTGTTCCAGCCTCTTGCAACAGTTTCCTCTTGGCTGCATTTGAAGAAATCTCAGCAGTGCTTTTAGAAAGTGTTTCTGGAAGTTTCATGGTGACCTGAAATCCTTGATTTCCCCCCCCCCCCCGCCCAGCCACACTATCAATATATCAATACACATTTCCACATATGAATTTCATTAGTCCATGGCAGTATCTCAGCTCTGACTTACGGGCACTGCCTCCGGGCAATCCGTAGCATAGGGAACTTTTGTCTTTCAATTTAAAATTACATTTATGCAAATGTACCCAAACTTGCTGTACAGTAATTTAGTTTGGGTACAACAGGCTGTGAAAGTCACCTGAGCAGCTGGGTCTGTGCAAGGTGACTGAGCTTCCCTGCAGTCTATGGGAAGGTGGCTGCACACTGCCAATAGCTCAGCAAGGCCATTTAAAACCTGCAGAGATATCTCTACACAGTCTGCAACCACAGAAGTTACTGTAGTATTAGAAATGCCCTCAAAAATATAAGGACCTACTACAAAACTGGAGGCAGCTGAGGTCAGAGTCCAAGCAGACAGTTTCTTCTTCTCTTTGCATCTTCCTGAGTGGTGTTTTTAGACTGGAACTTGAAATTTAACTACGGTTCACTAAGGTGCTGAGCCAAGTCTTTTGCTTCAGTTCTGGGGGGAAACGTATCACATCTCTCGTACGTGGCATGAAATGACTAAATGTGAATGACCCAAATGTGTACACAACTCACAGGATCTTGGAAGACATTCTGTAAATACGAAGCCTAATGATTTCCTTGCTCATTTTTATGAGCCCAGAAGACATTGTGAGGACTGAATGAAAATAAGCAGCATTGCCTTGAGTGCTCAAGCAGATGTACTTCCTCTAAGGAAGCATGTCCTGACCTTGTAGGGGAAAAAAACACTTTTATTTTCCAATTGGAATATATTAAGTTCAAGGAATTAAATAACTGTAGAGCCCCAAAATAGAAAAACTCTTTTCCCCAAGACTGAAATACTAAGGTTGGCTAAGATAGAGATTAGTCCCTGAGACAAACTAGGTTTGTAGTTGCTATGTAGTCACTAAATAGATGCCACCGGTGTGTCATCATGATCCAGCTGAGGTGCAGACACATTCAGCTCGCTGACTGGGCAAAGAGCGGTGGAATGGAAACAAGTAGATGGACCTGATTTATTTTTCTGTTGACAAGAGGTATGTGGAAGAGTTGGTCTACAGAGGGCTTCTTAAAATCTGATCCAGTTTTGCAGAAAACTTCTAAAGAGCCTTTCTTTTGGAAAGAGACCTGTAACTTTTACAACAGAGTCACATTCTGGTTTGTAAGCTGCTTTGAGCAATCTCTGCTTCCAGCACAGTCATACCTGTAGGAGCCCACTGGCTGCAACACAGAGTGCATTGTGTGCTCTTGTGCAGTACGAATAAACCCAGGGAAATACAGCAGTGTAGCTTTTCACTGTGCCTGTCAGGCCTCAGCATTTTTTCTCCAGAGTGCCTAAAGTGAAGGTCACACAATATGAGGCTTAAGCTGCTGTGCCATTGTGGGGTTACTCACTGGAATATGCCCCAATGCAAGCAAGGGGCGTGTTTCAGGAGATAATTGTGGGCATATCCTGTGGATAACCTTGGCAATCATGCAAGCAGAGCAGGAAAACAGCACTTGAGGATTAGATTCATTTTCTGCCTATAGCTAGTAAGAAGGCAGGCCATTGAAGTGACAGCATCAAGTCATTAAAATCCTGTTAGATTTTAAAAATAACTAGAGTTTGAGGAGGTGCTTCAGGTTTCCTGCTGCTCAGTGCAAAATGCCTCAGGACGATTAAGTTTATACAGTGCTACTTTTTTCCAACAGTTTTTCAAAAGCAGCCTCATTTTTCTGAAGCTGTAGCAGAGCATCAGAAAAATAGTGACATTAAAGATCATAAGCAACCTAGAAATCCTGTTCCACATATTTAGAAAGCAGAATCTAATTTGGTTTTTTTATTATTTGCTACCTTTTTATTTTGCAACATTTCCTTAAGTAAATACCTTGTAAACAGATTTTTTTAAATGTTTTGTGCTTTATACTCATAAATAACTGTGTGAAGGGGAGTCAGGCTACATTTTTTCCCCTACGTGTTTATTCCATAAACTTTTTTTTTTCCTCAGAAAGGGAGAATTATTCAAGTTTGGAAAGTTTTGTAGTAATTTTTACAGAAATTATTATTAGTAAGCAAGCAGTAGGACTGGATGCAGAAATCTTTTTGCCAGTTCAGGCACTAACAGCTACAACAGCACAACAGTGCAGGGAAGAATAATCTAAGGACTAGTGGGAGGAGACTACTCAGTGGTTTTAGAGATTGAGGAATGGTAATGAGACCTTAAGGCAAGAAAATGGATGTAGTATTGAAAAAGGGCAAGTAAATCAAATCCTTTTAGTAATGGACTCAGGACTGGCAATGAGCTGTAGAGCTGATATCATTCTCCTCTCTGCTCATACTCCACTTCCCAACTTGAAGCTGTCATAAGCGAAATGCCATTAACCTCCAGCTTATTATACAGTGGAATAACATCACATGGTGAAGAAGCAGCAATTATCTTGTCCTCTTATGCTCCCTTCTCATGGTGTCCTCAGGAATACACAGGAAAGTATGAACCCAGAGGATGAAGTGGATGAGTTCCTGGGCCGTGCCATCGATGCCAGGAGTATTGACCGGTTACGCTCTGAGCACGTGCGCAAGTTCCTCTTAACATTCAGGGAGCCTGACTTGGAGAAAAAGGTAACGTTCTCTAAAAATCATTGCAGCATGTCAGTCAGGCTGGTTATGAGTTTTGATTCTCCTGCATAAGGTCAAACTTTTATGTTTATAGGTACAGCTAGTGTTTGGGTGCTGGAGGTGGAGTTGTGGCCTTAAAACATCCATACTTCTTCATGGACACCTTAATATACATGTTCCTGGAAAGTCACAGTCACCTGAAGGGAGCACTGGCCAGGAAAATGAAGCCATTTCTATCAGACATAGATAAATATGCAGTGATGAGCATTAAAGGGAATTCAGAATAAGCTACATTGTTTCTTTGACTTTGAGGCATCCAAACTGAGATTGCAGTCCCCCTGAGCTCCCTCAAATCACTGGTGAAACCCACTTTAGTCTCCCTGAGCTCTGAGTCACCTCTGGAGGGATTTTTGCCTGCCCTTTTTCCCCTCAAGGAACCCTGTGTACTGTTAGGGTTCATTGGGATGCAGTCTCTACTCTGGTCAGTTTTGGGAGCTTATTTTAAGCAACAAGTACAGTTCTCTATCCCACAAATGTGAGAAAAGGGAGAAACAGATGTAGAGCCCCCAAATAACCAATTACTTCCTGATTTGATTTCAGATACTGTTGTTGTGAGGCAAAGATCATTTCCATTTCTCTGTATAATAGAGACAACATCAGCTGTAGGTGGCTGCAAAGTTCAATTCATTTAAGTCTAGAGGTACCCAGATGCTATTATTAGAGGTATTATAACAACTGGTGGGTATAATTGCCCAAAGAAAGCCATCCTTTTTTTCTCTTTTTTTTTTTCATCCAAGCACAGATTCTTGGGATGCTTTAGCGGTCTTCAGGTTAAACTCATTGTTCAATGGAAAAAGCTTCATAATAGGTTTGCACTAATTATTTTATTATTTTATTTAGAAACAGTCTTTCCATGACAGGAAAGACAACCTATTGCAAAAGCAAACCTTTGAAGGTTTTACAGCTGTTCAATCAATCAGTGTGGGACTGGATAAAAGCTCAAGCACGTAATTTCCCCCTACCTCCTTCCCTTCAATTTTATAGCTGAAAACAGCCAGGGAAATTAGTGCTCACCTGTTCAGTGCACCTTTTATTTTGTGGTTCAAACATTGAGACCGTCTGTACTGAGAACTGTGCTTCAAGCTAAATAAAGCATCGCTGGGAGTCAGATGCAGCTCCCGTGTGACCGATATGTTGACAAGCAGTTGGAAGGAGTGACTGTGTGAAAGCCTCATCATCCTGGACAAGTCAAGCCATCTGCACAAAATGCATGCTGTCCTCATTAGCAGCATTTGTCCCTGTTGGGGAAACTTCCCATGGAAGAAGTTGAGGTCTGATAGTGGTGACATAGAATCTTGGTCCCAGTTAATCCGTTTCTGTTCCCTTATGCAAGGAGCAGTTGGTGAATCCTCTCTCCACCCAGCTGTGTGGGTTTGTTCCCTGGCTTTTGGGTCTGTTCAAGCCCTTACAACTTGCCCAGGGAGAAGGGGAGTTTGTAGTGTTAGTTGTTTGCTACCAACACTGCTTTCCAAGGACCTAAACAGAAGCCAAGTAAGAAGTTTTTGTGGAGAGAAGGCAGGCAGCCAAATTTCCCACTAACATAACTCTGTGTTTTTGCAGTACTCCAAGCAGGTGGACGACAGGTTTGGAGCCTACGTGGCTTGTGCCTCCCTAGTCTTCCTCTTCATCTGCTTTGTTCAAATCATAATTGTGCCACAGTGAGTATCCTTTCATCCCTCAGCTCCCATCTGCTCCCCTCCTCTATTGCAGCCTACTTTTCTTTGTTTTTTTTTCTTGCGAATTCAGAACACCAAGGGGAAGAGAAAAATCCTTAAATAATTCATGCTTAAGTGATGCGTGGTTCTTATTGTTTTCACTCATTTCTAGTGCAGATTAAAACCTCCTCACTGACATGGGAGGATTTCTGTTTTCCCTGTGTGATTTCTCTTATAATTTATCTCCATCTTAGGAAATTCAGTTCAGCACATTTATAAGCCTGTGGAAAACAAATATCACTATGTAGGAAGGTTTGTCTACGAAGGCATAGTACACATTCACAACACAAGGCTTGTCTGTCCTCTTATCTGTTTTGTGGAGGACAGGGAGGTGAAAAACCATCGCAGCCTCATTGCTGAGAGCCTGAGGTTGCAGGGTCTGCTTAACAGATGAGGCATAATGTCTCATATTTATTCTTCTGGACTCAGAGCAGCAGTGCAAGAAGAGAGACAAAGAGGGAGCTGAGCTACACATGTCTAACCTTTGAGTGGCTCACTCCAGGTTTAAGGGTTGCAGACATTTCTTTTCCCAGGCAAGAGTGGCATAAGCTCCTCAGGACCATGGGGCACAGTGTTCTTGCAGTGGTCTGCAGCCTTCTCTGCAAGGCACAATATAACCCACTAGATCTTTCCTAGCAGTGAGCTCTGCAGACATGGTATTTCTTCTCAAAGAGCACTTTAAAAATCCCTTAAAATTACAGCATGTGGGTATTTCCTGTGCTCTGGTTTAGTAGCAATAATATATCATTCACTGAGCAATGCTGTGTTGGAAATAAATTTGGAGTTAGTAATTTGTAATCTGAAGAACAGGATCACAGAAGCTCTGAAAATGCTCCAAATTTATCTTCATTACAAGAAGACAAAAATTGAGGAGAACTCCAGTACTATTTTATGCCATTACAACTGCTTTCTACTTCTGTTCCTACCACAGATCTTTTTGGAGTAGAGATTGGTTTGTAGTGTTCAGATCAGATACTCACAAGGTCACAGAAACAACATGTAGTCTGATGTTTGTCATTCACTCTCCCAGGCAAGAGTGCTCACAGAAAGATTGAATCAGCAGAATAACATCTGTACAAATGCACTGTGTAAACAGCCAGGTCTGCTTTGGGAAACTGGAAGTGAAGCTGAAAGAGGCTGAAAATTGAAACTAGATCATTCCCAGAAATAAAAGCATTGTTAATTACATCCAGAAATGTACTTTGAGAGTAACTCATTTATCAAGGGCTTACACTTTGGATTTCTGGATATTGCTGCCATGACTTCACACCTGCAGAGACCCTCTACCAGTCTTGTGTGGCTCATCAAACTCCCTAAGCAGCCACTAAGCTGTCTCCATAAAACCCAGTTTAACATTTAAATGACAGCTTGACAATTTCTGATGTGTGGCAACCATATGGCTGCCTCCTTTGTATTACACAGGAGCCAATCCCTTATGGCAGTGTGGTGTAAATGTCGTGCTGCTCAGTCTCCCTCCATGCTGCCCATAGGGTGGTGGTTGGGGGTTTTTTGGAAGTTCTTAAGTGTCCTTGGTCAGCCTGGCCTGTTTCAAATGTGATTTGGTTCAAGAGTAATAAAATTCCGTGTTTTAACTGCAGGTTAGATATACTTTCCTTCACATTTTGGTTTGGTTTTCCTTATATTTCAGTTGCATAGCTTTGGTCTCTTATTGAAGGTAGCAATTAAGCAGCAAAAACCACAGGTGTATATGTGTCACCATCAGACACACCATGGAATTTGAATCTGAAACTAGAGACAGAATGTCAGTGATCATTTATGATGATAAAGAGGAATAGCTTTAATGTATTTCACAAAGGCTCAAACAGTGAATTAGCAAGTACAATTATCTTAGTAGTCATGAGAGAACACTGAGACCAGCTGGCTTTGGTGTGGTTGGCCTCAGTGTCACATCACAAGAATACTTCCTTTAAATTATGAACAAGGCTAACTCCTAGGAGGGGGCCTATCCTGTCACACTGAGACCAATCACCACGAAATTGGCGTTGACGCTCTCCGTGATTAAACAGATGAAAATACATAGTACAAAATTGGCCCCGGGATCCTCTTTGTACGTCAAAGTTGGGAGGAGCAGGAACCTCTCAAGCTGGTCAAGCTAAGGCTGTTTTCCCTGACTGTCCTCCAGCCATGGTTCCTCCCATCCCATGCACAAGACAGAGCACAGAGAATGGTGCCACACTAACATTCCCTGTGCAAGCACAGGTAGCTATTCCCAGTGAGACCATTCCCACTCAGCTGCACTGCAGCACTCGGCCCCTCCTTCCTTCCCAGGGCTGCCTGCCCACAGCCAGCCAGGAGCCGACCTGCCGTAAGAAGTTGCTCTGTCACCTCCTCTAGCGCATAAAATATTTTTCGGTCCCACCACTGTCACCCCAGCAGGAAGGTGATTGCTATAGAAGATGCAGCATTCTCTGCTCTGCAGCCTGCATGAGTAATTCTAAATAGGACAGAGTATCTGTTGGTATTCAAGGCACCTCATGTCTTCTACTGCTGTTCTAATTGGAAAGCCTGTGCAGTGTGTCATAGCTTGTAAAAATGTTGTGTTCTGGAGAGTGGAGCTGTAGCTATTCTATACTGTGTGCATTTAAAAAAAACAAACAAACAAAAAAAAAAAATCTCTCTTGATTTCAGCTCTACATTTATGCTGGGTTTTTTCCTGACCTGTTTCCTGATCCTGACCACAGTGGTGTTTGTTTCAGTCATTTACTCCTGTGTAAAGGTGAGTACTGTGGTTTCTTTGTAGAGTGCTTTGCCTAAAATAACTGGATCAGCAATTTGTTTCTTCAGCTAACAGAGCATGTTTTGTTAGCCTTCCTTTCCACACTATGTGATAAGGGTTACAGAAAAAGCCTTTGATAAGGCAGAATGAACTGCACACAGATGTTAGGGTTGGCATCTCTTTAGCTCAGCAGAAGTAATCACTCTGTGGATCTGTGTGTCTATTAAGTCCCCTGCAGGCACTCTCATATTGATATAAGAACACATTTTCCAGTGTGGAACGAAACACTGACCATTCGTTTCCTCCCTGTAAACTTCCTGCAGAGCTGCCTGTGTGCTGGCCCCTGCTACATATGCATGTTTGGGTAGGCAGATAATCAGAAGCAGAATATCATCAAGGAAAAATGTCCTGGAGGGAATTAAAAGCCTTAGACATATAGAAGTTTATCAGACTTTCTCAGATGAGTGTACAGAGCTTCCAACATTCAGTGTGCTCTTTCTTGTAACTGGCTTTAATCAGCAAAGAAATACATTGTGTGAAGTCCAAAAACACATTAATTCTTCCTGCTAGCCTGTGGTAAATTGTCAGGGAGCACTGTGGGAAGCATGGTGTGCTCATCTTTTGCACTCAAAGGTATTTCTATTAAAATGTTGATGTATTTGCAGTTTTGGGAATCCTTCTAGTCAAGTGCTGTCTGAACGTGGGATATGCTCAGATTTGGGCTCCTTAGCCCAAGCTCAGCTTTGTTCCCCAGAGCCTGGAATAAAATAGTTTGGTAGCATTATGTTTCCTGCAGAAGGAACAGTGGGATAATGGATAATGTCAGGCAGATGATTTGCCTCACTTTAATTATCTTCTCTGTGCCATTTTCAACAGTTGAATGTGGGTGCTCTTGACAGACTTACACCTTATATGTCTTTTTGACTTTTGAAAGTTAGATTTGGAGAATTAAGCTTTGCCTTCTTATATAATAATTGCTGCAAACTGTTCCCAATGAAATAAGCTTGAGGTTCTATTTGAACTTAACAATTCACTCACAGGGTTTCTCTAGGCCTTATGGCAATTTTAAATGGAGCCTAGTTTGTAAGTGCAGCATCCCATCGTTCTTGTTTTTTACCAGCAATGAGAACTAGCATCAGAAATAATAGGGCTAATAGGAAGGCTTGGGCTGGGAAATGGTACCCAAAGATGCCTGGTTATACTTGGTAAGTTCATTACAGGTGTTATTGACTGTCATCAGTTTGTAAACTGGTATCAGCAGTTAATGTGATTAGCAGTTAATTAACGACCAATGTGAAAAGCTTTTGGTCACAGCCACAAAGAACTAGGAAAGTCAGTGCAGAGCTGTGCAGCCTCCTTCTGCTGCATTGGCACTGGCAGCACATCCCAGCACACCACCAGACAAGCAGAGCCACACCAGCTCTGCTGGGGCAAGAGCTGTGGCAGACTCGGAACTCTGAAGCATCTGAGCTGGATGACTTGCAGCCAGGTACATTCCAAGGCTCACAGCTGTGTCACCTGCTGGCATTTATGGCCTTAGGTTGCTTCCACATACTGACGGCAGCACTCAATTCTCCTCTCATCTTTCAAAGCTTTTGGTTTTGGTTTGGGCTTCTTGGTTTAAAATTAATAGTGATTAATTTAAAAGGCACACAGGACTTGACATGTGACTCTAGGCAGATGTTCAATCTTGCTTTCTTTGCCTTGATTGTCCAAATTCACGTAGAAGAAGAGGTCTCTTCAGTGGTGCCTGCAACTGTGTTTAGGCTGCCTTTGCCTCAGTGCACAGGCTGTGGAAACACAAGACATCAGAGGAAATTCAGACTAACTTCGGAATTTCAGGATTTTCTGAAGCCTCTTGTATTTCCAACAGTGACATTTCCATGTGTTGGCCTAGCCCCACAATATGCTCATGTATAACATCCAGTGTGGCCAGAGCCTTCTGTGCACAGATTGCAAATATTGAGATTATTGGGCCTTCTAGCTCTGTTGCCTTTTTGATTACCCCTTTTTAGTGCTCCAGATTAGCCTCTGCTGACAGCATCTGATTATGAGGGGGCTTGTTTAGGGAACAGGTACTTCCAGCTTGTCAGCCACGTGTCTGATGGCAGCAGCTCCTAACAGCTGCAGCCTACTTCTGTCATTGAAGATCTTGGTGTTTCAAGTCTGAGTTTTTTAAGCAATGGGTTTACCCAGCCCTTGGCTAAGGGGTGTTCCTTTATATCTGTATTTCACTTTCTCTAGGAAGAGACACATACAGAAGGAAGGCACTTCTACAGATTGTTTAGATGAAATTTAAAGACACAGGGATGTCAGCATTGTCTGCTTTGTTTCACATACCAATGTTTTACATACCAATGGCTCATTCCACACAAAGCTGAAAACAGGTGTCTACCCCAGGATATCAGCATAAGCATAACTTTTGCCTGTTTACTGTGCTTTTACATGATAAGTGTCTCTTTTTATTTCCTCTTTCCAGCTTTCATGTGAGAGTTTCCCTCCCTGTTTTGGCCTCTCCATCTCTGGCTTTGACAGTGGCCAGCAGGCTCTTTCTGAACAGCTTGATCATGTTTTATTTTCTTTCGCTGTCATTATTATCTTCCACTATAAAACTCTCCACGGACTAGAAGTTGATCCTGGAACTGCCAGCACAGCCAGCTTGGCTTTCCAAGTTTCTTCAGCTGTAATAAACAAGAGAGTTCCAGTTCTTCCCTTTGATGCTCCACGAAGACTTGGCCACAGTGAGATGGTGTCCCTTCCCAGTAGAGTCTAAGGTCGTGGGAACCAGGGTCCCTTCACAAATACTCTGCTGACAGACATCTGTTTTGCTACTAACTTACCAAGTTCGTGTTTCTTCTTAAAATCCTCCAACTTCTGGTATCTACACTGCTGTGTGGAATTCAACTTCTTGCATAGCCCTGGGAGCACATATGAGAGAAATTTCAAATTATCCTTTATGAGAAAATAAGTTTTTCTGTAGCTTTGCATAGATGTAGTTTTCCTACCTCTTTCTTTGGCTCTCAAAGCTGGTCTAGATGCTCATAAAGTATTTGGGGTTTTTTCTCAAGCAGGAAAAAAAAAACCCTCTGAAAACTGTACTTTTTTAATAGACTAATAAATCACTGTGAAATAAGTTACATAAATGGACTTGCAACATCCAGTTGCCTGGAGATGTTGTGTTTTACTCCAGAAGTATCTTAATGTACTTCAGAATGACTCAAAGGCTTTTATTACAAATTGAAAAATCAGAACTTAAAGACCTCATCTCACAACACAACAGCAATTATCTAAGCAGTTTTCCATGTCCACAATATATGTTAAGAAGACAAAAAGGAGAAATATTACTCTTCTGTCCTAAATCAGTTGTTATTGCAAAGTATGGGTTTTACTTAGAATAATTTTGTCACGCAAATGACACCTGGATTTATGTATTTCAATCAGAATGAACTGGAATCGACTGAACAATCCTATTTTCTTTTTCCCACTGTCTTTATTTTACTTTACATGGGGATTTTCAGAGGGCTAATGAGTGACCTCACACTTGTGTGGCTACCCAAACATGGATCTCAGCTGCCCAAATGGATCACTTTCTTTCTTTCAGGCTCTGTTCTCAGTAGTGCAAGTCCCATCTTGGAGCTGTCATTTCATCAGACCTTCCCTCATCCTGTTCTTCACTCAGGCAAGATTGAGTCTCACTAAGAGGACTAGGTGATGTTGGACAATACAATTCAAGCAACGGTGCTTGGATTTCCTCCTTCTTTTCCAAGGAGAGAAGGGATTTTATTTTCTTTCTTCTGGAAAATGGGAAGGAAAGTCGTCTTCTTTTATTTTTTCCTTTTTTGTGCTATACCCCTGACTTGTGAATGTTTTTATGGAGGGAGCACTGCCAGAGTGCAGCTGAATTGTCAGAGCTGAGATGGCTCCCTTATGTCTATCATAGAAGTCCTCCAAGCTGCAAGTATTCCTGGTCTCTACCTGTCTCTGTAAAACAGGGAGAATGTGATGACTTACGTTACAGGGCCTCCATGAATGTTGTCCACGAGGCAGAGGTTCCTCAGATGCACGGCATGATTGTGCTGTTGTACTCTCTGTTGCTGTCCTGACCTCCTATGGATTTTGGCATTCCTTTCTTCTTCAGGACTTTTTCCAGCTGTACATGTTTACTGACCTAAAATTTTTCCTAGTTTACAAAGTAGTGAGAACCAATATTAATACAAAGAAAAAATGTTTTCATTAGAATTTAAGTGTCTTCCACTGATGGCTTTGCTTGATATCTCAGGCTTCGTTCAAAGTCAGGCTTTTTTGGGATCGTTGGCATCGGGGGCTTGAGCCAAGATCCACAACAAAGAACTCCCAAGTTTTATTTTAGGTGCCTGGTTTCCCAGAGATTACAGATGGAGGTTAGGTTCCTGAATACCTTTGTGGAGCTTGGCCTTGAGGCCTAAACAAAGGGGTGATGGGAAAACCTGTCCTGCTCTAATCTAGTGAGAAAACTGCCTAAATGCACCAGGGATCTTCCTTCTCCTTCCAAAACCTATAAAGGTTAGAGCAGAGGAAAGCCCATTGCATTTTCCATCTACCTGTGCTGGTAGGGATCTGTTAGCTGATGTCTGTGTGGAAGCAGCTGGACATGGTAGGGCAAAGAGATATTTTGATTCATGGCTTATCAACAGAGGACTTTTATATCAGCAAGGTTTATTTCTGAAAGAAAGGTATTTTCCTTTGTTTTGCAGTGGTTGCCACTGAGCCTGAAGGATTGCATAAGCTTTCAGAGAATTTCAATCAATCCTCATTCAGTGTAAATAAGTCACAACCCCACTTTCCCATTTCCTCCAGTCCCCCACAGAACCTCTCACCTGGAGTTAGCTGGACTATTGTGTGCTGGTAGCAGGTGAAATCAGCTCTTTCAAAACTCTTGTCTCAACCTCTCCCTCCTTCTGCAAAAGTCACCAGCTAATCAGCGCTTCGGCCGCTCCAACACTCGGTAATTACATTGTAGAGCTGCTGTGTGGGAAGCACAGCACTGACAAAATGTTGCATCTCCAAAGATGTAAGAGTGAAGGATAAAAGGGAAAAGCAAGACTTTTAATAGAAACATTAGTCATAGTTATATTGCGGTGCCGTGGCGCTGCGCTGCTGGTTTCTTTGTGTCTCTAAAAATACGCTCTAGTGGCTTTGTTATTCATGCAGTGAGTAAGGGAAGGGAGAGTTGGCTTCTGGAAAAGCCTTGGCAGTCCTGGGCAGAGCCCCTCAGCCCTGGCAGGGTGTTGTGGAGGGGCAGGGCACTGCGGGAATGAGAATATCGCACGGGAGCGTGTCAGTGCACAGGGGTTTCCTGGCTTCCATCTCACATTGCTCCAGCCCCAAGCTTGCACTGGCACAGTGGTGGCACATGAAGAGAAAGGGTTGCTTTCTCTGTCTCCTGGATTGTCTTGTAGCCAGTGCAATGCAGGGAGGCTTCACGCCATGCTGAGGGGTGATCCTTGCTGCAAAGGGTGCTGGGTTAGTCTCCGCTTTAACACACAGGCTGTTTCTACCCAGAATACGATGCAGCACCTAAAGCAGAGCTTGCTGGTGGCCAGCACTCATTAGCCATTAGCAGAAAGCTTCTAGCTCTGCTGGTGGTGAGTCACTGGGACAGTATGGCTGGGGGAGCTCTGTGATCACCCTCACCCACCGTTATTTTTAGCCCCATGTGTGTGTGGTGCTCAGTGCCACAGACCAGCCAAGGCCAGCTGATTTCTGCAGCGCCTTTCCGAGGGTCTGACAGATCACAAGGCTTGCCAGGGCTGTTTAACAGTCTGTGTCTGAAATGGCACCAGAAAGTCCTTTGATACCCCCTTGTGATCAAAGGGATATGATGTGTATATTCATTTCTGCTTCTTTTAATTTTTGCTCCAGTAATTTCCAAGCTCGAGCTCCTGGCTATTTCAGTTACAGATGGCTTGTGGTTTGATTCTCACGACAGGATGAGCACAGCCCTGCAAGCCATGCTGTCTGGGCTCAGGAGCCATCACTCCCATTAGGAAGGCCTAAGTAGGTTTGGTCAGCCAGCTGGGCCTGCTGCCACAAGGCAGTCACATCTCTGCTCGTCCTTGTCCCACATCCCCCATCACCATCCTCCACCCCTGTGCAGCATCCACACAGACCCACGCTGAAGGATGTGGGCAGCTCAAATGCAGGTTGTAATCTGTAAAATAATGGGTTTACTTGTTTATTTAATTGTATTTTTTTCCCACATGCAGCTTTTCCCAGTTCCTCTCCAGACTCTTTCTAAGAAGATTGTACAGTCCAGGACCAATAGTACCTTAGTTGGAGTCTTTGCCATTATCCTGGTTTTTCTATCTGCCTTTGTCAACATGGTATGTCCATTAATTCCTTTTGATTACCTCAGTTCTGCATGGTTTTCTTATTGGTGCTCTGCATCATTATGACCCTAAACCCACTGAGTTTTATGTGATCCTGCCCAGTGCTTACAACATCTGAGGTCAATTCCCTTTGTTTTTTGAGCACAGAAAAGAAACAGGAGCCCAACAGCTGCATCCCCACAGCCCATTATATGCCTGGCACTGATTTGTGCCCAGGTCCTTTTCTGATTCTTTAAATGCTTCTGCTCCAAGTACAGAAGCCAACCTGAGGCATATCCCTGCGGGAAGGGCTGGCAGCATGAGGCTGATGCAATAATTTACCTCCCACCACACGGAGTGGGACGAAAGTGTTGCGTGGGCTTCGTGCCAGCCTCTGCACGGTGCTGCATCTGCTCCAAGTGCAGGGATCACCTAATGGGGATGGTGACAACTTTGCTCTGAGTTGCACTTTTGGGACTGAGGTGGTCTGGCTGTGCTGATTTCAGGCTCGGAGAAAGACGGGCTGTTCTCTGGGGCCCTGCAGCTGCTGGCTTCTCACTTCTACAAATGGCTTTAAGTCTGAATGTCTTTTAAGGAAACCACTTTAATATTCCCTACTCTGCGTACATCTCTTTCATTTTTCAAGACAAAGGGAAAGAGCAGGTGAAATGGGCCTGGGTTTAAGCTCTGAGCTTGAAGGTAGCTACAAAGACTTCACATGGCCCTCTGCTCCTCTCAGCTCTGGCCCCATCTGGGGCAGTGCTGACTTGCACTGGCATGGAGAGGCTTGAACACCTGAAAATTAGACCACTGATTGCTCTTGCCTCAGCATCCCTATATACACAGCAAAGATTTAGGAACAATTCTATGCTCTGTTGAGCTACTTGAATGGGAGGCACAGGTGGCATTGGCCCCCTCACTGCCTTCCCCCATAGTCACCTGCAAAGAGCTGGTGTGGGCTGCTGAGCACCATGCAGAAATTAGAGCTCAGGTTTTTTGCATAATGTGTGATTCTTTGCATTCATGAACTGCTTAGTGTGAACATCAGCAAAATGGACAAACAGAGCAGCACAGGGAGGAGATCAGAATGGGCCTCTGCTGCTTCCTCAACATAACAAAGCCTTTAAACCTTGCTGCTGAAGTCTTCCCGATAGAAAGACCCCCAGCAGAAGCTTTAGACATGGCAGGGGAAAGTTATCAGCTCAGAAATTCCCATCAGCAGAAAGAGAGCAACAGAGCAGGGCCCTGCCACAGACAGCAGGATATTTTTGTATGTATAATATCTACAGCCCCTCTGCCTGTGAACCTCCCAACATAAAGTTGTATCTAAAGTTAAGCATGCTTTGTGGAGTGCACAGCCTGGATTTTGTTAATTAACATTTTGGGGGAGAAAAAAACGTAGTCATTGCACGTGCATTAAAACATAAGCTGATGATTTCATGTTGCATATTTTACACATTGCTACAGCCACTTCCAAGGGGTTTTTTTAATTGATATAAGCTATTTTGTTTTCCTTGTCTGTGCCATGGAGCTTAATACCATCTTTTTTTCCAGTTCATGTGCAGCACTGTGGACCTTGCCAGCTGCATGGCTGCTGAATACAACGTCACTCCTGACCGAGTGGACATTTGCCTTATCAGCAACCTGACTTCCAACTACAGCCTGGGCACGTTGAAGGGATTCTGTGACAGTCCTTTGCCCAACTGCAACTTTCCAGAGGTATTATGGAAAAATGGGTTTCAGAGGGTGGTCTGTATGATATGTATAAAACCTGCATGGTAAATCTCAGTGATTCTGAGGAAAGCAATTTGCTCCTGACTGGCATTGTAGAACTGGCACAGGCTACTACACTCAAACTTTAGTGTCTGAAGTTATTATCATGAGTCCACATTAATGTTTAAGATTCTTCAGGGCTGAATAATCAGTAGGCTTTTATAATTGTTGGATCCTGCCTGTAGCAGGAGAAATGGCCTTTCTCCATGAGGTCCATAATGGCATGAAGAGCTGCAAGTCATTTCAAAGGAGTTTGTGGATGTTCAGTTTTACTTGAAAATCAGTTCCCTGAAAATCAGTGTCTATTCATAGACACTTCTCTCCATTGTTTTAAGTTCTGATGAAACACTTTTCTTATATATTCTTTCAAAATGTATAGTAGGTACTGGCCTCAGACAGGTTAGCAGCCCAGAAAGTGGTCTGCTTCAATTTGCAAATGCAATTCCTACCTCTTCAGAGCATCTCATTAAAAAAAAGGAATGCTTCTAATGGGAAGGAAAGCAAAAAAAAATCAACAAACAAACAACTCAACCCCAATAAGTTTTACACACTGGTAGAATACTTTGCCCCCCAAAAAATTCTTTTTGCATAGCTATTCAAGATCCTTCTCTGAGTTTTTAGATCATGGCTGCTACATGTGTTGTCTACTGGAAATTGAAAAGGGAAAAAAATCTGTTTAGGGTGGGGACAGAATTTATGTAAAGGTCATCTGGGTCTGTGGGGACCTGACAGATTTATGGCAGATCTGTTATCATCCAGATGCCCAAGTGTCCCACTGAACATATTTCCATTTAACCTCACAGGAATGTGGTCCATATTTGATTCAGTGTGGTTTCTGAGCCCACCATTACTGTGACTTTCAAATTTGCAGAGGCTTTAGTGCATCTGCAGAAAGAGCCAAGTGCAAAACCTGGCACAGCGGAGAACTAGAAACAGCCTGTGCCCATCATGAACTTGTAAGGAGTGTTGGTTCAGGACAGAGAGGGGTTCTAAGTCATTGCATGCTGGGGTTGCTATGGCAGCCTCGAGTCAGGTCCTGCCAGTCAGTGGGGTAAGGAGTGAGGAGTCCCTCCCCTGTGCTCTGCAGGGCACGTGTTGGATCTCATACGGGTGTTGCCTCTTGCTCCCCATGTTCAGGAGATTGTGGGATCCTACCCTCAGTCACAGGGAACATCCACCCATTCTCTAGAAACTGAAGAGTCAAGTACAAGCTTTACAAATTATTTTCTCTAATTTATTATATCAGCAATGACTATTAATAAATGAGCTCAGAACATAAGCATATTTCTACTTCAGCTAGGGCTTGCTTTTAACTGAAAGGATGGATTGCCTAAGGCATATGATACAGGGGGTTTTTTGCCAGAAATAGGCCTGTCCAGACAGTGTGGAAGCTTAAATCTTCACAGATTTGATAGCAGGAAGGTGGTGAGCTGGATAACATGCCTCTCTTCATTTTACATTCATGATGTCTTTCCCAGGAGTCATAAATGGCACCCTCAGTCTGCAATCACATTTGAGAGCATTGGCATGGTAAACACTCAGCTCTCTGGTTGGCAGAAGCTGCTGCCCCACCAGGTGTGGCAGAGGTTCTCCAGTACCACACATGTGCACATCTGAAACTGCTGGCAGGAAAAAGGATCATGGTGATGGGCATCAGGGTCTTTGTCCAGCCTGTTTCCTGCCAATGGAGTCAGTGTGTCACCTCAGCAGTGACAGGACTTTCCTGTTGGCCTCAAGTGGGTATCTGTCCTGGTGTGTCAATTGCTAATAACACTTGGTCCTGGGTGCTGTACAGATACACAAATTCAAGTCCAGAATTTGGCCTTAAAGTACAAACTATTCCAGCATAACTGGGTGATTCTTCCTGCGGATTCAGTGCCCGTGTCCAGGGCAAACCTTCGTCACGACCTTGGGGATGTACAGCTGCGAGCCCTGTGCTCTTCAGTGGAAAGCACATAACACCTGTAGCATGGGAGAATCCCACAGACAGCCCCAGATTTACATGTTTCTTCAGCTCAACTACATAACTCCCAATCCCTTTCTATCCCTCTGTTTAGTTTCCTTTGTTTTCAGTTTTGATTTATCCAGATGACACTCATCTCTCTTCTGGTTTTTTTTTCCCCTTTTTGTCTTTATACAGTACTTTACCTACAGTGTCTTATTGAGTCTCCTGGCCTGCTCTGTGTTCCTTCAGATCAGCTGCATTGGAAAATTGATCCTTATGTTAATCATTGAATTTATATATGTTCTCATTGTGGAAGTGCCAGGGGTCAACCTTTTTGACAATGCAGATCTCCTGGTTACAGCTAACACCTAGTAAGTGCCTTTCACTTCTGAAATCTTCATTTCTTTCACCCAGTGATTTCAGTGTGGCATTAAGTGGATGGGAGTGCCAAGGCTGTGGTGCAAGCAAGAGAAGGGTGTGGTACCAGAGAGGGCATGGCTGTAAGCTAAAGGCTTTGCCAGTGCTACTCTCCACCTCTGAAGAGCTGGAGAGTACTGTTCCCTTTAAGATCTTTTTAATGTGGGACTTGACTAATGAACTATCTAATAATAACAGAATGTTACTGGAATCAGAGTGGATCTGTATTTCCTTTTTTCCAGAAATTGGGAGCTGTAGTTAGTCATTCTTACTTCTTCTGGTATTACAGTCCCAGTATAGAAATGTCATTTCCCAAAAAAGAAAAAAAAAGTCCTCCAACAAACTTGAGTTGGCTCAGGGATGTGATAATAAACCACCACGATATATCAAACCCAGCTTGGGGTGGTGTAATGGTGGTGTTTGATGTTTGGCCAGTGATCTCCTGCCAGTTGCTGCTGGACACATATCTGCATTAGAAAAGCCATTGTCACAGCTGGGCTCAGCACAGTTCCCAGCAGAAGGACCTGGGGCTAAGTGGGAGTAGACAGTTGCCCTTTTACTTACAAAAGGTAGTTTGTGATCAGCAGGTCACACATTAATCATGGTGGCAGCCTCCTTCCACTGACATGGTTACCCCTCTGCTGAAGGTCACACCAGGGAGGGAAGTTTGGCACATCCACAGACACGCCCTGCTCCACAAGTTTTGTTTCTTGCTGGGAGTTGTGTTGTTGTGTTAACTCCTTGTTTTGATCATTTCCCCTTGTAGGCAACAATTGTACTTGAATGTGAGTCAATCAAATTATGCCAGTTTAGGTGAACTATTTGTCAAGGATGATTGCTGTTGTTGCTCCTGCCTTGGACAGGAGGGTGGTTGAGAAGATTCCCATGGCCCTTCCCAGTGTTATCTTGGGTATTATGAAATGGTTTGTGTAGTTGCTCAACTTTCTTGTTGGTCATTAACCCTTTCAAGCCAGATGCACCTGGTTACTTCTGTCCTTCACATGAATATTCCATGATTCTGTGATTCCTGTGTGCCCAATTAATGGATGTGTAGCATTTGTTGCCATTGACAGTAATCACTTAAGTTATTTTTTCACTCAAGTGAAAGAAATTAGGTAGGAAACCCCATGGAGCTTTCTGTGGGGAGGTGTAGGGAGAAAGAGGTTTCCTTCCTTTTTATTGAGATGTTATGTGTTCCATCAGCAGAAGCTATTTAGCATTTTCTAACACAATTAGTGAAAAAAAAGCATTTTATATCTCAAAATATAATTTCATTCTTGTAATTCAAGCACTAAGCGAAATTACAGCACTTGGAAGTATAATTTACATCACTTCACAATCAAAATGTCAGTAATAAAGTGGAGAAGGTTAGCATGTTTTCCCAGAAATAGCTTTCTGTGATGCTGTATTATCTCTCACTAAATGGTATTTGTGTCATGGTTTAACCCCAGCTGCAACTCAGTCCCACACAGCCACTCGCTCGCTGCCCTGCGGTGGGGTGGGGGAGAGAACCGGAAGGGTAAAAGTGAGAAAACTTGTGGGTTGAGATAAAGACATTTGAATGGGACAGAAAAGAGAGAAAATAATAATAATGGTAATAATGATGATGATAATAATAAAATAGAATAGACAAAACAAGTAATGGACAATGCAGCTTCTCCCCACTTGCTGACCGATGCCCAGGCAGTTCCTGAGCAGCAGCCCCTGGCCAGATTTCCCCCTAGTTCACATGCTGAGCATGATGCCATATGGTATGTATGGAATATCCCTTTGGCCAGTCAGTGGCAGCCGTCCCAGCTCTGTCCCCTCCAAACATCCTGTGCCCCTCCAGCCTGGTGGGCCTTGAGAAGCTGGAAAGCCCTTGACTTAGTATCAACACTATTTAGCAACACTTAGGACATCACTGTGTTATCAACATTATTCTCATACTGAATCCAAAGCACAGCATTACACCAGCTAGAAAGAAATTTAACTCTGTTCCAGTGGAAACCAGGACACTTTGTTTTGTCCAAAAAGCTCCTTGGATGGCTATTTATTGCCCCAGTATCTGGCAGCCCCTTTGTGTGTTGTGGGAAATGGGAGCTCAGCATGTAGCACATAGTTCAGAGATGGACCTTATTGTCCAGCTGATACTAAAAAAAAAAAAAGGCCACCATGACCTCATACTACTTTAATTGGGTGCCCATTGTAGCTACATAATTACTGTCTGCTCTGCAGCCCATTATGGTACTCTGACTAATTAGAAGTGATGCAGATGTCACTTCACACTTCTGTGTACAAACCAACCCAGCAAGCAACCAGCTAAAAGGCTGATTATAGCACGTTGGGACTTGCTAGACTTGACTGCAGGGACACACCACAGTGGTGACACGTGAAGTGTAACTGGATGCATAGAGATGTTGTCATGTTACCTTTTCCCTATGCAGAAGATAAAATTATTGTGTTGGTTTTAAAGCTGTGATGGACCACTGTGGTCTTCTAAGTTGAGTTCCTGCACAGTGAAGCCCCAAGAGCTTTGCCCAGTGATTTGTTCATCAAGCCCATCATTTCTGTTCTAGCTGTGCTTTGTGATTTAGAGAGCTGTCTGTCTTTGCCATCGTGGCTGTGAGATGTGAGATGTTGCTGTCCTATGGGAGCTGTCCCCAGAATGAACTGCCTTTCCTGCTAAAAATGTGCACTTAACTTGAGCAGGAGTGTGTTTAGCAAGCTTCTCTCTGTTACCTTCCAGTAATTAAAGAGCCATCTGCTACTGGAAATGTCTGTTCCATGGGGGAGCAACCTACCAATGTAACACCAGTCTTGCTTGCACTGGGCATCTTCAGTTATCCAAAATGTCATTGTAAATACTGGATTTGTTGCGTTTCATGGTCTCTGCTGAAGATTTTAGAGCACAGTGAACTGGCAGTCCCAGTACTAAGGGTCTGATCTGCCATGCTCCCGTGATAAGACAGAGTGATAATGGGGAGCAGTGAGTCATCCTAGTCTAGGTAGTGATTTAGGGGAGCAGGGGAATCATGCTGCATGTGGGAAGTGTCTCCAGCTCCAACTAGATCCAGCCTTTAATGTGGGAGCCCCCAGGCATTTCAAACTGGGTCTGTGTCCAAGCACACATTTGCTGGATCTGGCCAAGAGGCCATGCAATAGGCTGTGTGCAAGAAAACAGTGGGGTGCATAATCCACGTCAGAAGAAATTACATGCTCAGAACTGCAGAAAACATCTCAGAACAAACAGGGTTAGAGAGTCACTATGCTTTTATTTTTGGATGTTATGCCCAGTTAGGCCCCCTCGGCTATTTTGATTTTGATGATTTCTATCTCTGGTTCTGAGGTTCCCATCAATCCCAGAAAACTGTGGCCTGAAGCTCTCTAAAGAGCTGTGAGATTCTTAAGCTAAACATATATCATGTTAGTAGCCTGCAAAGTTCCAACTGCATCAATGACAGTACAGTAATTTTACCACTGATCTCCTTCTTTCCATTTAAATGGTGTTTTAAAAGATGCTTCTACGTGGTTCGCAGCCACCTAATACTCCACCCACACTCGAGAAGAAACACAGCAGCATTAAGCAATCAATCAAGAGCTCAGACAGCTGCTACCTACCAGAAAGCTCCATTCCATCCTTTCATTGTCAAAAAGCACACCCTCCATCTTCCCCAGAAGCTCTGCTTCATGCAAGTACTTTGCAGTGTAGTGAATAGTAATAGGAATGTGCACGTGTGTGTGGTACCCAGAGCTGGGCACAACACTGATGGTGAGGAACTTGCAGAAGAAAGGAGCAGGATTAGAGTTAAAGGAATTAAACACATCTCCCTGCCAGAATAAATGGAGAAGAGAGGAGCTATCCCTCACAAGATATTAGCCCAAAGCTTTCTTCCTTAGGTCAGATTTTCCAGTCTGACCCAATGAAGTAGTGATGGATGCACAGGCATTTGCCAAGCATCCCACACTGATATTAAAATCCCAAATGATTTTTTCACTGTTAATGCTTCTTAGATATTTTAATCACATTAACCATGTCGCACCATCACTGTGGATTTTTGAGTGTAGCTCACTCAGAAGTCCGTTTTTCTCCTCCCCCTCCCATCTTTTAGTAGTTCTGTGCTTTAAAAGGGCTGTAGCCCCACACAGTGTTAGAGGTGCCACACTGCAGAGGTGCTGTGCAATGACTGCAGAAGGGCGAGTGCTGCAGGGAGTCACTCTCCTAACCTCGTGTTTGTGCTTTTTTTCAGTGTGTCTGCAAATAATACATCATCATGGTGAGTCACTTTGGCATGAAATGTTTTTATGAGGTTTTGTTGGTAGGTATTTTCTGTTCACAAGGTGCAATATCAGCATGTTAACTCACCAGCAGTGTCTGGTATTTGACTGTGCATTGCTGTGAGCTGGTACAGCACAGTGCAAATGACCTAAGTGGGCTGAGTATTGCCCTTTTTTGTGCATAGCTACTCTCAGAGCATCCTCTTTCCTGTGGGACTTATGTCAGCTTTCTCTGTAGAGCATCTCGTAGCACTTATTTGTAATACAAGTCAAAGCTGGGAGGCTGGGGAGGCCAGTGCAGGGGAGACAGTGAGGAGCTGTCAGCATTTCAGTGTTGACACACGGAGAGTGTGTATGACCATTCTCTGAAAAGTGGCTTTTGTATTGATGATAACCCTTTCTAAGAAGTTGGATTACATTTCCAATTTCCAAGTCCTCTTTTGAAACCGGCACCCATGAGCCAAAGTTCCCAATTTTTTGCAGGTACTGTTTGTCCCTTTACCAACAGGGGCTTTGAGGGGAAAGAAAAATAGCCTTTTCTTGAGACTGGTTAGCCTTGAAATGGGAACCACAGAGCGTGGCAAAGCTGTGTTCCTCTACTAACTGGGAATTTCTGCCCTTTCCTTGGCTGCAGCTCCCCAGTGATGACACGAGTGGCGCTGAAGATTGTGACCCCTGTCATCATTACTGTCTTTGTCCTGGCACTGTATTTGCATGCCCAGCAAGTGGAATCCACTGCAAGGCTTGATTTTCTCTGGAAGCTTCAGGTTAGTGGGTGTTGGCTGTGTTGGAGGATCACACAGTCACTGGCATTAATATAAAACTACTGAGCTATTCACTATAGAGTTGAGAAGTGCTATAAAGTGCCTTAGAATTTAATCTGGGTCTGGTTTATAACTGGGCATGCTAATAATGCTGTGCTCTTCCTTGGTACTTTGCATACTCTGAGCTTCTTATCCCAGTTATTTACTTCAACCCTTTGTTTCCTTGTAAATGCACTTTGGATGGTCCCCACGGTAAAGGTTATAGATCTGAAGGTTGAGATTAATGAATTTGGGCAACTAAGCTGTTACTGCTGCAGAAACCTGTAATATAACACAATTTGTAAATATGGGAAGCTCATATTCACTGCTGAATTGCTTCACAGAGTTCAGTGAGCTTTAGTTTGCTGTGTTCAGGGGTGTGAAAGATTCACATTTGCATTTTCATTCATTTCCTCTTAAGCAGTGGGAACTGGCTCAATGTCCAGCCTTCATTAGCCCCTGGGCAGCAGCACTGGATAACCAACACACTGTGGATAATGCCACACTGTGCTCCTGTCCCTGGGTTCACTGTTAATGTTTTCACTGCTTGTGCCCACGAGTGATGCTGGGGGTGGGGAGCCACAGGACTGCAGGTTTTGTATAGATTTTTTACCTTCTGGGTGACAGAACATCATTCTAATTATAGGTCTTTGTGGTTTGAGTACTAGGCACTGAGGGAGCAACAATTAATTAAAGCTCTTTGGGAAGCAGATAAACGTTGTTATCCTCATTTATAAATGGTAAAACAATGGAAGGGGTGAGCCAAGTGATTACCCAGTTCAGGGCCCAGAAATACAACAATGCTGGATTCTGGCATTATTCTGTGCCTGCTTTTACATACATGTGTGCACATGAAGAGATGGACCATCTTGCACCACAAAACACAAGTTTCTGTATCTCCCTGGTTCTGCCCTCCTGTGCAGCTTCCCCTCTTCCTCTGTTTCTGTCCTCCCCGCAAGTTCAATTTCAGCTTTTTTACCCTTCCCACAGCAGTTACCAAAAGAGTAATAAGCACTGTCTGTCCCTCCTAAACCAGGCCACTGAAGAGAAAGAAGAAATGGAGGAGCTGCAGGCCTATAACAGACGCCTCCTCCACAACATTTTGCCGAAGGATGTGGCAGCCCATTTCTTGGCTCAGGAGCGGCGAAATGATGAACTGTACTACCAGTCCTGTGAGTGTGTGGCTGTCATGTTCGCCTCCATAAGCAACTTCTCCGAGTTTTACGTGGAGCTGGAAGCCAACAACGAAGGGGTGGAGTGTCTGAGGCTGCTCAATGAGATCATTGCTGATTTTGACGAAGTAAGTCACAGAAAATCTGGGTGGATGGAGCGAACTGAATCAATGAGTTTAGTTGGGCTTTGCTGAGCTCCTGAAGAAAGGTGGTTTATCAAATCCTTGTGCCACACTTGCCATCTCCTTGCTCTAGAAGTCTTTAGTTTTATTTTTTTTTCCACATTAAAATCCCCTTTATTCCCTTGTTGCTCCTCCAAATATCTAATCCCCATTTTTTCCTATACCTTCAGTAGTGGAGGCTCTGTCCAGTACTTTGTAGTTCTTGTACCAAGGCAAGGCATGTGGCAAGGACGTTACCAGCATCTCTGTGTTTGTCAAGGTTTATTTGCTTCTTTTGCTTTTGTGAAACAGATAATAAGTGAGGACCAATTTCGGCAGCTGGAGAAGATCAAGACCATTGGCAGTACCTACATGGCAGCATCAGGCCTCAACGACTCCACTTATGACAAGGAAGGGAAGACACATATCAAAGCTCTGGCTGATTTTGCCATGAGGTTAATGGACCAAATGAAATACATTAATGAACATTCATTCAACAACTTCCAGATGAAGATAGGTAATGTCTCTGTGTTCACAGGATTCTGTGTAGGCAGTAGTCATTCTCAGCTGGGGGTTTTACGGAGAGTAAAAACCAGAGATCTTACCTTAGCTGTACAGTGATGTGAATTGTCTTGTGCCTGGTGACCACTTTGACCTCTATGCAACATCACAGCAGGTTTTTTAGGGTATAGCATATTACTGAAGCTCCCAGGAGAATTAGGAGCAGTTAGGAAGCTGGCCTTGGTGCAGAGTAGCTCTTACTGCAGCAGAGTCTCATGTGGTGGTTGAGCTCATTTCTGCCTGTAATGTCCATCCTGCCCACACCCCCCATGGTTCCAGCTCTGCCATTCTTGGATATTAAACTTTCAAGTCAGGGAATAAAAAGAAAAAAAAAAGGAGAAAAAATGTGAGGATGTCAAGTGTGGAGTTTGTTCTGGAAGGCAGCCGGGCTGCTGCCTCGCAGGCCCTCAGCATTGCAGCAGGTGATTTCCAGGTGAGCTGTTTGCTTGTTAGCCAGATGGAAAATAAACCTCATCCTGTTACTTGGTGCTGGAAAGTAGCTCTGGATTGAGCAGATCCAGCCTGAGTCAGGTAGGCATAATGAATCTAAGAAGCTAACTTTTTTTTAAACATTTCTTTCCCCACAGTTTTGCTGTAGCTTTATATGTCAGGGTAAAGCAAAACTAGAACCGATGAACCCCAAGGATGTTTTTTTATTGTCTGAATAATAACTTGCCTCATGCTTCATGAGGATCTGAGTGGATTTCTCCTCTCCTTCCAGGCCTCAATATTGGTCCTGTTGTAGCTGGGGTGATAGGAGCCCGCAAACCCCAGTATGACATCTGGGGCAACACAGTGAATGTAGCCAGCCGAATGGACAGCACAGGTGTGCCCGACAGGATTCAGGTAAGGCATCCCCTGGAAAACCTACACAGCCAGCCCTGTGTCACCTACGTGTTCTGAAACTTAGTTAGAATTGGAATTTCAGTTTCATTTTACTCCTTTATGCCATATGTTTACTTAAACATAACTGAAAGAAAAGCCACCTAAGGAATGCTGGTGTTGCAACTTTAGCCAAAAACTATATACGTA
>JAWWLV010000183.1:10876638-10888838 GCA_035041135.1 Platyrinchus mystaceus
TTTACTTAAACATAACTGAAAGAAAAGCCACCTAAGGAATGCTGGTGTTGCAACTTTAGCCAAAAACTATATACGTATTTCTGTACTTCACTTTACTGCTCACAATGCCATGTGTAGTATGAAGCCATCAAGGGTCCAGGCATCAGGAGGATGGGGATACATAACTAAAGAGGATGGTTTAAGGGGTTAATGGAAATGCCTGGTAATCACAAATCTCCTTGGCCTTCAGACATGACCTTTCTAGTGATTCAGTTCCCCTGTCCTGCTTTTGCTGAGCCAATGTCCACAGTAACAGTGTCATTCCTTGGGAAAGTATTGAAGGGTTATAAAAATAGAGTAACTAACTGATGTAAAACCCAGGAGGGGCAGCCACGCTATTTCTGTGACTGTCAGTTAACTGGATTGGTATTTATGCAACACTCTTTAAGCTTCCCTACGAGATGGTCTATGGACAATTTTCATTCTACTTAAGCAAATCAGCCCACCAAATCAGCAACAATAGGAAGCCAGAAATGGAAATACTTAAAGCCACCTGGAAAAGGGTGAGAAAATACACTGTAACAATTAAATAAATATCATCTCAGGAAATCTGGTGTTTAAGCTTCTATTATTCTGCAGTACAAGGGATTGTTTTTGACTGGCATCTGCAAAGAAAATTTGGATGCTGGCTAGAGTATTCCAATCAGTCTGCCCCATTGCCCAAGACCTTCATAAAAACAATCCCCTGACTCCTTCTAAGCTGTACATCCATTGTGTAATTTCTAGCTCATTTTTTAGGACTTTTTAATAAGTTTAACTTGTTTGCCTACTACCACACCAGTCATATAATCAATGCACCTGAGTAGACTGAACTGACTGGTGTCTTTTTAAACAAACATGTGACTCATTTGTTTCATTTTATCCTGTGACTTCCTTGAAAAATGTAGTTCCCTCCAGCTGTGTACCATGTGAGACTTCTATTGTTTCTCAGGTTCTAAAGGTTGTGTTGCTTCAGCAACTTGTGCCAACCTTTTAGTCAGGGATTGCTACGCAAACATCAATTGCCTTAGAAACAAAATAGTTGATCCTTCTTTCATTTCATCCATGGATTACTCCAAGAGCAAATGAAAAGACTGTATGGAAGACATGGCAAGCATCTGTTTACTCTTGTTTATTTTGCAGGTAACCACGGACATGTACCAGGTTTTAGCAGCCAACAACTATCAGCTGGAATATCGAGGGGTCATAAAGGTCAAAGGCAAAGGAGAAATGACCACCTACTTTCTAAATGAAGGGCCTCCCATTAGTTAGCACTGACTGCAGCGTCACACAAAGACAGATTTTGCATTACACAGGATTGTGAATTGGAGAAGAATCATTTTTGTGGCAGTGAAGCTGAAGACGTGGCACAGTCAAGACTTCACACCGTGACTCTAGAGCTGGTATCAGCAAACTCTTTGGCCTCCCATCACAAAAGGCAAGTGAAAGAAACCACCTTGGAGTTGCTCCTGGCTGAGTGCTGTCGACCAAAGATGTGTACTACAGAGTTCACAGATAAGATATGAATTCAGAATTTTTTAAAAAGGCTGCTACCACAGGATGACATAAGAAGCTATTTAAGTATTTATTGATGCAACACAACATTTACTTGGTTGAAGGAATGTATGATTCACTACAAAGCATTATTTTGGAATGGATTTGCACTCCCATAATGTTTCCATCCCATACTGCCAGCTATTTGAAGTGTACCACTGTGCTTTTATTAGCTGTTTTGAATGGGCTTTCAAAACTGACACCCACTGTTGCAGCACACAAAAAGGCCTTTTAGAAGGGCATTGGTAATGTTTTAAGTGTGAAAAGACATTACAGCCTTCGCCCCCCCTTTTCCCTTCTTCTCCATGGCTAAATGACTGCTCTTCTGAGTGGGGCTGGCACACCTGACCAAGGGGAAGATCAAGATAAAGGAAGATGGCTCTACAACCATATTTATTAAAAAGTCGTCTGTGCTCTTCTTTGGTATCTATCAGTTTACATGGGAAAGACTAGATGTAAACAAGAGACATTTTGGGGGGGGGAGCTCCCCTGAAATTTGTTGTGGGTTTTTTTGTATTTTTTATTTTGTAATATTGAAAACATGGAGATCTAACAGATATACCAAATTCTATATTTTGTAAATTATATATAAATTAGAAGGCAGGCTGTCCACACCAAGGTGTGGGGGGAGGTGTATATAACCTGTAGACTTTTGTGTAATTTTTTTCTGCATAATACTCTGAACACAGACTTGGCAGTTTTCAGATTATCACTATACAATCAACCAACAACAAACAGGTGAGTTTCCAGGCTGAATCAGATGCATTCTAAAATGAAAATCCAGAAAAATCTGCAACCTCAAAGAAGAGGAAAAAACCCACGGTAGTCACACAGTTGTTCCATGCAGCGTTCAAGCGGAGGGTGGCGGCTTCCCAATGGAACCAGGACCTTTGAGTTTTAGCTACTGAAACTGTATCAAACATGTCAATAAGAGCTCTGACCGAATCTTCTAACTCTTAATAGGAGCTCTTATGAGGAGAAAAAAAAAAAAAAAAAAAAACAAACCTCATTTGAACTTTAAAAAAATTATTTTTCATAGATGGTCTTACCAGAATCCTGCTGATCTGATACTGTAACTGCCATTTGACACTACAAGGAACTGTGTGCTGCAGCATCGAGTAGACTTTCTTGTAGTAAGCACTTATTTAAACTGTCATAGATTTTCCATTTTCAGTAATTAGGTGATCTTCAAAAAAGATTATGATGGCAAGGGTGTATATGAGGTGGTCGACCTTAAAATACAGTGCCATTGATACTGTGTTGGGCATCACTAGTGGGGGGGTTTATGAATAGTTCACTGTTATCATTTATGTACCTTTTCTAACTGTTAAAGAAAAATCCCTTGATATTTTATTAAAAAAAGAAAATAATTTTAAAAAGCTATATTTTTTATATTCTATGAGGGTAAAGTTTTGATATTGAATTTGGCTAGCACTAAAAATTACTCCAATCTTTTGACATTTAATAAAGTTCTTTTCCACTCTTCTCAGGGCAGAATTATTGTAGTACTAACAGCTTAATGATTGCACTATGGTGGTGGTGGTTTATTTTTTCCTACTTGACAATGAGATTAAGTGAAAATCCATGGGCCTGTCTTAATTAATTTGCTATATTGCCAAGCATGACCTGAACATTAAGCCATTTAAACATGAGCTTAAATGGCATCGCCCCTTTCCTTCTCCCTTCCACTAGGAAACATCTCTAAAAAGTATAGTATATTGACTTCTGTAAAACTGCCAAGTCTGCCCTTGTACTATACTTTTGCTCCTTTACATCTTTCCTGGTTTGCAAAATACTTAAGTTGCATCACGCTGTTATGCCTTTCTCCCCCTTCTCCATCTTCCATCCCTCTTGCCCCCTCACTGAGTTTCATTACCTTCATGCCATACACTCGGTTTTAGGTTTGCTTTTTGCTTTCCAAAAGTCTGCAGTCTTCTTAACTTTTGATTCATCTTATGAAGTTGTGTTGTCAATGAAATTTCAAGTCCCCAGTATCTCTAGCTGTGATTGTTGACAGTGTGTCATGATCATTTCAAGGGGTATTCACACACTCTTTACTCTGGATCTTGCAAAAATGGATACAGTTATGATTTCCCATGGAAATTGAAATCTATTTAAGTAATTTAACTATATTAAACACTGTTTCACTGGTTAAGTGTCTCTGTTTTATTTTAGCTGCATCTGGCTAGAGAGGAGATCAGACGTGAGTTGTGTCAGATACTGGATCTGCAAATAGAAATACCCAGTTCCTGTCTCACAGTGATGGGGGGGCCCTGTGGACCACCCTGGAACTATGCATTGCCCAGTTACAGACCCCCAAGGGCTGGGCTGCACCAGCAAACATCCCTTGGGTCCTTCTTGTGCACCCACTTGCCTTGGAATGTTAATCTCAGGAGAGCTGACAAAGCCTCGCTGTGGCACTGTGGTTAAATATGCTGGTATAACCGAATAGCTTAAAACTGTGTGTGTGTGCCCTATTAAAAAAATAATTGTATTTTTAAAAAGTTTTAAAAGTACATCACCTTTGCCAAAGAATTCCCCAGGTAGGTACTTTGGTGCTGGCCCTCTCAAGGACAACTGGAAGGAGGCAGCAGTGTCTGCCAATGCAACATTTTCAACCCTTACAGGTAAAAGAAAATGCTACATGTAACTGTACCAATTAACAGAGGCCTGAAGTGTAACTGAGAAACAAAGCTCTGCAGCTTTCAGCTGACTTTTTTTCCTTGAGAAGACATTACACAGGCAACTAAGAACCAAATTACTTACAATCTGTTACTGGTTAGAAGGGGTTTTATGAGTGTACTGAGAACACAGCTGCAGTAACAAAAACCCATGAAGTATTTAACGTATCAGCCTTTAAGAAAGCTAGTGAAAAACTATTTAATACTTTCTGTGCTCTCCTACATAATCATACAAACAGCAGTTCAGGACATTATCTGATGTAAGCATGATTTTTTAACTATCTGGAAAAGGGTATTGCCCAGGGAAGGGAAGGCAGGAGCCTCCAGTGCTGTGTCCTCTCATTTCAATTAATGTACGCATTGAATAGATGAAAAGTTTTCCCCAAATGCATCTTTTTCCCATCCAAAAAGCATTTTGATGAATTTTAAGGTGTTTAGCCACTTCTCCCCAGCACAGAGCTGGCTGCAACTATCTGCCTGCACATAATAAAATGACACATTTAGGATGCAACCAATTTCTTACAAGTGTGTCCTACTCCGCAAATATCCCTGGCCTTGCTGTTTGTGCGTTAACACAATGTACATGGACAGCATCATCTGGCCAAAAGCAATGCCCAGAGGCAAATATTTTCCTTCTGTTAAGTTTCCCAACTGCTGCTCAGGGCACCATCACTTCTAGACTGAAGTTTGGAGCATGGCCTGGAGAGACAGTTTGGGATGCTGCTGGGAAAGGGGCAGCTCAGCTGATCTAAGCTGAAAAATCACGATTTCCATGCTCTTGACCCACTCTGTCCAAGGCTTTTCAATTGAAGGGGCAAGAAGGCCTTGGGGAGTGGGGGAGGGAGGAGTAAGAAAATTGAATTTCAGGCAGGATGGCGGGCAGCAGCAGCAGCATTTTCCTGTCATCTGGCAGCCAGACAGCTTTCTGTAAAAAGCAGGGTTATATTTTTTAATTTCTGTCTCTGAGCACTTCTCAGTCCCCCCTGTCCTGCTCTGCCCTGGCCCTTGGGTGCAGCACTGGTGAGGCAGCCGAGCTGTTGGTGCCAGCCCTGTCCCCGTGGCTCCTGCTGGGTGGGTGGGTGGGTGCCACAGCGAGGCAGTGGGTGGCAGGTGGGAGCTGCAGCAGTGGCGAGTCCAGCACTGACACACTTGGAGGTGCTGCTGGTGCAGCACAGCACAGGCATTTCAATAAAACGCTGCACAGGAGATGGCTAGAGAAAGAGAACTTCCCTGTAAGCAGCTGGCTCCTGAGATCTTTTCCTTCAACAGAATTTCAGATGCAAATAACTATTGCCCTCTACTGGAAACAGACTTGTGGAGCCTCAACCCGGCACTGCAGGATCAGTCCAAGAGACACAAAACCCCTTCCACCACGGGGAAAGGGAGAGCACATCACAACCTACAGGCCATTCCTTCCAAAGTAATTGATTATACACAAACTATCAAAGGCCAATTTATAGATAAGCAAAAAATAATCATCCCAGGGTGTGGTGTCATCATCCAACCCCTCACCACCACCCTGGCAGCACAGCAGTCAGCTGTGCAAACAAGGCCCTTCCATACCTGCTGCTGCTTCTCCCACCCTCTCTCTCATGGTGTTTCCGCAGCAGCTCCAGCACAAGAACACGGAACACGGTCTCCTCCTTTGCTTTGGAGTGTTGGCTGGTGCCTGACAACTCTGGAGTGCTCAGTGTACAGGGTGGGGGACACTCCTACAGTGTTTCACACTTTCCCAGTGCAAGCTGAGCTGGAAGTCCAGCTGAGCTGGAAGCTCTGCAGCCCATACCAGTGCCAGGTCGTACAGGGCCTGTACAGCCCCCACTACACATTCCTTAAACCTACTGAACATGTACTTGTCACCTACCTGTCTCAGGAGGCTTTGCCTCTGGGGAAGGAAGAAAGAAACGTTATCCAGGAAAACAAATATTCTGTAAATGCTCTGAACAGCTTCTGCACAGCTCTAAACAGTCAGGAGAGCAAACAGCGCTGTACCAGTAAGTGCTCCAAAATGTTCCTTAGCAAACAGTTTGATCAATAAAACTGATGAACCACAATTTTGTTAAGTAAAAGAAGCTGGTCCAGACACTGAGATCATTAGGCCTTACCAATACAAACAGTACCTGGAATATCTGACCAGCCATGGAAGTGACTGGAAGTCAGTGACTGGAAGTACACATGCAGCTGGATGGGCAAGGGCTCCTCAGGCTCCTCTTGAGAGATCAGCTGGACTCTTGTCAACAGAGGGATGAAACTGCCACTGATGCAGATCTCCTACTGCCACCCTTCTCATCAATTACCCCACATCAGGGAAAACCCCTCCTGCAATAATCCCTGTATATTAACACCATTCAGAAAGCATGGATTTCTGCAAGCTGTAACATGTATCTAGAATGCTATTTATTCTGACAAAAAGCTGATTTAAAATAGCATGTGCTTAGTGTTTGAAAATATCAATGGGCTTCTCTTTCCAAAACAACCCAAGAAAGCAAAAAACAATCATGCCATAGAACTTGCAGTGGAAATAGGAAATAAAAGGCAGGAGGCTGAAAGGTAATATCCCTTAACAGATGCTCCTCAGTCCTAAGGATAAGAAGAGTATCAATATGTTAAATAGTCCTCGGTGCCTGTTAAGTAATCACGATGTCTGCAAAGGAAACCAATTTCCATCATCACCTACTCCTCTGCTAGCTTCGATATAGCTAAAAATCAATCCAAGTAACACATACATACATTCCCTCGTGGAATGCTGCATTCCTCTTTCTACACCTCAGTCTTTCTCTCTCTCTGGCTGTATTCTTATATACCTCATAAACACACGTGTTTTACATGAAACAGTGTAAAAGGAGAAGGAGCCCACAGACTTTCCAGGGCCTGAAAAGTTATTTACTAGCAAAATCTGACAATTTACAAATGAGACTAGCTTCTATCCCCAGCTATTGGTCCAGACATTGAACACAAGAGAGCAAAACACTATGAAAACCCCCAGAAAAATACACAAGGAAAAATGTGATTAAATCCTAGAAGCTCAAGTAGGGGACTCTGAGGTAATCAAACCTCAAACAGCACTCTATATACCTTGTGGAAGTCAGTCTTTTGGTCACTCCTTCCTGAAAGTAAATATAAACACTGACACCTTATTCAAAGAAGAACATGCTATTGTGGGTGTTGGATGAATCCATTCCAACCTCAAAGAGAAGCACTTCCTTTATAAATACAGCAAGAAATGGGCTCAGCTTCTACTAAATCCCACAGAAAAATCAAGTGACTACCAATGGCCTTCTGCAACTCAAACTAAAATAAAGCATGTTGTTCAAGAGAGTAGTCATCTTTCACAAGTTCATCTTCGTAAGTCTAGTAACTCAAGTATCTGGTAAAATGAGCAGGGAAGCTCCTACTATTTCTCTGAATGCTGAGTTTGTGTAAGCAAATGGGAAATCCTGGGAATTTTCAGCAAATTTTCACCTCCAACTTGGTCTGCTGTATCTTGGTTCTCATCTCACACAAAATGTCAGCAAGTTCTAATATTGCAGTCAAACTAAAACACGCTAAAAAGCCATGTTTTTAGCACCTAGTAATATCAGGTAATGAAGAACAGTCATGCTCATTAACTTTTCATTGTGAAATGGGAGTTTTATCAGTGCCATAAAACCAAGCAAACAAAACCCCAACTGTCTTCTGTTACACTGACAGTTGCATTTGTTCACTGTACCTACTAATCAGCAATTAATTTAACACCACCATAACTGGAATGGAATAATGGTTCCAGATGCTATGACGAAGGAAGTTTTCATTCCTTAAAAATGTATCTTCAGGAATAGCAGAAAGGAAAGGTGCCTCAGAGAAAACAAGATTCTCTGCCAACATACAAACTGAAGCAATGATGCAACAAAAAATTTATGTGCACAGCAGCCCAAGTTAAAAACTAAGCAGTACTTCAGGTATTCATAATTGCCTCCCTGCTTATCAATGGAGGTGAAAAAATAGGTATAAGGACTCCTCTAGACTCTATGAGCAAAATAAAACCTGTTTTTATGCTTAAAACATGAATAGCTTTATCTTTCAGTCACTGATTTTAAATGGTAAAGGACTGCTCTTCACATTTTCTGGTGTCTGGAATTCAGAAAGGTGCACTGAATGCTAATACAGGCAAATTTCTCTGTGCTAAAACAAGGCTGCTTGCTGCTCTGGTGGATTTTTAAAATATTTGTGGTGTAAACACTTGCTAAAATTCTTGTATGCTTCAATCCAGTCCTCCTCTTTATCATTTTCCCTATTTCTGAATTCCCAAAACAAAAGCAGACCATGTTCCTATTCTGTGTCTCAGAGTGGGGAAGGAAGAGACTTAACTGCAAAGCACATCACTCCCAGCACCAAGCTTGGAACGTGGGCACCAAGGTGTCTTCAAGGGCTTCAACTCACACATCATCTGAGACATACCTGCTCACTTCGACTACAATTTCATTCCCTAATTCTTGATTCTGTTATGCACAATTCACTTGACTAATAACACCTACTTGAAAAGAAAATATCTAGTTCCTTTCTGCTTGGTCATGTAATCTGACACTAAACAACTTACTGAAAAACACAACATTTTGGTATGAAATGCCCAAGAAAATTTGCCTGGACCAGCATTTCATAGCACAGCAAAGCTCTGTCAATTCCAGCAACACAAGAGCATGGCAACCTCCCTGCAATTAAAGCTTGATTACAACCTGTATATAAAAATCTACAACTATTTATTTGTACATTATTATACATCATAAATAACTGTCATACAATTGTAAAAGTAAAACCCCAGTGTAACTGCTGGTGGTACTATATGGCTGCTTTTCTAAGTGCTTGGGGTTTGCATGTTGATTCATCAACTTTAGGGAGCATAAAACGGGTCTCTCTAACACAAGTCTAGATTAAGGAAGTTTTATCCCAGCACAAAAACACCCAATCCATAAATCCAGAAGAATAAACACAATCCTTGGTCTTTTCTTTTTTAAGCTAATCAGGCTGATTTATTATTTTCCTGTCACCAGTTTTTATCTCAGGTCTGAACTAATTATTCATCCATTTGTGAAAGTAACGAAGAACATATAAAAAAAAGAATAATCCAGCAAGTACAAGTCAGTCAATTTACTCACCTATCAGTTTTCTTTCAACCCTTCCCGAGTCCAAACACAAGAAGTGCACAAAAATCCTGGGTTAAGTGGCAGAACTTTCTGAATAATTACTAAAAAGGAACTCTGTCTACATAGATCACTTTCAAATGATAATTAAAAGAAAATGATAAATGAAAAAACATTAAAGAACTTACGGCACTGGACAGAGGGCCATGGGTGAAGCGGATCCCCAGAAACTGAGTTTCCAGGTTATGTTTTAATTAAGAAAACATTCATATATTTGTCAACATGAAACAAAACATTCCAAAATCTGGTATCTTACATATTCCACATCTAGTTTGCTAATATGCAATAGCATTATTATTACTTATTTAGCCTATTCCCTACTGCCTCACAAAGGCAAAACTGATTTTGGAAGTGAAAAGGCTTGCATGATATGCAGAACACACATTCTACACAGTCCTCCAGTAACATACTTTTGAATGAAGTTTTTTTTATGCCACCAAATTCCCCAAAATTGGTGTCCCTACATACATTTCACTCCACAATACGCTCCACTTTCCTCCTCTAGTCCCATACTCTTTTGTGCCCTTTTCAAGAAAATAAAAAAAATAATTAAAAAAAAGTTCAACCGTCAAGTGAAAAATGTCCACAGGCATTTTACACTGATTTATTTAAAAAAAAAAAAAACAAACAAACATCCAGACAGCTTCTTCTTTTGGAGAACAGCTTTACATTCCTGAGAGTGAAAAACTACTGGAACAAGACTTCCTCTAAAAGTTCCAGGACTTGTCACACATTGTAATCAGGGGACTTTCCCTGTGGTTGTCGCAGTCGAATCTGTAAGGTGGAAAATGCTCCCACAGTCACGTGAAAGAAGAGCTGCCACAGGTTGCGCAGTTCGTACAGATACATGTTACACAGGCAAATCAGCCCAAAGGTCAGGAAGGATTTGGCATTCCTCCAGCCCGTGTAGTATACAAACAGGTAACACTGTCAGGAAGTAAAAAAGAAATCAGATTACCTCATGGCAAGTAACTTCCACTGAAGAAACACTATGTGGTCACTGATGAATTACAGACCAAAACAAGGAAAACTCAAATCACACATGTAAGAACAGTATCAATTCAGCAGTCATGGAAGGGTGAAAAGTATGTGACATCAATACAAGGTTACATTTTGCTTCCATTAAACCCTTTCCGAGAACAATTCTCCCATTATAATGGCTTACAACCTGCAATGAGTGGCCCATGACAAAACAAAGTGGATGTTTCTGGCAATCTCTGGTCAAAATACACTCTCAGTTCCACCCAAGCAGTAGAGAAGGAACAAGAGCCACTTCAGTCTTCTTCAGGCAAAGCAGTGAGAAGGGCAGGGAAAATACCAGATCCTGCAGCTGGGAATGAATACTCAGCACAAGGTAACCCCCCAGATTCCTCCCAATGTCGTGCCAGGGTAATGCCAGGGATTAACTGGTACATGCAGAGGTCCACAAACACCCACTGCCCTGCCTCAGCTGCTGCACCATGGATCGCATTTGGAGAGAAACACAATCCTACCACATTTTAAGGGTCTGTTTCTGCACGCTGTGGTGTGACACAGTGTCAGGACTGCCCTCAGTTCCCTGCTCTGCCTTCCTCCTACTGCAGCTGGAAATCTGTTCAAGTTTCTTGCCTCAGTTCCCATCTCTAAAAGGACACAGCTTTTACACATACATTATTTTTACTTCTTCTGTTGTTCAAACTACTTCCTTAATGGCTACCAAAAAAAAATTCTTTGTCCCGCTCAGGATTCATGGTGAAAAGAGGCCAAAAGCTTTGAAAAGGAAGGAGATGCACATTAATGTACAAAGTGAGGAAAGTCCTGGGGTGTAGTGCCTCAGTATTACTGTATTTACTTCAAATCTTCCCAAAGGGAAGAAGCAGTAAGGTATTTTTCAGATGGTTAAGTTTACTTGAACTATGAAACTCCTACTTCAAGGAAATAATATAACCCCCACTGCTCCTGACTTTAGAGCTAAATTGTAAGCTCCAAACACAAAAGTAAATGTCTTAATCATCTAACTGGAGGAAAATACCAGCAAACAGAAGCAATTTTTTTATCAATCTACTATATGATAATTTATGATTAATGAAATAAAATAGAGCAGAAATTATTTTTTATAATTGCCCTATTCAAGGATCTGTGACATTTAAGAAAACATGATGACAATTTATGCATGACTGGGTAATGTTTCTAAACTCTGCTGAATTATGCAAACAGAAAAACACACCTGGTACAAACAGGCTGCTGTTCCAAGAAAAAATGCAATAACATAGCTGAAATCTTCACCTTCATTCTGTAAGAATAAAACAAAAAGCCATGTTTTACAATGTTTCAGTTAAATACCTGATATTTATAGTATGAAAGTTATTAATTGTTGTACGTTGAAACAGGTTCACACAAGGATTTATTATTTCACACATTATTATTCACACATAATAATTCCTACACTACATAAAACCAAGAGTTAGGACTAATCAGTGCTTGTTTTTATGTCTGGGAAAAAAACCACCGTGAGTCTGGAGTCTGACCAAAACACTGACTCAGAACAGACAACTAATGCTGAGGTTTTCAAAAGCCTTAAATGAAGTCCAGCTCTAACACTGGATACTTACCTTCTCCAGACACCTTTGAAAACTCAAATCTAAACACTGGTAAGTAGCCTTGATATCAACTTTGTAGAACTGTGCCTTCCTCCTGCCTCACAAAATGGAAACGAGGTAAAAGGAAAAAACCTGAAGTGGCCACTAGGGTGGGGTAAAACTCTACACAGAGAACAAGGCAGGCAGCACAC
>JAWWLV010000183.1:10888938-10904833 GCA_035041135.1 Platyrinchus mystaceus
GAGGTAAAAGGAAAAAACCTGAAGTGGCCACTAGGGTGGGGTAAAACTCTACACAGAGAACAAGGCAGGCAGCACACGGCAGTGACAGCAAACGGCAGCACAGGAATTTATTGGAGAGTTGGAAAATTAGGTTTTCTTGAAGGAAAAGATGGAAAAATTTACTTGAAGTGACAGAACTTTCTACTATCCGTTTAAAAAATCAAACAAATCCTTCTAACTTATTCAAAAGGGTTGTTACTGTTTCTATAGAGCTGAGCAGAATAAATTTACATGCTCAGTGACTATTCCAACTGCATTTCCAACAACATTTGCAACAATCAAAAACTTTCCCAGGAAAACAAAGGGTACTCATGCAAATGTTCTCCCTTGAGAGTGAAAATCATTTTGAGAAGAAGGTGGTCCATTCACAAGTACAATTGTGTCTGCTCAGAGTATGTTCAGTGTGGAACATTTCCATCTCCAGTGCTGACCAGGAAAAACTTTGTATAGCTGCACATAAAAATCACCTACACAGGGCAGTAACTTTACACTGTGTGTAAGTCTTTGCCTCAGTGTCACTGCATATTTGCTGGGGTACAGCTACAGATTGTAGCAGTTTCACTAACACCCAAATAAAAACACTGATTATAAAGGAAACAGTAATTCAGAGAGATGCTTTGGAATGACTTCTCAGAACACATTCAATTAATCATGCTTTGGATTATTTCTCCCTAAACTCCGTGGCTTTTTCCATAATAAAGTAAATCAAGAAAAATTTTAATGGATTTTTAGTGTGCCTCATTTGTCAGAAATGAAAATTATCTTCCATCTGTACTGCCATCTATTACCTCCAGATGCAATAGCATATAGAATAAAATTAACTGGCTGCCTTGGCATCATTTAAATAGGTTAATCTAACATTGGCATTCCTTTAAAAAAAATCAGCTGTGGAAAGCAAAAAAAAAAGTTCTAAAAACATCACAATAAGTGGTAGAAATCTGTTCAGTACTATTTGTACTACAGCAGACTTTGAATTCATTCCTATCTATAACCTGAGAGAATTGTACATAACACAAAAAAAATCTAATTAGGGATAAGGTAGAGGTATTTGTTCACTGTTTCATCCTTGGTCTTTCTTTTAAAAAAACAAACCAAAAACAACCCAAAAAGAAGGACCTAGAATGGAACACTTTCTTTAACCTTATTCATCTGTCCATGAAATGCTGAGACCTCAAACCTTACTGTTTATTAAATCTTTACACAGACCAATAGTTATATAAGACAACTGGAATACAGGTCATCTTTACCTTACTTCCCTAAAAAAATCCATTACTTATCAGAAAATATTGCAGTTTTGAAAAGGTGAAAGGCTTAGAGACCAAGACTTGCGAGGAGCAGCTGATGGAACTGGGAGTTTTTCAGTTGGAGGAAAAGGAGGCTCAGGAGAGAACTTATCATTCTCTGCAAAAACATGACAGGAGGCTGTAGCAAGGTGGGTGTCAGTCTCTTCTCCCAGGTAACAAGGGACAGGATGAGAGGAAATGGCCTCAAGTTGCACCAAGGAAGGTTTAGATGATATTTGAAATTTTTTTTCACTGAAAGGGCTGTCAAGCACTGAACAGGCTGCCCAGGGAAGTGGCTGAATCACCACTCCTGGAGGAATTTAGAAGTCGTGTAGATGTGGCACTCTGGGACATGGTTTAGTGGTGAACTCAGCAGTGCTGGGTTAATGGTTGGACTCAGCTCTTTTCCAACCTAAGTGACTCTAAGATTCTATAAAGTCTATAAAGGTATATGTTTGAATAAAAGGATTATCTACTAGCCAAGCTAGAGGAATACCATTTTCTTTCAGAAAAATTCCATGGGCTTTTTAGTTTCTATGTCTATCATCACAACAGACCCATTAAATGGCAAGGAAGTCCTTTTTTTTGTGGTAACACACATGAACTTTGTGTGCATGCCTGAAAGCACTACCAGCATATTTCACCTGAAATGCTTAAAATCATAAATCACTATTAGTGACATTGTAGCAGTGAGAATACAAACAGCACAAGAAATGGAACAGAAAGAAACTGAAAGGCTACAGGGAAGGTCAGAGCAGAGAGTTTACAGAAAAAAAAATGGTTTTGGGGGAGGTTGTTTGGTGAGGAGGATGTTGTTGTTTAAGGAGGTGAGTTTAGAAGAAATCACTTGAAAGTTTTCCCTGACACTGATCCTTTCAGCACACAAACAGAAATAAGCATCCTACTTGAGAAGGTTTATTAAATAAATACAAACAAAACAAACCAAAAAGTTTCCAAAAAAAAAATTTTACAAAACCTGTTTAAAGATGCATGTTCTGTGGACTCAAAAAAAAAAAAAAAACCTGGCCAGATTTTCAAAGCTGTTCATCATTTCACTCAAATGCTTTTAAATAGCATCTATAGAAATTAAACGCCTCATACACTGGCATATATTTAGAAAACAGAACATTATGTTCACACACTCACTGTACCGAGGTACCAAGGGAAGGAGTTGGCCACCCACTTTCTACTGCTGTTGAAACTCCCAGCCTCAATGAATGAGGCATCACTCTCAAAAAGGATGCTCTGGTCACAAACAATACAGGTTTCATGAACAGAGGCCTGACCTCACAAATACTATTTCTGAAAACAAAACTGGCAAGACTTAGTTCTCATACCATCTTCTAAGGTGATAAATATGACTGCTATGGTGCATAACTTTTAAACTCACAAAATGTACAATACCTGGAGAAGGCTTTCTATGGCATGAAAGCCACGAATTAAATTCAAAGCTCCACATAACAGACTAAGTACAAATGAGACAATCCCTGGCAGAGTCACAGGTTCCAGACGCTGATGAGGAGCTGCAAAGCAGAAGATCAAAAAAAGATAACAAAGGTCAAAGCAATGCCTTTAGAAATTCAGTAAAAGAGTAATCTCAGTTTTCTGTGGCTTCTAGCTCAAGAGATCATGAATGCAAACCACAAAATGTCAATTTTTTTTCTAAAAATAAGAAACGTTTTAAATATTTCAGCACAAGGTTTAACAAAAAGTAAACTTCCTTCAGTTCACATATATAATTGTCTTTTTATATTTAGTCTTTATTTCAATACATTCCATTTATTCAGTATGGTACTGATGGCTGCTCAAACATGCCAGGAAATCAACAGTAAAAGATGCACTCACTAGTGAAATCCATCCACAATTAGTAACCAGCTAATAAGTCATGTACTTAAGAGCTTCTCTCACAACCTGCACTCTTTAACGTTCTTTAACATGAATGCATTAGTGAGATATTGAGACTGATTTAGCTTGTTTGCTGAACAGAACACTTTGAGGCAAAGCTATCACAGTTCCTCTCCTTAAAAAATAGGGCCAACCGAGTGCTACCAAAGACATAAAAAGACAGCTCTGAAACTAAACCAGTATCTGTATTTCAACCTTATACAGACCTTCCAGATAGTGCTTACAAGTCTCTTACAAACCACATTAAAATTAAAACAGCCTTTCTTTCCAAGCACACCCACTTCAGGCTTATCTAGGGTCACAAGTATGTAACAGTTGTGTATGTTCCTCATTACTGTCCCTTTCCATAATTAATAACAGAAAGCAAATGTGAAAAAACAACGCAAAACTCTTAATAGTCTGGGCAACACTGGGAAAACAATGTGACTACCGAGCTGTACTCAAATTGGTCTGTACAAATCAACCAAGTGTAAAGATGAGAACAATGAGGTTAATGAACTGTAACATTAATAGAGAGAGGGGTGTCAATCCCAGTTGTTTGCATTGCACAGACCCAGGAAAAATGTTTTTCAAACAGTTTATGAAGTTACAGAACCTAAACAAAAAAAACCAACAAAAGCTATTTCACACTGATAAGCAGGCAGGGCTGTATAATTATGAGTGTATGATAACACAAAAATAAAACACAGGATGAGTTCAGTTAATTCATTTGTGCTGAATTTAATAGTGTAATCAGTTGGGGTTTTTTTTAACAAAAGCATAACCCATGTTTAACTTTGAGAGCTCATTGCTTTTCTAACTGTAGGGCACATTACTCCCAGCAATCACTCAGTTAAGGTTAGATATGCTATTTGCATACCAAACCACTCTTTTTCAATGACTCCTAACTGGTTGTTTTGTTTTGGCTTTTTTAAACCATCTCATCTAGAGCGGCAAAAAACTGAGGGTGTATGTGACTGTTTTTAGCCAAAAGTAATTCCATTTCACTAACTGATGGATAAAATTAGTTCACTGCTCTCTACTCACAGGTCTCCAGACAATCTCATTTTCCCCATGTCCTGGGTAACTTAAAATCATTGTGTGTTAAAACAGCACTTAAAAGATCTCTTTGAGAACCCTGGGGGGGAAGTAGAGTCTCGTCAGCTAAATCCAGATGGTCTGTGAGGGATCAGACATTAATAATTTTTCTCTCTTATTAAAACATGAAAACAAATCCAAAAAACTTGAAGGACATTGCATACCACTACTGATGTCAATAAACTCTCCGGGGCTTAACAGATTTTAGTGTTACAATCAAAGCGACAAGAGTCATTTATACACGAAAAGATGAAGGCAAAACCAAAAGAATGAAGAAGGGATGTCACAGAATGCAGGGTAAAGGGCAGTTGACTTTTAGTTGGTACATCAATCAATATAAGAAATATGATAAGTGCCATATCAAAAATCCTCAATTGAAACAAAGCACAAATTCTGAATTTAATGCTGACATTTAGAGAAAAATTCAGAAAATTGACAGAATATGAGAAACTGCTCTACTTGTAAGGATGTTTATTTAAAACTAAAATGTCAAAAAAAAAAAACCAAAAACATGGAGTATGCCATCAGGCAAAAAACAATTTTGATTTGACAACTGTTCCTTCATTGAGGAAAAAGCTCAAATAATAACTTTATCCTAACCTAAAACATCACACATCAGCATGCTGTCACCCTTCTTCTAATGCCTGCCAACACCTACATTCACCTCTGAAGCAAAATTCCATCTATCATCTGAGCACTTTATGCTTCACACATCCATAATTACCTCTATTTCTCACTACACAGCACAACTTTCTCTGAAGGAGAAGGGCTGCTGTTTTCAATTACTTTCACAACACAGGAGGCCTGGGCACTACACTGTGGCTACAAAAGCAATTACAGTCCAAGTAACAGCCAGCACTGGCCAAAACTAATGCATCCAACTCTGCCCTTCTGCATAACAAAACAAGGTTTGCCTCCACCCAACTCCCCACCTCTGCACGCTCTCCAACCTGATTTAACATACTTGATGCACTTATAGCAAGTCCTAGTTTTTAACAGGACAGCATATTCAGGAAATTACACTAGGCAAACCATATCTTTTTGTGAGAATTTGTCCTTAGAGCAAAGGAGAAACTTTGAAGTCTAGCCAAGTGAGTGGGCAGCAAACATCCAGAGAAAGTTCTTTTCAAGGGTGGAGAAAAGTGATGAATGTAAAGGATTACAAAACTATTAGCAGACTCACTAAAATAGACACTGTTATTCAACGCCATCTAAAATGTGAAGAGCTGAAGAAGGAGCAAAGTGCAAACCTCTCATAATGTACAGCTCTTTGATGGTGAGTTTCTACAGCAACTCGAGGAAGGAAGTGGGAAACTGAAGAGAGATCTATGGAATTCACAGGAAGAAGAGAGTTTAAAAGTAACTCAAAGAAAAACAGAAGAAAATCAATACGGAAAGAAAAGAGGACAACAGAATTGCTTCTGTAAGAAGTTTGGGAGAGGTAGGTGAAAAAAATTAGAGGGTCATCTGCCAATTACTGTTATAGTAAAAAGGGAAATGGTCCCTATGCATTTTAACTTAGGCCCATATGATATTACAGCACTTTTACTCAAAAAAAGTGATAAAAAACTCATCTCCCACTACATGCACAACTTTTAAAAAAACATCCAATTCTGACACAGGCTGAGTTCTCTCATGTTATTGCTTTTCCTTCTCCCAGTTGCAGCAAGTTCAAATCTGGACAATCAGTTGCCACTTCTGCCACCATAATCCACAGGGCAGGATTACACCAGAACAGTAAGAGTAAACCACAGTACAGCATCAAAAGTGGTAAAAGGATGGTATCACAGCATTATACCTTTAAAACAACCAACAAATGTAAGTAGGAGATGATTAAAGGTCTGCACAGTACTGCTTAGCAGATTCCACTCCTTTACACAATTTCAACATCTTTACACTTTTCCTTTATTCCTTTTCCAGAATCTAACTCTAATACTGTTCAACTGCAAATACAGAGATTGTAAACTATTTCCACACTGTCTCATAGCGCCTGGAGTTCTCAGAATCGGGGCCCAGGCTGCAAATAGGGCACCCCAGTGATTTTGTTTGGTTTTCATTTCAGTAGAAAGCAGTTTTCAATCTTCTATAGTAATCCTTACGAGTAAGTACGTAATAAGGATAATGCACTGGCAAAGAGATCCTATTAACACATACATATATATAAACTGCACAAAATTAAGCTAATCTCTTTTATTACAAAACTGTAGGAAGTATTTAGATTTATGATTGCAATTCTAGGATTTATGATTGCACCCTGACACTGTAAAGTGTCAGGCAGTGAATGCATGCCCAGGATACCTTACAGACAGAGGGATTTTTGGGGGGGAAAAAAGGGAAAGATTAAAATCAACACTTCCTTCCATTCTATTTATGATTTTGTTTCACTAAACTTGGAAGACTGAAATCAGATGATGTCAGGTTCACATGTGGAGTCCCCATATTAGTGCAAGGATTTGGTAAGTTTTTAGTTTCTGTCCCGCTGAGAAACATCTGAAGGTCGGCCTCAAACTCATTCAGTGCATTCATTTAACAGCACAAACCTTTAGCCCAGGTCAACCACACAACTCCATATGTACCTCCAACATGAACCAAATTAAAGTTTTAAAAAATTAATGACTACTTAAATGAATGTGTCAATTTTATACAAAATTGCAATTCTTAACACTGTACACAAGGCACTCATTTTAAGCGAGTGCATCTTTTAGCCAGCACAGCTCTTTGGATTTTCATCACAGCAGATGCTTCCTAAAGTGATGCTCCTCCCTCCAGCTGCTCCAACTCCTGACACTATGCTCTCAGCTTATGTCATCACTGAGTCTTACTGGGAAGAAATAATAACAAGTTTCAGAAATCTTGAAAGGTCAGAAAAAGAAAGATCATCTTCTTGTTAAGTGCTCATCTTCATTTCCAGTATTTTCTCCCCTTCAATAAAGCAGTCCATTGAACAGACCCATTTTTCCCTCTGACTACCTTGGGAAAATGTGCACTTTGAGCAGGGGACAAAACAGACATCTAAGCTAAAATGCACATAAGGTCATGGCAGCTTTATGCTTTAGAGCCCCAAGAAAGCCTTTTTTTTAAGAAAAAAAAAAGAATTCTACTAGTCTGTCTCATTTAAGGATACAAAACCAAAAGTCTGGAACTTACCTGCAGATATCTTACCAGTACCCTTGTACTCCCCCACAGATACATGTGCAAAGCCATTCGCTGAGCCAAGTTCTGACACAGAAATTTGGTAGGGTGGTCTCAGTTTGATCTCTGTCTGCATGTCAGCAAGATTCATCTTTGTTGACAAAGAACGTGTGTTGTTGTATCTCTGTTTGGTCCTCTGAATGAAATTATCTGTGTAAAATTTAAAATAAAATGGTGTATTGTTATGGACTTTCGTTAGTTATGTAATCCAAGATCATGCAGCTCTATGTACTACACACTTCACAAACTGAAACATACTCTTTGAAATGTTTGCATTTCTCTTGAATTTTTAAGACTATTTTTGTTTTGTGCCTAATACATCATGGGTTATTTAATTCTGCAGTTAAAAAAACCTAAGCTCTAGAAATCTAATTACTTAATACCTGTGAATAAACCAATGGCTTTTCACTGCATGAGACTGAATGCATTTCTAATACATTGGGTTTACTCCATTTATTCCAGCTTTTCTGCTAGTTTAGTAAATATCCTTATGAAAAAATTAACTCCTGCATTCAAGTGTGAATGTACTTGAGTATGAAACGTGCTTGCAAAATATTCAGGAAGAGAAAATAAATATATATTTAAGCTCTAATAGACTTAAATTCTAACTTAACAACTAGTAGAACAAAGGTGTTGGGGGGAAAAGTGTTCATAGAAATTTTCACAAGGAAGACAATAATGTTATACAGAAATTGTTAATAACTGACTGACTGAGTTACAGACAGGAATTAACCAACTGGAATATCTGCCCCCATATTTCTCAAACTGCTGTTCTTTTTGCTCTAATGTGTTTTATAAAAATATCTAAAATAACTGCCTAATATATAGCATTAAAGCAACATAAATTAATGGAAATTGTAACAACTGTTATCTGGTATACATGAGATGAGCTGCATTTGGAGTTTTCATGACAGAAGATTAAATGCTTCACTACATCATAAGATAAATAAAAATGTCTCCCTTTCATGTACTGAACAAAAGTTACAGCACAGCTAAGAGCAAACATGGAACTGCAATCTTTTACTTGAGAAATTTATGAAGCTCCAAGACTTCATAGGTTAAGTATTTCAACAGGTATGAAGTCAAACAACTCCTAGTATTATTAACTAGGAGAAGATAAAACTCCAGAGTTGGCCACAGAAGGCTCAAATCAAAACCTACTGGAATGAACAGAAAGATTACAAAAAAGTTTGGATAAAACTCTAGTAAGCCTAATTTAATGCCCAACAGAAGTATTTCTTTGTTGATTCTAACGGGAGTTAATTCAGATTATAAATCTGCCTAAAATACAGCTATAAACTGCCTTGGACATTTTTGGTTTATGTGCATTAAGTTGCACATCTATTTTAAATACTCATTTGTCTTAGTGTGAGAATAAAGGGGGAAAAAAAGTCAGATCCTTACCAAACTCTATAAAACAGTATGGTCTGATTGCAGTATTTGTCTTCATCATATTGTAGGTAGTGATGAACTCTTTCTGAAGCTCATCCAGGAAGCAGAAAGCCAGGACACTGGGATAATTTTCAGTGCACAACATCATATAGCTTACTCCCAGGGAACTTATAAAGCTAGAATTCAGAAAACATATTTCAAACATCAATCCAGTGAATTAGCTGCGTCTCTGGTCTGATCTAATACTCTACAATCAGAAAAACAAAACTGTATCTGGGGTAGCAAAGGAATTAATGTTTACTGAAAACTCCAACACTATTTTGGAAGAAAAACAATTTACTTTTAGGCTATGTTTTACTTTGACACCACATTGTACAATCATATGAGAAGCTGTATTGCACATATATGTGTATGTATATATGTGTGTGTGCATACATATATACACACCTCCATGAAACAGAAAACAACAAACCTTCTGGGATACAGAAACACAGCAGGTTTGTCTCATAATAGCTTTTCACTCATCTCAGATTTCAATATACATATTCCCTGCTGCATTTAGGCAATTCATTAGAGTTCAGGTTTTCATGACACATTCAAATTTCTTCAAAGTCTTGGTGGATAACATACACTATTAAAAGTAATCAAAGACAAAAATAATAAAAACTATCCTGACTAAGCCTTTATATCTCATTCTTAGATGTTTCTTTTAAGCTCATCAGTTCACAAGCCAACTACAGCTGAGGTCTTAAAAAAAACTGACTGGAACAATTTAGTCCATCCTGGGCATAATTCCAAGAAATGCTGGAAACTCACATATCCCAATGGGAGATGGAGAAGGCTGAGCACTTTCTAGGATCATTCAGGTGGTGTACTTTCCACCACTGTAGCTTCCACATGGTTACTAGGGCTTAGGATGAAATTACTCACCTGATTAAAAGCAGTAGATCTAATCAGAATCAGAATTTAGCTCAGCTGAAGTGCAAATGAACTATCAACTACACACAGGTGCACCTTGTTGCCAACACTAAGGAGGAGGATCACATACAAAGCAAAATTCTGAGTAAACAACAGATTCAAAGAATTATTTCACAATAATCCAGGTTTCACACTGTGAAATAATTATGGAGTTATGTTTGGCTTTTAGCACATTTCTCTGAATCCAACAGAAAGCCTGAAGGTACAACAAAAGGGTCTAATGTAAACATCCTAAGGAGATATTACAGAACTACCGGTTATGAAAGTATTTGGGCACCTTTTAAAAGTGGTAGACTGAAAAAAGAAAACAAATGAGTACTAGTTGAAGTAGCATGACCACGAAAAGTCTGGTCATTTTCATGTAAGAATCAACCTTGAAATTAAAAGAAATATTTATAGTAGGTAAAGGACTTCAATATTTATAAAAATACTGTGTTTGGAAGGGATCTCCAAGATCCAGTTCCAACTTCTGCTAGACCAGGTTGCTTAAAGCCCCATCCAGCCTGGCCTTGAACACTTCCAGGGATGATGGAGCATCCACAGCTTCTCAGGGCAACCTGTGCCAGCGCCTCACCAACCTCACAATAAAGAAATTCTCCCCAATATCTAATCCAAACTTGCCCTCTTTCAGTTTAAAGCCGCTCTCCCTTGTCCTATCACTACCTGCCCTTGCAAAAGAACTTCCACCAAAATTTGAGTAGGTTTCAAGTCTTTCTACAGTTTCTCAATTTTAAATTTCTGATACATAAATACTGCCAATAATTTATCTTAATTTGATTAAGCATTTCCAAGGCAAACTGTTAACTTTTTAACTAACAGACAGACACAACACAGGATGTTGCAAACACATAAAAGAGAAGCCTTACTTTATATTATACTGTCCAGTTTTCAGAGTACACCTATCAGGCAGCTGAGAAAGTTTCTTTGCGAGCATTTTAAAATACTTTCTACATTCTTGCATTCCCGTGCTCTGCTCATAATCAGTGGATGCAGACAGTGGGAGCCCATCCCTCACACGGACCACAGAGGCAGACAAGATCATAGACATTGCCAACAGGGTTAACGACAACCTACAACGAAACACAGATCAGGAGCAATCAGAATTAAGGTAAAAGCAGAAACAACAGAGTCAACTGTGATCAATTAAACTTCTCAAGCTGTGTACTGGGTTCAGGCTTCAAACGAGGCACAGTGAGGATTTTCAACTATAACTCAGATTTGAGTCCTAACTGAGCAGGACCTATTAGTCTACATGAACCACAAAGCAGTTCTTCAAACCTTACATTAAATCAAAACATTCAGAAGTTCAGCAACACAAGCATTAAAGGAAGGATTATTTATCTGCTAAGTATCAGTACACAAGTGGGCGAACTGCTAGAATTTATGTGAAGCCAAAAGCAAACACTTCCTCAGCTCTTAACACTGCTCTGCAGACTCTACCACGTACTGCACCTACCACTTCAGAGACTATGAGAAAATATTTTTGCCTCCCTCAGATGATGGTACCCGAGTTCCATACAGTCACAAACTGCAAAAGGAAACAGATTTCTGAATACAGCTGAAATATGCTTTTGTGTGCAATACTGACATGTTTACAGCACCTTTCACACTATGACGTTAAGGGTGCTTTACAAGCCTCAGCGACTGCAGGACTGTATTCTCAAAAGTCAGGAACCCAAATTTTCCCCAAATAACACTGCCTCTTCAGAAAAGAGAGGAAAGAGCTATTTTTTTCCTGAACTCTCACCATCTCTATTTCCCACTACCCAGAGGTTATGTAGGACATTTAATGAATAATCCACAATATTCAGGTTTTTCAAGGTTATTTACTCTTCAGAGAGAAAGAGGCATATAATGAAAGCACTGAAAATGTGTTGTCATTTTCAGAAATTCAGCTTCATCAGCTTCATCAGCTTCAACCTCCTTTGAAATGCATCACATTAGCTGAATAAATTCTAAATTGATACCATCTTATTTTACTTGAACAGCATATCAGACTTTCCCCAAAGTCATAAAAGCAGTGGAAGCCACTGTTGCCTGTAGTCTGCTGAATACCTCTGGGCTTTTATCAGGTGCACTTGTTATTTCAGCACTTCACAAGAGAATTCCCTCCTGTACCAAGTGCTTTGATCATCTGGACGCAAAAACAAAAAACAACCACAACTTCAGGACTTGCTCTAGATCAGCCTGCTGGCACAAAGCATTCAAGAAGCTAAACCCACAGTTCTAGAAACTTCTCCCTATCTCTGAGTTCATGCACGTACTCCCAGAAGGACAATTCACATGGAATGCACACAGACCCATTTTCCTAACTATGCTGCTCCCCATATAACCAAGGCAGCAGCTCAAGAGCATGACAAAATTGCAGAGGAGCTTTAAAGTGTAATGGTTCTCTGACAATAACCATCTCTACCACTTGGAACTCAATCCTGACAGGGACTTTTGGGAGCTATATCAATATACACAGAAGAACAATGATGTGATAGCCAAGTTTAAATACCCCCTCATTAACTTACTTGCATAAAATGTAATTTCATGGATCTGCATTTCCTCTGATGAAACAAATAACTTTGTTAGCACCTAATGTGAAGAAAGAAACAAAGCTCCATGTCCTGTTTCAGGAACAGGTAGTGAATACGACTGCACTGCAGGAGAAACTCTGAATCCTGTAGCCAGCTCTCAGAAGAAAAAATATTGTTCTGTTCACTTTTTAAATGATCTCGACGGTTAAAGTTCATGTTGAGCTATCTGATGAGATAAGAACAAAAAGAAAAAGTTAATAAATGCATTTACTGCATTCTTCAGCTTTTTGTAAGGGCATACTTATTGGAAATGCCTGAACATATCCAAGGGAAGTTACTCACAAGGTACTCAAAGAAAAAGAAAACTAGAATAATAGAGATATTAAAATGTTTCTGTGTTCTTTAAGTGAAGCTCTGGAAGTCCCATCGCTTCAGCCATTTAAAATGGGAAAACATGTTATCTGTCTGCACAGTACACGAGTAACTCAGGGTAACACAACCTTTGACTCTGATCCCATCATTCACCTCACACTCTGTGTTTAATTATTCTATAATATCCTCTGATCAGGACACTTTGGTATGATAACACAACCACAGCTGTATTTCCAAAGCATTAAGGTTTTCAATATTCAATCTCACCATAGTTGCTTTGCTCCTACAACTCCTAAGGACAAAGAACATAAATACCCCTAACAACAGCATGTATGCACAGACAACAGACAAACAAAGGACAAAGACATCTTGAGAGGTATTCTTTCAACGTTTATGTCTATTCTATATGTAAATAAATATTTGCATAAATCTAGAACAAAACTTCCTTAAAGACTCCTATTTACATTTAGAGAAATTAGGTTCTCTAACAGGAGATAAGCCTCCACTGAAACCTTAATATATTCTCTTAAGATCACTCATCTAAACACAATTTTTACCTCATGTGATTTTGTAGTATTGTATACTTCAAAATCACATGAGGTAAAAATTGTGTTTAGATGAATGATCTTAAGAACACCAGTCAGCCAGGTTTTGTTACCATCATTTTAAAAACCCACCCAGTGAAAATAAGTACTTTTTCCTCAGCTTCCTAACAGCAACATCAGAAAACTAGCTAAGAAATGATGCCAATAAAAGAAAATCACTTTGGTTGCAAGATCACACATATGTCAAGAGATGTATAATACACATACTGTAACAGAACATTCAGCCTTACTTGAAAATGTATTAACATAAGAAAAAATTTTACTACATCTTCAAAATGAAAGAGCTGCTTTACCCAGCTCTCAAAACAGCACAGCTTTACAGGAGTCAAGTGGTAAATTTGATATAGACTTACATAGGTAGAGATTGAAGAACGAACATTAAGGATGTGGTAGTGCTTTTAGAAGTGCTTTAAAGTGTCTTTTTTAAACATTATTCAAAACTGCATGAAGTAATTCACCAAACTGTTAAAAATTCTATATGCCTCAACCACCTGAAGATGACAGAAGAATGCATTTCCACTACAAATGGTCTATAAATCTCGTACAGGTGCAGGGAAATGAAAAGGGATCAGGTTCACTGTCTCATTCCATGACAGAACTGAAGAATACCAAATCCAACCAGCGGGTGTTTGGCTCACAGGTACCACAGTGTGTTCTTCACAAAACATCACCAGCCTTGTCAAAAGCTGCTGCCAATGCTACAATGCCATATGAATTCAAGAGGCAATTGGAAAAATCCACAGAAAGACTACCAGGGTTATTAAAACCAAACACTGCCCTTTGTTCAGCATGCACTGTTCTGCATGTTCATCACCTGCACTGTTCTTATGCTTCCCCTAGTTAGTATCTAATTCTGCCTCATCTTTATTGATTTCACCTTACACTCCTTCACAGCCCTCCCTGCAAACAAGGACTGAGAGAACTCATGGAAAAGAGAAACATGGAGAAAGCTGGCCACAGACAGGTAAAAATTAGCTGAATGGCCATTCCTCTGTTACTCCACCTTCCCAAGAGCTGTCCAAATCCTCATACACGTCAGCATCCACTGCTTTCACAAAGAAGAATTAGCATGTGTCTGGTTTCATTTCCTCCCATGCACAGGAAACCTCAGATGATGGAAATCAGAGCCTGCTTCACTGTACATTTTGTTCAGAAGACATATTCAATTATATCTTGTTTATTTCTGTGTTATGATGTTACTGATCCTAAGGCAGCATCTGGAAAAGTCCTAGAAAGTGGCATATGTTCCAGTCTTTTGTTACAAACTGGTGATCCTGTTTGTGATCTGACTAATTAATTTAGACTAATCTGCCAACATCTCATAACATTTTTTACAGGTGCTTGAAAGTGACCTGTGACTATGATTTGCTCAGGATACTCCCATTTTTTAAAGAAGTCTAGCTTCCCAAAAATAGCAAGCAGACCTAGTGTAACAGCAAGCCTACCCTCCTGCACCTGCTAGCCTTCAGTGCCAACTTAATGAAGGCATTCTTGCCAGGATGTCTGCCTCTCATGACAGCCTTCCATAAAACTTAAAATTGGGAAGTGGGTGCAAGCTGCACTCCTGCTTGACACAGAATGAAGATACAGCTTCTGTGCTTGCTTCAAGTGTACGTAATAGTGCCAGACACTCTTTTGTCCCCAGTTCTGAGGGTCGTGACAGCTGCATTATGCAGGCAGGAGTCTTTAATTCTTCCACCCTACTGCACACTTCAAAAATCCGTGTAACAAAGTAAAGCACTACAGTAGAACACCACAAATAAAGCCACTTCGACATCGTCAGGTTTGCTCAGACAAGGAAATAATCCTAAACGACTAACCCACATAATCCTTCCCAGAGAGGAGAAAGAGACCTCAGAAGCAGAACCAAGATCACAGAATCAATTCTGTTAGAAAAGATCATCGAGTCCAACCTATGACCCCACACCACCGTGTCAGCTAAAACTAAAGGCTATGCCCAGTCTTCCCTTAAACGCCTCCAGGGACGGTGACTCCGCCACCTCCCTAGGCAGCCCATTCCAATGCCTAATCACCCTTTCTGGGAATAAATCCTTCCTGATGTCCAAACAATCCTGAAAAACTAAGGGAACGGAACAAGCCGCATCCCAAAGTTTGGGAACCTGACCCTCTCATCTACCACCTACTTACGTGGCAGCTCCGACACGACCATTCGCACCCTTTGCCGCCGCGGCAGAAGCGCTGACTCAGCGGTCGGTGCCTCACACGCACCGCGAAACTTTAACACAACCTGCTGCCCAGCCCGGAGCGCGGCGAGGCCCGGCCGACCCGGCTCCCGCTGCCCAGCGGCGCCTGCGAGGAGCCCCGAGAGGCTCCCGGCGCCTCCTGCGCCCGCCCTGCCCGCCGCCAACACCACCAACCCCTCCGTGACAGCGGCGCCGCGGCCCCCGCGGCTGAGGCACGAACGCAGCCGGCCCTGAGGCTCGGCGGCCGGGCCTGGGGCCGGCCGCGGCGGGCGGGCGGGGAGGCGGCGGCGCGGGCCGTGCCGTGCCGTGCCGTGCCGTGCCGTGCC
>JAWWLV010000183.1:10905348-10919454 GCA_035041135.1 Platyrinchus mystaceus
GCGCGGGGGGCGCGAGCCGTACCTGAGCACCGCGGCGGCGGCTCCCGCGGGGCATTGTGGGAACCGACACGTCCGCGCGCGCCCCGCCGGCGGCGCAGCGACCCCGCGCGGGGCGGCCCCGCCATGGCGGGCGGGGAGGGGCGGGAGGGGCGGGGCGCCATGAGGGGGCTCTGAGGGGGCTCTGAGGCGGCTCTGAGGCGGGGCCGCCGTGAGGGAGCGGCGAGGCGCTGCTGCTTCTCACGGCCCGGGCCGGCGCTTGGTTTATCGCGGAATCACCGAGGCTGGAAAAGACCTCTTGAGTTCGTGGAGTCCAGCCTGTGACTGAACACCACCAAGCACCAAATGACACGCCCAGTTTTGCCTTAAACACCTCCAGGGATAGGGACTCCCGACACCTCCCTGGGCAGCCCATTCCAATGTCTCATCACCCCTTTCTGTGAAGAAATTCCTCCTCATGTCCAATCTAAACCTCTCCTGCGCAGTTTAAGACTAAGTCCTCTTATCCTGTCGCTGGTTGCCTGTGAGAAGAAGCCAACAGCATCTCTGGTACTTGTGGAGAGCAATAAGGTCACCCCTGAGCCTCCTTCTCTCCCCGATAATTAGCCTCATGGTCAGCACAACTGAGGTTTAGGAGTTGTGCTCTTTGGGTTTTCCCGTGTAGTAACTTATGAAGACTGCGTCTGGCTGGATGCCACCAGGTTTGATGGACTCACACAGCCCTTGGCACATGCCTGGCGCTGTGTGAATGACCAGAGGTGTGGCGTTCTCTGACAGGGAATGCTGCAGCGTGTGTGATGGGGATGTAGTAGCCACCAGGAAAAGTGCACTGAGACAAGACCAGCTGCTAGACTAATTTCACTCATTTCCAGAGAAATCAACTGGGCATGTTTCAACAACAAATGATAATACAAAAGCGAAAGTTTGCAAATCTCATTACTAATCCTTAAGTGAGGTTCCTATTTTAAAACTACTTTCCTTACTGATACAAGGATAATTTTCTCCCTGGGCTGCTCTTCAACTTCACTGTTTTCCTACCGAATCACACAGTTTTAGTCTGTTGGCTCAAATCTCAAATGAAAGCAGCTTATTTCCTTGCTAACGCCTTTTAATTTCTCCTTCCATCTGTTACTACTTCACTATCCAAGTGCTTGCAGCATTGCAGAGTGTTGGGGTAGAGGTGTAATACACCTTACACTGCGGGCTTTCAGGCTCTGCTGAGCTCCACTCAGGAGCAAGCTGGTCAGGAGGCTGGCACTGAAGCTCATTAACACACTCCAACCTCAACTCTGCCTTCTCCAGGCAGCATAAGCAATGTTAAGTGGACACCTATGGGAACACTGGATACCAGTGGGGCATCACCTGACTCCCAAACCCTGAGACAGTGTCTTTGAATGCCAGTGATTCAGGTGTGGTAAAATGATCTCTTGGATCTTACAACCAGGTTTAAATTGCTATTGCTGGAGATTTATTTCTCCCTTTCAGCCTCCAGGCTTTCTCCTCCATGCTCCAAGCAAAGCTCAGCCAAGCTGAGGACTCGAGCTCTCTGTGTAAAACAAGGCTGCAGTGAGGGGTACAAGGTTAACTGTGGCTCTGGAGCTGAGTATCAGAGTGGGAGGGAAGACTAGCAAAAAGAGAAAAATTGGTTTTAGAAGAGAATTGAGACAGGGTAACATTGAGGCAGGGGGTCAGGAGGTGGGTCTGGCATGGAGATGTGGGAGAGGAAGACAGGTACAGTTGATCAGAGGGGCCACAGAAGGAGAGGTCCCCTGCAGGTGCTTGGTGAGGTATTTTTTTCTCTGAACACAAAAGCTCAAGGAAAAAGTAATGTCCTGGAGACCATGGGAGAAGACCCCTTTATGAGCATCCTTCTTGCACTGAAGGCTGGTTGCTGGGAGGAACTGCCAAGGATGTGCACCACAAAGGAGTCTTGCTAGAGCAAGGGACAGAGGATCTGCATGTTTGAATATACAGCTTGGCATCTCCAAGTTTGTATCTTGGCCTGTCAAGAAGAAACTGTGCTCCCTTGTCAGGCTTCTGTAGAGCAGAGCATGGGAACATCTCAATCCTGACTGACTAGGCACAACTGAAGCACACATTTCAGAAGATGATACATTAGTCTGAATAATTTCCACAGAGTCCTTATCCTGTATAAGCAGAGTGCACAGTATTACAAGCTGCTACACAATTTAACAGCTTATGATAACATCTACTATAATGCAGAGAACTAGTGATTACTTAATTATAGGCTGTCTAAAGGTTTGTGATAAGTGCATATGTGTGTAATTTTAATTTTTCTAGTTCTTCTGAACTGTTTATATTTCAACCCTAAAATTCTCTCGACCTTTTGTAAATGTTTTAAGGAAAAAAAGATAAGCATTTTGCATTTACATAAACAGGACTTCAAGAATTGTATACACATCTATTAGTTCAGACTTACATATTCCTAGGGGAAGAAAACATATTATTCTTTATTTTCAGGTGAACCTGGCCCCAAGAGGCTAAATAAATCACACAAGGTCACCAAGGGAGGTAGTGGCAGAGTCAGAAGTGGGGTTACAGCTCCAACGCTCCCAGCTCTCATGGTAAACTTAAATCATACCTCTTATTCAAGAATTTGCATGGCTAACAAGCCAGTTACACTTTAAATTGCTTTGCCCTGAGACATGGAAGCAGTAAAACATTGTCAGAGGGCCACCGTGCAGTGAATGCATTAGTGAAAGCTGCAGCCAGAGTTAAAACTGAGATCCATAAGAAGCAAATACAGTCAGTGCAAAGAGAAAACAAAGCAGAGGAATGTAAGTTACAGAAGGAGAGGAGGCGAGGAAACGAATGTGAGTACAAGGCAGGGTATGGAGAGTGTCAGAGGCTGAAGAGAGGGCTGGATGGGAAGAACTGGTGACAAAGGAGTCCCCATGGTGCCAAACGCCTCAGAAATGACAGCGAGGTGCATCTCCATGAGCACAGCAAAATAATGAAGCCACGCAGTTGCTTAGTGTGTCATCTGCCAGCTGAGGGCAAAACCCAACAGCAAATGCTCAGAGATGAGTTAAGATGGGACTTATCTCACCAAAGTTCAGTGATCTGGAAATTGCCCTCTGTGAAGAAGCTCTTTGTTGCGGTTTCTTCTCTGTCACTGCAGGGAACAGACATGTCCAGCCACATGTATACACCTTGGGTTTAGATGACTAAAGGTAGGGAAGACAAACCCTTAGGCCCTGTCCACTGGATTTAAACATGACTTTTAAATCAAGTTTCCCCAAGGAGAAATATCCAGCCTGAGGAGCTGGCAGTAGTTGTGTTCATCAGTGATGGAATCAGAGGAGCAACACAGGAGCAAATTTCTGGAAGGACACACAGAAAGTCAGAAATTGAACTTCAGGGTTTTAATCAGAAAATTAAACTGTGGAATATATTAGAGTGCTGATCCACTTTGTAACCTGTTTTTAGAGGGGAAAATAAAAGCCTGATTTAGACTAATTAAACCCAAGTCCTTTTATATACACTCCCCCCCTCCCCCCCGAAAACAAAACCACAAGCCCCCCCTTCTGTCTACTAGACATCTTTCTAGTTCTATTGCTCCTTTTTCTGGACCTTTCTTTTTTATAGCTTTCTTAAAGTTTGGTGCTTGAAGCTGGAATATTATTCAAACTGAGTCTTTAGCTAAAAAACAGACTAATAATCCATTAGTGTGCTTCCTGTTTCTTGGATAGAAATGCCGATTCCCACAAAAATAGGTATATTGAATCAGTGAACTCATATTGAGTGCAGTCCAGCATCATCATGAGTCCTTTACACTCCGAATCAGGCTCCTGAAATCATGGCACTGGCTAAAAGCCCGTGACTTTCTAACAATTCTGCACTCTAAAAAATTGCATCCCATTTTAGAGGTTTTAGAGAAATCTGTGTCCATAATCACATGAACTAAGATTATACTCACTGGAATGAACTGTTCTTGCTAACACAGCATCAGCAGAAGTGTGAGTAAGGTCATAAAAATCATCAGCAGAATATGCAGTTTATTTCCTTGCTTCTCTTTCAAAAGCCTCCTCCGCTGATTCAGCCATAGGGGCCTGTGCTGGGCAGCAATTTCTTTCATGGAACAATAGTATTTAATTCTCAAGGGCTTTACAAGTCTGAAGCCACCTCGTAATGTCGCAGAAAGTATTTCACTGGTAATAAATGCAGATGTTAGAACGAAATACAGTGTTATCCCAATGGCTCTTGTTGCAGCAGGGCCCAGCATGATCTTCTGCATAAAGAACATCCTATTTCTAAAAAGTAATCTTCACACTGCATCTCAATTAGTTTCAAAAGCAACGTGTATTTAATGCATTTTTATTTACAGGGCCATAAGCATTATGGGCTTATGGAAATAACACGAGTGAGCTTTTCTGACGATCGTGTCCCTGAGCCATTCCAACAGTAACGGGCTCTCTTTGGGGCTTTTCCGCTTACTTTATTCCCTCTCCGGTAGAAGCAGCTGATCTGGAAAGCCACGTGAATATACTCCTAGTACACATAATCCCTTTAGTTCCCTACATGACTGTAATTCCACACACTGGCAGACTTTGTTTGTATTTAAATATTTTCATAGGAGGGAAAGTCATTCCAAGCTGATCACTTCATGAGGCCAAAAATTTCATTAGGAGCCATTTGAACAATTACAATAAATAAGAAAATAATTTGTTGGTACAGTTGTTCCATAAACACTATAATTTACATTAAAAGAACTCTTGGTCCCTAATGAAATTTATCTTTGTTTATGATAATCACCACAAGTGAGTAAGAAAGAAAACATATAGCTTTGTAATCCACAGGTTTTTCTATTTAAAATTTAATTCAGAAGGATAGAAAGATTTCTTAGAACTGAAGGGATTATAGGTACTGTAATATCTAATAAGATTATAAGATGGAGGTGGTGGCTCACTGGAATAGAAACTCACTAAGACATAGGAATATACTAAGACATAGGACTGGCAGGACTTTCTGGGTTATCAAATCCAGTCCCCAGGTACTGCAGGCAACTGGATCACATGATTCCTTTAATACATTTTGGGAGCTTCCCACTAAAACTAGGCATGATTTCATCCCCCACTATGCAGGTGGATTTTTACACCCTCAATATGCAGGTGGATAAAGAACACCTAATTGATAATTAAATTATTCATGGCCAATTTATACCCACTTGCTCATACACCAAGACTGCCTACTTTTAATATTCCCCCTACCTGATGTATTTACATAAAGTAATCAAACCACCTCTCAGTCTTCAGCTGCTGGGCTAAACAAGCTGCATACATGGCCATGAAAGGTTCTCATCTCCTTATCTTAGCAGTCCTTTTCTGCACCCATTTCATTAAGAATCCACCTTTCCTTAATGCAATCAGAATAATGCATTTTATCCCAAGCAAAATCTATTTGGGGTCTTATTCCAGGACGCTCATTCTTCCCTTACTTTTCTAGAAATGCTTTTCCTATTGCACTTTCGAGTTTCAGATGCCTTTTCCGTGCCCTCGCTGCAATGGCACAACTTACTGAAAATCTTCCTGTGTCATTGCAGGTTTCCTGCAGGATTTTGTCTGCTGCCAGCTTTCTTACTACTCCTGTGGCCTCACTCCTCAAGGGCATTCGGTTCTTGCTGGGCAATATTTGAACTTTCTCTACACCGATGACACCTCCTAACTTGGTGACTTCAATGTATTTTTATGATCAGACACCTCTGTTTTCCAAATGGGTCATTAATGAAAATAATTATAATAATCAATCTTACGTTCGTGGCCAGTCTTCGCGAATGAAGATTTTGGGAAAGGTCTTTTTACCTTTCAAGCCTGCGCAACGGATTTTTTAGGTGAGACACAGTCCTGAGGACCTCACTGCCATTGTCCAAGCCCGCTTGGCCCTGGCAGTTGAACCTTAGGATTAAAGGGTGGGCTCAGTAATCAATCTTAAGACTTACTTTTTAGGAGCTCTGAATACTTTTCTTTCAATACAGTTCAACTTCTCATCTTTCGACACTGTGTATGCCTGTAAATCTCAGACTTCTCCATGTAGGAGATATAAATTTTTACACAGCTCCTCATCAGCTATTTTTTGAACCCCCAACACATATATTTCCCTTGTTTGTCTAGCTAATTAATTAATCTATCAAAGAATGCTATCGAATTAGTTTGATATTATCTAGCCTTGGTAAATGCCAATTCCTTTTTCTTGTTTTCCAGTGACTGTCATGACTTTTATAATTCTCTCCTCCCACAATCTTTCCTGAAGCCTAACATAAAACACTGCTGTACACAAAGCAAAATGTATTGTGCCTTTTGAGTGAAATCCATGTTTTATTTGTCTTTGGTATAGATTAGTTGCTTACATCAATATATAATTTTGACTACCAGGTAGGGTTGAGCAGCAGTTATAGATGTATTGGCTGACTCTCTATATTCATAGCAGAAATGTATATGCATCCCTTTTTATTCTAAACAGTGCTAGTACCACTTCTTAAAAGGACTGGAATACAAATTTGGCAGGCTGATCCAACCGAGACACAGCCCCATAATCAAGGGTTTTATCCCAAACAGCTTTGTAGTCAACTCAAACATGATATATGTTGCAGAAAATCAAAGGACAACATGCACAGTGACCTGACTTGTACGGTGATCACAGGAATTGGGCATGGAAAAATACAGGTTTTGAAGAAACAAGTGTTGAGGAGGATTTGTTAGAGAGGTGCTGGATGATTGTTTCAGATAGAGATAAATTACACATGGTGTTGTCTTCTTTGTGCTTAATTTTTAATTACATTGTGGGCAGTACACAAATTGAAAGAAGAAATTGTAAGAAACTAAATCAAGACTTGAATTTCAAGTCCACTGCTGACCCAGAGACTTTGTGTGTCCTTGGGCAAAATGCTTTGTTGTTTTTTTTCTGTCTCACTGCCTCATCTGTAAAACAGAGATAACACTACTTCTTTTTTTCCCAACCTGACTATTTACATAATAAAAGCCTTTCCATGCATGACAGACTCTTATATATTTGTACAGCATCTAGCATAATGAAGACCTGGATCTTGGGAGTACAATACAAACAATACACAACAATTAAGATTGTACATCCATCCAAAATATACCTAATGCACCTAATAGAGCAGTACCTCGCCAGAGAGATGAGACTTTATTCCACAGTGAACTCTGTTTCTGTGTTTTCTGTGGTCCCTCCTTTTGTGCTGCTCTCTTGCCTAAGGAAAGCTTTGGCAGAGAAGTGGGTTTTAGGAAAGTCAGGAGTCCTGTGATGAACCTTTTATGGTCTCCTGCAGGTGGAAGAAGCATTGGACCCCGAACTCCAAAGGGACCTGCCTGGAGCTGGGAGCATCACACAGAATCTCTGTGTTTCTGCAGCAGCTCTCCCGCGGCCCCAGTCACCTCCCGCTGAATTCGGGAAGGTCTGCCTTGGAGGATGCTTGTCGGTCTTTGAAAAGGGAAAAGAAAAAGCCTCTCATCCATATTGTCCTTGGGTAGGAACTGTGTACCCACTGCAGGTCAGCCTAACACAGAGCTGTCCTTTCCCTCTCAGTAAGCAAATCTTGGGATGTTCTGGGGATGCAATAGGAGGTGCTGGACCTGTTCCATGCTTGTGAGGTGGGGTACAGTAATAAGCATCCCCTCACCAGCAACCTGGAGGCTACAGGATCAGAGCTCTGTTATTGTGCTGGACATGTTCCTAGGAGAGTTTATGCTGAGCTTGGAGGAAGACAGCTTCCCACGCCAGAACTTTTGGGAAGTGGGAAGCTGTTTCCTGATAGCCTGTATGTCCTGAAGATAATGCCCAAATAATGTTCGTGTTAGAGGTCAAGCTGGGTCTGTGCTGTGATTTCTCTGCATACCAAGAGAAAATAAAACAGAGGGTGCTTGGCTGCCCTGAGCTGGTCGGTCCAGGCCCTGGGGCGGGGCTGGCTCTGCAGCTACTTGGCATGGAGAAGATGAAAAGCATGCATAAATTAGGAGCTCTTAAGGCCAGTTTCCTTCTTTGGTCCCGGGAGTAACTGGCTCAGTGTTTGCAGCAGCAGACCAGCCCCTCCCCATTGACAGGTGACATTCTTTAGTGCTTCCCTTGTGCTGACAGATACAGGATGACATTAATTTAACTGTGCAGCCCTGCCCTGGCTAACAAACACGGACATTTAAAAAAAACTACTTTCATCCCCCCCCTTTTCTTCACAAATTTTTTTACTAACAAAAAAGAACAAGAAAAGTGATGGTAACTGGATCGTTAATAAGACATAGTTGTAACTGATTAGTTTGGCTTCCCATCCTGCTCAAGGAAGGTTGCATTGTGTTGTGGCTATTGTTGTGTTACAGGAACTGAGGCTGGATACCAGGTGCCTGTTACAAACGTTGGGCCCCAAATTAAACACCCACACACACTGAAAGGACCAGCAACATGACAGGAAGGATTATTCATTTTGCAAGCAGAAAAAATGACAAAGCAGAGGAGTGACAAATGCTCTGGATAAATCCAGAGCTCCAATTTAATGCATGGGATAAGGACCTCTTTTTCCAAATAAAGACTCCCAACTCTTGCAGTTCCTTACTTCTCCATAATTTAGCTGTGCACATATTTGGCATTTAGAGTGTGACGGATTTACACATTTGCTACCAAATGAGCTGCAAGAGCTAATCAGCTCACGCAGAATTGCACATATTAATGAAGAAGGCTCTTCTGCATGCCTGCGATGTAGACACCCACTTAACTGGGGCACCAGAGACTAATTTGAAAAGATTTTGTTCACGTAGCTCTTTTCCTATGATGAACACTTGCAGGGAATTGTGCTGTAGAGAGAGGGAGCAAGCGGTATCTGCAAAATCTAGCTAAACGGTTCTCATTACTGAGTGATGGAGGAGCAATAGGAAAGATAATTTATTAGTGGCTCAAAGCTAATGAGAATAATTAGCACTATGATGCTTTCTAAGCAAACACAGAATAAGTGTTCCTTAAGGAGTGCTGTCTCCTTGCAGGAGTGGTGAGTGCTCTGGACAGGAGGACAGAGGACTTCCAGAGGCCAGAATCTTACAAACCAAGGACCGGGTCCAGCAGCTGAGTGGAAACAACCAGACACCCTCCTGGCTTTAACTATGGGCCAGCATTAGAGCTGTGTTTTCCTACATTTTGTGCTAACAGACTACCTTTTTTCTGATATCAAAACAGCTACACTGGGCTGATGAATACAGAGTTTACACTTCAGCTTAACTCCTTGGAAACCAGGGGCTGGAAACTGCTGCCTTAGATACTGCGATTTTTTGCAATTTTGCATCACAGTGCCTGCCAAAACAATGGCAAAAGCCAAGCCAGTTGAGGGTGTTTCGAAGGGAGTATTTCAGCAGCACAGGTCAGTCCCCAGGAATCCTGCCTGCCAGCACATAAAAGGCATTTGGAGTAATTTCTTTCATGGACACCCAGGTACCCTCCTTCCTCACTCAGTAAATATAAGCACGATGCACAGAGAAAACACAGAATCTTCTCATGACCAAAGAAAGTAACAGGACAAATTTTGGTTTCCAATCAGTTCCAGCACAGAGCAGTTATGTACACAACCGGATTAGCCAAAGGGCTGCACTCCCATGGTTCCAGCAGAGCCATGGAACGCTCAGGGATGCTGGGCTGCCAAAGGCAAAGGAAATGCCAGCGTTTAGCCACAATGCTCAGCACCTGCTGATAAAAGCTAATTTCCCCCACCTCTCAGTTTTCAGAATTTACTCCTGCAATCCCAGTGTTCCATTACAGACCCCATCTCACTAAAGTAAGCCTATTAAATTAAAATGAGGTGCACGTGGGCAGCAGTCCCCACTCCCCCGAGTGCCGTTCTGAGCAAATAGCTTGTTTCATAGTTTGTAAAATGCAGTTGGCAAGGCCTTAGTGTTATTCTAGGAAATCTATGTAGGCAACATTTCTTTCTCATAATATAGCACTATCAAGAATATGGAGAGTGATTTTGCTTTTTGTTTTTTAAAAGGCAAGCAGACAAAACAGCTGCAGGCTACGTTGCCAGGTCTTGACTTTTCTTTTGAAAAGCAGTTCGCCTCTAAAATCAAAATCACCCATGAAGCAATTCCATCTGAAACAACTGTGTCTGAAGCATTTTCTTAGAGCTTACTCATAATGGGAGCTTTATCTGCTTTTCTTACTCCCAAATTAAATGCTGCAAGAACATAGACCTTACCTCTAATCTTTTTTCACCATTAATATCAATCTATCTCTGTGGATGACTGTTGAGAGAATTTTAAGTCAGCAAGATATGGGGACCTAATGTGGTCCAAGTGGGAGTTTAGAAAAATTCTCAAGGCTGTTTCACCCAACTGCAACTATTTAGGAGGGCTTGGGGGCCAATGGGGCTGTCAGATCCAAAATGCAATTTTACAGGGAGAGGAAAGAAGAAATGGAGATCTGCTAAGTTGCTTTTCTTGATTCAGATTGGAAAGCAAAGTCTCTTCTTGTTTCCAGTCCCTCTTGTAGAAGTTGCTTTAGTTTGAACAAGTAAGGACATAGTTCTAACATGGGTCAGAGATAGATGGAAAACCCCTTTACAACAGAGCCAAGTTATCCGCTAGGGTTGCAGGGGCTGGGATATAACCTTATGCTCATCTTGGAACTCTAACCCGTGTTTCCCATATCCCAGAGCACTCACTTTTCCCGGATCTTTTCCAGGCTCCCTTTTCCCTCCTTTTGGTGGATGAAACAAATCCAACATATCAGTCTCTTTTATTAGGTGAGGGAACCATCTCCTATCCAGCTGCTTCGAGTCTGCACAAAACGCTTGGTCCTGCTTCCCTTCGTCTCTTGGTCCAAACACACAGCAGGAGTAGCACGGCCCTGTGGGCTATTTTTATCTTGTTTAAGCCAATGCTGAGGAACAAAGTGATGCACAATCCTTGCTCAGCCTCTCTGCTGTGTACACATTTTACCATTCCTCAACAAGATTTAATCTGCTTAGGGTTAACTGAATAGCGGATGTCCGAGACCTTTGAATCACACCTTAAAAAGGCTGAAAGACCAAACCCATAATTGCAAGAGCAGAATCTCTGATTCACTGCACACCATTTGTTATCAGCAATTAAGTTTCTTGCTGATAAATGATTCATGACTTGAAAGCCCAGATTACTCACTTTTAACCATGGCAGAAATTCCTGTGTGATTATGAACGCCTGGGCTATGCATCTGCTGGGATGGGCTGTAAAGTCTGAATGTGTGAAACGGCCAAACATTTAATTACAGAAAATAAAGAGCTCTTACATATGAGATACTTTCCATTATTTGTAGAAAAAAATGAAGTATTTAAATTTCAATGTGACTGATGCAAATATAAACATAAACTGACTCAACTAGCAAATATAAACACCAGCTTCTTCTTTACTAGAGGCAACAGAATTACAACAGAGTGACTGAAATCCAGACCTGGTCTACTAATTAAAAAGGCTTGGAAGCAAAGCTCCAAGCTCCTGGTACACTCTAGTTCACAGTAACTAAGGCTTTTGTCAGCCATTTGATTTAATCATTTATGGTGTTCAAAACTGTATTATTCAAAAACCATTCAGACCATAAACCAGATGAGTTGTGACCCTGTAACAGAAGGTAAATTATTCTCAAATATTTTATATTTGTGCATTAACACATGATTAGCCAAGAAAAAATGAATGCCCAAGTCCAAGAAGTAGCTGACAAAAGACTGAAGGGAAAAATGAGAATCTTTAATTTTATTATGGTGTAACCAGCTGTAAGGAATTACTGGTCTGAAGCACAGTGTGCAATTGTCTTATCCTAAACATTTATTAAGGCCTAAAATTCAGAATGATCCTGACTAGTGATGTCACCATTGGCAAGCTATCATTTTTTTCTTATAAGTCTCCATTTCTCAGCAATTAGCACAAACATAGGCACAGCCTAAGTACAGAAATGCTCAATGTTTTCTGGAGACTATATTTCTTTAGTGCCAGCTTTTTTGAGATGAAAAAAGATGCACTAAGTTCTGGACTGATCACACTTGACAGTTTGCTGGTAAGCAAAAGAATTCCTGTTTGAGATCAAATTGCATCAGTATGTATTGTTTCCTAAATGCAGGGCAGAATGCCTGCTACTAATGCAAGGATAGCTTGAAATAAAGAACTACCATGATCTTCTGCAAAAGTGCTACACACAACATGAAGTAACTATGCTAACTGAAAGGAAAAAAACTCACAGTAAGAGACTTAATAAATTAAGCTACTTTTACTCTATGATATTATGTACTATGAGGCAGCTGATTTTTTGAGTGAAGACTCATCAGGTGCCTAATAAGAGAAGATAGCTGGCACAGCTCCATGGCCATTCCAACTGATGTCATGGTTAACAAGCTGGCTACCATACAAGGCCAATCAGGCTACTGGTATTCCACAATACTCACTAATGGCTTCAGCAGCTTAACGAGTGCCAAACATACAGTGCCATTAATTAGGCAAGAGAGAGGAGGAAAAAACACCCAGGAAGGAGGTGAGATGCCATTCACCTCCTGAGCAGCCCAGCAGTGAGGATCCAGACTAGCAGAAGAAAATGAGAGGGGCAGACTGAGGAGCAAGAGGAAAGTTTCAGACCCAAGGCACAGCTCTCTGCTGTAAAAAGCTGTTTGTCCCCCTGCTGAGTACCAGGGCAGAGGGAGGCCAACCTCACACCCCTCCTGTGCTGCCCAGCACACCCACAACGGGCTGTCCCCAGCCAAGGGCTGTGCTGGGAACTCGTCCTGCACGTGCTGGCTCTTCCTAAATCATTTCCAGTGGGGAAAAAGCTGAACAAGGCTGATTAATGATAAAAATACTTAACTTTTTTAAAATTTATTTTCAGTTCAACGTGAATCACAACTTCCTGCCCCTCCCTCTCCCCTCCTGTGAAGACATAAGTACCTCCAGATCAATTTTTTTGTTGTTTAAGCATCAAGAGTGTAACACATTTCAACTGCTGCTGACACGTTTTACAGTGACAACTGTCAGAGAGATTGTTTGTGCAACTCTTTAAAGAGCAAAAAGGAAAAAATCCCTCCTACAGATGCAGATAGACTTTTGGAATGTAAACATGTAACATACACAATTACTGAATTATCAGAAGTACTATGCATTTATCAAAACAGTTGAACATTACACTTTCTAACACATATTTGATATGACCCAATCAGAATTTGAAGAGAAACTGTGCACCCTATAAGGGTAACCATGTACCCCTACAAGATAATCATTCCTGCCATAACTTACAGATGCATTTGACAATACTGATGTCAAAAAAGGAGGGTTTAGTTTAATTTTACCCATGCTCTGCTATTTTTGATGCTTGGCTTAATTCACCCAATGCATTTTATAAAGGTATGTAAACAGTTCTGATTTAAAGACCAGAGATGTTTAAATGACATTAACAGATCTGGACCGGTAAATGTTAATGTCTTCATTAACTCAGATACCTTATTTATCCCTGAGCACCTTAAAATTATTCCCCCCAAATCTCAGTCAAGAACATGTAACTATTTCACAAGAATGTAAAACTGCATTTGGATAAATCTCTGTCTTACAAATCCCATTTTCCTTCACTGATTTAAACAAAACAAAACAAAACCGGACCTTTTGTTTTTTACACGTACTGCAATACCTTAACAAAAAAATTCACCCTAACAAACAACATCACCTATGGACAAGCTACAGACTACAAAAATATTGCATAGGAGTGTCAGTGGGCATAGTCTCCCAACATGAGAGAAAATGCTAAGTTTTCTTTAAAATGTTATGGCAACATTCTAATTTATTTTCCTTTTAAAAATCAAGTGATTTCACTTTATTTCAAAATTGTACAAAATGGCCATGGCTGTTTATAAAAAAAAAGTCTCTGTCTTGAGAATACGTGAAGTCTCAGGTGCGTCAACAAAAGACCTGGAACCATTCACAGTGCAGCGGAAAGCTTCTTTTGAGGCAGAAACTACAATTCATCCTTCTTCTTTCCTACTCTTTCATGGTCTCTTTCTCTCAGGGTTCGCATGAAAGTGGTGAATCCAGACTCCTGGTTTTGAAGGAAGAAAAATACATGTCACATTTTTGCACTCAAACCAAA
>JAWWLV010000183.1:10920215-10937164 GCA_035041135.1 Platyrinchus mystaceus
CCCTTAACAGCTTTGATGATGATTTTCCTCCTTTTCCAAACATTCCAATTATGGAAATCACATTATTTTCAAGTTATTAAAATTATTGTCAAAAAATTCAAACCTGAATGCCTACATGCCAACCTCTGTATTCCAACAACTTATGATTTCTGGTTACATAAGGCTGTTGGATGCCAGGAGTTTCCTTTTCCAAGGGAAGCTCTGAACACAGCTCACAGGCATCTCAAAAGGCTCAGATGAGTGGAGGTGTGAACACTGTCTACTGGTACCCCAGCACTACAGCTGTCTGGGCAAGCAGCACTGTTCCCACCCAATGTGATCATTTTTACTTCTAAGTAATCCTGAAACACACTAAGCCAAAACTGGCGATGAAGAGGGAAAATACAGAGAGGTAGAGAAAGCCAAAGAGAAGTCAAAGTTTGACTTAACGCTGGGGAACAACAAAACAAAACAAAACAAAGAAAACAAAACAAAACCAAGCCATAAGGCTGGGGAGGTTTTAGAAGGCTGAACAACAAAGCACTCTTCTAAAACTATTCCCTGTTCTTCCACCGAAAATAAATGAAATGACAAGTTTTGGCCATATGCCACCTGGAGACACCTGGCAATCAAGGGCCCCCATGAATGGAGCCCCGATTTCAAAGCTGTGCATCTGGAAGTCATTTAAAATACACTTGGGTCAGAGGGTGTCCTGACTCTTCCTTGCCTTGGTTGCTTGGGGTGAAATGCCCTAAAATCTCTATTCTGGAACTGCAGTTCCCTTGACAGGCTACAACTGGGGGTCATGCTCTTCCCCACAGCCCGTGCTCCAGTTGGGGTGGCAAGTAGCTGAGAGCTCATGTTCTACAGGCCATGGCTCCTCCTGTGGCACGTCATGTTGCCCCCAAAGCAGCTGACATCACCCCTCTTCTTCCCTGCCCACATGAAATAATGATGCACCAGCTGGACCACTGAACCAAATGCACATGGACATCTCCTGATTTAGTGCCAGAATCAGGAGCAGAAAGCAGGTCTCCTGGCTCGACTGCTCTCTCATTTTGTAAAGCACAAGATGGTTGGACAAGGTGGTTCAAAAGTTGCTGTCATGATGATGAGAAGTCCTTTAAAAGCAAAATCCCTTGTCACTGAAAGAGATTTGTGAACAGACCTGAAAGCCATGGAAGGCACTGTGCTAAGCACTGCCTCCAGCACTGCCATGATTAGCGATAACAAACTCTAATCCAGTGCTGCACAAGCAGAAGACCACAGGTCCCCAGAGAGGTGGAGGGGGAACACAACTGCCAGCAGCAGAGAGACTGTGATGTTACTGTTGGGTAATTTAATTCTACTCAAGAAAGGGTTGGCTGCACGTAGGGGATTAGTTAGCCCACTTTCCAGCATATGGATAAACATCTCCCAACTGCTGTGGCCTCAGAGCACTCCTGTATTGTATATGAATTCCTTTTTATCAGCCACCACAGAGCCCTCCTTTCATGTATCATTTCTCTAAGTATGGGTTAGAGATGCAAAAATCGAGTCTGAAATTTTACTTAATTGTTGGCTACTGCACCCATCTTTACTTTTGAGAAAAGATCCAGAATTGGAACTAAGCGCAGTATCCATAACAACACCTGGATCAGCACCGTGGAAAGGTTATTACTGGGGTCCAAGTATGCTGAAGAAAACTGGGAGGCGAAGCTCCATCAAGACTTCCCTAAGATCCTGACTAAGAGAGAATCTCAGAATTTGGCTTTTTTCTTCATGCTTCTATATAATTTGGTGAGCTGTAACAGCAGAAATAACTTCCAGTGAAGAATCTTTTATGAAAATCACCGGATGGCTCGAAGACCCCATGTTTTTCTTGCATACCCCAGCTTTTCCAGGCAATCAACTGCTGCTTGAGGAGTAAACTCCCTCTAGGAGGTTATGACAAAGAAGACCCACAAATGATTGAATTGCTCCCTTATTTTCAGGCACTTTAGAACCACAGAAGGCATTATGCCATTTCTGCCCCCATTTCTTGCACTCATAGCATGTAATTAGCTGGCCACAGCAGGACAAAAGAATGAAACTTCCGCCCAGGGGTAGATGGTACAATTTGTCTTCCCATCCTGAGTGCCAGGAGTGAATCTGATTCAGGGCAAATGAGATATTTAGTTTCCCCTGTACTCCAAAGGACAGCTTCGTCCTGGCTATATAACCAATGGTCTGTCACCATTTGGCAGCCTGGTCGACCTGTAACACGTTTGCACTGTTTGCACGATCCAGAATGGACAAGAATAGGTCCAGTAATTTCTGGCATTTCTGCAGCAGCCCATGCAATAAACCTTCCACTTTCATTTGGTCCAAATTCACTTGCAGACTTCAGCTTAAAAAACGAAATATACTAAAAGCATTACCAAATCTAATCCTTTTTTCCTCTTCTCACATTCCTAAAAATAGACCAAGTATGTTCCTAATGCAGAGATGTACAGGGGTGTGGTACACAATGATTCATCCATGTGAGACAGTAACAGAAGCAGCTAAACATTCTTCCAGCATGGTGCAAATTTACTCTGCAGTTTGCATTAGCAAGGCAGTGCAGGCAGAGGAGACTTTCCTCCCTGTACCAGGTCATGACTCTTGCTTTCACTTACCCCTCTTTCTCCAGTATATTTCTCCACAAATTTCCCATAGTTGTAATAGTTGAAGGTGGGGTAGCCATCAACCCCCTCCTGCTTACATAGGTCGTGATTCTGTCCTTTGGCACAGTCCACTGCAGCGTAGGCGATCTGAAACACAAGAGATCAGCTTGAGGCAGCAGAAGACAAAGCAAATCTACTTCATGGTGATGCTGCTGCAACTTAGCCTTAACACTGAGACACAAGTCTTCTGCCAAGCACACAATGGTTTCAGTAAGGGCTCAGCTGTGGAGGGAGATCACAGCGTGGTCATCACCTGGCCTATGCAGCTGCACGGCACGTTCAACCCACAGAGCAGAAAACCACCTTCCCAGCCGCCCCACTGAGCTCTGCAGTAGACTCCAAACAGGAAATCCAGAGGCTGTGTTAGTAAAACCAAATCCAAGCACAGTGGCCACAGCTCTATCAGTCTGCAATATTCTTCCTCCAGTCTGGTTTTAAGTGATGAACAGTGACAGGATGACTTTGGTAACAGTAACGACCCACCTATCCCAACCTCCTTCCTGTGACATGGCTAATGCTTGGCAAAGGTACCAACATGGTGGGTCACTTATGGAGGCTATTAATAGATCAATGATTTCTATCCCAAATAGCTTTTGTAAATTCCATGCACTTCTTCCAAGCTCAAATAGATAGATAAGAGCCACAGTGTTGTCTACCAAGCAGTGCACACAGGGAGAAAGGCTGCTTGCTTGCAATGCCAGCCTGGGTTTATGTTTCCTTTCCTATCTTTTTTCCATTTATCCTTTAAGGAGGGAACTGTAGTTATGTGCAGCCATTAGCAAAGTGGGCTTTAATTCCTTTTGAAACCTCTAGATGCTACTGTCACACAGACAAACCCTGAGTAGGAAAGAGCTCTCAGCCTGTTGGCAGCAGAGCAACACCCTCCATCCTGCCTGCTTCCACACGGGGCAGGGTGAGGAAGCGCAGCCTCACAGCCCCAGAGCGTCAGCTCAGGGCAACCCTAGTTTAGAGCACTGGACATTTGAAACTTGACGCTGCAAAGTATTGAGGAGGAGCTGCCCTTAATATTTGTAATGCTGAAATAAAATGTAATTCATAGGCTTCTACTCAAAGCAACTGAGCCCTGTGCTGTAATTTCACCCTGATTGTTCCTGCGAGCAGCAGTTCTGGCTCTGAACGTGCACTGCTCACACAGACTTGCCTTCATAGCCTGGGATAGGCACTGCTGAAGAGGAAGCAAGTTAAAGTACAAGCTACGTAAAACCCCTCACCAAATTAGAGGAATGACTTTTTGCAATTGTGGGTTACAATTTATCAAGTGCTAATTTCACAGCAGACACATCTTAACTTGAAATTTCCGTTCCAGGAGCCTCCTTGAAACAATCTGGTCAAAATACCTTTTGCTTGCACGACTTTGGGGTTGCAGTTGAACTGTTCTTCCATAATTAAAAGATCACTTAATATTCAACAATGCCCTCCTGTTTTGTGGTGACACTGTCAAAACGAGAAAACCTGATCTCATTATCCTAGCAGTAATTAAAAAGATTGGCAAGGCCAACTTCAGTTAATTTGCTTGTTTTGTTTTGGCTTTGAAAGCCTGACAAGACAATGCTCAGTAAGATCTCGCTTGGGTCTATCTTCAGATGGAAAGCACTAGATAAAGTGAGCAGGGCTTTTACCTTAAATATTTGGGTTCTGTTTTCTCATTTTAAACATTAATAAGGCTATTACAGAACCAGGACTCTTGAGAGCTGTTAAAAACATGTATGATCCCACTTCTTTTCTTTTTGTAAACACAAAAACTCCTACCCATTCAGGGCAGGTTAAAACGAAAGGTTAGGAATAATAAACTGTAAAAGAGCTTCATCTGAGTATTTATGCCTTCCTGACCTTAGCAGCCAGCCAAAATTTAGAGCTCTGTTGGCTACTTCTGTGTAAAAGATAGCTTACAATGGAGACAAATATTTATTTCATGACACAGCATTAATGTAGAAAGAATATTAGAAGTCCTGGTTCCCTAAAAACTGGAAGAATAAATAAAATGATTTTTCCTTACTGCTGTAAATATCACACAGTGATTACAGCCAGAAGAAGGGGAAGGCATACATGCACTCATCCAGATCTTAGTAGCTGGTCTAAGGCATGAAACTGTTGTGACTGATGACCCATCTGTTCTTAGTGCCTTGGAGATTAAGAAAATTAGTTTTTAGTATACTGGAAGGAAGAGAAGCCCTCTTTATCTGTAAACAGATGTTTACCTCTCTGTAAACATTCTAAACTGGCATTGGTGTGAGCAAAGAGTCCAATTTCATTTACAAAAGGCTTCTGTGAGAACAGCTCCCAGTGAGGAGAGGGTAGAGCGCAGAAATGCAATGCTGTAAGTCACTGTTAACCTTGTTCAACATATCTTGACCCGCTGCCTCAAAACAGATGACTGAGGCACTTTAAAGAGGTGCTTCTGGCAGAAATGCTTAGGAGCCTGCTTGAGATACAGATCTCCTCTACCGCACATGGAAACCTAAGCTGGCCCATCTGTGCATTATTTGTTTGTGCACTGAAGTAACACACAGAGATCCCAGCCTAAGTCTGTCCACAACAGCAACATTAGGCTAATGCTATGTCTAATCTAGCAGGTCCAATGAGACATGTACATCTGGAGTCGTGTTTGGAGGACATGTCCACGGACTGTTTCCCTGCAATGCTCCCAATGCAAGCTCCCACACAGCCCCACGGACCCACTGCTGCTCCTGCAAACACCACTTGCAGCCCAGCTCTTCAGAACACACCCGTTTGGTTATTTTTACAGCCAGCGGGAGGAGAGAAATGGCAATTTCCAAATGCCTTGTAACTCATATGGACGTGAATGAAATTCACAGAGAGATGTCTAATTCCCAAGACTGTATCGGAGGCTGCATTTCAATGCCTGCTGCCAACAGTGGCTGAGTAAGAGTACTTAGGAGAGCTTGAGTGATTACTTTAGAGTGGAAATGTTACGGCAGCCTAAATATAGAGGTTGCTACCATCTCTATGCACTCATTATCATAGCATCTCAGTCCTAATTGTCTTGCCTGTCTCACAGCGGAAGATCAAATATAGTGCACTGCAAAGAAGAGAAAGTAATGCTGGAAAACACTTGTAGCAAAACACACTTCTGGACTGAGGACCAACTCTTATCTCAGTTCTATCGACTCCAGACAGCTGAACTCTGAGACACACCAGAATTTCAGCAAACAGCACCAATGTCCTTTGCTTCTTTGTGTTTTTGTGGACCGTGAGTATTAAACTCTACTGCAGGTAGAGGTGTCTCTTACTGCAGCTTTCAGCAGAGTGAATTACTGCATGGCTACACTGAAAGGCTGCACATGAAAAGATGCAGCCCACAAAAAGAAAGGCTTTGCTTGATCCACTGCAGGGAGAGTTTCCCCTCATTCTCAATCCTCTTAGCAACAATTAGTTTTTCTGCATCACTAAAGAAGAAAACTAAGTTGGGAAAAAATAACAACCCGAAGAACCTCTATCAAAATGTGGTTAAAGACTTCTGGAGAATATTAATTTCAGAATTGATCTTCATTTCAACTACCAAAAACAATTTACAGAGAAGTTCACAGGAAAGCACAGGTTAGCAAGACCTACATGCTTTGACCTATAAACCCACAAACTTTATTCAACCAGAAATTGCAAACATAAGACATCCCTGACACATACCCAGGAGCCAAGACACTTGGCATCAAGTGATCGATGAATTCTTGTGAATTCCCTCTCATCAAGAGGGAAAAAAACCCTCTAAAAATCTGTAAGAGAAAGAAACTCTGCTTACACTGGCCTAACACTTGTGTGTGTGTCTATTAAGGAAAAAGCCAGCCTAACAGCTTTCAGAAGACAAGATTGATTTTATGCAGATTTTGATTGTTAGGGCTAAAATTTAATTTCTTGAGCTTTCCTCTAACCAGAGAGAAAAATCCACTGAAAAAAAACATTTCAGGAAGAAAAAAAAACGTTAGTGCTGTATCTGCAACATGCACAAAACTCCAAGGGATTATGGATTCTCTATAACCTAAAGCTTCATTGCCTTAAATATCGACAATACATCATTATATACAAGTTCTCTCTCCAGAGCCAATACTGTTCAGTAGCTGTAGCAGGAATAGAATAGTTATCAAATGAAAAGATAATCAATCAGAGACTGTGGACCCCAGAATAAGTTTCTTGGAGTACATTCAACTTTCTTAGTGTTACTGGTAATTCCTCACAACTGGTATGCAGCCTATAATAATTAATATTAGGTGACTATGTATAATAATGCATAATAATGATAACAACAGCAACAACAATAATCCCATCAGATAAGTACGCACTTCTCCATAATCAATGTAGTTGAATATGACTCTAGAAATACCTGGGACTGGAAAATATATCTACCTGAAAAAAGAAACGCCCCAACAACGTTTCATGGTTTTACCAAAAAACTGGGAGCTTAACTACAGAGCTGCAAACTTAACCCTGCACAGCATTAGAGCATGAGCAGTGCATGACCAGCTCTGAAGAGCTCTTACAGGAAATAGAGCATGGCATATTTTTCAGATGAAGTGGTCTGATCACAGATGCTGAGCTGTTGCAAAAATCAGAACTTTTCATTTAGGTGCTTAAATAGGAGTGGAGCTATGCTGCAAATGTGAGCACTGATCTCCACGTGCCTCAACTGTAACAGAAGGATGATGCCTTATTTTGTTACTAAGTGTTAGAGGGACAAATAAGTACTTGCAGTCTAATCTAATCATACATCAGGAATCACAGTTCCCTTCCAGCAGAATTATGAAACAACTTTTTTGCTCTAGAGGGATCTTACAGGTAAGAAACACAATTACATCCAACAGTTCAAATAAATGTGTAGAAAATTGAAAGTGGGATCCCTTGACCTTCCAGGTAACTCCTCCTTTCTGTTCTTAAAGTTCTTTCTTTTTAACAGCTTGTCTCCCAGTCACCACATGATAATAAAGCAAAAATACCCCCTGCAGTCCTAGTTGCTCTTCTCTTAAAATATGTACTGCCACACACTGGTTTATTGATTCAAGGAAATAAATCTCTGCTAGAGCTAATATTGACTTTTGTTATGAAAATGGAAGTGAATAACTAACTGAATATTGATTTGAGAGAGGAATGATATTTGATAAGCTTAAAAAAAAGGTAAAAATAAAATTGCAGCATGGAAATAAATGCTTCGAACCAACATTTTTAAAGTATGATCAATTCCAGATGACAATTACCTGATTACTAGAAAAAAAAAAGCCTTTTGTCGCCAAATGTCTTAAAAACACCTATAAAAAAGACAGATCCACTTTCTTCCCTATGATTGCTCCATAGTTTTCTATTTATATCACCTGTTCTGGATCCTAACAGCAGTTAGGGGCTGATTTGCTAAGGCTTGTTGCAATTCAGCTACTCAAGTGAGTTCTCAAAGTGAAAGGCCTTGCAAATGGGAGATTCATTATTAGTTGCCCAGATGTGCCATGGCAGCATTACCAGAGCTGCAGTTCATCAGCTGTTCTCAAAGCAGGGCTATTTGCAAAGGGAAGATCCATTAGCAGGCATTATGATGTGCAGTGCTCATATCACCATATTTAATGAGTCTAATTAAAAAGAAATTCAACACATGCTTTTTTAAGCAAATAGGGATCAAATTCTTGGCCAAACTAAAATATTAACTCATTTGGATAACGGTGTACAGTCATTTGGTTGGTATAATAATTTTAAACTATGGTTCACAATACACACTGGGGACGCACCAGTTTCACTGCTGTCTGGCAGCCCCCCACTAACACCCCAGCTTACCCCATTTGCTGCACCCTTTCCAGCAATCTCTGCCACAGCTGTTCCTTCACAAACTCACTGGAACCCAGCTGTGGTGCATTTGTGCAGGAACAGTCTTCTGTGAAAATGTGGAAGACTGGTCAAAGAGCAGCCCCCATGGGGAGGTGCCAGAGATTTGTTACTGAGAGGCCTTGAGGAGTCAAGAGCTTTCCTTGAGCAAATCCAAGCTGGAACATCACAAATCAGTTCCTTCAAGCTGAACTTTAGGATCGGCCAAAAGCCAGAATGCAGATTTTTTAAAGACTTAGTGTTCAAGAGACTGTGGAGCAGTTACTGAACATGCCTTCCTGCTCTTCAATCTGTTTAGCAAAGTGACAATCCTCACATTTGCATTTTCTGAGCACTGGTCACTGCCAGAACTCTGAGCAGGCCAAAGGCTCTCCCCTGGCAGCTGTATGCAAAGCCCACAGTGCCCCGAGGCAGGAATGCTCCAGATGGATTTTTTTTCCCTTCCTTTTTCCTTTTAAATAACTGAAACAATAGGCTAACTGCTATTGGACTGGCCTCTCCACTGATCTGGTATTACTGGCATCGAATTTCTCCAGGCAGATGGAAAAAGGAGGCTTTGGTTTGTGGGTCACACCCCGAGCTGTGTTTTGCAACAGCCACACAACAGCCCCAGGGCTGCGAGCAGGCCCAGGATTCCTGCTAAAACCACCAGCAGTGATGTGGCCAACGAGAGCTGACATTTGGGGCCAAAGTTCCAGGCAGTGCATTTTTAAACTCCGACTCCAGCAGTGCAATGATGAAAAAGTACAGAGCATTACACACAGCCCCGGGGGAGGGGGCTGCTGCGCCAAAACCACCCCCCTACAGTCAATCTGCAGAGCCAAAGACACGTATTTAACAGCTCCAAGCTCTGCTCGTCTTCAAAACTCCCATGTAAAGAATCCAAGTCTCCCAAAGGATACCTTTTAAGATACCATTTATAACCAATTCAAGGCTGGAATGTTTTTGATTGTACTTTGGCTTCTGCAAAATTAAATGTTTAATTAAAAGACCACCATTATTGAAAAGAAGATACAGTCTAAGTGCTACTATACTCTGTTAAAGTGAAAAACCTTTCTCTGGGGAAAAAAAAAAGACACTACTACAGAAATGAAGTAGCAAAAAGACAGTACTCCTAAAAATGAAAATTACTAATCTTGTCCTGTTTTTAAAGAAGAAATACTTCCATCCTCTTAAGCAGTGATTTTACAGAAGTTTGAAACCCTAAAGAACTACAAATAACCTTGAAGGCTCAATCCAATTTGAAACATGGGAATATGCCCTGTGCTGCTTGTGGGAACAGCGATGTGCCCTTCTAAAGTCTTAAACAGGTTTGTTTTCTTTTCCACAATGGCACAAACTGGCAGCAAGAAGCACCTTGGCAGGTTATAGCTGTACACAATTAAATAGGGCTCCTGAGATAATCAATCCCTGGCACTTTCATAAGTCATTGGGGTGGAATAACATCATTTTCCCTAACTGCACACACCTCTTTAAAACTGTACCAGCCTTAATATTCCCCACTGGCTCTCATGTTCCAACTCATTACATTTTATATCTCCCCACTTCAGCCTTAAACTGAAGTCAAGAGTTGCAACTGTCAATCACTGCTCTGCTCTTGGAGCCCTTTCATAACCTGCAGTCTGAAGGAAAAGCTTCCCAGGCCTGCATTTCACACCACCACCGTGTCCCACTAACTGTGCCATCATTCAGATTGCTTGTTAATACATCCTGGGGCTCTAATAAGCAAGTTTCCCATTGTTTGGTACATTTGTTTCATCTCCTCTGACTGAAATTTTAATGAGTTTAGGAAAGAGAGGCTTCATTGGGAACTACCAGAAGAGTGGGAAAACAAGGATACTTTCTCAGAGATCTTGGAAACAAAAAAGTAACCAAAAGGCATTTGAGCAAACTAATTTACAGCAGTAAAAGAACTAAAAGCTGCATGCCTCTGAATCTTCGGTGTGCCAGAGGGCAGAAGTGATGGACTCCTAATTTTATGCAGTCAGTGATACAAGACTGTTTGTTTCTTGTCAATCTGATGTGTCTTCTGTGAGTTACAGAACAGATGAGAGGAAAATTAAAAAAAAAACAAACAAAAATCCTTCTGTTATGGAGTATAACTGTTACAAAATTACCTCTTCATTTAGAATAGAATATGGAATTGAATAGATTATTTCAGCTGGATGGGACCTACAAGGATCATCTAGTTCAGCTGCCTGACCAATTCAGGGCTGAACAAAGGTTAAAGCTTTTTGTTCAGGGCTTATACCCAAATGCCCCTTAAGCACTGACAGGCTTGGGGGGCATTGACCACCTCTCTAGGTCACCTGTTCCAGGGTTTAATCACCCTCTTGGTAAAGAAATGCTTTCTAATGTCCAGTGAGAACCTCCCCTGGCACAGCTTCAAATCATTCCCATGTGTCCTAGCACTGGATCCACGGAGAAGAGCTCAGCACCTCCCTCCCTATTTTCCCTCCTCAGCAAGCCTGAAAGAACAAGTTCCCTATTAAACTGCCAAATTTTTTCCATGCCATACCTAAACACAAAGCAACCGTGAAGTTAGAACAAATTTGGAGATCAGAATGAACTACAGTTCATTGAAAGATAGCAAGAAGGTTCCTAGTGGCTTATCTGGTTAAATCCAGGGGCTCAGTGCTGTTTTTTTTTTTTTAAATTCTAGATCTGCATGGGCTCAGTTAAAATGGTTCTGCTGAGGCAAGGAAATTACCCAGTGTGCTTCAGTTATCAGATGTATTTTCAAGCCAAGGCATGAGAGTCCTAGAAGGGCCTGACATACTGGGCTCAAGTCAGCCAACTTACAGAAATATATTATATTTATGCTATGCAAGCAAGGATTAGTTTCATGACTGAGGTCTTCCGGACTATCACACAACTTGTGGTTTCTCCACATATGCCCCAACGACTGATAAAAGTTGAAGGGGAATGGAGATGATGTAAATTATCTTTTTTTTTAATCCCTCAGGGAGAAAGAACTGTTCCTCACTTCAAAGAAAAGAACTCTTACACAAAAAATTAAACATAAAAGACAACAAAGAAAACAGAATAGGTTAAAAAGTGTAACTCAATTTGACCAAAAAAGATACAACCCCTAAGATGCAGATATGTTTCTATTAGTGTAACAGCAATTTTATCTACAAGCCTATCACCTTATCAATAAGCAAAGCCTATAAAGTACAAATGGTGGAAATAATTCTTAAATATCTCAGAAATAATTAACAGCAAGTTACCTTGCGATCTTCTTTAAAGACTTCAGCAGCAGTTGTGAAATGTGGAATGGCATTTTTACAGTGGGGACACCCTGTTTGACACAGGAAGAAAAAGACATCATAAACTTTAGTTATAAATAAGATACTGGGACAAACTCAAGATACAAGGTGAATCACTGGAAATTTTGTACTAAAAATCATTCTAGACAAGAGCTCTCCAGTTCTGGTAAGAGCAGGACAGGGCACATGTAGACCATGTGTCAGCTACGTGAAATTAAGCACGTGTTTAAAATCCCTCTGACTTCAAGCAGTTCATGTGTATGCTTAAGAGTTACACGAAATCCCAGATAGGCACCACAGTGCAGGGACTTTACTCTATGGCCAGTACCTTAAGAGCACTTTGAGATCAGCAGCCACAAACAGACAGACCGTTTCCCTGCTCTCTACCCCCTTGTACTGCCACATGGGTTAATACTGCTGTTGCCACAGATACCAGATACACTTGGTCATGGGAATAAAGACAGCACAGCTGTGAACAGGAGGAGGTTGGAAGTTAGAAAGGAAGTTGCTGGGAGCATTTAGGAGTGTTTGGGAATTGCCTGTGTTAGAGCCAAGCCTCTGGGAACACAAGGGAGGGGAAGAGAAGCAAGTCCAACAGGCTACACATCTTTCATTGATGGAGAGCAGAAGACCAGTCCCAGGTTAGGATGACTGCTGCTGGCCTTCCTGGAGACCTTCCTCCTGTTCACCATAAATGGGAAACCACAGAATAGTTTTACAGACACAGCACACAAAACCCCCACAGCTTTGGAGATGGACTGATACTTCTTTGTACCACTGCAGCATTGCACAAAAGGCCAGCTGATCCCTTGCTTAAATATACACTAAACTTACTCAACCATTTCAGAAGCCACAGATGGGGAACAAGAACTGCTCTCTTGATTCAAGGTTCAGATCTGAGTGCTCTTAATTCAGAAGCAATGTTTATTGTCTGTGAATAATCTAAACTACTCTCAAAACATCAATACTAAGACTTTGAAAAAAGAAAGTATCTGCGTATGTGTAAAAAATTACTTTTTTCAAACCCATCACACAGATTGATCACAAGCAAACACTCAGGACAGTTTTTTTTGCTTAGATGCAGGGAAAAAACGGAATGGACACACTTCAGTAAAGTCTGTATGTTAGCAAAGGTAAAGGAGTTCATCCTGCTATTATTTCTGGATAGGAAAAGAACAGATCACAGATGAGTTGCTCACAAGCTCCAACTATAACTTATGCTACTGTTGTTTACCCATATTTGACATGATGAAAAAGTGTCTGTGTTACTTTTAAGTCAGTACTGAACAAATGCCCTCTTAGGAGGCTTGCAGCCACCCTCATAAACTACACACACTCTTTCAGCTGACAAGAAAAACAGCATCTGTGCATTAACACTGCACACCCCTTTCAGCTCTACCAAAACGCAGTTTCATTGCTTACATGCACTGCTTCGAATTTTAGAGTATTTTTTCTTTGGAATAGGATTCTGAAAGCACTGCAATGACACACATGTATAAATACACTTAGAGTCTATGCAGTAACCAAGAATACCAAAAAGTCAAGGGGATGTTTCCTGGGAAACTGAGGCACTCCCGCAAATCCACCTTAGCGGCTTCAAACTCTTTATGGAGCATAATGGCAGTTATCCCGGTGGCAGCTGTGTTTCAGTGGGAGATGGTGCAGGCCGCCTACAGCCTGCAAACTATTAACTTTGTTGAGTTGTTCAGCCTTCGCCTGGAAGAAAATGGTCAAGAAAGAAAAAGAGGAGGAGGAAGAAGAGAAGAAGAGGAGGAGGCTGAGGTTCCAGGCTGTTCCCACGTCCATCAGCCCACTTTGGTGACCCGTTTTCTTTCCTACCACTTGTCTGTCCTGTCTGCCTGATACTGAAGAGCCTGCAGATCAAGCCTGCCTCTTGACACATTTTGGATAATTTCCTGTACTATGGGGTGACTGCCTTGGTTGATTTGTTAATACTGCTCTACACAAATACATCAGAACCGGCGACAACATCTAAAAAGAATTACACAGACAAAAAAATGGATAAAAATCAGGCACTTTTAAAGCAAGAACACTTGTTCTAGTCTACATGCTTGCATACTGCAGCTTTTCTGTAAAATTTAAACCCTTCAGGTTTCCCTTTTCTGCTTATGAGCTTGAGCTTGAAATTTAGATTTCACTGAAGAGTGCATTTTAAATCCTCAATGAAAGATATTTCAGGGTAAGCATACTTCATGTCCTCATATTCCTCTCTAACACTTTTATGACACATCAGTGTATGTGTTTTCCACCTCAGAGGTGCTGGATGTGCAGAGGACAGGGCATTTAGTAAAGCCTCCCTCTAAGCCCCGAGTAAAGTTATAATATGTAAGAGCTCTCCATGAGCCACACTCAAGAAAATTAGAACACGATTCAACAAGTAACAAGCATATTCATTCAAACAAAAAAGTCCAATGGCTATTAAAAATGCAAGCTGCCACTTCACATGGGCTAGGATGGCTGTTAAGGAAACAGCCCAAGTAGCCCTTAGCTGGTGACTGCTCAGAGGAGCATCAGCAGTTGCTCCGTGTCCTTTCCAACCCAGGGAGTCAAACACTGCATGTGCTGCTGCACAGCGTTCAACAGGTGAATGGAAAAGAGCTCTGAGTGTGGTTCTCAGCAGAGACACATCCTGCAAGGCCAAAAGGAAGCATCCCGTTGTCTGACCGTTATGGCATTTTGGAAAAGGTACAACAAAACTGAACATGCTCTGAGGTTGCAGTCAACATCACTACACAGAGGAGAGGAGGGTCGTGTAATTCAAAGCAACTGATAAAGGAACCTATGCTAACACCTTTTATTTCCTCTTCTCTGTGATCTTCTCATCTTCTCACTTCAATACCTTATCACAAAAAGTTACCTTCATTTACTTATTTGAAGCTCCATTCCTCCTCCCCTCACTCCTCTCTTGGCCCAACCTCTTTTCTTTACTGCACTGTGCTTGCAAAACTAAAACACAACCATATGGCTTTTGGCAGAGCTGCCTCTAAGTCCAGTAGGCATTTTGTTAGCCTTGGACATCCATCCACGGAACAGATGTGAATGCTACACTGAATTCCCAAGGCATTTCAAGAAGTCACTGAAAAAAGGGGAAGGAGCACATCATATGGAACAGCAGAACTTCATCTGTTACAACTTAGAAGGATTGCCAAACGCAGCAAACACTTGGAAGTCACCCAACCCAGTCATTCTATTTAAAGCACACATGCCAAAAAAAATAAAAGCAGAGGTTGATGTCTTCATTTTGACAGACGGAAAACTTGTTCTCCCCATTCCCTCTTCACACCCACTATCACACGTTTATTTTAAGTGTTAACACTATCTTCTAGATTTGAAAGTGCAAAGAAAGGAAATGTACTGAGCACGGTACATGAAGATAGGAAGTGTGCAGCCTCCTTAGAAAGGATTTTTCAGATGGGCTGCAATGAAAAGAGATTAAACTGGTGGCAACTGAAGGTGTGGGTAATGTGTCAGGAACCAAAAGGTCCTGCCCCTTCTCAGCAGTATTTATAGGACAGGAAGTCACTATGGACTAAACAAGTGGGAAAATTCATTTTAATTAAATAATTTGTGTGCTGTGGTAAGCACAGACTTCTTACAAGGACAAGAAGTGGAGTTTCAACTGAGTAGCACTGAAAGCAGCACTTCTGGGAGCAGAGACTTCTAAAGTAGATGCATGGCTTTGCTTTACCAATTTTCTTTCTTTCTTTGTTTTTACAACAGTGTCAAATTTGATCTCAACAGGGTTAAGAGTAGATGTGAACTGAACAGTCATTTTCTGTGCCTGCCTTGAGAAATCTGAAAGAAACATGCTTCTGGAACATCCAGCCTTTCCACAGGATGCCCGTTCTGGCACTCAAAACCTCTAATCACTCCTGCACATCTCAAGATAACACCACTTCCTAACGCAGAAACACAGTTGCATCACCTGGTGGGAAAACAAGAGAGCTTAACATCTAAGGCACATGCAGTAGCCTGTGTTAAGGCCATTCCCTGTTCCAAATCATTAAATGATACAGCTTCAGTACAGCTCTGGCCAGACATTCTCAGCTCTGTGCTCAAAATTTGGCCCTTGCAGCCCATGGTGGCATCTGCTCTCCCTGACGGCTGATGCCTGCTAGGGATGAGGGCTCCCTGCTTAAACCACAGGTCCCTGCATCCTTATGAGAACACCTGCACTTGAGGGGTTCTAAGTTCTCCTTGCCTTTGCACTATAACTTCAAAATTTTACATGAACCCAGTATTTTCTACAGGGTTTTTCTCCACTATTCATGCTGTAAAACTGGTATGAGCTGGGAAGGCACACTGTGGTACAGTCACGGCAGGCACTGTCACATTCCTCACCTTGAAAACAAAGTAGTTCTTGACTGATCCAGTATACGAAAAATATGGTTTCTGTGGGTAAAAGTTCAAAAGGAATGGCTGATGAACAGCAGATGAGGGAAATCAAGCAAGCAAACAAGCAGGCTTCATTGAGACCCATTATCACGGGGGGGGGGAGGGGGGGGAGGGAGGGAGTCAGATTAAACCTCTTCTAATTAGAGGCAGTTAAAGGAAAGCTAGTGGGTCTTTTGGGAGATGAAGTGATAGAAAAATATATAGCCCAGCTAATTTTTCATGAACTGAATTTACTGATAGCAGGAACAACTGCACGGTACAGCATCATCTCTGGGTATCTTTGAGGAAAGACCCAACAAGCCAGCACGGGTTTGGGCACAGAAAGGTGCTGGAGTGCCCAGCACATAGAAACACTTCTTTGAGGAAGAAAGAGGCATTTCTGAAGAAATAAAGAACTGCAGGATTGAGATGGATGTGATTTCCCAAATGATGCCACAACACAGTTGTTACATGATGTAAAACAAAGATATCACAGAAAAACTTACTAAGTGCTCACATCACCTTGTGAACTACTTTTTTTTAACAAAAAAAGAGACTGAAGAAAAAATAATATGAACCCATTTGTCAGGTAAGACAAGAATGACACAAAAACTGATATGATACAGTAGCAATTCAATAAATCCACAGACACAATATCCTGTTCTCTGAATTGTAAACATTTCCCATAATTGCAGGATCCCATGGGGTGCAGAAGGGACACAGAGGATTTCAAAGCAATGGAACAATCTAATGAATAACCTACATGTCTTTATTACATTCAAAT
>JAWWLV010000183.1:10937264-10958050 GCA_035041135.1 Platyrinchus mystaceus
TGCAGAAGGGACACAGAGGATTTCAAAGCAATGGAACAATCTAATGAATAACCTACATGTCTTTATTACATTCAAATGGAGAATTTTTCACTGAACAGGGTTTTCTTTTTTTTAACCAATTGTTTAGAGATGATAGCAAGTCAAAAGAAAAACTTAGAGATTCTTAAACCTTCAATGTACAAAGGTATTAGGACCAGATGGCAATTTTAAGATGCCTCCAAAGTAGTGCATGAAACAGATGCACTCTGTTGTACAATAGTCACCTTATTACATTTAATATAAAATTGCATCAAACTTTCAGAATTGCCCAAAGGAATCAAGTTCTCTTTCCTAAAAATCACAGGTTTCTACTTGCTTAAATATGAAAAAACATCCTTTACGTTACTTCATGCTTTCTTTAATTTGAAACTACAAAGCCCGGTGATATAATATAACCTCTCTATAGCTGAACAGTACAAGGTTAATTCAGTTTCCTTAGAAGAGTGGAAGCTGTATTAGCATAGCACATAGAAGAAAGGTGAAGCTGTTTTTAATGAATATAAATCAAAAGCTAACAATTTGTACAAAATAGATAAAGGAAGCAAATGGACATCAAAGCAGTATCTACAGTCAGCAGAGGTAATAGTGATGTTTAAAGTATATAAGGGGCTTTAAATGTATTAGAACCAAAAGAAATCCAAACAATGCTAACAATATAGCTTTGAAAGAAAATGATGGAGTTGTCAAAAGGAGCTTCACTGAATATGTAAATTAAAATATTAAGTAGGTGTGGAGACGGCCTCTATGCCTGGCACCTCCAAAGTGCTGTTTGCAGTTCTGGGTGCACAAATCAAAATGAGTTCAAACTGGAGGGGGCTGAGAAGACCTGTAAAAAAAACAACAGGACTGAAAGACATGTTTCATGGTAAAGGGTGTCAGGAAGCTCAGTGTGTCAACAGCTTAAATCCAAAGATTAAGAAATGATAAAAATCAAGAAAAGTCAGTCTCTAATTTTCATTATAACAAGCTATTCAAGATGGGTGCCAAAGGCTAAGTAATCTCCAGAGCTGTCTGCCTGCTGAAGCCAGTCAAATTCAGACAGGAAATTCACATTCCCCATCACCAGTGATTTTTAGTCTGAAAGGAAATGGTTTTCTCAAGGAGATGCTTTCACACAGTGGTTCTCTACCTGATCAGAAGGCAGCTGTCCTTGACTTGCATGGCTGAGCTGAAACTGCCACAGAAGGGACATGTTTTGGCTGTCCTAGTTTCACTGTCTCCGAGTGGAATGCCAGCACTGCCCCACAGTCAGGTGAGGATGGCGGCCCCTGACCTAAGCATCCCAACTAGAATGGCTCCACAGCAGTGCAGATCAGGCACCTGGACTTCAGAAAGCACCACCTTGAACTTTCTGCCCATCATTAATGCATAATGATGTATGACCCTACCCATGTTGTTTTTGTGTGCACTTTGAGCATCTTGTACATAATAAAATCTTGATAAATAAAGTAACAAAGTGGTGTGCATACGTTTTACATGAGGGGTTTTTTTCGAAGAGACTGTTTAAACATGCACACATTTTAATGTAGACTGTTTTCATATCAAATACTCTAACTTAAGCTGTCAGTATTTTCATAACAAAGTCCTGGCCAACTCCTTAGAATTGATCTGAAAGCCCAGTGATTTGTGAGACAGTGGCATTTATGCTGTCTGTGCTCTACCCTCAGCATGAGAAGCTCTGCTCCCCCCTCAGCCCACGGCTTCCTTTAGTACCTCTCAACGGGTGATCTCAAATGCTTTAACTAATATCAATTAATTACACTTCAAATTGCCCCTAAGAGAGACAGACGTGATTATCCCCCCCTGTCATTACATCCAAGGTTAAATGGAGTCAGGAAGAGGTTAAGTGACTCTCAGGGTTCACAATCCTGCCTGACAGGGAGCAGGGCTGCAAGGTGCTGACTCCATTTGTACAGCTACAAAACCACCAGGGCCTCGGAGGGCCCAGCACGTGGCAGGATGGAGCCCTCAGCGTGCAAAGTGCAGAGCAGAGAATGACTTTCCAATTCCCCATCTCTGCTTGAAATCATCACCGTCTAAATAACAGGGGTAGATAGTGCCCTCCGTTATTGGTTTTTAAATGACTGCAATTCTAAGCAAGTGAAAGCAGCACATTGCACAGCTATCAAAGCAAACCCGGGAGCTCATAGACCGCGGAGTAAAGCAAAGCCTGTTTCCACTTCAAGAGTTCCAAGCGATTAACTAGAATTAAAACAAGAATATTAGTTGGTCAATCAAGGAGAGACAGGCCACAGACAGTAATTGCACAGATAAGAGCAGAAAATGGGTATACTGCTTAAACCAGTGCAATTCGTGTGGCTACAGAAGTTATTGAATCCACAGGCAGATTTGAGAAAGGCATTTGGAGATGTTACTGAAAGGTCAATTCTCTTTTGTTCTACCAGTAGAGAACTGGAGGTCCTTTTAATTGAATATCTGGACCCAAAGCTCATTTTGTGACATGATCTGACACTATAGCTTAATAATATTTCCAAGACACGAGATATTAGTAATTGAAAGAGAGGGATTTGTCCTTTGATTTGAAAAAGGTTATGTGGTTTTCAGTTAAGCATCGGGTCAAACATAGCTTGCCTTGCTACTCTTAACAACTGGCAAACTACTACCAATTTCACAGACTGCTGTTGGGTTTTGGTTTTTTCTAAGCTATCTGAACTCTTATTTTGTAGCACTAGGTATACAGATGAGACTAGGGATACAGAATACAAATCTTTATAAACCAGAGCCTTAGATATGAGCAATTGCAACAGCAGCAACAAAGTCATCAGAACAGGCCAAACTGCAAAGCAAGGAGAGGAAAAAGACTCAGCACAAAACTCCGGGACTGTTCTATACACTACAAAAAGCAAGGATATGACTGACTGCAGTGATAAATGATATGAGAGCACCCAGCATTTGGCAACAAGCAATCCTTTAAGATGGAAAGCTATGCAGCAAGTCATTTGCGGACAGAAAGGGTTAAAGAGCAACAGTTACACCCAGAACAAAGCTGAGTGTCAGTTCCAGCAGAGCTGCATTTTCTACTGTGCCACTGGCCTGTGCAGCTCAAACGAAGCTGTAACAGCAGCATCAGCCTTGGTTAACTGCAAATACAGTTAGAGAGCAAATGAAATAATTTTTCCATCTAACATACCAGTGGACACAACTAGTAATAGAAGATACACTGCAGAGATAGCAACAGTCGGCAGAGCACTGTGGAATTCCATCTGCGCTAACAGAGGCTCAAAAGCAGCCCATTATCTCAGTGATGTTACGCATCACCAGGAAAAGCATATTTCTTATTGGAAAAGGGTTTTATGATAGTACATAAGGTTGGGTGGCATATTCATAGTTAAATGTCTCCTAATGTACCCACAGAGACTTTATGTGACATTACACCAAAAACAGTTGTGTGTCTGTGAGGAGAGAATTGAGGGCAAGAGCACACCCCTTCCTCCTCTTCCCTTCTCACAATCCTGAACTGTTCATATACAGGTAATATTCTGCTCACCAAATCAAGCAACTGTAACATGCTAGAGTTCCAAAGCAAGAGGACGTGGATCACCCTGACAACTTTTAGTTGAACACCACAGCTCCACTTCAAGCCCTTCTGAGCACTTCCATCACCACTGCACACAGGCTGGCGAAGTGCCTCAACTTCTGAGAGCAGTTTAAATTGTTCCCTCAGCACTAATTATTATCCTCAACACAAATGCTGGGGCTAAGAGCAGTTCTGCCAGCCTGATTGCAGAGACCACTCTATAAAATTCATCCTTTATCAAACCCAGCCTGTTAAGGGCCTCTGTGGCATCAGCACTATTTACACCGACAGGAAGGCACCTCGCTAACGTGTGCCTGTAGGAAGAGCACCACTAATGCAGGAGAGAAAGCAGTTAGTGGCAGAGCTAACATATCAAAATTCTGCAGTGCCAGCCCACGCAGGATTTAAAGTCTCATTATCAGAGGGTCCAGACCTCGCCTCTGCCTCAACCAACCACCAGAAAATCCTTCCTGCGAGGGTTTTTGCCTTGAAAGGGATTCTTTCTGTTCAGCATGTTTTTAATAATTTTTTTGATAGCTTAAGCTTCATTTACAAACACACACATTTTGTTCAGGCTCTTTGATACAGCCTGCTAATGAAAACTTAACAAGATGTGCTTGCAAGCAACATGAAAACCTCTTGGTGGGAGCCAATCCGAGGCCATTGTGAGACACTGAATTCAACTGCGCTGCTGCTTTGCTCTGCACGTCTGGGCTCATTAACTCAGCTGTCCAGTATGTTCTCCCCCTTCTGTGCACACTTCACACAGAACTATGCCACCCAGGTCTGCTGAGTGACCCAGCAGAGGCCCAGACCACTCATCTCAGGCCCAGCAGACACCAGCTGAGACCTCACAGCCAGTCAAATTTGCCATGGTTTTTTACAGCAGTCCAGCTTAGCCAAAACACAACATTATCTCACCAAAACTGACTATGCAAAGGCTGAGATATGGTGCAACCAGCTTCCTCTGAGCTTACTTCAAAAAACAGGAGGGACAAAAAGGAAACATTACTGCTTCTTCCAGAACAGCTTTTGATGACAGCTCGGGTCCCAGGGCTGGAGGAGCACACTGGCCCTCCTGGCTGTCAGCGTTAATAACCAAAACACCATGTGTACCCTCTGTGTACACAGTGAGACCCACTCTGTCAAGGACTCTCAGTCAAGTGCTTTTTGTCATTGCATATTCCTTGACATGTACCTTGGACAGAAAAAACAGCCGTTTTTGTTGTGAAAAGACACAGAACGAGCATACCAGGAAACAGAATGGTTAATATTTTTAACAAAGTCTGTGGGTAAAATTAATTAGGTTTGCTTTAGCTCTCAACATTTTATGCACTGCTAATGAAACACACAGGACTGACTTAGTCAGATCCCTATCTGATTTCTTATTGCTGAAGAAATCCCTATCTGATTTCTCACTTCTTACTGATGGCCAGGAGATGACCCATCAGACAGCAATGATGCCAATAGTCCTGCTTGACTCTCTTTGTCAGTACCCACGTACCATCTCCCACAAACAGCTTAGAACAACACACAGCCTTTTAATGACTCAAACACCATCTCAAAGTCTTCTGGGATTTTATCAGGTGCAACACAGATTAGGCACCTTCATTCACTTCTTCCAGCCTTGAAGGAAAAACCCTACAAAAAAGTTTAAGTGAAGAGTCAAGGAGGGTGATGTCTTTTAATTGCACATCCCTCGTAGCAGTATAGCCACTTGCTCAATACAAAAATACCTCATTAAAATCGTCCTCAGGATGGTTTATTTCCGGGTGTTCTCTGGGTAGCCCCTGTGGGTCAGGCTTCACCAGAAAATAACCTTTTCCATTTGATGAAAATAATTTCCAGTAAAGTGGAAGTTTCACTGCTGAACACAGAACCAGAAAGCAGCTCCCAGCAAAGTATTTATTAAAAATACCCATTCTTGTGAACCCTGTTGAGTGCCACAAACTGAGGCCATTTGGCAAGTTAATAACATTGGCAACTGCCACCCTAACGAACCACTAAAAGGCAACATTTTCCCCCTACTACTTCCCATTGCTGCTGAAAGTTTTTATTTTTTAAGAATGCTTACTAACTTGTGTTTTGACAAAAGTAGGAACTGAATGAACTTGCTCAGTGCCGAGTGACTGATCTCAAAACAGAATGCCCTCCCCCCATTATATGGACCTGTAATGATTGGTCTATTATATATAATTCCTTTCTGACACAGTTGATTTATTTGTAGCTTCTCTGGAAGCAGCAATCTCGACCAAAAAATGACATGAATGTGTTTTCATGTGTTGGTCTCTCATTCTTATAACTCACAAGTGGATATCTTCTGTTTCTGTACAAGAATTAGTAGTTGGTGTTAGTAAGCCTTTCTTATTTAGAGAAAATCAGAACTTGATGAACAGGGGGGAGGGGAAGAACCAAACTAAAATCAACAAATAAAACCCCACAGTGTTAGGACAGTGTATTTCAAACTCTAGTATTACTATTCCTAAAAATACAGAATTGCTGTGGTTGGAAGGCACTTCTGGAGATCCAACTCCCCTGCTCAAAACAGGATCAATCACAGCAGACTGCCCAGAACTGTGTCCAGTTGGGTTTTGAATATCTCCAAGGATGGAGACTCTTGGGTCAATCTATTCCAGTGTTCAAGCACCACCACAGCAAAAACCCCACCACTTCCTTTAAATGTCTAAGCAAACTTTCCTGTGTTTCAGTTTGTGCCCATTGCCTCTTGTTCTGTTCCTGGGCACTGCAGAGAAGAGTCTGGCTCTCTCTTCTTACCCCCCCCCCCATTAGGTACTTAATGCACACTGGTAAGATCCTCCCAAGCCTCCTCTTCCTCAAGCTGAACAGTTCCAGCTCTCTCAGCTTCTCCTCACATATGTCAGACGCTCCAGAACCTTAATCACCATCGTGGCCCTTCACTGGATTTACTCCAGTATGTCAATGTTCCTCCTGTACTGGGAAGCCCAGAACTGGACACAGCAATCCAACTGTGTCTCACCAGTGCTGAGCAGGGGAAGGATCAGCTGCCTTGACCTGCTGGTGAAGCTCTGTCTAATGCAACCGAGGATACCCAGCTATGGAGTCTGCATCCCTGGCTCCGAATTGTCTCTACAACAGCAGAAAAGACCCAGCATAAATTTGAGGGAGCGTTTAGCTAAGGCTTGATGGTCTCATCACCAAAGTATGACATCAAAAAGGTATACTAAATCCCAGGGATGAACAAGGTGGAAGAGGGAACCATTAGAGTTTTTAGTTAGAGAATAGGATGGCCACTAATTTGGTACAGGTCTTGGCACTGGCTTGACAAGAAATTCCACGTAGGATTCCAAGGGCTTCTCCACACAGAAGTTTGGCTTAAAAACAGTACACTCACAAAGAACTAACTGCATTTCCCCAGTTCATTCAAAAATGCTCATGTAGCTTCAATCATTCTTTTTGTCCCTTAATTTCAGCTTGAGTAATGCAGTAAAAACATCTCCAACTGTGAAGACATGTTATTTACTGGAACTTCGTTACCCTTTGTGATTCTGACAACTAATCACAACCAACTGCTTCTATTTTGCAGTTTTCAGTGCTATAGTAGAAGGTTAAAATTTAATGCATTGACAAAGTCAAATCTCAATTATCTGGGATAACAGAGTGGAAAGAGCACATGAAAGTAAAAATGCAGATAAAACACCTTCAGATAAGCTGTAAGAACAGTGAGGATATAAGAGAAAAAGGAAGAAAAGTCAGTGCACTGATCCTAGAAGAGGCACTGGTGCAAACCCATTGTCTCAGGATTCCAGGCTTTAATGCTGTGAGTCCTCAAACAAGCTCTGGATGTAGAGCACAGACATGCACCTAATATACTTCTGGCTGTGGCTGGTTCAGCCCTGCAGTCTAACTAGGCTAGATCTGTTCTTGTCCAGTTGGCTCACTTCATGATATGGTCCATAGCTTTCCAAATCCTGATCATCCACATACCAGGCTATGTGTGCACTCCAAACCATACTCAGACTAGTTGTCTCCCCCCATTTCTGGAAAAAGCCAAGTGAAACCTCGAGTAGTTGATGGGTATCCAGTACTTTAAAAGCTAGTCCACAGAGAGAATACAGGCACACGTACATTCCACAAAGGCCTCTGAAATGCTGGTGTAATAAACCTACTGTTTTCAAACACTCCTCAAATCCCTCACAGCATTCCCCAGGATATAATACACACCTGTGGCTTCATGCTTCAGTTTTACAGATGGTATCATTGTCCTCTTTTCTAGGCATTTTGAACTCAAAGGTACGTGAGTGGGATAACAATTACATCTTCGGACCACAAAAGCCCCACAGGGGTCCAGAGAATTGCTGGGCCAGGTGCTGTGCAGCACAGATGCCAGCAGCCTGCTCCAAGTGCTACCCCTGAGTAGCTCTAACAAGTGCCAACCCGCAGCCCAAGCCTGTGTGCAACAGGGACATGGTACAGACCCACCCAATGGACATTTAGATGAAGATCATGTCCAAAGCAGTTACTGGCACAAGTAGCAATTGGTTTTCTGCAGCTGGCACTTTTGTCCCAAATCAGTATTGGGGACCCATCCCTACTAATCCTTCTGCCCCAAATCAGTCATTACTGAGCACACAGGTGCCACCAGGGAGAAATGGGAATGTGAAATCAAGAGCACAAGAATTGTGAAATCAAGATAACTCTCTGTGTGTGTCAAGTCCACAGGAGTGGATTTTTTTTCCCCATTAATTTCAAGAGTTTTGATTCTGATTCTCAGTCCTTAAAATATTCCATAGGCATCAGGGATAACCTTTAAGCTTCAACCATATTCAGGTTGATGGAGTAATGAGTTCCCTATCTTTTCCATGTGGATTTAGCAGTCTTCTCTTCCAGAGCTAAATCACTGTGAAGCACAGTTCAGTACCACTAAAGCATCGCTAAGCTCAGTCCAGAGTTATCGGCACTGCAGCAGATTGATGGTTCTCCTATACATATTAAGTAATTTGGATTGGAAGCTGCCAGAGAAAAGCCAGATCTCATTTTATTTTGCATCTAAGATATATATCTGTGGCCTTTGCCTAAAGGTCTGTCACTCTAGCTGAATGCCTCACAAAGGTCAAAATATTCAACTTTCTACTTTAAATTCTAATGACAGATGAGAGATACATTTCTTAGCATAAATATTTATATATAAACATACTTTATATATGCATGTATACACACACCCCCAATCTTAAAATATCTCAGCATATGTGTAAGTGTAACAAATACTGCCACAGAGTCACAAGTGAATGGAGTAGCATACTGTGAGTCTGCCCTGACCTAAGATCTAAATAGAAAAAGAAAATTATTTGAGATAATGGGGCCTTGCAATTTTAGCGTGTTCCTTCAGCACTAAAAGAAGCAAGTTAAGACTAATTGACAATGTAAGCTCCAAGAGGTCTCAAGATTGAGAAAACGGTAAACAAAAGCTAATCTATCAAATTTAGCAGGAGGCACATTAGCACTGCATAAAACCTGAAAAAACAGAATGATTTGTACCATTCTATTGCATTAATGATTATTTCACAGAAACCAGAGATTTAAAATATTCAGCTGCTACTTTCCCCTGCACCCAACAAAGGGCAGGCTTGTTGCACTCCCTGAGTGTGCCTGCTTTCTGCTTTGCTCACAGACACTTCCACATTTAGAGAGAACAAATCTGACAAATCAGAAACTGTGCATGACCCACATACTGACACCACAACAGCAACACTGACAGTCTTAGGAGTCAGGGGAAGGCCAGAAGTAGTACCAGTTAACACCTTTCTGTCCTGTATACAGGTGGTCTCATGCAGCACTGTGTCAAAAACAGTGCAAAAACGTGTCTGAAGGGCAGCCTCAAAGGACTCAACAGTTTTACATCATGCAAGCCTTGCTTTTACAGCCTGTTCATACAGATAGAGCCAGGCTGATCTTCACTCACCCCTTCTGAAGTAAAGTCAAACTGCAAACAATTAGCCCATCAGACAAGTTGCCTCGTGCTTTCAACCCTGGGAGCTGTATACTCATTGCACAGTGTCTCTGCTTTAAACATGGCCTTTAGAAAGACTAAGAATTTAAATGCCTTAAAAAGATGCAGCTAAAAACCAAAAGGGAAATAAATCTCTCTTCCACAGAAAGTCACCGATAGGGTCAAAGAGAACTCAAGAAACAGTGAACTCCTAAATCTTACCATTTTGTGAGCAACCATTTGATTTTAAAATTACAACTTGCTCCTCTTAACCAGCTGAGATCCATGAATCAGAAATTCCTGGCACATGGGCAATTTTTAGTCAATAGGTGGTGGGAACTAGAGTTGAGAAGGGATTACATCCCCTTCCTTTTTCTTTTACAACCTTCCAGAAAACTCCCTTCTGAATTGCACCCCTCCTTTCTCCCACATCCCTTCGTGGGAGCCCCAGAGCATTCATGTTTAATTCTCTAACAGAAAAGCAAAATAAGGGGCTGCCTGATTAAACATTAAGGACCTTTTTCTCTCTTTTTGGAAAATACCTTCAGTTTAATGGGAACAAGTCAGTAACTGTTTGTCTGAAGGTTATCCATTAATTGCTGGCCATGTCATAGGGAAGAAATTTTTTAGCATCTAGGGGGCTGAGTCATGGTGCTATAAAGGCAAGTTAATACTATATAATATTAAATGCCTGGAATATCTTCTCCCTTTGATAAACTCCTCAAAAATTAAGAACTTGTGCACAGTCTGCTTGTCTCTGGAATGGCATAGGAAAACAGAAGAGGTCCCTCCATTTCACCTTATTTATAAAGAGCCTGATTTAAAACTTCTCTAGAAACATTCTCAGGAGTTTCAAAAAGAAAGTGTGTGTGTGTGATGCACACAAACCAATCTGGGAGAAAGGAGCTATCCCAGAGGAGACTTAAATGTAGATTTATTACAGACAAAATTTCTTCCATCAAAATTTGTTCTCCTTCACCACTGTATTGATTTCATTACTGAAGTGCTGCACTAATGAGTCAGGCCCTCCATGTCTATTGTGCTACTATAAAGGAACACATTTTGTTATATGGACCATAAAATGCAGCAGAGGAAAATAAATCTGTTTTGTTGTTGTACCGCTGCCTGCTTTGGTGTCTGCATTAATGCAATACCTCTTTAAATAACCACTATAAACTGTTTTGTTTCCATTTATAAAGATACAATGATGTTGCCATGCACTTATATTCAGAATCAGTTCTTTACCCTTAAAAGTCTGGGGACAGTGAGGGAATTAATTCAGGATTTCATAAACTGCAGGGCTTATTAAACCCATCCATGCAGAGAGGTTTTACTCACATGGTGCATAGAACATGACAAGGGTGTGCTTCTTCTTCTTCAAGGACTCCCTGAAGTCTTCACCAGCAAGGTGGACAACACTAGTCTGTTTTTCTTCCCATGCAGGCTCAGGTGGAGGTGGTGCTTCAGGACTAGAAAAGAAAGACAATGAGATTGGTTTGAAAGTGTTTCTAGAAGTGGGAAAAAGAGCAGCATCATCCTGGTCATAACCACCATGAGGCAACAGAGGTAAAAACCAAAATCCTTCAGGGTGCCTTTGCAGTAGAAAAACATGCTCGGTATTTTCAACACCAGATAACAGCAAAAAAGATGTGAGTTAATTTCTGGAACTCAATAAAAATATAATCTAAGTGACTGTACTCAGGCATATGAGTAGAAATGCAGAATAAAGATTTCCTACATTGCATCCAACATCTGGGTGGAAAAAACATTGCTCCTGTATCACTGTGTCATCCATAGGCATAAATTGAGAAGAACAGCAAGCAGGTGGAATCAAAAGGCAACCGATATAGAACAGCATCTTCCATTCAAACACCCTTTTTGTACTCTTCATCGCTATCATGCAAACTTCTATAAAGAATTTCATGACCTTCTCTTGAATACAGATATTAAAGCCAGGATGCAATAATCAGCATCGTTCCGCTTGGAAGACTGGGGGTGACTGAACTGAAATATTTTACCTTGATAAAGAGAATGTCAGGTTTCAATTATGACTGCACATACTGGCTAGATCAGAGCAATGTTGCACACCTAGAGCGCCTCTAACAAAACTTCTGCTATTCACCAGCTCACAGACTTCTCTGAGACTCATTAAATTCACTCCTGCTGTATCTTAAACAGTGATTACTTATATAAAATCATCAGAATGGTGCCACGGTATAAAGACCTTCATATGTCGCCTTGGTAATAAATTAGCTTTTCAGACTTTCCTGTCACTTTGAATGACACCATTTTAAGTTATATCAGATACATAAAAACCAAGTAGAGAAAAACTCAATTTTTAAAGTCCTACTCAAGGTCACTTGGTGGACATCCATCCTATTTCCATCGATGCTGATTTTCCAGTTGTTAAAGAATTAGGACAGGTGGTCTGAATTTTCACACTAACAGTCAGTGTGAGCTACCACTGATTACAGTTACAGAGATGTGACTTATTCTCACACAAACTTTTCCATGCTGACCCGAAATAAGCTACCCAGCTACTGCTAACAATCTAGTGTGGCAGCACAGTCACCAGAGAGGAACCAGAGCCAAAACATCCATGGCTGCAACTGAACCACCCCCTGGAACAGTGGGACAAGCTGTACTTTTATCTCCAGCCTACATCCCAGATGCATCCCTATCTCCACCAGCTTCAGTGCAGCTGTGACAATTCTATCCCTGGTCAGAAAACAAGGATGTTATTCTATTGCCTCTCTAGTTGGGAGAACATCCAGGAGTAAGGAGTAGGAGATAAGTTGTCTGGGCTTCACCTGTATTGCTGACTACCAGAGGCTGCAGACAAAAGTATTCCAGAGGAACAGCAGGACCCAGAAGTGATCAACACCCCTTCCCTCTTCCTTGCTGCTTAGTCACCTGCCATTATGTGCAGGCAGCATCAACCTCACCGTTTAACTCAATACAAATTATGCAGAGCTCAAAACACTTGAGCAAACTGGTGAAACAAGGACAGTGACTTAACATCCAAAATGGATACAGCATCCTGGAGCCAGCGTGTGCAGGGAGGCCAAGGGAGTACTGTGTCTAAATGTAAAATAGAGATAAAGCTTCTCAACATGCTACAAAGATGCTGCCAGACCATATCTATTACGTGATTTGAAGCAGTCAGAGATGTAACATAAAAAGAACAAAAAGCCAAACCAAAAAAACTCCACACAACCCACTCCCCACCAAATAAGAGGGGAAAAGTTAATATTACATTCCTCATGCCAACCGCATTCACAGTTAAATGATTAAAAAACTTCACAAAACTCTGGCAGGTTTTTTTCCCCTTGAATAATGCAGAAAATACATTAGGCTTACAGTACCTAAAGAAAGTGCATATTTTATATATATATATATATGCATACTTTTACATATATGCATATATAATGCATACTTTAAGTGAGAATTGTACCAGCAATTTTACTTTGAAATTATTGTCATCATTTTCATATCAAACTTAATTCTGCACACTTCAGCACACCACCCAAGAAAAGCTGTTAGTGCAGTCAAAGGTCTGTTTTTGTTGGTCTCACTGGCTTTCCTTCAGCCCTACATAGATGGAATTCTAGGCATTGGCCCTGAAATGCTGGAAAGATAAAAGTAGGGGTGTAGAAATTCAGTTACTAACAGTGAAATCTGCTGCTTTTATAAAGAGGGAACAACAAATGTTCTGTTTATTTTTCAGAGCCATTGCTATTCCTCCTCTGGCGAGAGGCTTAAGGTATATTTGAAAAATATTTTGGGAAAGAAATACTGGGACAACTATGAAAAAACCCACAGCAAATAAAGGATGTGTTTTATTGGAGACCATCATTAACATACATGCTTCTGTGTGTCTGAATACTGCAGTTCAGTCTAGTTTTGTTAGCAAGGGATGTAGGCAATGGATGAAGCCAGGCTTAGCTCCTCATCAAAGCAGTCTGCAGGAGTCACTAACCAGGAACCCAAATAGTATCTCAAAACCCTCAAAACTTACTTTTGCAGCCAGTCAATGATTTTCTTCTTTGTTCTGAGGTGTGGCAGAGTGTACTTCTCCTCTCCATCCTTAAAATACTTCAAAGTAGGAAACCCTGAGATGTGGAATCTTTCTGCCAGCGCCTTGTTGACTGTAGCATCGACTGCTGCAAGGACACCTGGGCTCTAAAACAGAGATCACTCACTGTAAATCCCAGCCACATACACACCCCTCTCTGGCAGGACACAGTGGGCTTGGGGGCAATCACTCATTAGGTGCCTTCACTGTCTCAGCGACTCAGCGCAGACAGACAGAAAGACCAGAGGACTGATGCAAAACCACAAAGGGACATCTTATGGACTACATGTAACCAGAGTGTTACCTGTTCTCCTACCATTTCTAACAGGATTCTCTGTATATAATTTACTTTATAATGCTTAAGGGCTGTTCCTAGGAATGGCATTTCCTCCTACAATTCCAAATTTCTCTGAGAAGAAACAAGCACTGTTAAAGACAAGTTTACTTCAAGGCAAATCCATGTCTTTCTAACTTGTGGGCATCTTTGCATGGACCACCTTTAGAGCCAAAGGAGAGCAGGCACTTGTATAGTGTGATTCATCGGATCTTCGTTTTTCTCGTCTCCTCTTTCTCCGACAACTACAAAGGGACTCTGGATGTCTCCACCGAGGATGCTTAAATGGGGGAGACTAATTCTATTTGTCCTCTTGCATGGCATACACAGCATGAGACTGAATCAATAACACTAATACTTGTACTATTGAATCTCTCTTCTCCAGCCAAGCTGATGGAACACTTAAGATGAAACTAACGGAGTGACGCAACCATAAAAACAGGGTATTTGAAAGAGGGATCAACCCCTTTTGTTTTTTTCCAAACCTAATTCATAAATAAAAGCCTATGTTTCTTCGCATTCAATGCCTTTAAGTAAGGGGGAAAAAATCCATTTTTGGATTTGATCATATTATGTATAAGACCTACAGCAGAATACATAAACATTTTTCAATTTTGTTTTCGTTCAAGACAGAATGTTCTTTCTCAGACTTTGGCAGGGTTCATGCATTAGCGATGAGACTGTACTTTGGAAGCACATTTTGAAAGGTCCTGTGGGAGGATGAGAACAGCTGAATTTGTTGTAGGGAGAAAAGTGACTTTTATTACTCCAGTTATTTATTACTGATTATTTGAAGGATATAATAAAGGAAATTAGCTTACGTCACTGGCTACATGAAGAAACTCTGCAGCCTTCTCATATTCTGGCTTCATTTTCTTACAGTGTCCACACCCTGCCAAAAAAAATAAAAAAATCCAATTAAGTTGTATACACCATGGTTATTCATTGACCCATCTAGCCATTATCAAAATCCAAAACCATGTGGTAGAGATTTACTAGAATTCAGTATGCATTTTACTTAATTTACTTGTAAAGCCTTAGTATGATTTAGGATCTTTTCCAAAATGGCCACAATACTTCAAACAAAGAATTTAATCAATTGAAAACAATAATAAACCCCCTAATTTCACACCTACACCTCTCTCCTAACAGAAATTTGTCAAGCCTATTGGATCTGGCATGCTCTTGGGCAAGGCACAACCTCACCCATTTCAGTTTCCAAATCTTTATCTGCTTTAAAAAGAAACAACACAGCTCCTCACGTGACTTTGTGACTTTCAGCAGAGGCTTACACTAGAACAGCTTAACAGAGCAATGTAATTTGAATTTAACTGCACTGATAATAAGCCCCATTTTACAGTGGTGCAGCATGTCCCTCTAGCAAGGACTTGCACTGATTTAATCACATCAGTGTAATTACACCACCACATATGTTCCCAACATAAGCAGGGCCTGTAAAACCGAGATAATGGTGCTTTCTCGCTTGTGCGAAGTTCTCCAGAGATCTGCCATTACTTCACTGCTAAGTGCTGACATCACAATAAAGTAAAATGAATGCATGGGCGAGAAAAGCAGACTTAAAATAAATTATTTGGGTGTAAATTAAACTGCTTTCAGCCAGTGCAGTTGCTTCCAGGCAAGCTGAACTTTCAGGACCAGGTGGGGTTCCTGCCGAGATGTGAAGCTGCGCTTCAGCACCTCCAGTGTGATGCTGGTGACAGCCCCTTCCCCACCCCCAGGGGCCAAGGGACCAGCACCAGCACAGCCCCTGCAGGGACAGTGCACATGGACAGAGTGGGCAAGACAGACACCCAGGCAGGGTGAGGGCCGGCTCCTCCTGCAGACAGAGATGCAGTGAGCTGTAACAGGGCACCTGGCACGGCCCTGACACCGCACTCGCCTGCCCAGTGCACTGTAATCCCCATGCAAGGCAATGCCTCGCTGCACTTCTCCCTCTTGTTTCAGCAGCAGCCAGCTTGCTTTCCTTAGCTATTATTGTTGGAATGGGCACTTGAAAGCCCAGACTTTGTTGAGCTTTTGAAAGTTGTATCAGAAGATATGGTGAGAAATGCGTTTCAATGCGGCTCCAGCAAAAGCCATCTCTGAGGTGTACGGGGAACAGGGCTGGGGCTATTTTTACACCACTGTCTAAAAGAAAATAAACCAAGGACTCTGAATCTCAGCGCTGCTTTGTTTCCCTCTAATGGGATGTCTGCTGAAGCCAGCAGTCACAAACCTGAGCCTGAACTCAACCAGACAAGCGTGTTTTATGTAGCATAAGTTAAAGAGCCACGAAATGGTAGGACATTCAGGTGTAACTTCACCACAGCAAACAGGGACCTCGGCAGAGCACCAAACACCACACTATCAAGCACTTTCAGGGCACGTTTATAGAACAGGGTGTACATTTTAATAAAAACTGCAAATCCCACCTGAAAATTACAGCAAATACCCAAGCAGTTGATCCCAGACCAAACTCCAGTTCAAATACCACTTACAGTCCATACTGCTTGGTCATCTGCACAGTGTTCACAGCATTAAAGAGCCCCACGTCATTCTTTTATGCAAAAAACAATACTGCAGTAGGAGCAGCAGAGCAAGGGGATCTCAGCTGGAGGAGAAAGCTTTGCTTTAGTTTAACAGTGGTGTGACCATGTACCACCACAATGGGAACCTGATGCAACAGCTTCAGAGGTGAATTCAGGAAGAAACTGGAAAAGGCTGAGGAAAAGTTACTGTCTCAGCACTGCTTGTCTTGGTTAAGAGCACAAAAGAGGCTGGCAAAATGATTTATTTGCCACCCACAGAAAACTTGCAGGCATATGGCTTTGTGGAAGGGGCTGACAGATCCCTTTGACACCTGCCCAAGTTGATTTATTTCTCTTTTTAGGAACAGGGAACTTTATTTAGTTTGTGCTCTTCTTCACTTCTAAACAAAGGGCATCTCGAATGCCAGCTCAGATACCTGGGAACCTCTCTGAATTTAGCTTGCTCAAATCTGTGCAAGCAATACTTTTCTGCAGGGCTAACTTCACCTTGGAGGGCTTTACACAGTGTGTCCTTCAGCCACAGCAAGCTTCATACTGTGCTCTTAGCTATGGTAACAACACAATCTACACTATATTCCACAACCATTAATTAGATCTGATCAACCAAAGGTATTAAACAACAGGAGTTTTTCACAAAGCTGTGCAGAGGGGAAAAAACCCAAAACAACAACCCAGGTGTACTTTGCCTAGGGAATAAAAAAAAAAATATCCAAAGCATCCGAAATTCATGTAAGTAATATTTTGGATAAAGAGATCCAGACTATGAAATGTCACTGTTCCGGGTTCTTTCGTGAACATCGCACAGACACAGCACTACTGACTGCCATAAAGCTAACTCACTCATGCTTAAAATAAAGGGGAAGCAGCATCAGGTCTTTAAAAGGCACTTAAATGCAAACTGAAGTCTTCAAATCTTTATTGTGTAATGCTTGTTCTATCCCTGACAGAGGACAGCATGATATATCAGCCTGAAAAAAAAAGGCACCACATTAAACTGAACCTGAAAGAGGGACAACAAATCTTAAGAGCTTCTCCCACAATAAACAATGCTTCCCTGGCCATCTTTATGAGAATTTTGCTATTGTGTGCTACAGCCTGCTTCCACCTACCATTGCAGAAAGGAAAAGATACAAATCAGAAGTCAAACCTACAAACTGGAAATCAATTAATCTCTTTTATTATTATTTATCCTATCTTTGAATAATCCAGGGAGAATTGCCATTAAATTTTTGAGGCCCATGAAAAAGTTATTTCAATGAATTCCAAGGTCATTGTCTTTCCTTTGATTGCTACATTAGGTTGTTCAGCAGCAGCTGCATCCCTCTGTGCTCTTCTAGTTTTAGATGTTTTCTGTTTATAAAATGAATGGGAAAATAACAACAACCCTCCAGGCCCTTAGCCCAGATGCTCCTGTGTGCTGCTGGGACAGGGAAGGAAGCCCAGAGGTCTGCAGTGGGCACCTGTGATAGATGTGCTTTTAGCAGATGCACGGTCGTGTTAAGTGTATACTGACATTAAAACTAAAAGACTCAGCAAGGGAAACAACTTGTTCAATCCCAGGTGAGAAGAGAAACGTTGCAGTCAACAGTCAACACAAGAATGCCTCCCAAGTACTGACATCCCCCGAGCCTCTGAGGCTCATGGGTGGTGGGAACACCCAAGGGACTTGTAGGTGTTAAGCCAAGAGCAATCCCACAGCCTCGGTCTTTTCTGGCAGAAGACAAGTAACTGCCTTGAAGGTGCAAGTCAGTTCCTCTCCATATAGCAGCCCAAAACCAGTCAGGATTTAGTGCCTGGCTCTACTGAACAGTTCTGAACAACTCCTCTGACCTCTCTACACATCATCTTACTCCTGTTGCACAAAAGGACCTCAGGCTGCAAGGGCCAAGGCTCCAACAGAAAAGAGCCCATAGACTAAGTGTAAAGGAGAAGTGTTACAAGACAGGAAGAGGAAGTCAAAGCTTACAACAATCAGTGCTGGGGCATCTGGCACGCACTCTTGGTAACCATTTTTAAAACAGATGTCTAAATGAAGTGAGAATTCTGCTATCCCAGTTTATTTATAATCAATCTTCTCATTTGCACTGCGCAGCCGGGCAGATAAGGAGCTGCTTCCTTCGGTGCAGTCACTGTCACACAGCTTAGCTCAGCTGCACCCTCAGACAAGGGCAATCAAAGGTCCCCACATCAACCTGGGGACAGATGTGGCAGAAAAGTCCCTTCCCTCCAGAATCCCGCCATAGGGCATAGGACAACATTCACTCAGGACTTTGTCCTTTGCCCAGTGTGACCCCATGCAAGTGCAGAGGCAAAAGTCACACGTGGAGAGAGCAACGTTAAAGTGAAAGGGTGAGGAACAAATGGACATAGGAAAGGCTAACAAAGTACCAAGCAATTCCTTTTCCATGGAAATATCTGTATTTGTTTACAGCAGCCTGTTTGGCACCATGGCAAAGACTCACAACACACAGTTGTTTTAAATGTTTTCAGAAGTGAACTAACGCAAGTATTTCTACTGCTAAAACCAAGTTTTGCCTGCAGAAGACAACCAGAAAACCAGTCAAGCAGCTCCAGCTAAGCTCCTGCATGTGCTGGCAGAGTGCTGTCCCAAGGATATAAATCTGTTTCTCTGTCATTTTAAGACTCTATAAACAAACATTACGCTTTTGGTCATGTCCTCTCATTTCAGGACAACAATGTCTGAGGATCTGAAGTGTGCGTGACAAGCAAGAGATAAAAGATAACATCCAGGCAGTTGAGAAGAAGCAATTTCTGACATGAACAACCCTAGAGGTAAACTAAATTGCAAATAAAGATTTTGAAGAATCATTACATTTCTGTCATCAACAGACTTCCTGAAAACTGTTGTCACATACCAGCTATTTATTGTATCATGCCAGCTCTACATCCATCTATAGCTGCATACCAAAAATACCTCCATTAGCCTGATGAGAAAACAGATTTGAAGCACAAAGCATGTCCTGCTTTCAGCAAATGGGGCACTTGCAGTTCAGACTACACTCACAGAAGATTTACAGACAACTTCAAGAAAGAAAAAAAAAAATCTCCAAAAGTTCAGATGGACCTTTGCTCTCTAAACATTTAACACCTGGGGATAACACCTTTGGTTTCTCCATTCTTAATCCCAGAGGAGCAGTGATCTCTCAACACAGCAGAATAGCCTGTTCTTATGTGTGCCCCATTGTTAACTTTGAACATACACCTGTACATATAAAAACAAGAGTATGTACATGGAGGAGGGGGAAACACAATCCTTGCAGGCAAGAACACAAATATGTTCTCTTCTGCCATGGAAGTCTTTAACATGCAAAGACTTCTTATGCATCATGTAAAAGAGTAGATCTCAGGTTTGACATGAGGCAGTTTACAGTTCCTTCACCGGTATAGAAGAGCATAAACTGCAACAGCTGCAGATTCCCTTGCATAATTTAGCCATCTGCATTGCAGACATCTGATGGAAAATCATCCCCAAATTTGGCAGGGAGGGAGGATGACAAAAGCAGTTGTTTCTCCCCGTAATCACAGGTACAAATTTGCAATGGTGTTGGTTGCACGTTCACTTAATACTCATAATGGTCAGAGCCACCAGGCTATGCCCAGATCTCCACATTTCTGCTTAAAAAAAAAAAATTAAAAATTAAAACAACTCACCTTGTGAAGGATCAGGAGCTGAAGGAATTTTATGCATCCTTCTCCCTCTGGGTACTACTCCCACCAAACCATTCATCTCCTCCTCACCAGCAGCACTTCCCACCCAGGTAAATTCCAGATACTTAAAGACAACAATGTTTCAAGACTTGATGCTTTCTTATAAGATTAAGAGGAGCGTCTTCAATGTGATATTGAATTCAAATTTTCAACAGCTAAAAATGTGTGCATGCATGCACAAATTCAGACTCCCCCACCTCACCACTTTACTTTTAAGGGTAGGTTTGATTTGACCAGGCATTACATTGCTTAGGGATCAGTGACAAGCAAACAGCTTTATGGCTTTACAAAAGACAAAGCCTGTGAAAGGTCAGCCTGGGAAGACTCTGGGGAACCAGAAATACAGAATTAGAAGGAAAACACTTAAGCAGTTGGGATTATTGCAGTCACGCTACATTGATGTAGTTGCAGCCTAACGCCTCGGCTGCGTGGGCTGCTCAGTTCATCCCAGAGACAGGAGAGCAGTGCCACGTCTCGTCCACATCATTATCACCAACTCACCGGCATTACCACAGCCTCACAGTGCACTCAATCTGTGCATGCAATGAGCTGTG
>JAWWLV010000183.1:10962551-11008221 GCA_035041135.1 Platyrinchus mystaceus
AGGAACCTATGGGATGTAGAGAGTCAGGAAGCACAATTATGAAACTGAAGCAGATCTCTTCTCTTCATAGATCTGTCCAGACTCTGAAACAGCAACACTCATCATCCGATTGTCCTTACACAACTATTCCGTTTTTTCGGTGATCAGGGCACTGCAATAGCCCATCCTCACATCTGCACTGCTTCACCAAGAAACCCCCACAGAGACAGGTACTGCCTATGACCTACATCACAGTCCAGAAAGCCTGCCTTGTTCAAAGCTTTCTGTGATTACTCTAAAGCAAGGAGAACATTTTCACAGGGTCTAGTGGGAACAGGATTGAGCACCTTGACACATAAATGTCTGCTTGAGTATCATCCCATGGAGTAGCATACACAGCTGTATCACAAGGATACGGCATCTGACAACATTTCAAATACACAACTTGTCTTACACACGTCAAACTTCCAGTAATCCAGACCTGCACAGGTCTAACAAGAACAGCTTCCCAGCTACCTACCATTTTTCTTTATCCCAGAGGCTTTACATCTGAAGGCAGATGCCAAAAGCTCTCTATGCAGTCACTGAACACAGACAATGTTTTATTTTAAAAATCACAGATGTCATATATGACAGGGACAAATAAAAATTAAAGGATATTTCCATCCATTCTACATTTAATGCTACTCGATGTTTGGATAACCCACAAGCCTTTGACCTCTACTGGTGCAACTGCAATGGTTGACATTAAAAAAATCTTAGATTGAATAATGAATTAGCATGGAAAAACTATATTTATTTACAAATAATTCCATTTTTTCCTTTGTCACAGGCTGGCAATGTTAGGCTGCTGCTGACCTGTGCTAGAAAGGCTATTTTTTTCAGGCTGCAGAGTAGATTATTCTTCAGTTGTTTCAACTCGTGGCCTTTCAGTTGATGCTGCCAACAGACATCCCAATTAGTGCTTGCTGCAATGTACCTTGCTTTCATAAGGAACCAGTGGGGGTATGAAAGGGAAACTTATTTATTTATAGTTGTAAAACACGGTTTGAAAGAAACAGATTTGATTTCATGTGCACATTTTGGGTTTGCTTTACTTTATATTTAAAGCAAGCAATGGATTCCTACATCCTAATCTCACCACATGCAGCAGTAAGAAACAAAACCAGGCCACTGTAACCAATGATGGTGTGCTGGCAGGGAGAGATCCAAGTCCACTGCTTAGGTAGAAGTTGGAGCCCTTCATCTTGTACTGGGCTAATTGGTTGGGATTCCTAATAAAGAGTTCACAAAGTGCCTTAAAACCTTGGGTTTTAATGCATGGGAGGGAGGGGGGAAGGAGTGAAGGGTGTGAAAAGCTGTTTTTCACAGACAAATGGATAAAACCACTCCCTGGGCAATTAAAAACCTGCACAGCTGAATAGCTGACTTTGGAAAGCACCAACTGCATAATTTATAGGGTTTGTTTTTAAAGGGAGTGAAAATATCTGAGGACAATAAAGGAATTTCACATTTCAACAACACATCAAAACTATGGTGCATTTTATAATTTGAAGATTTATTTTTGCCCTCCCTTCCACTGGGAAGAAGCAAGCAAAGGTCTATTAGGCTGCCTTTTCTCTGCCTTCCCTCCTTATCCAGGGAGAAAAAACCTGATGGTTCCAATATTCTACTAAGGATATTGACATTTTTTCTAACCTTAAGTCCTGCAATCAGCTTATGTAGCCTATGAAGAGGACTGGGAAGAGCACAAGTTTAACATGAATTTAAGCTCACATACAAGGAAAAACATTGCAGGAAAAAGATTTTAATAGTTTAATCCTTGGAAAAAAAAATGCACACTCACACTAACAGTACAGCCAAAGCACCTTTTTCTCCTCTGTTACCTCTGGCATCAGTACTGGACCACAAAGTTTGCTCTGGTTGATGCGATATAAGAGGGGGACAAAGCAACCCCAAGCAAACAGGGTTAACTGACTACAACCACCAATTAACATCAGAGACTACTCAGATCTGTGCTTGCTGAAGGTACACAGGGAGGCTACAACATGTAATGGTGCCAGAACATTATTCTGCATCAGGTTGCAAGAACAGGTACGTTTTAAAGTGTCAGCAATGTCACCTGCGTTAACAAAACATAATGAAAGTAACTCCTGTGCATGAGAATCAGACACTTTTGGAACCCATTCCTGAATTGACTTCCAATTCTGGACTTTAATCACCATTCAGTAGCATTTGCACTGACTTATCAGAGACTTGGTTGGGTAGAGAAAAATGCTAAGAAAAAAGTAGAAAGGCAAGTGTGTGGGGTTTTTATCTCTTTGAAAAAACAGAAAGACTACAACACTAACTAATTTGGCAAATTTTTTGGACAGAATTATTTTAAAAATTGCATTTGACTCAGCAAACAGTTTGATGGGGAAACTGAAAACACAAACAGGGCGCTTTTTTTGTGCTCAAGTGACCTGGGAACATTTTAAGTCCCAGCGAGTCCCCATGTCACTAAAGCATTTAACAACACTTGACTGGCTGCATAACCCATATTTAGAGACATTCAGAACCCAGCTGTCGTCCTGGGCATCTAAATAAATTGATCAGCTGTAGGCACAGATATTCAAGAAGCACATACAGACATGGAGCCTTTACTCTCATTGCTAACAGAAGCCTATCATGACCTGCATGGGTGCCTTTAGTTATGTTATGGTACAGAAATAGCTTTAGTTGGTGCAAAAAATCCTCTGTTACAGGCTTGGAAATAGGCCTGCTAATGTAGCTCTGCTATCTCATGCTACCAAATATGATCAATCCAAGCAGAAACCCCAAATCCTTAGGGAGGGAGGGCCATTTCTTTATTCTGAGGAGAACTCAGTTTTCAGGTATAACACCACACTGAAAAAACACTTCAGATGTCTGCAAGACCAGTCTGGATATATCCAGGATAACACTAAGCTCACCACCAGCAATTATGAAATTTCATCAAAATGCTTAAGTAAGGAGCACAACACTGCACACCCCTCACAGATGGCTGGGGAGGGAGAGCTCCTTCAGAGCCTGACTGGCTGGGTCGCTTTTTACCTATGCTAAATATCCAGATTTACTGAACATCCTCTTAAGGGCTTTACAAAGGAGTTTCAGAAGGTTAAAAATCCTGCTTGGTGTCCCTACTGACCTGCAAAACGAAAGCAGGATGAAGTCATCCTGCCCGCCCGCGCTCACCCACCTCATCTCAGGGCCGGCAGTAACAACCCGAAGCATCCCAGCTTCTCTTTAATGGTTGTGATACATTACTGCACAAAAGGTATGAGGTCTCTGATCCCAAGAGGTGAAAGTTGCATGCTGCAGACCTTCCCCATGTGTTCAAATCACATGTAGCTGCTCGGGTGAACTTAGTTATGCCAGGCAGCACTTGAACACAAAATGCTGCAATGCCTTTGATTGGGTCAGTAAGTGCAACTGATTGTAAATAATTATAGTGTGGTCCTCAGGGATGATCATTAGCAGCCACAGGCATGGAGACCCAATTGGCCACATTCATCACAGTGCCTAATTGTGCAGTTCACAGGCATTTACCTGGTTCTGTTTGGTTCAGCTGTATCTTCAGCACTTGAGGGCAGGGTGAGGATAAAAAGATGCCAATTCTCCGCACACCTTTTTATACTACACTCTATTAATGCACAGGCCATCTGAATATACAACTAAAGCATCACTGAAATAACTCTCCTCCAGTGAAACAGCTTCTCATGAATACAAGATTGAGTGTATGTGTGCTGGTTTGGGCTGGGCCAGAGTTCATTTTCTTCACAGTATCTGGTATGGAGCTATGATTTGAACTTGTTCTGGAAACACTGTTGGTAATTCAGGGATGTTTTAGCTATTGCTGAGCAGTGCTTACAGAGTCCAGGCTTTTTCTGCTCCTCACCCCACCCCACCAGTGAGGAGGCAGGGGATGCACAAGGAATTGGAGGGGACACAGCCAGGACAGCTGACCCCAACTGCCCACAGGGATATCCCAGGCCATATGGTGTCATGCTCAGCACACACAGCTGGGGGAAGAAGAAGGAAGGGGGGGCATCTGGAGTGATGGCATTTCTCTTCCCAAGTCACCATTATGTGTGATGGAGCTCTGCTTTCCTGGCAGTGGTCAAAAACCTGCTGGTCAGTGCAAGGTAGTGAACAAATTCCTTGCTTTGTTTTGCCTGTGCATGGCTTTTACTTATTCTTTATCTCAACCCATGAGTTTTGTTGCCTTTATTTTTCCAATTCTCTCCCCCATCCCACCACAAGGGAGTGAGTGGCTGTGTGGGGCTAAACCCCAACAGTCTGCTAGAAAAACTCCCAGTCACGTGTATGCTGCAAGGTAACACAGGGTTTTAAGTACTTGCTAATTCCAGGCCAGTATTGAAATACCCTTGCTTATTCTTAGTTACATAGAAGTATAGCCTGTGTTATGGGCCTGTTTTGCACATTTCTTTCCACTTTTTTTTTTATTAATACATAATTTTTAGAAAAAACTCTCTCATCCTGAGCTACCAAGGTTAAAACAAGTAAGATGTTTGCTGGTCTGCTTCTTTTGCTGGAGTAATTTATCTCCTAATATTCATAAGGTGGCTCCATTAACACATTTACGAAGTGCTAAGAGAAGAGCTTTTAATCATGGAGATAACTGTTTATGATAGTTGTCTGTCATTAATTAGTTTGCAAGCTTTACACACTCTGCTGAGGATGCCCAGAGAAGATTCTTACAAACACAGATCTTTTACAATGTACAAGCTGGATTCTGCATATACCTGAATGTAAATAAAATGCCCCAAACATTCAAGATACATTTAAAATTGAGTTGTTCTGACAAGGAATATTCTTTATCCCAATTCTGAGCAGCTGGAAAATGTCACCAGAAGTCTACAAAAACCCAATTTAGGCATTTGATTTACTTTTAAAACAGCATTTGCCAAAGTACTGCTGTACCTTGGTACAGAATGCCACCTAGTACAAAACATACCTAGCTGGAAGTGTCTCTCCTTCAAAATAGGTCATGTAATATCATTATTCCTAAAACTGTATTATTTATGTTCTATAAAATATTTTAAAAACCCTAAAAACTGAACAGAACCCTGTAAGGTTTATAACTAACTTGAACTTACTATAAAATCTGATTGTAATTGTACACATTAACCTATTTGTCATCTGGCTTTATAAAGGAATAAGGTTTGCAGGGCCAACTGTATATTTCTTCCCCTTCTTCCTCCTCCCAAATACATGACTGGATTCCTTTGCCCATTTACTAACCCAAAAAAAGGCAAAGCTTTTAAATACTACTAAATCTCTGTAAACATACAGAGATTCAGGGATAAAGAGAGGGGACACATCCCACACCACTGCACGGAGAAAGGGAAAGGAGGGAAATTTAGGAATTACATTTCTGTTTGGCAGCAGTTGTTCAGCCAGAGCAGTAAGTGTACAGCTCCCGAGGAGCAGCAATCCATGCTGTCACTTGCACACCGGGGTGCATGGAAATCTAGGGAAGGAAGGATTTGGGTAATGAAGGATAACTCCTGAGCAAACCAGGCTCCATCAGTTCTGCTACTTGTGTTTTGTTTTTCAGACCAGGCGTTAATCTCCGGTCCCACTTTCATTAGTACAAATAATCCAGTGAACACAGCGACAAAACAGCAGTCATCTGCTTCAGAGGATCAAATTCTCAGACATTTCATTGGGCAAAGGAAACTCATTATGGTATGTTTTTCAAATGAGTCTTATGAGCAGACCTTCAAAAAGGCATTTTGGAGCTAACTCCTGCTGGCTTGAAGGGAAACAGGATTTCAGCCTCTGTGCCAAGACCCTCAGCTGTGAGCACACAGGCTGCCTCCAGAGTCCTAACCTTTAAATGCGTGCCCTTGAAAATGAACATCTCACCCAAGTGCCACTGCCAGCACAGTGCCACTGCTCTTACAGCAGTAAGAGGAGGCAGAAGCTGTGTATCACCCAGCATAGCAGATTCAACCTGAACTGTCCATCGCAGACACAATCAGTTGGTAGAACCAGCTATGTAGCTGAAACAAGTTACATCCACAGCGAACAAAGAGGTTAATGAATTCTTCCACCCAACAGCATACAGGACAATGTGGCTGGAACAGCCTTCTGAAAGCAACCTACGGCATTTTGTTGGTCAAGCTAAAACCTCAAGTAATGAAAAAGATCAGCCCAGTGCATTCTCACCAGAACAGTGAGTAGTACCACCACCAGATTTGCATTAGTTTTAAAAAGGCCTGGGGACTTTCTGAACTTAGATCTAGTTTTGGCATTCTTCAGCACAATATATAATGACTATCATCCCTTACATTGCCAGAGAAACTGCAGCAGAGGAGTGAAAATGCTCAAAACAACACAGTAGCAGCCAAGAACAAGAACTCAGAAGCTCATGGTACTCGAGTTGTTCAATCAACCAGAGTTGTGCTTTGAAAGCAAACAATTCTGAAGAGAAGCTGAAAATGGGAAATCATGCTGTAAAGTGATGAGTCCTCTAACTATTTAAGGATCATTACACTCTTCAATTATGTTTTGACTCAGCCTACAGTGTCCCTCTCCCAGTAGCACATCTCCATCCTAAATATGAAGTCAGCAACTTCACAAACATTTCATGCCTTGTGTATTTAACAATCATCACAAACAAGAAAAGCATGGACTCTGAGTTCAAGGTTCTGTGAAATCTCCAAGAAAAATCATCACTGATTTTGTTAGCAAGCATTTGGCTTAGAGTACAGAATAGAAAACAAACTCACATGGTGCATGGAACATCACTAGCACAGATGAATGATCTTTTATAAACTTGTCGAAGTCCTCATCAGTCAGATGATAAACTACATTTTCTTCATCTGCCCAGGGAGTCTCTGGAGGCTGTGGCTGAGGTGCCTGTGGGCTACAAGACAAACAGACAGAGCTTAAAAGCAGCTTTCTGGTACTAAGTAGTCATTTTGGCAGATCAGACTGTAAGGAACCACTTTGTGCAGATGTTCATACATGTGTGACACACCAACCCTACTGAACACCTTCCATAATTGTACCCACCCAGAAATCATAAGCACTGAAATGCAGATAAAACTGGAGGAGGAATAAAAAACCCCACAAGAAGCTCATGAGGACAGATCAGCAATGGAAGGGGATGGAGACAGGAGATAACCAAACTGCTTAGTTATTACATTATAGAAATCAGATGCATTTTCTATCACTCCTTCACCCTCCTCAGCAGGATGCTCCTTTTCTCACAGCATTCACACTTTGTAGTTCACAGGAGCTATTGCACATGAAAGAAAAGAGTAGTGAGCAGAAACAGCCGATTTAGCCCGTCACCTTGGATACTGACAGCATGACTAGGGCTGACAGACAAGGAAGGAGATGCAGTGCTGGGACCACAAGCCAGCTACACACACCACTTCCCCAGGAATATATGGTTTTACCCTGAACAGCTTTGTGGCCCAGGGAAGCATCGCTCTGTCCTCCCTCTCAGTGGTGTTATGTTCTACCAACTTCAGTATGATTGCACATGAATTTCACTGTCTTTGATGGATCAGAGCCACAGAGACTACTCTAACACAGTGGCAAGTCTGGAAACTGAACCTAAGCTCCTCTGGACCAGTTCAGTGCTCACCATCCCACTGAACAATTGGTTTTGGCTTTTATTAATGTACATTAAAAAGATAATTTGGCAGCTGTGAACTAAACTATGCTAATTGACATTTTACTTAATAAAGCAATGTTCACAGAAAGGATACCCAAACACACCAACATTGGGAGCCAGACTTTGAAGCTGTTTTATCATTGCCAGTTGCAGTAATGAGTGCCAAATACCCCCCAAATTCCCAAAATTCTTTGGCAAAGTACAGGTCTGGATTTGAGACCACCTCTGGTGAAAGCAGATTTACTATTTTTGATTAAAATTTATTATTGTGTTATCTGCCTGGAACAAGGAATGGCAAACAGATGATAACTCATTTATCCTGCCTTGCTCATTTCTAGGCTGAAAGCCTAGTTTGATAAAAAAAGCAGTGGAGAGATACACAAATTCAGATAGCAAATTCTGTTGATGTAAGCAATGGGTACGATCCAAGAATACTAAGCAATCCATGCAAAACTGTGATGCACACCTCTGCTACTGCTTATATGATAAACATAGTGAGAAGCAAACATCAAAGCAAAGACTGGAGCTGCACCTGACCAAGCAGGGGAGAGAGACAAAGAGGCGGGTCCCCATCCGCAGGAGTTTACTCTCTAAAAGCTTAGCAGATAGTCAGTTTGCTTGTTGCCAAGCCTGTAAGAGACCAGTAATCTCCAGGTATCCTGGGAGAGCGAAGGCTTTGCAGAAAACACCACAACACTTAACAGATCTGGGAGCTGGGTTGAGTAGGCAGAGCATGATGAACGTGGACACAGCGGCTACAAAGCATTGGGAGAACGTGGTGTTTAGCATGGCCTGGCATGACCTATTTCACTCAGGAATTGAAAAAGCAGAGCACAAGATGTTTATTCAAATGGCCCAATTTAAAATGCTGTGCATGCTAATAAGCCTACACAGCAGTGGGTAAGAAACACCTCAAGGCCTGGAGGAAGCAACAAGCAAAATCTAAAATGTCATTTAAAACTGACACAAGGCACATCCAACACCTGATTAGAATGACAGAAGTCCGGAGGAGTTATCAAAAGCTCATTCAGTGAAAAGCACAGAACAAGTTCTTGATTTAATGGAGTAGCTGATGCTAAGGAAGGGCCAGAGAGGACTCTATAAAAACAGCAAGATAAACTAAGCTCTTGAAGGCCGCAAGAAGTTGTGTGTCTTGCCTGCCATTCAGGCTGATACAGCTGTGTATCAGATTTAACAAAAATAATAGTGGTATGTGCAAGGTAGCATCGCTAGTGTTACTGTGTGTCGGATTAAGGCTGTATGATGGTTTGTCTCTAGCATCTCATGAAAACATCTGAAACTACATAACATAGTAGCCAGTGCATATCAGAAAGATGAGAGAGGTTAAGTGCCTGTAAGACTGATGCATTAGCACACTTCAGCACAAGAAAGAAGCACCTCCAATAAGTAGTTAAAAAAAAAAGGTGTTGGAGCCCTCCAAACTATCAGTTCTTGTCCTGAGAGGAAAAAGCATGGACAACATCCTTTCAATAATTTAAATAATTCTAACTTTCACAAAGTTATATCATGTCCTCCCCAAAAATCACCGTAAGATCAAGTACTTTCAGCACTTTGCCAGTAACATTTAGAGAGAAAAAAACAAGAAGGGGGAGAGGGAAAAGAGATGCTTTTCTGCAGTGTACCTAGTGTCCACAATAAATAGGCCATTTCATATGGCTCAGTGTCCGCTGGACTTGCTTTGGAGAATCCACAATGACAGCACATGCTCTGCATGCAGAGTATAAAAACGCACTGGCTGTCCTCGCCATGGCCCTGCCTTGCCCCTGCTCCACAGAGCAATATCTTGCATCAGCGCGACCTCCTGATATGATTTTAATATTAGAGCATTCTGAAACATAGTCTATATACCCTGTAGCTCTCTAATGACAGTCCTTGGCTTTCCTAAATCCCTTACCATACCATTTGACTACTTGCACTGTAGCTTCCTCAGAGTAATATAATATTATGTATGTAGCAGATTTATCCCATATATGGTTTTAACTGCAGCACCAATTACTGGCAAAATTATGTAAGTACACATAATTTCTCAATGTGGTTTCCTTAAAAGTTGTACTTATTATACAAAACAGGGGCACCAGGCTACTGCTCAGATCATCTTTTGGGAAACTAATAAGCATGCACTAAGTGAGGACAAACAGCTGTCTTTAGCTCTGGACTGCTGAAATATCAGCCAAAGCCCACAGTGGCTTGTTAGCAGAGATTATCATTGCAAAGAGCTTGCAGCTGTTCTGCTGTGCCTCCAGTAGCTGTGTTCACTTGCTGTCACAGCACTGATATAAAGGCACTGCACATTACCGGGATTATCTGGATATTATGTGGGCAGACGGGGAAAAAAACACCCCAAACATCTAATGTTTCACATATGGTAGCCAGGAGATAACCACATCCTTGCAGAACTGAGAAGCATAACAAAGTGCAGGTGATGAAGCCATATCTTTGCTCCCAGGGCTGATCATCTCCTTAGTGTTGCTGAAGTTGCCATCTTGATCTCTCACATCTGAAGATTTAATCGACTACATGAGGCTTAAAAGACTTTGGCTAAATTCCTCCTCTCTGATCCTCTGGGCAGTACTTGTGCCTCCTGCTGCTAACAGGAATGATGCTGTCACTTCATTTGTGGGCTCCAAATCCTGAAGCACTCAGTCTACTGCTGCTGAAGACCCTGGGCTACCTGCAACCATATGGACATCCCCATCATAGACCCACTGGTACAGTAAGATACATTTATTCTGAGCCAATTTTGCTAAGCTGTATTATTACAATAGTTTGCAACAGTCTGTTCCTTCCCATGAGTTTGTTTCCTTTTATTAGCTTCATTTCAGTATTGTTTCTGTGACTGCAGCAAACGGGAGGGTTGCAAAGATGACATCATGCCCAGGGCTCACTGCTAACGGGATTTCTCCATCACCAGACTATCTCAGCTCTCTCAGCTGCTCTATCAGCTTCACTGACAATGTGGTGTTTTGCACCAGTTGAAGAGCAGCTGTACACACACTTGCACACTCTTCCTGTGTCTCTGTCTCTCATCAGCTAGTCACACAGGCTCATTCAACCCCCCAAATGTCCATGACTGCAAATAGCGCTCTCTAGGTAGAACAAGATGCTTTCAATACTTCACCCCATAACAGGAAACAAAGATGTAAAAATGACTACCTGTCTGAGGTGCCTTGATCTTCCGTTTGTCTCTGCAAGACACTTTAAAGGCTTCAGCAAAAGGCTGAAGAACCACGAGAGCTGTGCACTTGGTATATACATTTTTAATAAAACAACAGAAGTCAAATGTTTCGCAAGGTATTAAGTTCAGGCACACAGGATCACTGGCATTTTTAACGAAGCTGAGATCTGTGTATCTGCATTTTATTTTGGTCCACCATCAGTCTCCTGTTACAGACAAAATGCAATTGTGATATGCCAGGCATGCATGCTAAAAACCAAACATGAGGCAATCTCTCTGTACGAGTTTAGCTGATCTCAGCGGGGTAGTTTTGTTTGCTCTTCTGAGCGGAGGGAACGAGGGAGAGATGTCTGTTCCTAAACCATTACATTCTGTAAATAATGAAGAGTACATAAAAGGTGGAGTGCATGAAGTTCAATGCCTTACTTTTTCAGCCACTCTGCTATATCTGCTGCGGTAGCACCAAAGTTCTCAAAGTTGAACAGGAACTTTCCTTTCCTGTTAAAGCAACAAAACAAGGTTCAGTCCTTGCCCTGGAAGATAAAAACATGCAATTATAGAAGAGTGTATGATCTCTAAAGTAGTAGCAAAACATAACTGACTCAAAATAGCAGATTGTAGGATATCCCCGGACATTGAATTCTTCCTTTATCCTTTCAAATTCAGCAGAGTAAACATTCATTCCCGCAAGAACCTGGAAAAACAGAGCATAATCTTACTGATTCTTACAATACAGCAGGAACATCACAACATTTGTTTGAAGGTTTAAGTAAAAACAATTAAGATCTGGGCAGATTCTGATTTCATTCATTTATCTGTCAAGCACGAGGATCTCTGTAAAAGGCACTGAAGTTTTTTTGATTTTGTGCAAGGGGAACAGAACAACACTTGAGTCTAATCCAAAGGAAACACACAGCAGTCAGAATGTCACCTCCTCATTGCTCTGGAAGCATCTCTGTTTCTTTTTATTCACCCACTAAGAGAAACACCTAAAGGGAATTCTCTCAATTGCACTATTTGTGCTCTTCTTTGTGCATTTGGCTTTAAACTACAAGTGTAACCCCATTTTTTTTTCTTTTCTTCCTCTGCAAGCAGGAAAAAACAGTTCTTAGTTCACATCTAAACACTAGCTAGGACACAAGAAGTTCCACCCTCAGCTCTCTAGTTTCCACTCCAGCAATGAATTTACAATCTCAGCTTATGTCCAGAAGCTCTAACCAACCAAGCACTGCCATTATCCCAGCTCAAAAATGCACTTGCTGAATGTCAGGGGGAAATCAGCATTACTTTGATGTGAAAATAAAACGTGCCCTATTTCCATGAGCTCAGAAAATATCACATGGCATTTATATGCTTTAAATATGTTAACTTACGTGACTGGTAGGGTATAAGGAGAGTTAAGAATTAACCTTGTCCTACAAATATCAAAAGAGGGGCACAGAAGCATAGTAGCTTTTCAGATTAGCATGTGAAACAAACCCCCTCTCCTACCCTTTCCTTACCTCTAACCCCAACCCATCCTCCACCTCAACAGCCCTTCATCCTGAGCTTCAGGTTCAGGGCTCCTGTGACTTGTATCGTGTCCTGTGACTTACTCTGTGCCCTTTGCAAATGTCTTCCAAATATTTTTGACATGAAAATTGGAAGATGGGACTGATTCCGAGCTTCTGTGGGTGTGCAATTCACACAGAGGTCGTTCTGCTGTCAAACCTGCAACCAGAGAGTTGCTGATATACCACTTCCTGATTAACTTAGTTTAATGGCATTGATGGCTTACATCATTTTAGCAGCAGGGTCTTAATCCAAACCCCTCCTCCTTCCCTCTCCAAAAACAGGATTTTCTCCTTCAGGCTGAAACGCCACATCAGAATTTAATACCACGTTCCCCACTGCAGCAAACTGCACAGACCAACTAAATGTGCTCAGAGCCAGCATGAAATAAATCTTAAAGCAGAAAATCTTCATTTGAAGGTCAGCCTTTTCTAAGAATGTGCTGGAAAGTCACAAAAAGACACTTTGTTTTCTCTTCCCTATCCTGAAAAATGACACAGTTAACAAAGAAGAGTAAAGTAATAGGGTTTATACTTGCTGGCCAAGTCTCTCACTTTGAATTTTCCTTGTAGTTCCAAGAACCAGACTAATTTAATTCATACGAGATTATCTAGACCCAATTCTCCCCCTTCCTTGTCTTCTATGTCACCACCTACGGTCAGGTAAATGCAATAGGATCAAGATACAGTTGTTGTTTTATAAAGCAAGAACAAGGTTTCTTAACTAATTCCCTAATAAACACCAGTCTACCAGATTTTACATTCGCTGTGAACTTTCAGAGGATTTCCAAGCTCTTAAATGGGCATTCCCAGCCATTTCATATATTCTGCTACAATTTCACTGTGTCCAGTGGTGATTGATATAAGTCAATTACTTGGATTCATTCTGGTGTTCATACATTTTATGAAGCACAATTAGCAAAAAAACTATTGCAATGAGATTCATTTTTAATGACAAAAGTAACAGCTTTAGCTAATGACAGAATTATGCAATATCACGTTGTCAGAGACCATCAAAACGCACCTACTACCCAAAGCCAGGGTCCTCCTCCCAGATGTTCAGCTAATCTGCTTTTAGCAAATGACTGAATGACCCCAGCTTCAATTTCAATCCATTACCACTTGTAATAGCCATTGCAGAAATGAAGATCAGTTTATTCCTTTCACCTCTGCAGTGACATTTGACATATTTCAACACTTACCTGCTCTCCACCAAGCTACCTATAATGTAAATCAACTCTGAACTTTTCCTAGCTCCCTATGTCTTCACAGATTCTGACCATTCCTGCTTGACTGTGACCCCCTACTTTGCTTCACGGTTTTCTTCATGGGATTGCTCCAAAACGGGTACCTCACAGCACCAAAAAAAAATAAAATAAAAAAAAAGACAAGCACCAAAGGAGGAAAGCTCTTAAGCATATTCTCAAGCTGGTCTTTACTGAGTAGAACATTCTGGCACACTCATCAAGTCCATGGGCATTAAGTAGATGCTGAAGTGCTCTGCTGACCACCAGTTCCTCCTTGCTCTGGGGCCACAGTGCATCACTGACATTTACTCACCAGAGCCCATCCATCCCTCTAACCACAGAAATACCTCATGGCAATCATAAAATAAGTCCACTTCTTCTGATTTGGTGTCCTTTTTCCTTCTGCACTGGGTGCAATGAAATTGCAAGATCTAACCAGAATATAAACTGAAAATATCTCCGTGCCCTCCTCTCAGTAACAGTCCTGGGACAAGAAACAACTAGTCCCAAGGGAACACAGCGACAGGTACGGTTCACCTTTTCATTTTTACCACCTCTTAGACAGGCAATACTACTTAATTTTCCTGCTATATAACAGCCATAATCGTTTTTGAGCCTGGCACATCCTGACAGCTAATAGCAGGTCAGATTAAAAGGCCAAACTTTCAGCTCATCCAAGCCAATCATAAACTTTCTAGCAAAGTCTGATCTGGAAGTCAACATCACTCTAAGGTACTCCATGAATAATTTATGATGGGTACAGCACAGTTAACTTTAGAAATAGCAAGCTGTGTGCACGTCCCACTCAGGAAGCTAATTAGGTCAAATTTTGATAAGCAAACTGATTTTTGTTAAAGACACAGGTGGCAGTGCCATAACTGGACTTTTCTCTGAACTAATCCTGCACCACAACACTCCACTGCAAAAAGTTGTGTCCCAGCCCTGTCCTCTACCATGCAGGATTAGCCTGGATCTACAGAAACAAGTGAGGAAGGAAATATTCAAACTAGAATAGATCTAGAGTTTTAATTCTTTGGTCTGAATTTAATAAAATGAGCTGCACACGGACAAGGAAGGGACAACTGCAGGAGAACACAGCACTGCACCATGCCTAGCACTGGCACTGTCCCTGTAGGTGATCTTTACACTGCTAATTCCTGTTCACTCCACACCTCACAATGCACCTCCACACAAGGCAGAAGTCCCTCCCCAAGGACTGCAGCGCACACTCCACTAGAGGAGATGGCATTAGAGTGCTGTCTGGACAGACAAAAACACTCTTGAAAATATCTTCAAGGGTTGTACTGTGTCCTAAATAAACCTGAATAACTCCCACTCATTTCAGCCCTAAGCAAACAAGGATTCAGAGAAAACACTTCAAAAAAACAACTAGTTTGGAGAATGTTGGGGAGTCTGACAGCACTAGGTGGTCATGAGCAGGAATGGCCAGAGCTGCTCTAGCAGTGAACTGCAGTGCATCATCTTTTTCTCCCAAGGAAACCTATACACTCAACAGTGAATGATCCAACAGGTAGAATCAGACTAAATCCTGCTAAAGCCATGAAACAACAATCCTGTTTCTTTGTCCTTCATGTATTATTGGCATCATACAAATTATACGTTAAGCACATTATAAAACCACGACTAGAGAAGTGCCTTTGAGTTGCTTAGAGAGATTAATATGTCTTACTAGTACAAAGGGGCAACTAAATTATTGTGACTGCTGTTGATGGACTTTATTACAGTCAAAACTGACTTTCATATCAATCCGGTATCAGTGCTAACTTTGACAGAGCTATAGCTAAACTGTAAGACTCTATTAATGCTTAGTGACAAGGAGGGTGACCGGTAGCTTGTGCAGGGAATCCCCTTCTTATAACACTGATTCTCCACTAAAAAAATGGATTAACAGTTGCTATAAGGGCATCCATCCCTGACCTTGCTATGAAACATCATATGAAACCCATTATGGCAAACATTTCTTTAAAAAAATGAGCCCAAAAGGTCTACAAACTCACAAATTAGAGGCTAAACATAAATCTATATAGTGTCAGAGCCTGTTTCTCCACGGCAAAAGCTACACTGGACCTAAAGGGCAAGTGAGTTAACACCTCATTCTCCAAAGTTTTAAAAGAATAAAAACCAAGGAGAGAATCCTTAAGGGATCTGGAACAGAATAATTAATTTCTATTTTGTTTTGACTTGCTTAAAAGTTCTTGAATTTGATAAATATTTGCAGGTTTAAATATCAAATAAAAAAAAAGTGTTGAAAGGATTTTTGAAGTTTCATATAAATCTTCTCACTTACATATTTACCCTTCAGTTCTGTAGCTGCCTGCTGATAAGATGGCATCATTCTCTTACAAACACCACACCCTGATAAAAAAGAAACTGCATAAGTAACATGCCAACAACTCTATTCAGCCTGTTATACAGTATCTATATTCCAAAGCATATGAAATAATATTTTATATTAAAAAAAATTTAAACCAAAATTCTTTATCTGCTTCACTAAATCATTATTAAACTATTAGTTTCTAAGGATGTTACTTCTTCTTACAAGCCTCTATTTTTGCCCATTTTTCATGCTTTTCATTTTCATATTCATTTCTCATCCCAGTTTGAAAAGAGTAACAACATCTTACATTCATCAGGCTCTGAGCTGAGCCCAGAGGAGAACATAAGATGAAAAACACATATCAAAAGTCAACAGAAGATGTCATAATTGTGAACTCAAACAAAAAACTTCATGCATTTCTGGTCTTTTAAGGGAGAGGGGGAGGTACTGGGATTCATACCAGCTTAACAAAGCCTTGAAATTAATTTGAGATGCATTTCCTAAACACATTACACAGGCATCAAGTGTTAAACAGTGCTCTGTTAACTGAGAAGACATAACTCAGAAGCAACAGCCCTTCTAAGATACAAAAATGCGCTGTGGAAAAGACAAACTGAGCATGAGGAAGACCACCAATGTATAGCTGGAGTGTGCTGAGAGCTGTTTGATGACGCTGTGCAGTGCTAAGCAGATTAGCAGTAAATCACCTTGTAAGCAGCAGTTTTCACTCCTGCCAAGTAAAATCCTTGCATGCAGATGGGAAGGGGCAGGAGTGCAGACAGCATGAAAGAAAGGAAGCTGGAGCCAAGCCCTCCAGACGCTTATTGTGGAAACTCTTGGGTCCACCACGGGACAGCAGTCAACAGTTTTGTTCTGGTGAAGATACAAGAGTTTTGAAAATATCTTCCAGAAAGGAGGAACGATTTTGCAATCACCAGTTTAGAATCACCTCAGCATGCCTGAAAGAACATCCTTTAATCAGAGGAAAGAGAGTTCTTGTTTCTGTGGTCTTTACACCCTTGGTCTCTCTGCTCAAACTGACGGTGAGGCTGTTAAATTAGTGCTGGTCAAAACGACAATTTGTTGGTGGGCACAGACCACTCATTTAAGGCCGACTGAGGTCTTGCAGCTTCATCCAAACCACTGGACAGACATCAAAAGATGTGAGTTAACATCATCTTCTGGATCTCCTACTTCTCTCCTCAGCTGCCTCAGACCCTAAACTCCCACAGCAGATTTCTCTACCTTCCCCTCTTCACCCTCTTTCTGCTCCCTGGACTGCCTTCTGGAGCACAGGCACATACCAGCCTCCTCTATCCAGCCATCGTTCCTATCATCCTCCTGTTCCCAGCTCTGCTGCTGCCTCAAACTTGCTTCTCCCAAATCTGCTTCAGTACAGCCTCTCCTGTCCGCCTATTTCTGGGTTATATTGTTCAGGATACTGCCAAGCCACTTATACCACTCAACAGGTATAAAAAGGGTAACCTCAAGAAACTCATTTTCTTCTGTTCTTTCTCCTTGTGTTTTGTCTCAAAAGGGAGAGCTTAATTAAACATATGCCAGTTTTTCCACTAGTTAACACCTTAATTTTTAACGTCCTGGTTTTAACGATGTTATAAACAGCTCCTTGTTGTCACCAAATCCAGACAGTCTCCTGCAGGAGTCTTCTTTGATACAGTTAACTACAAATAAATCTGAATGCCCATAAGTATACCTAATTTTTCATCTTTAGTGCTGTCTGACTTTGTAATATAGGTCTGAAAGTACAGTGAATGGTCTCCAAATGGCAGGTAATATCTTCTGAGGAAAGCATGCCTTTGCTCTGAGTCGTTTTACCCAGACCAAGCATTCCTGAAATATTAAAGAAACTACATTTAAGTCTGCAGTCACTTTCATCTCCCTCTGCACCGGTACGTAATGAAAGGGTCCATTTCCTATGAATCTGCCACAATGAATCTAAAGCCCCTGCTTCCAACAAAGCAGAGAAATAAGGCAGCTGTCTTCTCCATAGCTTCCCAGACAAAGCCTCTGATGTCCTCTCATGCCAAAGACCTCCCTGAGCCACCCCTTACAAGTAAAGAAAAGCAGAATTTCTTTTAGTGACCAGTCTTGATTTGCTGCTCCCAGTTATGAAAGGTAACACCTGTATGTAAGCAACAACTTCAGCTACCTGAAGCTCTTATTTTAATGCAACTGCTGGATGTATTCTGTCTCCAGTAAAAGGAGTAAGAAAAAAAAATTGGACAAAAACCAAGTCAGAAGGTCTTGTGTGTTAAATAAAAGATGAGGGAGTTACAAACTGAGAAATCAGAGGGGAGGAAAAAAAACCTTACAAGTAGGCTTCCTTCAAAGCAGTTTAGAAAGCAGCAGAAGTATTACAGCACTGAAAACTAGCAGGTGTTTTGCCACTTCAAAAGAAGAGAAACCGGAAGGAGTAGGGTTTCTCAGGGAACAGTTCAAAGAGAACCAAGGGTTAGATAAGGCACATTTCAGGAAGAGACTCAGTTGTGGAAAACAATCATTCCTGATACAGGTAAACTGTGAAAGCATCTGCAGCTGAACTCTCCCTGGAGGAGCGATTTACAGCAGAGCAGGCATGTCGTCTCCCGCTGATGCCGAGGCGGCAGCAGCAGGGACTGAGAACAACCACACATTAAACCAGGACACACAGGATCCCACCACTGCAGGGTCTGAGGGCACAGAGCTACAAGTAATTTAATTAAAAGAAAAACCATTCTCTTAGTGATGAATCAAAGTAAGTCTGGGGCAATTCTGGCCATCTTGGCAGTACTCAGATGAGATAAAAAAGGCAGAGTGGCATTTCAGGCAGTAATTACAAGAGAAAATACACTGAGGAACATCAGATAATGCTGCCATGGGACACAGTATTAAACAGAATCAGACAGTGAATTGCTTACAGTACCTAACAAACTTCCCTATCAGGGCAGTCCTGCGAGGCTTTTCTAGCTTAGGTCACACATTTACTTCCTTCTCTCAGCTCCCTTGCTTTCCAACTGAGCAACAATTCCAGTACAACACTATCTTTCCTTGAGGAGTTGGAAAGCCTGTCACAGAGCATTCATCAGGGAACACAAGAAGGCAGTTGTAAATGAACAAAATTAAGGAACAAGCAGCCAATGCAATGACAAGACAGCAGCAACACAAGGTCAAGGTCACAAAAGAAACGATTGACTCCAATGTGCTCTTTTCTTCCTGAAACCCCACTTGTGTTTCAGTTACTGCCGCCAATGTAGGGAGGAACACACAGGGTGCCTTCTGGATGGAGTAGAAAAGATAGTCCTGCTCCTGACCACTGCACTGTTCCCTCTGTCTGCAGCATACAGTGTTTCTCTTTTGTACAACATAAATCTAGAAAGGACAATGGGTACCAAAATTACAGAAAGCAACTGCTTAAAAGAACATTGAGCAAGAGTCATCATCACAAGAGAAAGAGACAAGATCAGGATAAAGGCAATGGACAACCAGGGAAAAAGTTGAGGACAAACAGGCAGAACAACACAAGGAGCTGAATGATAAAGATAGCACAAGATATTAGTGAAGCACAGGTGAAGCTTCTAGACAGACTTCTAGACATCTCTCAGTGGAGAAGGGAGAGAGAGGTGACAGGACATGCTGTATTACTTACATGGGGCATAGAACATCATCAGAAGGGGTTTATCTTCCTTCTTCAGAAGCCTTCTCAATTCCTAGTGAATGAAACGAAGAAAATAAAAACCAGACCTACACCAAACAACACCCCTTATTATTTGCATTACAACTTCCAAAAATTAATATATGTATTCATAGAGCTCATTTATCTGAGGGAAAAGGGATCTCTTTCCTAACAGACAAGACTCAATTTTTTTTCCCTCACTCTATTTTAACTTGAAAGAAGATTACAAAATTTGTAATAGATTCAAATAGTTGCTGAATGTTGTAGACCAGTATCTTCACTGTTAATATGTGGAAGTTGTATGGTTTATTTCATCCTCATTGCAGAATCTCTGACTGGAAACTCTTTCTTCACTGACACATCCAAAAATCCATACTGTAATTCAAAAAGTCAGACTCAATAATAACAAAACAAGTTCAGTTTTCACACTATGAAACCTTGCCAAAGCTATAAGATGCCATGACAAAAAGATTTTTCAGTACCAGCATGATAGAGAAACTAGATGAAGTTTTCAAATTGAATGCAACCCTTGGAAGCCTTGTAATAGAGTACAGAGGGTGAACATTAAAAATTAATCTTCCTACAAAAACTGAATGTCAAAATAACCATTTCTAATATTAAAAATGAAAGCTAGAAAATTGAAAAAGCCCTTTACAAAATACCAGCTAGAGTCCAATCAATTAAAGTTTAAAAAATCTATGGACTAGAAAAATAATACAAAAGACCAAGCTGATTATATTAGAAAGAATATAATGGGTAACCCTGTGGTGGCACTGGCTTTTTAAGGTAGTTTCATCATATTCGCTACTTTCCTACTTAACACTGAGAGAGGACAGTTACTGTATAAAGCTAAATCCCTTAAAATCTGGATCCTGGTTTTCTTCCTGCTCCACAGTTCCTGACCTCAGCACATGAGGGAACTCAAGGTTTAAGGACAACCTGCAGTTTTAAGAGCAGCATTTTACCTCCTACTTGCACTCTGCAGTGACTGCAACTTGCAAACTGCTACACTTCCCTGAGACAAACAGGGCTCTTCCACCACACCATCCACAAGCTCTGGCACTTGCTGTGTGGCTGGCAGACTAATATTGTGACCACATGCAGGGGAGAGGAAGGAGAGAAGAAGAGAACTTTACAGGTACCATCACCCACAAACTTTGTCAAATCACTTAAAACAGTTTGAGTGCTTTAAACCTCCCTTCCAAAGAAAGGAAATAATGGTGTTTCACTATGAGTTAATACAAACACACTCCCTTCATCCCATATATTTATAAAACAGAGTATCCAGCTAGTGTACCTTTTCACTGTCAACATGCACAATATCTTTGGCTTCGGGATCTTCCTCCCATAGTGGAGCACCTTCTGGATCCTTGAGAAAGGCCACCATAGACTGTAATAAATAGGGAAAAAAGCTTTTAAAGAAAAACTAATGGAAACCATGAGACATCCAATCTCAAGTCCAAGCTGTCATGCAAACCCCATCCAATTAATTAGTGCCTTTGCTTTTCTGCTCATATACTCATCTGCTCTAATGCAGATTAGCACAGATCTCCTGTTGCAGAACCAAGTGATATGTTGATGTGTACCTTCTTCATAACCGATATTCCAACTTATCAGTTTCCGCTTTCACTATAAAAATGGGGAAAACAGCGTGGCAGTGGACCAAAACACAGAGAGTAGCTTCAAGCATCCTTCAGAGAGCTCTTTCTGGATCTTCCACAGCTACTCTCTGGGTTAGCAGGAAAGATTTCTCTTTACGCAGAGGTCAGGTTCTCATGCCCTTCACCATATCCAAGTAACCTTTGAATCCAACAGGACTCGCTGGAGGGCACACTGATACTTGCTGTGAGCAAAAGTAATGAACTCCACACTTACAGATCAAACTGCTTATTTGGTCAAAGGAAAATAATCCTCCAATAGTTCCCTCTGTGACCCATCTACCTAGAAACTGCACTCAATGGATTTTTTAAGTAGGAGAGTAAGAAGCAAATGTGACAGGAGAATTAGGAAGTACCAGACCCTATGATTTTGCAGCTCCCACATACAACAAGTTGAGTACATTTGCACACGTACTTTGTAATTGCTTTACCCGACTGACAAGCAACCAACAATCCCAGACCACAGATACTCTCTTTATCATAAAGAAATACTCTCTGATGGCTGTGATTTCAGCCTGAAGGAAACTCCAGTCTTAAATTAACGAGATTCTCTCCATGAATTCTTGCAGAGTCACACTGCCCCCCATTTCCAGCTGTACATGGAAGCACAGGGTTATCACTGTTATCTTCTGGTCTCTCTGCTCTAGGAAACAATACCTGGTATTCCATGTTCATTCACTACTCATATTGACCCCATTTCTTCGTCTATGACATTGATTCTGTGTGTTTATTCACTCCCAGACAGGATCTCTGCCACATCAGCAACAAAGTGAGGTCTCTCAGGAGCTTCCTTCAAGGTAAGAGTGAGTGGATGATGCTGCCACAGCGCTAAGGAAGCTCACATGGAGCTGGGGCAAAGAAAAGCTTCATTAAAGCTTTTTCAGCTCATGTGATATTTTGCCAAAACAGCCCATGACTGAAGAGCAGAGCTGAGTACTAATCATCATCATCATCATCATCATGGCTGGGCTTCGCGAACGAAGATCTGAGAAGGGCTCTACCCACTCTTGCTACAAGCGCGCTGATGGCTGAAAAGGCCAACTGAAGACAGACAGGTCCGGTTGCAGAAGGCACAGCAGAAAGACTCCCTGGGTGAGATCGACAAGACGTGATTCTTTCGACAAGACGTGATTCTTTCTGCATTGTCTTTTCTCCTCGAGAGTGATCCTGCCAAAAATATCTACCTAAAAGCCTGGGTGTGGTATTCCACCTTCCTAAGAGCAGGTGAACAGCACTCCTGGTGACACATGCCACTGCTGGAACTGTCTCAGAGACACTTTTGCTGCCTCTCTGCCTTTGGTGGGGCTGTGCTGGTACAACATCCCAGCAGCTTATCAACAGGGAGGGGAGGTCAGCTCATTTTCCTGCATCTCAGTTGGTACTGCAAGGCTCATGAGGATTCAGAGCTTACAGCAGGATCCATTTATTGCATTTATGTTTCTGTCTACTTGCACAGCTAATATTGAAGAGATTTGTCTTATCACAAGAGGCAGCATACATCAGTCACCACACAGCATGCAAAGCACTTAATGTACACAGTTAGAAGACCTAAGGGGTGAGGTAGTAGTGTTAGGGCCACAAACACTTCAAGAAGAAATTTGTTTTAAAATGACATTAGCAGAGAGAAGAGCTAGCTAGGGGAAAAAAAATATATAAAATCAAGTAATTTACAATGGAGTTACAGTGTAAAATGCTCAAAACCTAGAGGCATTAACATCCCAAATGACGTCCTAAGAAGACTAATAATTGTGGGGAAAAAAAGAGGACAAAACAGCAGCGACCTTTAGGACAGCTGCTTCAAGTTCTGCACACTCTCTGTCTGCACAAACCTCAACTATACACTGGAGGGGAGGAGAGAGGGGTCAACATTTTAAACAGTTAAGCAGTGTAATTGACTCTGCTAGTTTCAAGAATTCCTGTATGCCAAGCTCAGTCATGCAGAAACAGATGCGGTTAGAGGATGGGGGATTAAAGAGATTTAATTCATCCAGCCTCTCCCGCTCAGCCAAGACAGAAAAAAATTAGATGTGTAATGTCTTCTGGCAGGAGCAGGCAGTGCATTGCCTTGCCCTCATTTCTCCATGTGGCGAAGAGAACTTCCCCTATTGCTTTAAATAGGGAAGAACAACAACCAAACAAACCACATCACTTTCTGATCACAGAAAAGCACTGCTCCCCTGGCTGCTGGGTTAGAGACCACAGCAAGGTCCAGGGCACAGCTACCCTCGTGCTGTAGAACCAGCTACATTCCTGTCCTGCAGTGATACGGTCAGGACTTGTTTTGACCCCACAGAGCCACAATGGGCTGTAAACCTGCTGCCCGAACTGCTGTGACAGCTTTGAACCTTAAACATCAATTCAGCAGAATATAGGACATGGCTTCCTCCAGCCTATGGCTGCTAAAAGCAAGCAAGTTTTAACAGAAGAACTGGTGATCATATACATAGACCTAAGTTTTAACCTGAAAAAAAAGTATACAGAAACACAGCCCTGTAGTCTTCACTCCTTTGAAGTGTCATGCAGTAGGGATGCTAATAAAAAGATTTGCCTCAATTTCAGACACACACTCCTTACAACAGCAAACTTGAAACAGATTCAGAGTTTAGAGCAGGACCAATTTATTGGCTTAGTCTATTCCCTTTGCTAGTCCTGAGCAGATTTGTACTTTAATGAGTTTTCTCCATTTTGGAGCAGGGTAAAACTCTCCCTGTAGTTTATACTCCAGGTTTCATCATATAATAAACAGAGCCTGGATTCTGGCCTTATGGCACTACTGAGGATTAGGACACGGTGTGGCTAAAGCAACATATGAACAGACATTTCAGGTTACATTAAAGGCTGATCTAAGCTTAGGTTTCCAACAGCAGATGACTGCAGATACTTGGGGAAAAGACATACAGTACCATTCTTATATAGCATACTCTGGTATATGTTCTCAATTTCTGGCCAAAAGTGATTAAATTTATGGAGTCTGCACCAGCTATTGTATATGGGCCTCTGTGCTTGCTAACTATCAACAGATCTATCTCTTATGACTATAACTGTTTTTAAGACTCCTAAATTCTTGGCTTTTGCAATATGCAGCTACAAGTTCCAAGACTTTCCCCAAATGCCATTGTTTGCACACAAGTTTGAAGAAAAAAGAGGTAATCACTCCCTTTTTCAAGCTACTCAGTCACACAAACATTCACTAGAATCTCCTCCTTTTTTTCAAGAACAAGGATCTTCACAGAAATATTCAAGCCATCTGTGCCTTTGGTCAGCCTCTCTGGCCTTCTGCAGTACTTCTACACCTCTAACTTATGTGGCAACCAGAATCTCATACAAGATGAAGGAACCAAATAGACTCAAGACTAAAGGTGAAATAACATTTCCTTTTTTGTTCTCTGTTTCTTTTCCTAATCATTTGACAGAAAGTACTGTTAAGCACAGGGCCAATATTTTCAAGCCAATCACAGTCCAGCTGGCAATTCAAAACCCATTACAATTATCCACATTACTCCAGCATAGCTGGAGTTTCCTTCCCCCTCATGTTCATTGCCCCCTACAAGTTCCAACTTTCACACTGACAAGCCACTTAATACTGTGAGAACCTAAGCCCTTCTGCAAAGAACTGGAAATATTTTTAAAACTATTCCCAATAATTCTGAATCACTGAGCTTTGTTCTCTCGCATTCCATCCCCCTTTACCAGATATCCAAAACAGCTCAGATCCTAACACAGGTCTCAGAAGCAGGAGGTTCTCACTGCTAAGTAACTTCACCCACTGTGAACAATGAGCTATTCTTTACTCCTCATTTTTTAACAGTAAACCCACAAGGGCATCTCTGCTAATTACATAAGAATTTAGTTACTTTAAGAAATGGAAAGCTTTTCTTAAAAACCTGAGTATACTATCAGCTGGATCAGCCACATCTGTGAAACTGATTACTTTAGAAGAATCCTTTTACAGTTCTTCAGAGCTGTGTCCACCATTCTCCAAAATGTCATACATATACTAATATGTCTACTGGATGCCTGGAAAGAAGATCTGAGTTTTACTGCCACACGTTTGCTGAATGATGTGAAACAAATCCTTTAATCTCCCTGTTCTTCAGTGTGTCCACCTGTCTGTAAAATGAGTATGATACCCTAAGTAACTGTGTTGCTCTGCTTCTCAATGTTTGTATGTACTGGGAGATTCCTGACAAACACAGCTGAGAGAGAGAAACAAAGGTCACTGGCTTAACAGAAGAAAGAGGGAGAAGAAATGGAATAGAGGGAGAAATACAGAAAATATTCAGGCTGCTGCCAGCAGTGGAACAAGTAAACACTCAGCTGAGTTATTTGACCACTGCCCAGCTCTGACCCACTGTCCAACCTGTAAATCATTAGTGGCTGGTTTCACAGTGGCAGTTAAATTAAGAAAGACTATAGCCCCTAGAGTGAGGGAGCTTCAAAATCCCTCTTCAACCCCCAATGGAATCCCCCATTCCCTGTCCATGGGATGCTGTTTCCTTCTCCTCAGAAGGCTGGGCAAAAGGGAAAGGGGAAATGCTCATCACAAAACAGCAACTGAAGAAATAAACAATCAGATTCCTGTTGTGCTATGATTGCCTCTCAGCCCATCACTCCCTGGAGTGCTGCAGGTGCTTTCCACTTGATCTGATCTGTAAGGAAGAGTCACAGCACTAAGCCCTGGTTGCAGCACTTTATGGAGGGCAGGAAAGACACCTCATGTATTGTTCAAACCACCCAAATTTAAGCAACTAGCAAGTCTCCCTCTGCTCATCACTCACCAAGGAAAGAGAAAAAATCACCAGCTGCATTTCCTCACCAAGTACAGAAGCAGCTTCAGGCAGTTGCTGACTAGGCTAGGTATCTAACATTGCCCTTCTTAGTTCCAGGCAAGATTTCTACTGCAGGGGATGGGAAGATACACAGTCCTATTCTCCCCACCTCAGGCAAATCCTGCCTGACAGCCCCAAGTGAAGGCAGAATTAATTCAAGCCAGGGCACACTTCCAAGACAGTCCCCCATTAGCTACCCTACAACTCTGGCTGTAAAACCAAGGTCCAGAGCAAGCACACTTAGGAACAGCCTCTCTGGCAGACTCAGGTTCACACAGCATCTCACAAAGGCTTTCCTCCACCCCAGGACAACCCCCTGAACAAGCCAGAAAGGGGATTTACATGGAATTATGTCAACCTGATGTGATGCCACCAAGCCTCCACAAGACACATGATGCTGCAGAGCCTGGGTTTGCTGGAGGAGGAGGAGAAATGGGAACTGGGCATCAGAGCTGGACAGCAATAATTCTGGAAGCCAGGTCATTGCAGGGCTGTAGCCTCATGTAAGGACAGTCTCAGTGCTTCACCAGGGCTTTGCAAAGGAAAGCTGCACACTTTTGGCCTGCTCACTGTGCTTTTAGTTCACTATTTCCACAATCATCAATATCTACACGTTCATTTCATGTTTCATGTCTTCTCTCCTCCCCTGCCCAGAAAACGTTACTTTCTGTTGCTTTATGTCAAGATTCACTGGAGAAGAAGAAAGGTCATTTTATCCCTGATGCACTCAGAGCACATCCACAGGAACTGCAGTTCCACAGTCCAATAAAAGATAAGGCCACTCAACTACCTTTAAAGTTTATAAACACACAATCTAAGAATCCCAGAGAACTCCTTATCAAAATGCAGTATCAGCTAAAACTTTTAGTTATAGTGCTACTAAGAGCACCTTGTAATCAAAAAAAGAAAATCCTTATTTGTTACCAGTGTGCAGGTTAATTTACTATTTACCTTACAGTTCAGCATGGGCTCAGTCTTTCAAATAATCCACAATTTTCCCGGATCTGTGGTTGGCAGACATGTTTACACATAAAAACCCTTAGGCCATTCTGACAGCTGTTTATAAGGATTAACCCCCTCCCTTCTCAGCATGAAAAAATACCAACACCTGTTTTTTTAATCCACAAATGTCTAACCCATATCTAGCAAAACCAAAATAATAATAATGAAATATTTAAATTTACCTTCAATGTGACCGCTCTGTTATATGGAGTATGAAATGCACCGTCCCTGTTGAACAAGGAGTGGGGAATAGTGTTAACTTACAGTGATGTTACTAGAAATCATACAGCTGCTCTTCCTCACTTCCCACTAACCAGAATAACATTATCCCACCCAAGCCACAGAACTAAGCAGAATTTACAGTACAGCAATTTAAGGGCGGCAAAAAACAAGAGTAAGGAAAAAGGTAGGGTGCAAAACAGAGTGTAAAGCAAACAGGTTCCTAGTAAACCATTTCCTCCCTGACACTTTAACAAGAACAGTTACTAAGGCATGATTTTTGGAGATGGAGATGCAGCTTCTTGGTGTACCTAACCGTATTCCCACTCCTATTATTTTCAGGAGGATAATCTCTTGCTGTCTAACTAAACTTGTCTTCCTGCTCTTACTTTACAAAGCTCTATCTCAAGTCAGAAAAGCGCAGAGAGGTGAAGCGACTCGTCCAAGGCCAAGCAGGCACTGTCAGCAGGCAAGTGACAGAGAAAGTAAGACAGATCAAATCTCGGGCATCAGTCCCATGCACTGGGCAGTTTTAGTCAATTGGACATCTCTCCCTGACCTTGCTTGTGCTTTTAGTGGACTCTATTCAACGAAGAACAAATTTATCTCAACTTCTGTCACAATGCACGCTTGCAAACTGAAGAAATGACAACTAATATCCCACATGAAAGGATAAAGAATAAGTCATCTTAATGCTGCAGCAACATGGAGCTGAAAGGAGAATGAACAGTTCTAATGGGGGAATCAACAATTAGGAACTACAAATCCCATCCCAGAACTCACTTATAATGGAGTAAATCCACTCCCTTCTCCTTTGTATTAGGATCTACCTTCATCTTCTTGCATAATTTTCGGCTTTCAGTATCACTGCAAAAAACACATATTGGAAGAAAGGTTACCAGAAAAGAAAATCAAATGCATTCAGTTCTGAGAAATCATTGCTGTACTTCCTTATCAGCAATTAATTCCAACTAACAGTAATTTGGAAGCTGTTTAGCTAAGTTTGTAGAACAAGCATTGTGAAAAGCTGCATTAGTCAATTTAATTTCTCTGTTTGCTTGGTCAGGACACAGTGAACTGTGTTAAAATCACATTCCAAAGCCAGGCCAATAGAAAAGCAGCTCATTCCAACACGTTGAAGTACCTCAGCAGATCTTCTGTCCAAGGGATTAACATAAAATTTAGGAAGTCAAGTTTCCAATAAGCCCATGCTACTGTTAGGGTGATGGTCAAAGAGCACTGTTTGTGAAAAGAATCAAAGGGGAAGAGCAGGTCAGCTTTTACATCTGGCAGAAGATAATACAAAACCAAAAAAACCCCATGTTTGTGGTATGACCAAGCACAAATCACAAGTGTTAAGCCTTTAAAAAGTCCTGCAGAAAACAAAAACCAGTTGAAATTCTGCAGCCCCAGGCCCAGCAACCCCATTCATTTTAGGTATGAAGGATGTGTCCTGGCAAGTAGAGGTAAAAACCATCTGCCACAGCTCCTGAAGGAGGATGTAACAGCAGACAGACCTGCTGCAGGTGGTCTTCAAACTGAACAAGAACAAATCACTTCCAGCACCAGATTAGGCTGAGTTTAAGAAGAGAGAAAGTCACAGGAGAAAACTGCATATACATTTGTTTTGGTGGGCAGGTAAAGAGTCTTTGTGGCCTGATCTAAGCAAAGTGAAGTGAAGCCATAAGGAGACTTCAAGCTGCAGTGAATGAGAAGTTGGTCGAAGACCTGGGGAGAAGAGTGAAACAGTACAAAAGTACAAAGAAAAGAGGATGATTCACATTGACAAGACTGTTCTTTGCATTGACAAACAGCAAGATTAAACAGCTTGGAAACTTGTTCCCACAGAGGACAACTTGTACCTTTTACACAGATAAATCAATTTAGAAAATGAAAACACTGAAAACCCATCAAGTTTAAACTGATTAGAGACAATAAGATGCAGGGCTTGCAAGGGCCCACCAAATTAAGTGCTGCTGCCAGAACTGGTGCTAATTCTCCTCATGTTCTCCAGCTGCCTTTCTACAAATGTGAAGAACAAGGAACACTAAATTCAGAGTGTGCTGCAGGTGAGAGTGCACCTTAGTGGAAACTTCCCAAACATTTATAGTAGATTGAAATGAGGAGGGGTGTGCTATGGACACATGCAGCAAAATCAGAATATTATGCTGAAGATGGAAATGAGCATTTTAAGGAACTAACAAAGCAACTACCACACCTGGAAGGAGCACTTGTACAGAAGCATGTTTATCTGAAGAGTCCTACTGAATTCAGGTGAATTTTGCATTTTCGGATCATAGTCAAAGATAGTCACTGTAACTTGTAAACACTCCTTTTGCTTCTCCAAAATCTGGAGATCTGAGCCTGAGAACCAAAAAATGTGGCCATGTCTCCTTGTAACAAAACTTGATTACAGAACAAATACCCTGGATTTGGAGTTATGCCAAAGAACATGTTTGCCACATGGAGTTCGTACTGAAACTTAGCAGCAACATCAAACCCAAGGGTCAGAAATATCCTGCCTTCTCTCACCTGCAGTCTTCCAGTGGACCCATGGGCTAAACCTAAATGACTTGAAGGTCAGGGCACCTCTGGAGGAGACATCATTTTCAGATCATTCTCTCATGTTACCCCAGACAGATTTAGAGGCACAGAGCAGCTCTTGTGGCCCTGCTGCAGCTCACTGCCAAACAGTTAACTAAAGTCAGCCCACACCACAGTCAACATTGGTAAATGCCCTTCTAGACACTTCCAAATGTTTCCAGTATACACAGGTATTGGTGGCTGTCTCAGCTTTGCCAAGACAAATGTGAGGTGGCTGATGTGAACAAGTGTAATGCTGAAACCCACTTAAAGCAACAGGGTCTGTCAACCCCCGAGATGAGCAGACCAACTGTTCTGTCATCAGCAGAGGATTAAAATGGGTATTAAGAGAATTCTGTTGCCATTTGTACCACCTATCCACTGCAACTTCAAACCATGTGGTCAAGAAAGTGTAATTTTCCCTTATATATCATTAGAGATCCGGATGGATAGTCATGTTAGGAAAGTTATGTAAGGTTTATACTGGAAAAAGGCTACAAAACATTATTACTAAGCTACACCTGTAACCAAGCAGATAGCAACTCCTACCACTCCAACTCCTAACAATTCATCTTCTGTTTGCACGAGTTTCTATTAAAAAAAAAAAAAAGATAAGAATAGCTGTTTTATTGGAATCTAAGTCTGCCCTCCTTTCAGGACTTCTACATTTGCAGAGATTCACACAGCTGCCTGAATGCACAGCCATTATCACAGGAAAGAAAGCAGCAGTTTGCTCCAGTATATCTCCTACCATTTAGGAGGTAGATTCTCTGCACCGCTGCATTGAGAGTTTAGTCTGTTTATGCAAGCTATCTGCACTGATGCAAGGGATGGATGAGGAGCAAATTCCCAGAATAGGAAATGTCTAAATATGTATCAGTAATTTTTTCATGCATCAGTGCAGATTTTTGCACATGCCAGACCCACCAGCTCAGATGCTATACTAACAATTCTTTGGAAAAAGCAGAAAAGGAGATGTACAGAAATTGCAGAGATGGACTCATTCTGCTTTCCCTTCTGCCTTCCCTTCCAGACAGACAAAAATAACCTGCAAAGAGCAACCTGCTCTGATATCACTTGCTAATGACCATTATTCTTAATAAGAGTAAATATCAACACAGATGCAGCCTGCTCTGAGATTTGTCTCTTTTGAATCTCAGCCAACAGCCTCTCTCTGAAGATGAGCTCTTCAACTCTCACATGGGAGAGGGTAATTAGGACTCCGGTTCTTGCAATTTAATTATATCACTTGAAGAGGCAGTGTAAGAGTTTGTTATAATGACTAAAAGTAAAGAAAAAAAAAAGGAAGAAAGAATAAAAAAAAAAAAAAAGAAAGAAAAAAACCCCACAACCCAAAAAAGCCAAAAACGACCCCCAAAATCATCATTCTACCATCCAGACCAACCCACTCCAGACAAGGCACCAGGCTCAGGAAATACTGCTTTGAGGATGAGGTCAGTAATGTATCCCCAGCAGCCATCCCATGCTGTTACCATCCAGAGCAATTTGAACCCTTGCAGGTCCCTGCTGTGCTACTGCTGAAGGGACCCCTGCAGGCAGTCCTACAATCATCCAGCATTATCTCCCTGGAAAATCATCCAAAACGTCAACCTATTTTCAATACCACAAAGGACCTAACCAGCAGCTGTCTATGTGGTAATAAGGTCAAACCTTAAGCGGCACGATAGCACGGCTTCTTTCCACTCCCACAGGCATGTTCTTCATGCTCCCCTTCCCACAAAACCATAGCAGGGCTCCAAAACGTGCCTTTGCTGGAGAAGCGAAGACATATGGCAGCTTGGTAAAAAGAACAATAAAATGAAAGATCCAAGTCGACCTAACTAAGCAAGAAGTCTAAATAACAACAAAGATAGTGTGCATCGCAGGAATACTTCAGCCCTTTCCATTCACATGCCCATCTCCTCTACTGGGACACATTTCTGTCATTTGGGGTTACGATGGGGCTGGCAGGAAGCCCGACTGGAGCACTCCCTGTAAACCTCTGGGGTCCCCTGTCAGCGTTAGCATGCATGAATAATCCCTTAGCACAGGCAGCCAGCTGTTACCAGGGCAGGAGGAGGGTGAGGGACTTGTGAAGGAGAACTCTCCTCCTTTGGCTCACCAGCACCTGAAGGGGACGTGTCACAGGCATTCCTTAGGAGCAGCACAAGATGCTCTGCCTGTGCAGGGCTGCCCACAAGCCTGGAAGATCATGGTCATAAGGATGGAGAAGCAGATCAGATACTGATGGCAGTCTCCAGTGGCAGGAGCAACATAGAAAAAGGTTTTTGCAGCAATGTGTCAAGGTAATTTGGAGAGAGAAAGAACAGAGGACAAAACTAGACAGGAGGAACACAAAATAAGACCCAGGAGTTTGGCTGCAGTTAAGTCCACAGTGGTTTCCAAAAATAAAACAAGTCCAAGCTGGATGGATCCCAACTAAGAAATGGTGCAGTGCATGGAGGTGGCAGTGCAAAAACCACTCCTTGGGGCAAATTCAAATATTGTCCTGACAAGTCCTGAAGGAGCATGGTAAGACCAAACAACCTCAGTAACATTCTCTTTCATGAGCACAAACAAAAACTTTTGCAGCTTCCTAATTATTTCCCTTACCATGTAATGCTGCCCACTGGCTTCTCATGAAGAAGGGAAAACAGCCCCAAGACCACATCAGCCCCTGGGGAGGAAGGATCTGGAACGACTGTCAAATCCCCTCTTTGGAAAAACGTCCAGGCCTCCCGTTGCCAGCATAACAAGCAGCGTGTGCACATGCTGTGTGGCCACGTCACTTCACTGCCACTGTGCTGGCATCTCCAACACTTTGCAATGCAGATTGCACCCAGCTTTCTTTTTCACCCACACCTACAGTGTTTCCAGGCACAAGAGAAGTAATAATAAAAACGCTGACAGAACCAATTTAAGCAACGAGGTCAGTAAATCTGCCTGCACAAGAACTATCTCATTCCTCTATCAGCATATCATGCAACCACATGCGAACCACAGACCTCACAGTCTCAAAACAGATTTTCTCTTTTATCTGTACATCTGCCCATCTGAAACAGGGCTCAAAAATCATGTAAAATATGCTTTAGCAGTCCCTTGTATCACAGTTGTGCCTGCAAACTCTAATGCAATGGAGGCTCTGTTGTATAAGTGGCTGAACAGACAAACACTGTCACTGTCCTAATAGCTGGAAGAGACAAAACTGAGCAGGTAAGGAAGAGGAACAGGCTTCAAGAGCATGGTAATATGGCAGAGCAGAAACAGGATTGCTTACCAAGGAAGCCTCCCAACACTGGAAAAGCTTTGGAAGGTACTAGTCAAAGCTGTCATCTTGCTACCAGCACCATCTCTCATTCTTGTCTCTATCGTTTAAGTGCTTTCATTCTTTTATGTCACAGTGAAAACCATCATACAGAGAACAACTCCAGTTATAACTTCAGGAAATTTCAACTGCAATTTCAGCCCAGCCATCAGAAGTGAATTATCAAAGAAGGTTTCCCAGCCCAATGCACAGTCCCTGCAATACCCTCTGGCTACCATCCACAGAATACCCTCTCTAGACAACAGACCGATGAACATCCTGAAAAAGCATGGAATTGAGATCCTGCCAAACAACTAATTGAGCTTGTGACCCAAAAAGAGCAGCAAAAGGGGTGTCAGCAGCAAAAATGTCCTCAAGCCACCTAAAAATAAAAAACGCATTTGCACTTGCAAACCTAATCTGAAAGAGGAAATCAGTCAGTTGTAGTCAGATGTGCTCCTGCAAGGTTTCGGAATCAAAAATGCAATTCATTAGCCATTGTTGGGGACAATATAGGATTTTTACGACGCTCCTTGTAGTCATCGATCCCACCCTCCAACAAAGACTGTGTGATCCATTTACAATACAGCAGTTTGTGTACTTTGCTGACCAAACAAAAAAATATCGACTTGCACAACTCTCCTCCTCTCAGACTGCAGGCATTGCCTGCCTCCCCATCATCCTCACTCCTCCCTCCCATCCCAGGACAGCAGCTGCCACAGCTACTGCTGCTGACAGTATGTAAGATTTGTAAGACTCCTCATATTCTGTAATGATCCCAGACCTTTCTGTACTCACTCTCTCTTGAGACAGATCTGAAATTAAAAAAAAAAAAAAAAAATCACTTCTCAAACCATCAGCCTGGCTTGCAAGAGCACTTCTCCAAAGAGCTGGATGGTAATGGCTTCCATCTACTCGAACAGAAACCCCATACTCAGCTACTGGTGCAGACAGGCACTTTGATACTCCACTCCTGAGTGACATTTAAGAACCTGCAGGCACTAAAATAGGAACAGGACCCAGGAGAAATGGATGCAGAAGTAATCAACACAGGAAGCTTAAATACAAGATTTGTCTTGGAAAACAAAGCAACATTTTGCTCCTGTTCTAGGTTCCTGATGGAAATTATCTTATAAAAGAAGTAACAATAGCAACAGGTTTCCATAGCACAGAACAAAGGAGCCATTCAAACAATGCGGCAGATGAAAAGCTTGAATCTTTACAGGGATGGGGGAACATGAAAACCAAAACCAGAAAATATACTGATGGAAAGAATTAAAGATAAGGATTAGGAGACAAACAGGACAGAGTCTCATCTGAATTTAGGGCTGATTTTACCCCCTGGAATACAGAAAAAATTCCCCCTGTGACCTGCAAGGTGATTGCAGACTTCTGCTCCAAATGCTCCCCTGGAACATGCCAGGAATGCAAACAGAATAATCCATGTGCTGTGGAGACTCAGCACCACTTGTCACCCAATACAAACGACTCCCTGTGCCCATTAGTCAATTAGAGAGACCATGAATCTATAGGAATGAGATTAAAAAGAAGTATATTCTGAAAATTAAAACCCATGAGATGAATTCTCACTGCCAAGCAAGAGCAAGCCAAGAAGCTGAAAGAAAACCAAGACAAAAAGGTAACAGGTATCGTCATATCGTCAAGCAAAAACAATTACGGGGAAAAATTATAAGCTCCAGCCCTGCAGAAAGTCAAGAAGTTATTAATGAATGGTACTTTCCATGGAAATACAAATTAGCAAGAGGCACTTGGTAGCCCACACGCCTGCACAGAAATAAGGTGAACACATTCACAGGAATCACCAAAGGCTTTGCAGATACTTCTAAAACCACCGAACACTCAAACTGTTTGCAAAGCAGCAGCTTTCCTCATCAGGCCTCCACTAACTCACACAACCTGGCACAGGGGAACACTGCCCTAACCTGGGACACAAGGTGACTACCACCATCCTTGAGTTCACATTAATCTAAGAACCCCACAAAAGCAGGTTTTGAACGTGTCACCCACAGGTACACAGACACTGCAGCACATCGTACTGTTCCTTTGGTGAGCGTTTTATGACTTTTAGCTGCACTATAGGCCTGGAGAGGATGGATGCTGGAGGATGCTTTAAATAAAGTATTGGATGCAGGAAAATGGAGGAAACTTTCTTTACATTAAATCTTAGCTTGCTAGCTCTTCATTTTGGTCTGAAAAGCAGCAACATTAAAGATTCAGTTAATGAGCAATTCTAGGCAAAACTCATGGTTAGGGTGAAACTCAGACGTGAGCCCAGGCTCATACATCCAACTACTACTGTGGATTTTATTTAAATTATCTGCATTTCTCAACTAATGCAATACACCAAACTGAATGGGTTTATGTTAGGAACTGAGAGCCTACTTAAAAAAGGAACCTTTTTCAGACTGGCATAACACTTCCTGCATGGTCACTCTTACAGGAAAATAAAAGGGTTTTAATGTGAATGAGCATTAACCACGCAGACAGGTTATGACAGAGACATGAGGAAGGCATCGAAAATCTATGCTGTAAATGCACAGTTTGCCCATATAAATTGCATCCACACAAGGACCACACTGTCAGTATAACTCACTTGCAAAATATTCCCAAGGAACACTTGCATTCCTCCCCTGAACCAGCAAATGGAGTCCCTGCTACGTCCCTCAGTCTGGCACCTAAAACTACAAGCCATCCACTCTAGAGCTGACACTGCCCTTTGCCTTTAAACCTACTGTAGAAAAAGGCAGAAATCCCAGACACTGCTTGGCTGGAAAGCACTGCATCAGGGCAAGAGCAGCCCTCCTATTTATTTTTTCTACTCAATTAGATCTGGTCATTTTTATTCGCAATTTCAAAGCTTTTCATCAGCTTTAAAATTCAGCTACAAGTAAGGCAGATGAGTAGACTTATTCTCTTAAATAAATCCTACTTCTGAGTGGCTTTATAGGAGTGAAGGTAAAAACTAGAGAGCAAAATGACACTTAACACCATCTGTACCAGCAGCCTTATTTCTGAAATTTCTCCCTGCTGTGTCAAAGCATTAAACACATTTTTCTGTGATTGTGTGTATGGGTAAAGCCTTTCTGTATCAATGCATTAGGAAACTAGAAATTTGGCAGGATTTCATCTAAAAGGCAGATGAACACAGATATTGGGGGACACCCCAGAAAAGACCATGAGATTTGGCTCTCTCGTGAACCAGCACGTTTAGCTGCGTAGCCTTGAACGGACTTCTTTACCAGCCAAATCATGGTCTTACCTTTATGTTAAGTGTCAGGGGACTGCTACAACAACAAGTTATTATTGGGGATGGGGACTACAAGAATGATGCACATGACACACAAAAGGGACTAAAAGAATGACACACTAAAGCAGGAAAAGTGGGATTAAAACCAAACGAAAATTAGTCAGACATTTTAACCAGATGGCATTTCCTCTTCCGAGCAGTCTGATGTGCTAAAGCCAAGCACACGCGCTATGACAGCAGATGGAAATCACACAGCTTTGTTTATGTTTGGGACCTACAGCAAAGGGAACCATGCAAGTTTGAGCAGAGAATAATTACCCAGAGCCAAAGAAATGGGTGTTTTTTTGAAAATACCAATCCACAATTGGGCAGGAATTATAGTTAATAAAAAACTCGAAACAAATCACTAACAAGAAAACCCACGAGTGTTCACTAAATCATATTCAGGATGGAAAGAGATACTTTCAACCTCTTCAAAGATGCATCTGACCACAGTGCGCTTCATAACTTGCCAAACACATTTTCCTCTCTTAAACAAAGCCATTTTACTTTCTTTACACTTCACCCAAACTAGTTACACTCTTCCAAGTAACATCAGTCCTCGGCCACACTGTTGTCTATCATAAAACCCACTCAAGAAGGCTAGAGAGTAACTTTATAAGGATTATTCTTCAAAATCAGACCTCAGGACATCACAAATTGGGACTTGAGCTTTGTCCGCTTTAAAAATGAGCAACAAAAACATTGGCTTTCACTCAAGAGGCAATTCCATCTTTTTGTGTTCCCACATCACTTTGTACCTTCTAGTTGCCACCACAAGGATTTGCCAGGAGTTTCTATTTGTCTCAAAACTCCTCTTTTACTTGACCACATCAATGCTTTACCCTCAGCTGTACCACGCCTCAAAAGACGGAGGTTTTGGGAGACATGGGGGAATGCAGCACAAACTCCAATCTGCTGTTAGAGTTAGCAGCAGCCAGTCTCTCACAAAAGGACACCACATTTTCTTTTTTGCAGACATCTTAAGCTTTCAACTCCCTATGATGCCCTTAATGATGTCCTCAATTTTTCCAAATTTCTATCAGCCTACAACTAAAAAAATAATTCAATAAATAGCCCAACCCTCTGCTTTCTTACATGCCCATTCCAATAGTATCTGAACGGCCTAAAGAGCACTCTTTCATGCTGCTGCAGAATTTTTCCTTTCAAAGTTCTCCAAGCTCTTTCTAAACATCAACTAATGAATCAGGCAATATTTACCCAGTTGCTTGGAAAACAGAAACACCTTTTGTAACAGGACAAAGTAACAAGGAGTGACTCATTCGCAAAGCCAGGAACAGAAGCTGTAACTCTCAGCTCCTATTAAGGTGGCATCTCCCCAGACACAAGTCCCAAAACTCCTGCTCCCGAGATGACTGATCCATCTCTGGAACACTGAAGATTTAGCAACCTGCAACATTGTGTTCTATCTCCGACACCAGGCAACTTACCAGGCATGATTAATTCAATATTCCTTTGTCTCTCAAACCGCCATTCATGGAACATCAAACACCTCAGCAAGGACTTCCTAATTAAAACATGGAAAGGCTAAAATAAAATGTATTTTTGTACTTTATTGGTGGATGTTTTATTCACAACTGAAATAGCTTCATGTCTAACTGTGTACAGAGCCTCATATGCTATCTCAGAACACAGCAGCGAGCAGTGACCACTTCAATGCTGCAAGCAATTCCTGTGCTACCCCTTCATGTCTAGAAGTAGGTGTCGAAAGGACTGAAATCTCCTGAACAAGGACCTTATCTGCAGTGCCACATGCAGAGGTGTCCCTGGGCATGTGCTCACATGGCCCTCCTCCAGCGTGCCATTAGCACCAGCGAGCCCAACTGAGCAGGAAAGGCAGGCACCCGGCATTCCCAGCCCCACATCTCCCAAGCCCAGGCACTCTGGGAAACTCGGCTACTCTGCCTCGAAGTGACAAAATAAGCAGCAACCTGCTCTAGTCCACACTAACTGTCTCAACAAGAAACCCAAGTATTTTGCTACTTATGCTGAAAAATGAACTTCCCTGGTTTCCCTGAGACCACTCAACCTGGAACTGAAAGCTCAGGTCTAACCTCTGTCTCATACCACATACCCAACAGAAGCCAAGGCCAAGGAGCACAGTTTCCATGCAAACCAGCCATTCAGGCAGCCCCTTCCGGCCACAAACCTGCACACTCCCCTCCGCTGTATGAAATACAGAACACACTGCAGACACTTAGCAATCCATAACCATCTCCGGCAGTGGAGCACTGTGCTCTTGCTTTCTCCTGACGGGAAGGAGAATGACAAGAAACAAAAAAAGCACCATAGATAAAGAAAGAAAAGGCACGGACTGCCGTCATCGCCACAGGGAAGCAGAGACACAAACCACAACTCTGCATGTATGCCAGCCTTGCCAATGCTTGGAGCTGAAGGCAAAGAAGCCCAGTACAGCAGGATGCAGAGAGCAAAGCCAAAATTTCCTGCTAAATATTGCTGCCAAACAAGAGATTTCTTGTCAGTATTTGTAAAACAAATTGAGCCTGTGCTGTAAATATCCCTGCATCTGTGTGCTGTTTGTTTCGGTATGAAGGCTTGCAAATAAGCTTCCCAGCACACTTGCAGCGGGAGAACAGCTTGAGCCACCCTTGAAGGACTCAGCTGTTCAGGCCATACAACTGGCCCTTCATGACCTGTGACAGACAGCACTACTGCAGCCTCTCTGGTATTACCACTGCAACGAGGTGGGCAGCACTTTGCAGCCACCTGTATACAATTTAAAAAAAAAAAGCAATAAGCAAAGGAAAAAACCTTTCAAGAAAAACAAACTGTTTTAAAGTTACCTCAACACTTTGAGATTCATTTCAGAATGCTTCAAAAGCTCAGCAACCAAATCAACCATAAAACTTGATTCAGGCTCAAACTATTTGTTTGAGGGGTATTTTTGCATCCACCAAGACCTCCATTACCACAACAAGCCAGTCTTCCAGCTCACCTTGCACCATAAGGCAAGTTCACAAACTCTGTTATGACATCCCTTTGCAGGAACGATAAAAGGAACAGAAGGACATCTCTGAAAAATGCCCAACTTTTTTCCGTGTTCTTCCCACACAAATGATCCGAAAGAAAGCACTGCTTCACTCTCCAACAGAGAACTACACCTACTGCCATGTTACAGCACACTGGCCATTGCCTGCCACTCAGCAAGTGGCAATATGATTGTACCAGCATCAAAGCCAATTTTGGGAACCTACTAATCTATTCTCTGGTCTCCCGACCTCTCATGGCATGACCCTCACCAGGCTGCTTGTTTTGGCATGAAAGCTTGCAAATAAGATTCCCAGCACACTTGCAGAGGGAGAATAGCTTGATCCACTCTGGCAGGAGTGGGATTAACTCACCTTTCATTAGATACAGGAAGCTTAACTTAAATTTATTTCCCCACTGTGGTCAGAGGAAAGGCACTGCAAATACCAAGCTTCCTATGAAATGTATTAAAGCACTACCTGGGGAGACTTGAAAATGTATTTCTTGCCAGTAACTTCCATAACAAAAGTTTGGTCTAGGTGTCAACATTTGGAAATTTAGAGCATATTAGGGTTTGATGAATTGAAGTTCCTTTTATAGCAAAACCAAACAATACATTTCTCTCCCCATCACCATCACTAACAAACTCAGGAGTTGAACTGGCCCATTGAATTAAGTGAATCCACGGATTTCAAACTGAAGTCCTAAACACAGAACCTTTCCTTCTCCAACCAAGAACTAAAATAAATTCTGGACATGGTTACTGCTTAGTTATATTAGAGCAGCATTTTGAAGGACCAGAAGAACAGCCTCATCATTCCAGCACTTATATACACGTCATGTACACACACGCAGTGAACAGTTAAGTCTGTCTAAAACCAAAGACATAAAAAAGTGGCGACCACTCCATAGTCAGAAATGGGGCTGATTAGAAACTGAAGTCAAGAGGCTGGCTCAGTATCCTATTTGTTAGCCCTCATTTTTGACAACCAGAAATTATTAATCAGTGCTTTTGTCAGAAAAGGAAATTGTCTTTCCTGGATTTCAGAGGTATGCCAGATCTCCACACAACCTCCATCTCATCAGGGTCAATACAATTTACCTGCTGGCTTTTCAGCAGGTGGGAAGTGGTACAGGCTTCACTGACCTCCAAGGAACAGTCCTGCTTTCTGCCAGAGAATGAGTTGGAACACTTTGCCCATCAGTTGGGCAGAGATGACAGTGTGTGTGCACTTGGATGAGCCCAGCAGAACACAAACAGAAGGCAGAAGCAGAGGACTCCACAGGAGAGATACCTGCCTGGCGGCAGGGGGAGAGCAAGGCAGGTTAGCCAAGCACAAAAACACGTTAACTTTGATTTACCAATGACTTATTCTGGGTCACTTCTTGATGGATGAGGGTTAGTTTCAAAAGTACAATTTTAAGGGAGCCACATGATGTGCAGAGCTGACTTTACATTTGTGTACAGCGTACAATCTGTTCATATCACGGCAATCCACCCGAACACACAGGTAAGGCAGCAAGCTGTTCCTCTGCAGTGCAGGCAGGGGAACTTGCTACCTGTATACAAAGCTCTCAAAGCTGCAGAGGCACTATGATACACAAGCTAAAATCAAAAGCAATGTGTTATTGAGCTGAACCACGTTTTCACAAAAGCAAACCAGAAAGCACATACCTGTTCATTCCTCCACACACACATAACCGCTTACAAAAACAAGTTTCCCTGCCTTCACATTAAAAACTGCCAGGAACTTATGCAAGCACAAAGGAAAGTCCTTAAAAGAAAGCACATCTTGTTGAGAAACACAAAGTAGCGGACGCTTCAAAACCAAGCAAACAGCTTTACTGCTCATGCAACATTTGCTGTCAGAGCAGAACTGCATTGCCCTGCAGCTGAGGCACAACATGTGGGATTCCTCCACCCTTGGCTTGTGGAAAAGCCAGGGCAGTCAGAGTTTCCACAGTGTCCCCTATGAAGGCGATACTAGCTGGGGTCTCCAGCTTCAGGGTGAAAAACATCCTGTCAGAGAAGTGACAACATCCATAAGGAGAAGAATTATTCCCCACCACCGGTCCAAGGGAAGAGAGGGTAGTAAGATATGAGCTTCCTACAGAAGAAACTGCACAGAATGATGTGGGTTCGGTTAAAGGCAAAAAGTTTCAGAGACATCAAAAATGCTAAGTCAGCAATAAAAGCCAAAAGAATAGAGGGGGAAAAAAGAAGAAAAATAATGTGACACATACCCACAGTCTATCCAGCCTATAGTACCTCGTCCTTTCACTTCCTGGGCCACGCTGGACAATAACCTGAGTGAGCTTTCCGCAGCAGCAGCTGGAAGACAAAATAAAAGAATAAAAATAAATGAAGAACAGCATTACTACTCCACACAGTACAACACAATGGTGTGCTTCTTTGTTCTGAAGCAGCAGAAGAACATTTTGTCTAATTTGAAGCAACTAGTACGACAGGGATCAGTAAAATCTTCTGGAAACTAGAAGGAAAGCTGGCTGCAGCTGAAGCTGGTGGCTCCTTTCCTCTCTCTCCTTAAACAACACAGAAATTCATACCTCCAGGCATGCTCCCTGAGCTACATTTACAGAGCTATACTGTGTCCTCTCCTGCAAACCAGTTTCCATCCCAGCACTGCCTTTTCCCTTCGGCTGGGCATGAACCAGTTTGTGCCACTGCCTGCTAATTAGAGCAATTTCATTTAGGACTTTCATTAGCTGTAAGGGCAAGGCATTCAGCCTAATTTTCCCTAATTCCACCCCTGTTGTAAACAGAAAATAACACACTTTATTCTCAAATAACCCTTGCAGACACCTCAACCAACAGTCCTGAGGAGCACCCTGAAAAAGTCCTTGCAAGAACTGGCTGTATTGTAGATACCCAACAGAGATGTTTTTAATGTCATACCACATTGTGTAGATTTTGCAAAACACTTCCATTCCAAAAGAGTGTTATAAATGGTATTAAAAATAAACAGAAGAGAGAAAAATATAGTGGTACTAAGAAGTATCAGTCTCCCCAAAAATCTAACAGGAACTGTTTCCTTCCTTGATAAACAGAAAATAGAAACCCAGAGCCTCTTCCAGATCTCCACAACTGCTTCAACAAACTGAATGTAAGAATGGTTACATTGGGTCAGACTGAATGATTCCATAGACCAGGATCTTGCATCCAGCATTTGAGAAAGTGACAGCCTGTAGATATTGGAGTAGACAAGGAGAGCCATTGGGATATATTTGAGGGATACTCCCTCAAATAACCTCTAAACCTACACGATTTTTGCCTCAACAATCCCCTGAGCCAGGAACAGCTTCTTTGTATTTGACAGCCTTTGCTTGGGTCTGGTGCCATCAGAGACACCAACCCACACACATCAGCTCTCAAGAAACTCTCCTACCCCCACTACCCATAACACGCCACTGCTACCTCTCCCCAACAGAGACGTGGACACGTGGGGGAATTCTCTGCATGTGGAACAGTTTGACCAACACACTTTTAAAAATAAAAGCATTAAGGGGCCCACTTGTCCCAGAAAACACAGTAGCTGAGCAGCCCTGGCAGGACACCTGGCTGGTAAGTCAAACTAAACATCTACAAAGGAGGACACCTCCTGAAACCAATGAATTCTCTGAATGAGAGAAAGTGTCACCTAGTTCTGCTCAGCTGGGAAGCAAAGCCTTTTTTCCAGCAGCATGATCAGATGCTGGCCAACATCTCATCACAGCTGGGGGATGCATATCCGAGATTAGAACTGCACTTCCAAATTCCTCTCTCTTTTTTTTCCCTCCTTTCTGAGTGACAGAATTCTAATTGTACAAGGAACACTGTTCCAGAAAGAAACATTAATCCCACAGTCAGCTCTGCATGCAGTGCTTTAGACTGCTAAAACCAACCAATTAAATAACAAAAACAGAAAAAAAAAGAAATCTCCATAACATGGCTTTTGAACAATGCCCATAGGGCAACATTTATTAGATGAGTGTCACAGCTGAAGTGTTCTGGTTGTGCTGCTAAAAATGAAAGCAATCACCACTTAAAATATTAAGTGTAAAAAGAAAATTTTCCCTTTAAGAAGCTGAATAATACAGATGCCTTTTTATCTAAAGTGTTCCTTTCAAAATCAAAAGGTATTAGAAACTCTTTTATGGTTTTTACTTTGAACCTGTTACTACAAAACCATTTGGCCAAGTTCAAGCGCTCAAAGTTCCCCACTATAGCAAAACACAAGTCTTTTAACAAAATAATAAGTCACATATATAATTTTAACTGTTTCAGAATAATCTTTAGGAAACAAAGTTAATTATTCCAATCCCTGCACCTCTTTGTCTGCAAAATTCTCTGCTATTGGGATGATGGGGACAAGAGGATATTAGTCACCATATACTGCTCCCATTTGATACATTATAAACCCAGAGCAAGTCTACCATCATTGTATTTAATTTATGTAAGACCTTTGCAACAGGTCAGAAAAGGAGGACACAATACCCAAACAAAGCATTATCTTGTACAGCTTGCCTACAGGAAGGAAAAGGAAACAACAAAAACAATACAGCACTAGAGAAAAAAATCTTAGTGACACGTTCTACTTCTTGCTCTCCAATGACTTCCACATTCACAATAACATTCTGCACTTGTGTATGAAGTTTAAAGATAGTTTATTCATTTTACATGGTGTCACACAAAACAACACACCAAAACAAACAAGGCAGCAGTACAGCTGGAGCAAAGCAGAGCAAAAGGAAGAGCAAACAAGTAAGTAAACAGCCAGAAAGGAGAGCCTGAAGGAAAGAAGACAACAAAAAGATTCAAGAGGACAGGTGGCATAACATGAGATGAGTCATTTCTCCCTCTTACACAACAGTTCATCTTTTATTTTTATATCTTGTTAATTAAAGCTGAAAGACAACCATGGGACACTCAAAGCTGTCAGAAGCAAAGACGGATTGATTTCAGTACTGTAACTATTCATTAAGCCTTTCAGTGTCACCAGGAAATCAAAACTTGCAAACTACTGTGATAAACACACCGAGAAGCTCTTATTACAGGGAGCCATTTCTGGAGACAAAACCAGAATAAAGGACATTTTTGCCAGTGTGACAGAGTAGTTATAGGGCCGAATCAAGATGATTCCAATCTTGAAACACCAGGATCCTCTGAGTTAAAATAAAGGACATCAGTCCTGAAGAAGCCCTTATAGTCACGTAGAAGCCCCCTGATGCACACCTTGCTGATGTCACAACAAGCTGTGACACCAAAAAAAAAATTAAAAAAATAAAAGGAGGACTTACCAGATTTGGAATACAGCACTAGTATGTTATTCCGTGTCCTGAGAAGCTTCTTAAAATCCTTGTGATCACTTATTTTTTCAATGAGTGGAGACACCTTCAAGGAGTACACAAATGCTGGCAAGAATGCCTACAGAAACACAAAGCCAGAAACATCAGTAACAGCTCCCATGTGGAGAAACAAAATACAAAGACAAACTGCTTTTGCAAATTGCCTCAATGTTTTTCTATAATCTCGAGACCCGCTGCCTTAAATAACCTATCATATTGATTTGATCAGCAAAAGCCAGAAAAAAAAAAGTCATGCATGTGATTTATTGAAACTGGACCAATACCATTCCTAACACACATCCTTAAGTGAAGAGATAAACACAACATCAAGAAATACAGTTGTAGTTAAGATGTCACTCCCTTTAGAAGTTTGTTCCCTAGTCAGATAATCAGATAAAAATTCTTATATAAATTTAATATGCTCTAACAAGAGAAGTAGCAAATTGCCACTTCGAGGAGCACTCTTGTCCCTAGATCTCAAAATACGCTGCAAACTCAATTGAGTACTTTGATATCCCACTAAAGACAGTGGGAGCCATGAAGCTAAAATAACCCACACCAACACAGAGCAGATGAAGGAAACGAGAACAGAATATGCAAGTAATCCAGCAGCCACTTTACAGCACTAAGCACAACCCTCTCCCACACATCCTCCCAAAGTGAAATGGGGCTTATGTTTCCCAGTGTCCATCCTGTATCATACACACACAGCAGTGTCTTTGCCACAAGATCAAGTTTGGCTTCCACTGGCCACA
>JAWWLV010000183.1:11008321-11019100 GCA_035041135.1 Platyrinchus mystaceus
TCCCAGTGTCCATCCTGTATCATACACACACAGCAGTGTCTTTGCCACAAGATCAAGTTTGGCTTCCACTGGCCACATGGAAGACACAGCACTTAATCTCTCTGCATCTCAGTTCTGTATCCATGCAAAGAAATTATTTTTTACTGCATCTTTTGGTCTATTTAAATCGCGACCCTTCCAGAGCAAAGTTTGTCTGTCATAAAGTAAAATTCCTATCAAATTATGACCATAACCTCCGTTGGGGCTTCTACTGCTCATTCGTACTGCAATAATATTCAATAATAATAATAATAATAATCTTATCCATCAGGCTATGCTGCCTCCCTTCCACACTGTACTGAAGTCATGCTAATGGAATGATTATGGGAAGCTTAGCTGGAGAAATTATCTAGTTTCCATTCACCTTACAGTAAAACCTTAACACTTAATTGCTTGGCTAAAAGCTTTAGCTCATTTGCCTAACACACAAAGGAGGTTCAACATTTTCTTAATCACAGAACTGATTTTGATCGTGCCGCACTCCAGATGGGCTAGAAAATGTGTCCAGGGTGGATGTGAAGAAGTAAGAGGCTGTTTTCCTTGCATCCCATATATTACAATATGCAGCATTCAAAGGAGGGACTAAGCCAATCAAAGTCAGGACACTGCAGCCCCAGGCACACACTTCATCACAAATACAACTATTTGCAAACACCACAATCACTGAAGCACAGAAACAAAACCTGCACCTATGAAACAGACCTAATAAGTGCCAGAAGTTTATACATGTGGAAAAGAGAGCAGGGTGGAGGGAGTCCTGGGACACACAGGGCAGTGGAAAGATGCTGAGCTGAAATGGAGGTCATCCTCAAAACAACCAGGACATATTTGGTTATTTAAAGTTACTAGAAAATACACCTGTAACAAAAAATCTAAGAGTGAAGAAGTTACCCCACTCCACAGGCAGGAATCCCACCACTGAGCTTTGCAGACCAAATGGTCTGTGAGAAAGAAAAGTACACAATTGCAAGTCAGCCCCTACCTTCAGCATAAACATTCTTGATGCTTTACCTTGACCAAAAGACTCACATTCTTCTAAATCCAGATGTCCAAAGCTCAGCCTTCCTACTTCAGGCACAGGAGGAATTAATCTAACTTTGACTTATGGGTAGATCAATTTAATCCTAAATAATTCATATAATAATAAATTTATTCTTTATTTAAAAACTTTTCCATTCACCTCAATTTTTTGTAACTATTCAAGTATCTTAGATTTTTATTTATGCCTTAACTGAACTAAGGCTGAGCACAGCAAAAAAGTGAAACAACAGGTTGCTTGTAGTTTAAGGAACTGGACTCAATTAAGGATACTCTAGTCTATGAACTCTGTAAAAAAGAAATAATTGGAGTAAAAAAAGCCACAAAAGCCACTTTCAACATGGTGCCAAATGGTATTATGAATTTTAATTAAAGCATCTGTCCAGTTTTTACTGATAGGTCAGAAGAGGGGCATTGGAACTAGATGATTTTTAAGGCCCCTTCCAATCTAAACCATTCTACAGTTCTAAGTACAGGTATTTTCCAGATGGAAAAGCTGTTTCGCTGATTTCAGTGACTTTTCTTCTTTTCTCTTTTGCCCCCTTTCCTTATAATGCCAGAGCTATAAACCTCTTGAAAAATTGGATTCTGGAAACAATGACAGCTGTAACTACTGCCTTGTCAGTGTTGCCACTAACAGAAAACACGCTGTGCTGGTGGAACAGTAGGCGCTTGGAGGGAGACACATGTCACATTGCATATATCCACTGCTACTTTGCCAATTTCCTCTCCAGGTATCAAATCAATACATGTTACCTGTTTTCCCACAGTTTTACTACAGCAGCTCTCTTTGTTCCTCTGGTTTAGACCAAAACCCACCAGGAAAGGCATTGTGTTGTGCATATGAGCACACCAGTCAGCCCTGCCAAATAAATCATTACCTCCCTTTAATTAAGATTAATGTGGCAGCCTTTCCTTGTTATAAAACCCAAAAGGTCCAAGGCAAAGGTAGAACTGGACAAAAAGGCCCTTCCTGCACATCTAAGGCAGCCGCAGCAGTACTGGGAGGTAATCGGCTGAGCGGGAAAGTTCATCACCTCCCAGTTCGCATTTGCACTACACGGTGTTTGCAAACTGATAAGAAGTTTCAAACTCTCCAGCTTACTCCTGCTGAAATGAATCCAGACCCTACCCAGGAATAAATGAGAGGCCAGTTTATTGTTAAATCTCCGGAAGAACCAGCTCCGTTGAAGGCAAGTGATGCCAAGCAGTCTTTTCCATCAGATGCCAGTCCCAGCCACAGGGCTGCTTTGCCCTGCTCCACAGTCAAAGCTGTGATGACTGTACCAGCAGCTACAGCCTCACAGGAGCTACAGCCACTAGTTCTGTCTACAACATGAAACTAAGAGCATGGGAAAAAAGAATCCTATAGAAGCAGTTATACTCTTTTTCTGCATAGAAAACCAGGCTCATATTCCTGCACAGCCCACAGGTAAAGCAGCAGTAAAGGTGAAGCTAATTGGCATGTACTGTGCTATATGAATATAATTTTAAGATATGAGTCAGGTAGATTTACTCCAGACATTTTGCAGGAGAGCTCACCAGCCAGGCACTGCCCAATCAAGCACATTGCTTCTTGTTTAAATCCAGGGCACAAGAGGAGAGGAGCATATATTAAAAAAAAAAAAAAGGTCAAGAAAGGTGACAGTCCCTCCTGGGCAGGAAGCTTCTTTTCATATGCGTCAGGAAGTGCTACATTCACACATATGGAAGTCTATAAATAAGAAACAAGCTAAACTCTCTTGTCACTTGAGCATCCTAAAGCTTTAAAATCTATTCACAACCACTGTTGAAAAGTTAAGAAACACTCCAAATATTTTTTTCAAGGAGCTGCCCACCTCAGTACCTGCTAAAGTAGAAGGCTGCAAAGTTGTACACAATCATGTACAACATCTGTGCCACCCTTGCCAGTTATGCCAATGAGAAATTGCAATAAAACTGAAGGAAGGTCTATTTTATTTCATGCTGTGTTTGCACAGTGCCTAACAAAATAGGTTCTCATCCATGGCTGGCTCAGTGAGCTGGAACCAACATGACTGTCACCTGGTGTCCTCAGACGCAGGAAACTTTGGTAAAGATATTCAGAAAAAAGGCAAACTACACGTGGCAGACTATGAAATGCAAATCTCACAGCGATTCCAGTCTGCAGATCTCTCCCAGCTCAAGATCACAATCTGAATTTATTTTCACAGAATTTTTTATGGTGTTGGTCGCACATCAGTCATGTGACTGTAGTGTCTAAGATGCATGAAAGATTCTCAAGTAAAACATAAGTGAATCCAAACCCTCAAGACAGTCAATTCAAAACTGCTGAGACACTGCTATTGAAGTCGAAGGTACAAACCCCCCCATGTTCTAGCTCTGCCTCTGCTCTTCAAAGTATGTATTTAAATATACGATCTTGTAAGCTATGTGGGAGAAGACTGATCGGTCAAAAAGGTTTAATTTTCTTTTTTCGCACTATTCTTTAGCAATTCCTTGCAGAGCTGCTGAATATATGCAAGTGCTAAAGAGCAGTAAACACCCCACAACCTCAGTCCTTTAGAACTGGTACCCAAGAAACATCTGAGCTTTCAGAAACCCAGAGGCAAAAAGTTATAGGCAAATAACTATTTGCTAATTATACTTCCGGGACTGACACTATTGAAAAAAATGTGGTCATCCCTCAGGCCATGTTTTCTCAAAATCATCAAGGATCTGAGAAAGCAGAGTTTATTTCTCAAATTTTACTCTTCTCTGAATCTCATTTTAGAATGAAAAAAGGGAATATCTTTCAAACAGCCACAAGAATGTATTTTCATATTTTACATTTATTATTCAAATTAAATGTGATAAATGCTTAACTGCTGTTCCCACAGAACCCAGTTGAATTCATGAGCTGCTCCCCACAAAAGCTTCATGACAGCATGGTCTTTTGCTAAGGATAAGCAGCATGTCTGGAGAATTGCTTATTTAGTTATTTTACATCAAGGGCAATGAAAACACACATTTTTTAACAACAAGAAAATAGAAATCAAAATTAAATAAGGAAGAACTATCAGAAGCATAGCATTATACACTGGACAGAAAAACTATTTCCTATTTCTCCTATTCCAGCTCAAGAGCATGAAATATATATTTCCCTGGACACGAATTATGCATGAAAAATATAAATGGTTATGCTGCTGACACAGTGCTTAGGTGCCCAAATCCATATGTCAACATACAATTTTTATGTGCACACTAACACATGTATAATTAGGCAGACAATTTGCACACTATTCATCAAGAATAGCTGGGGCTGACTTGCTGGTTCCAGCACAACTGCTGCTTGGCAGGGATGCAGTCCTACACTCGATCACATTTTGAAAGCCCACTTTTAAACAAGACATTGACTTTGATTTCTCTTAGTTTTGCCATCCACTGGTGTCATTCTCATTTTGGGACAACAGCATTCAACCCACTGTAAATATGATCAATGAGCAGCCCCGTGCATGTGAAACAGATTGTGTCTGACAAGACATTTTATAGGACTATAGTTGAAGAGGAAATCTGTCTCAAAATTCCAACCAGTAATGGAGATGACTGAATTTAATTTCATTCTTAACTTCTTTAGGAGGGGACTAGTTCACATTCTAAACAAGGGTTTCACCTGCCACATTAAAATGGGGGGTGTGGGGGAAACAGGCAAGAAATCCCACTAAGAAGACAGAATTTCACCTTCCCTTTCCTACTCAGTTCCCAAAATGAGCTCTGTGGTGGAATGCAGACTTAACTTCAGAAGGCAGATTTGAAAGAACATCTCTGTTTGTGGTGATGGAGGTTTGTAAACCTGCAGATCAGCCGGTGGCACAGCCAGGTCCCGTGGTGCAGACAGCATTCACATACTGAAAACACCAGGTCTAAGTCATCTCCAGGCAATCGCAAGGAGAAACTGATCGGTTGCTTCCTTCCCCCCCAATTCGTTCCCACTTAAAAATACATGATGTTCAAATCCAAAGCCCCCGTGTTTACAACAATCACAGTTTGACTGCAGATGTTTTATCTTCCTTGTTCATCATACAAACCACTCTTGACCTTGTGCCATAATTGCTTGCTTTTCACTCAGGAGCCCTCCCTCTGCTGCTATTTACATTCAGGGTTGTACTGCTTTGATCACTGAGCCATTTGTAACAAATGCTTTCCGAGATGGATAGTGATAAGTAGGACAGTCCCCTTTTTTCATTCATGATTAATATCTAAAATAGCTGTAGAAACATTTTAATCAAATCAGATGAGGGTTATTTCTGTTACCCAAAGGTACCTCAAGGAAGCCTGGTAAGAAATTATTATTAAAATGAGAGGGGAGGAGAAAGGATAGCATTTGGGTCTCAGACTTCAGGGGTCACAGCTGAGGTGGATCCTGCAGTAGCCCCTGCAATCCCAATGAAACCACAAAACCATCATCTCCCAGCCACCTGTGCAGGGGTTCCCAAACTGCAATCCGGAGAGGACCCCCAGCACAAAGATTGCAGAGCGCTATGTGTGACAGATCCAAAAAACCATATAGGGTCTCAGTGGGGAGCAGCAACTTCTGTGCCTACAGCAGCATGGGATGGCCAGGTGAGGAACGCTCCAGCAGATACACTGGAAGATCAACAACTCCTGCACTGAAAGACTGACAGCATTTGAAAACCACGGGTTTGCCCAACAGATTTACATTTGCAGACATGCCCACTGTTCATTTCCCACAAGCTCTGTGGAAGAACAGTCTTATTCTGTACGTAACCCAGATCAATTAACTCACCTCAAGCCATTCCAGGAACAAAAAACCTGAAGCACTACTGTCAATTTTGTTGTGGGGGGTCATATCTGCAAGAGGCAAGTGCCATATTTTCTTTTGCTTTCAAAGAAAAGCAAACTAAAATCCTGACACAGAGTGTCTTGGTACTCTTTAACTTAGGCTGAAGAATGTTACAAATAAGGCATTCCACTTAACGTGGTGCTTGCTATGTTCACTTTCTAAATATAGAAGATAGTGAAAAATACCATGGAGACGTCAAGATTTGACTAGACTCTACTGTTCATATTGTTCTTAAATACTGGCTTTTAAGCTACAGGCATAATAGTCTATACTAAAGGATGTTCTTAAGGGCTCTCTGTAGCAAATTAATTGTGTGGTTTATCACTGGGTTTCAAATGCTTTGTGAAGGAAAGCCTGTTCAACTATTTACTAATTAACAACTGACTGTAATAGGGTCAATTACTAATGCTGACAAAGAACTTTCTCCTTATTATGAATGTGAAGCTCTCTCTCTCTTCAAGACAAGCACTGGCGCAATATATATATTAAACAAGCTGTTGATGAAATAATGTCTCAGATATCACTTCTGAATGAGCACATTGGACTGCAGAAGTGAAGGGCATGAGCAAAGCATATGCTACATAATCCCCCACTAAAAATTAGGTTTTCAAGAAATTTAAAGAAGTACCACCTACTCAAGAAGCACGTAGGAGGTACCATAAAAAGAAGACAAAAACACTATTAATGGGACTTATAAGGAAGAGAGGGCAAAAAATGACACCTGAAAATCCCTAGCACTTTATATGGCACTTGTTATCTTCAAAGCATTGCACAAATGTTACTTAATTAATCCTCACATTTTTTTGCCAGGTGCTAGGAGATGAAGCTTAATTTTAATAGTTGGAGCAAGATTCACACAGAAAGGAAGTGATCTGCAAGAGGCAAAAGGGAAGCAGCATCAGAACAAACTGGCACGCAGCTGATCCTAGAGCAGCTCACAACCACACAGTCTTGGAGTGCCATATCCTGGAAAAATGAGGAGGGGGAGAGAAAGAATCTATTTGCAGTCACTCAGAAAATAGGCTGCATGACTGTAAACCCACAGACAACAGACAGGACATCATCAAGGCAGTCACAAATGAGATTATCTTTGTTATCTGTGTTCTGCAGTGCACAATTCACAGCACCTTCCACAAATGCTACCAGCTAGCACAGTGCCAAAACTAAACACTTTCTCTGCCATCACAATTTTTTGCCATTCACAAGCTTGAAAAAGTGGTAGGATCAAGGTAAACAATAACTTACTTCCAAAGTGACCCAGTCTGCATAAAGAAATTTAAGGCAACGCCAGTTTCTGTAATGCAATTTCCAACCAGAATCACAGAGCTTCTCCATTCAGACCTCCAACCACAACTCTGAAGAAAGGCCTCGCTACCTCTGTTTTACTGAAACAGAGGAACTGCATCACCAAAAAGCAAAAGAAATGGTCAACAACAGAACAAGCACCTCTTCCATCACCAATTGCTTGTGACACCATGAACTCATTGCTGGGCAGAAACACCATTTTTGATGGCCACATCACCCTTGTGGCAATATCCCAGGGCCTGTGAAGTAAACAGGCACTTTGGCACCAAAGTCAATGGATTGAAAACATCACTCCACAAGGTACGAAGTTGAGTAACAAAGCCAGTGTTTGATTTGGGAAGGGCATCTGGGGAGACAGAGCATATCCCACGTCACTGTTTCACAAATCAGTATTTTGTAGAGGAAACAAAGTAGGAATGGGGCAAGAGGACAGCAAGTAAGGGATTTGTCTCTGTAATACACTCCCTCCGACTGCCACAAAACACTTTCCAAAGAGGCTCCTGTGGTTGAAACAGTAACTGGATGGGAAGAGACATTCATGAATTCAAGCCCAAATGCCACCACGGGAAACAACACGTGAGCACTGCAGTGGAGAAGCAGTGCACACACCCTGCCTGCAAACTCACCGGAGGCAAAGCCACTCCTGCCATGCTGCAGAGCCACCTGCAACACAGAGTGAATCATGCACCAGCCCTCCCTGCAGGCCTGCGCTCACAAGTCGGTGTCAGTGCTCACCAGCACATTTCTGTATCTTACTGGCAAGGAGAAAGGAAGTACTTGAGGAGCTGAAAGCCTCAAATGTTACCTCCAAGCCCTTCTTTGGAAGCACTAGGTTTGAACGGCACCAGGTCAAGAAGCCTGGTTCCCAAAGGCAGGCAGTCAGACTCTTGACTCAGTTTCTCTGTCATTAAGCCAACACTTGGAAGACAAACTGATCTTTGCCACGCTGGCATGAGATAATATTCACCGGTGTTTGCAAAGCAAACGTACCCCAGATGCATGATCCTGATGGAAGCAGTGGCTGCTTTCTGCTAGGGCAAGGACAGTACCTGATACATCAGAGGAAATGCAAATCCACCGCAGCATAAAACTCCTTCACAATGCCTTGAACAGTAAATTCACTCCTTTGAGCATGAAATACAGTCAACCACTTGATAAACCAAACAAGGAAGTATCTGTAAAGTTAATCTTCAACTTCCTTGTGACTCTCCAACTCATTCAAGAAATAAGACTTTACAGCAGGCAGAGATCACTGCAGCATCTTCCTCATGTGTGTGTCACATATTCACAGTGATGCTAAAGATAACAAATTAACATCTTCCATTAGAAGATACTGAAATGTTTTCTTCATCCAGCCTTGTAGGTTTCCTTTTCCATATGCAGGAAGTGTTATAGAGATAAGAATTTCAATTCTTGGAAGCTAGCTCCAATTTTGGGTCAGAAAATGAGCCCTATTTTTCAGGAGTGCTGCGCTTGCACAACTCTAGCTGCTGTCTCAGGTACACTGCAAGTATTCAGCACTTCCACAAAAAAAACCAACCAAACAAAACCCAAAACACATTTGGGTGCACGAAAAAGGACTGGCTGGAAGGAAAGAACGTTCTCACTGATCTACCAAGCAGCTGGCATTACCCTCACTTTAACTTTACACACTGAGAATGTCCTGATTTAACAGCCTCAATGACTTTTTAAACATTGACTCAAGAAAAATTTAAAAGCAGGTTTTGCAATGTCACAGCTGTAGGCTAGTTTTTCAATCCTGCAGTACAGCGAGTTACATATTTCAAGATGAAAAATCGCACCTTCAAGTGCAAGATAATGCAAATTGGAAGAAATAATTTAAACTACTTGTACACAGCAAAGGGGAAAGAATTAGCTGAATCAACAGCTCAATGAAGACATCTGCTCAGCATGCAGCACAACAGAGCAAATAAAATGCTGTGGCAAATTAAGAAAGGTAAGAGAGAATAACGTAGATAAATTAAAATGGCTTCGTATAATTTCACTGACAACGGCAGGCCCGCTCTGCTCATCTCAAAGATACCAGCTCTGCAACATGACTGGTCCAAAGAGGGCAACTGGAATAGTTACCAACAACACATTTGTATGAAGAAAGCTGGGGAAAAAAAAAAAATCTTTTAATCTACAAAAAGAAATCACAGAAAAATATTTACATTAACATAAAATGAATGTTACAGTAAGATAAGGTCTGACACTCACAGTGGCTACAGTAGGAAATACCAGAAACAACTCCATGTGTTTAGTTATTTTGAATGAAGGGAAAATTCAGTCTACTTGTAACTCTGCTTGGTCCACAGTATATACTTAATCCGAGGAATGCACTGCCACAAGTGTCATTGAGGAAAGTACTGTGTATATTAAAGATGAGCCACGGGGAAAAAAAGCCACACTAAGATCTCTCCAACATTTTAGGGAGAGTTCAGCCTGACTTCAGTTTCACTTAAAATCAATAAAGTGCATATAGCAGAGGTCTGTGCTTCTAGATGAAGCTTAAAACAAAGCAAAAATTGTTCAGGATGCACAGCATTTCTTTTCCCTCCTCCTGAAGGAGCTGACAGCTATGCCCCTGACAGGGGCAAAACGCTACATCAGACAGGGCTGATACCTTCTGTCCCACAATGGCAATTCTAATATTAGTACAGAATAAGCACAGGGCAATTAACAATTCCACACTTGATTTGTATGAATTAGATAAGCACTCCTCAGTCACGTATTTCCAAATACATTTCAGATCACTTGTGCATAAAAAAATTAACGTAATTTTTCATTAATTATTAACTCCATTCGTTCAGGCAGAAGGATGAACTGTAGTCCATGACAATAATGTGAATAAAGCAGTGCTTTAGAGCACGGCTTCGCCAATCTTTTGAGCTATTTATGCTAAATTCTGTGGATAAAAAAAAAAAAAAATCAGACTTTAAAGTATTTCTGGAAGTCGAGGAGCCTCCCTGAGGTAAGCAGTGCTCTACTTAGTGTAATGTCAATGAAACATACCCCGGTCCTCCGGAATGCGCCGAGATGGAGAGCGCCACATGCAAGGGGCGCAGGGGCGGGGGGTGCCCGGGGCTGGGGGCGCACAGGTGCACAAAGCCGAGCGAGTCGGCTCCGCTCCGGCACAGCCGCCGCCGGGGAAACCCTTGGGAAACCCTCTGGAAACCCTCTGCCGCCGCACAAGCCTTCCACGCGAAACTTGGGAGCGAAGCGCCCGCCGGCCGGAGCCGCCGGGCCGGGGCAGCCGTGGGGCCCCCGCCCGCAGCCGCTCGGGGAGACCCCGCCGCACGCCGGGGTGCGCTTCCTCCGGGCGGCGTTCTGGGAGACGGAGGGAAAGGGGGACGGGGAAGCCGGAGCGCAGCACGCGGGCTGACGGCTGCGGAGACAGCCGGGCGGAGCGCTGCCGGAGCCCGGCCATGCCGGGCTGTGCCGAGCCCAGCCGAGCTCGCCCGCGGCGGCGGCGGGCGCAGCCTCCGGGCCCTGCCCGAGGCGGGGGCCCGTCCCGCTCCCAACTTTTCGCCCAACTCCGGCGGCCGCGCCGCGCCCCTGCCCCGGCCCGGGGA
>JAWWLV010000183.1:11019200-11078582 GCA_035041135.1 Platyrinchus mystaceus
AACTCCGGCGCCCGCGCCGCGCCCCTGCCCCGGCCCGGGGACCGGGGGGGACACCCCGCGCCGCCCCCACCGCCCCCCCCCCGGCGCCACTCCCCGCCAGGCCGAGCAGCAGCAGCAGAGGCAGCGGCGGGAGGCGCCCGCGGCGCCGCGCAGCCCCCGCGCCCTGCCCCGGCTGTGCCATCCCGCCGCCGCCGCCCGCACCGCTCCGGACCCGCCGCCGCTGCGGCTGCTGCCACGTCTGGCGGCGCACGCGCGCTCCGCCGCCACCGCCCGCCCGCGCCGCGGCATGACGGGGGCTGTAGTCCGGCCGGCCGGCCCGCGGGACGCTCATCCCGCACCCCCACCCCGAGCAGCGCGCGGCTCAGCGACACCGCTCGTGGCTGACAACGCCTCCACCAACCCGCCAAACTACTGCCGGCAATCGCAAAGCATTCTCCGTCCAACTCGTTATGACAGAGATTAAAAAGTTGCAGCTCTTCTCTCACGTACCACTAGCCTCCCCTCCGGGGTTAGTTTGTGCCTCTCCCCTTGTCTCCCAGCGCGTACCTTACTCCAGATAGCTTGATGGCAAATAGCCTCCTTCTCGATGCTTGTTTGTCAGGGATTTTAAAAGCTTTAGCTGGTCTTAGATCTGGAGTAAGAAGTGAATACCCTTATTCGCCACAACAAATAATGAATGGGGAGAAAGTGAACTGTTAGAGCGGCTCAGAAACTAGCACTTGTTCTTCTTGTAAGTTGTTTCCACTCATTATCATTAAATCCTAAAGGTGAACTCTGTTCATCCTCGTATGTCGGCAACGATGCCAATGTGCAAGCAAATAAATACGCTCTGTCTGACCAGGATCAATTTGCGCACCCTCCATTATAATCACAGTATTGGAATGGTTGCTGCATCCAGACAAACAAATCGGTCTCTGCCCTTATTTAGGCACATCCAGTGAGACAGCTCTGCCTCGCAAGGACATCCTAGATGTCCTGCCAGTCATCTTAAGGTCAAAGCGAGTCAGCCGCGTTATAATTGGCCTCCGCAAACAGAAGGGATCTTCACCTACCACCCAGTGCCTGTGTGAACTTCTTCATTGGCTCAGAAACATCAAAGGAAAATCAAAGGCATCTTTTTGAGTCTGATCCTTACAGCTGACTGTCACCCAAGCATTAGACTAAGAGGCTGGCTGCAAGGGAGCAATTTGTAGATCCACACAGCTGACTGATCACTTCAAGTGGTGATCATGAAAAGTGAATGACATTGACATTAACAAGTCCCCTGGTGGAGATATAATTTTGCAAAGCAGAAACACATATAGAGAAAGTTATTACTATTAACATTTACACTTTTGTGGCATCTTTTGCGGCAGAACCGGAGCGCACTTTCTCAGTCACAGCTGGATAACCTTTAGCAAATCATTTCACAGTGCTATGCCTCACTTCCCATTTGCAGAAGGCCTTGGTTAGCCGGCCTTAAAACGGGGTTAGCAATCCTCAGCTCACACTAAAATGACAGTGAAAGCACACATGAGGCACAGCCCAGGAGCCATCAGAAGGAGTTTGGGATTAGGAAGGACACAAGGCTGAAGGGAGACTTCAGCAAGGAAAAAGAAGGAATCTTTTCATTCTACAGTTGAAGGACTCAAACCAAAACATCCTTTGTGTCAAATATCTGTACCCTCAACATATATGCTACCTGCACTGCCACTTCTCACCTGCAGTCTCTACTGGCTGCACTATGGATGGATGGATGGAGGGGTGTGCTGCATTAGTTACCACCACTGCTGGTGCCAACGTCCCAGATTGTAGTAATCAGCCTGCTAGTAAAAGGCTCTGGATCCCCAGTTGAATCCCAGTTCAAATAAGCTAACAAAACCTCCAGGAATAGATAACCTCTTCTAGATGCTGTTCACCTTCACATCCCCAGCCTAGAGCTGAAAGGCTTCTGCATGCAACTACCCTGACTCATCCAGACCTCTAATCTCAGTAGGATATCCAGATCCTCAAAGACTGTTTGAGTCCTCCTGTGACTCTTTTGTGTAGAAAAATGTTATATCTTCTAACACTTCACATGATAGTTATCAGTATCAGGCAATGTAAAAGTAACCTCAGTGTGGTGAAATATCTGTGCTGTGTCATAACCATACAGGATGTGCTGCCATTGTGATAGGAAAGGATAAAATCCTGGGACATGGTTGTTTTGTCACAGCAGTACATTTTTATCATGATGGCAAAAAGAAACATTCTCAGGAAGAAAGAAAAAAAGAAGACAAGCTATTTCAAACCGAGCTTCTGAAAGGTTATATAAAATATCCAGTTTGGGAAGCTGCAATTTTTATATATAGAAGAATATAGAAAAGGTATCCATGTGGCAACTACAGTTTCTTTCTTGCAGTTCGGCTCAATAATTTGTATTGACATGACAGGCATTGCCAAAACTTAAGAGACAAGATCATTGAGCATCTGTCACAGGTCAAAATAATATATCAAGTATCAGCTCTAGACAAGGCTTTACACAGTGGCAACTACTTAATCAATCCAGTCGTGCATTACTAATGAACTCATTACACTTGTATCTCAGTGCACTGCTATCCAGTGTCCCAAGTTTACCCTGTATCTGCTTGACATTAATATCATATGCTGCTTGCTTCCTTGTAATTGTAATACTTTTATATGGCACAGTAAAACACTGTGAAAGCATTTTTTAATTCACCACTGAGAAACAAGAAAGCACTATTGCCCTTGGATTATAGATCAGAAAAGAGTAGCAGAGAGATTATATGATTTGCTCAAGGCTATAAAACCAGACAGTTTCAGATCATGTTCATTTCCAAAGTCTGCACTGGGTCTGCTAATCTTTACTTGTCTATCTATATTCAAACACCTCTTTTACCGAGAATGAATTACAAAACTGGACTGACAGTAAGTATGTCTGTAAGGAATTACACCTTCTACATTTCCCCTATGTTTCTGCTTTATTTGACAAGCTTGACTCTTTGGTCTCTTTTTAACCTGAACAAGTCTCTGGCGGCTTCTCACGAAAGGTAAAATGAGTCACCTTTACCACAAAAAATAACAGCAGAGCAGACTGAAAAAGATACAAGTCAGATTTGCAAGCCATACTGAATCCAGGGGCAACACAGGTTATGCTGGGACCCCAAACTACACAGCATTTGCCCAGGATAAAAGTAGGGTTTGCTCACTGCCTTAACTACATGAAGTTCTCCTTCCTTCCTACAAGCAACATCTCTTCCTTCTTTAGTTCAGCTTCAGCCAACTGATTTTGATCTGCAGGCTTATCTCCCCTAAGTTTTGTGACATCTCTGTCATGGCACTGATTGCATCAGCTGAAAAAGAGACATACGAGCTGGTTGCCATCAACAGATTGATGGTATTGTAGCCCTCGGCTCCTCATGACCTTTCCTACAGCTCTTCAGCACATGATGAAAAGGAAAAGAGACAGGACCAGCCCCTGTAGGACTTTACGTGGGAGTGGTCTCAGAGAAGAAGCACAGCTGTACATTGCTTTTCTCCAGCTGATGTCTGTCAGAGGGGAGAGCCTGAAGGCAGCTTTCCACTTCTGCTGCCTCCTCAGCACCTGACAGCAGGGCTGCAGATGCAGCATATCCATACACATCAACTAACAAGTTCCACAAAATACCTTTAGCCACCATAATAATGGATATGAAGGTGCAGCTGTTACATAAAGTATTTGTTTTTAGGTTACACATTCCAGTTTTCATGCTTTTGCATGGACTCTTTTTAATGCTATTTGAAAATACATCATGAGTCTCATGGGAGAGTTGTCTGTTATTCAAGCTATGACATATTTATGCTTTTCTCCTGGTTTGCTCACTGCAGTCAGTGGGAATGGCATGGAGGCAAGCTGGGATGGAGTTCAGTGTGAATGCTTTAACAGCAATGTTCTGCGACAATGTTGTATGCAACACATAACTCAGGGCCTCCATTTCCTACATCATACCCTTTTACATTTCAGAGATCTAGAAGGATGGTGGACTGTTTGTACAGACCTTGCACAACACAAAGAAAAAATACACATATGCTGTGTACTTTCATGGGAATTTTACTTTTGTACTTTATGGTTGTTGTTTCCTTCATTCTAGAATAAAAGTACTTTTGGACCACAGGTAGACAGATGCTCTTTATATACGAGAGGAAAAAACCAGTCAGTACTGCGGGAGTCAGTTAAAAGTTGAGTACAGATATTTTCCAGATATTTCCTCCTAGATATTTTCCATTACAGTTTTTATTGCCTTTTTTAAGTCTGAGTCTGCATGCCCCCATACATTTAAGAGGCCCTACTGTTAAGAACACTGTCGTTTCTTTCACTGAGTCTCCAAAGCTGGATATAATGTGTTCCTGAGTAACATAAAAACCTTCTACAGTACGGGCACCTTGCTGGCAGGTAGTAGATAATTTATGTCTCACAGTTACCTGCTGAGAGAATAGTTTAACCAAGATTAAAACAACCATTGGAGTCTAGCTGTTGTGCACTGACTGCAGCACTGCTGCATGTTCCCCAAGTACTGTGATCAACAGTTTTCCAGTGATTTGCAGAAGCTTTATAAAATATTTATAAATATTATATTATAAATATAATATATTACTGTTTCATCAATAAAGTATCCAAACAATGAGCTTGTGAAGAGGTCTGAGATCTGAATCTGAATTCAATGAATAGTCCAACCACAGGTTTCCTGCATGAGGATTTGCATGTCATGTGATCTACAGGGGGCTGACATCTCCACCTGTAAATCAAAAATAGGTGCATTAGTGCAGTTTAGCTAACACCTCTTGGATTGAGATGGCCTACACACTCTAGTAACAGGGGTCTGGCTGGTTATTTTGGAACAATATAGGTCACTATTCTGCTGGCAAAATGCATTGTATACAATCAAAATACTATTAGGTGTAAAACAATGTTTGCACTACTGGCCTCAGTATTCAGTGGAGCTGTATCCATTCACAGTAGCTAAGCATTTGTCTCCATATTCTATCTAAAAATGTTTTAACATTCAACCATCAGCATATATTTGCTGCAGATAATGTTCTACCAAAATATTTTTCATACATCTATCCTATGAGAATATAACCAATACATCCAATATTTACATATTCAGTACTTTTCCCTCTCCATATGTAGATAGATAACTTTAAATCTACTTTTATTACAAATGTATTATTGCACACATATACATGATATACATGTATCGTACTAAACAGATACCTTGTGTGGATTTATATGATTTTATAATATATTAGTAAATATCCAGTTAATATGGGGGGTTTTATCCATTTTCACTTTTTGTGGAATTAGTTTGTGTGATTAAATACTGCTTGTTTGAACTCAAGATCAGCAGACAAAATCAGGTGTATGATTATGCAATCACTAGCTACAACATGTAATACAGCAAAGTTTAATGAGAGGGATTTTCTTCCTAGAAGATCTTGTCTTTGCAGGGACGACTACTCACAGCCATATGAAAGAATCTGTGCTGTGATTAAGCCAGCATAAAACCCCCCCCAACCTTATGATCAAATCCCTTGGCTTTCTGCAGTTCTTCACTCAGAGTAGCAATTTAGCAATCCTGTAAGGAATTTACTAGGTCCTTAGGATTTTCTCTCTATAAACCTCCATCCTTCCCTGCATGTTGCAGTAACCCATCTTTTAGTAGAAAAACAGCACAGAGAATGCTGCATGGGAAAAGAGATTGTAGAAGAAGCAGGGAAGCAAGAGGGAATAAGACCTTGATCCTAAACTCTTTGAAGGTAATGGATTGACTTCAGCAGGCTTTGGCTGAATCCCCAGTTGTCAGGGAGAAAAGTCAGTAAAGAAAGGAGGAAAAACAGCTGAGAATCAACAGGGAAACAAAGAAGGCAGAAAGAAAAAATACTAAAGACAAAAGGAAGAAATGAGAAAGGGTAAAAGGTGGAGTGCCAAGAGAAGAACAATCTGGAAAATAAATGGATTGTGCAGGAAGCTGATTTACTCCTGCTTTTTAAGCTGGTTGTCCACATAGCGCAACCTCAACACGGCCATGACTGAGACTGTAACTGCATTTGCCTATTAATGTGCTTTGTGTCATGCCCCGTGTCCCAGCTCCTCTGGTAGCCAGGCCAGCACTTCAGTGGAGAACACCATGGCTCCCAAGTGCTGTGCATCTCTGGGTTTCCCATACAAGGAGCAGTCTGGTGTGCATCTGGGCCCTATCTTGAGTATGGAGGTGAGCTCGTGCAGAAGTCAATGGGAATGGAAGGAGCTCATTGTCAGAGTAACACACAGTCTGGCCTCTTGCTTCCACTGTACCAGTGAATCAATCGTTTAACACAGATCTTATATGCACAAGATTGTTTTGCAGGCCAAGAACAGGAGTCAGGAGACTTAAATTCTGTTTCAAAGAATGTTGACTGTTGCCTGTCACAAGACTATGGCAACTATCAGTAACTCTGTAAAGTATTATTTTCCTTACTTTCTTCTCTTGAAATATGTGTACACCTGATTTGACTTTTGTTTTGGCCTTTGGGGAGCCCATAGGCTGAAAAGTACCCCTAGGATATGATGAGGACTAGAATGAATCTGTTGGAGACCAGGATAAGCAAGGAAACATGATCAGGAACCTGTGTGAAGGGCAGATCTAAGAGAAACTGTGTAGAGACACAGGTAGGGATGGTGGGCAAAACTCCTGGGTGCATGAGGAGTCTGTAACTGCATGAGGACATTGGGGACAGAGTCTAGGACTGAATAATGGATTGAACAGGGAAAACTCAACTGAATTTTCAAAACTGGTGGATGAAGCTTAAGGTAACAAGACAAGAGCTAGCAGGACAGCAGAAGCTGTAGGCACACACTCCCCCAGAACCATTAGATTCCCAGATTTCTGCTCTCAGTCAGTATGTGCCTCAACACACTCTTATCTACAGATGGCAATTTGCTATTTCTATGAGTTAATTCTGGTGTCTTAACTACCAAGATGGCGATGTGGAATTTTACTGATGTCAAAGATAGACTATAACCTGCAAAATGGAACTCATCTTTGTCTGGATTGCTTAAAAAAAAAAAATAGAAAATCACATGCACACAAAACTCTGTTCAGAGGGAACAAAATCACTCACTCAAAAGTCAGGAGATGCTAGATTAAGAATGCTTGAAAAATTGTAGTAGCCTCCCCTGAACGTGGTTTGTGGGATGGAGTTTTTAACGGCACAATTATTTTTCTCCTCACAGATTGCCTAAGCTGTTTGTTGCAATAGTTGGGAGATGTATAATTAAAGGGAGGAGATAACTGAAAGGAAAGAGATGGTCTTATCGTTAATGCAATGTGACCTCTATAACATTGGGCAAATTGCTTAAATGAAAATTTTCCCACATTATCTCTTAATGTTCATATCTCTGTTTCTGAGTATCCAACTTGGTATCTGAACAGATTTATAGAAATGCTGAGCACTCATAAGAGAAACTGAATTGAATAGGAGCAATGCAGTGAGTACTTAACACTCTGTACAGCTGACTATTCTGAAATAGGAGATCTTTGACAGTTAGACTGTACATTCAAAATAGAAAACTCAACCTTAGATTCCCTGCCTAGGAAGTGGAAAGGCATCCTTTTTTGTTCTACTATGTAATGGAAGAACAAACTTATCACAGGCATGAAGCACTTGGGCTCTTTAGTGATAAACAACATACAAAAAATTCTGTGATAAAGAATATAACTCACGTCAAAGGGAAGTCTGAGTAGCATACAGTAGGGAGGCGAGGGACGTATATGGATAATGGAGGTTAAATCAAAATATGAAGAACACCATCTATCCTGTACACTGAAAGAGGAAAGGGATTGTGTTAAAAAAAAATATGGTCAAATATTAACAGATGCCTGTTTATCTAAGAAAACAGTTTTGGAGAAAACGAGCAGTGACAAGACAAGAATGTGTTCAAAAACATTCTGTCAAGCCTATGCAAAAATGTGTTAAGGACCTATAAAACTGAGATAATGATACTTTTCCTCACAAGCAAAGTGCTTGGAGAATTGCTGGTGAAATCTGCTACAAGACTTAATGCATTTTTCTTTTCACAGGAACTATAAGACCTCACCAGGTGACTCCAGGATAGCTCAAAGGATGAATTTGAAGACAATTGCAGTCAGTAGGAAGTTATTTAATTTCAGGAGTTTTGGAGCAAAATCCATGAGCCATCAAACCCAGTTTCATTTTACAAAGAGACTTGATGTCATGAGCTGTAGACCCTAGAGACATAACCATGGAGTTGAGGTTATTCGGGTGACATAAGCTAGAATCTGGGTTTGGTTTATTTTTTAAACAAGTTGTGTCTTGGCAGCAACCCAGGAAAAAAGCAATATACATAAAAATAATAAGAGAAAGAATAGCATGGTCATAAAACAGCAACTGAAATCTGTGAAATATAAGAGGGAGGCAGCATTGAGTCACTAATAAGGCATTGTCCAGCTGAAGTAGTAAAAAGCAATAACAGGCTTAGCTGAGGCTGACGGGGTCACCTGAAGCTCCTATCCCCACACAGGCAGCAGAAGGACGTAGCTGAATTGGACAGATTTTTTCCCTTCTGTCAGTTATCCAGCAGAAAAACTGAGCACCTGCTGAAGGCTCATCAGTGACAAGCAGCGAATGGTAGCACTAAAAGTGCAAGCCAGTGCAGTGAATGTGACCTGAGAAATACAGGCTGACAGTGAAAAATGCTGCAGATCTGAAGTACTCCATAGCTCCATAGCTCTCCGAGTTTATGAAAGCAGTGCATCTGGGCAGCTCATGTGCGAAACAGTGACAGGGCACATACATGCCTGAGATGTCACTGTGGAGAGACAGAAAATGCAAGGTCCTAAGCATCATTTAGAAATGGATTCTTACCATCATAGTAAAAAAGAGAGCCAGATTCCCCATTTTTGCCAAATTCTCAGGCCCATCCTGTTGCCAGATTCCCAGGCCCTGCTCTAAGTCAGCTGGACGTACTGTTCCCAGTATTGTCAAAATACTCCTTTAAAGGCCAAAGACCCAAAAGCTTCTGCCTGTCACTGGCACAAGATCTACTCCACTGTGAGTTCCCCTGTGTAAGCTTTTATCTCACTTTGCACATGGTTTCCCTGAGCCCTGGTTTATTCCACACCGCACTGGAAAAAGGCTACATGTCCATTAGTGCCATAAGTAACAGGGAGTTACTGTCACTACAGCTGGGCTGCAGCTCCTCCATGTAGCTGAGGGTTTGAGAGCTTAGTAAAGGGACGAGATATTTTCTTGAGTAGCTTATCCTTAAAGTCTGCTCTGAGGAGAACATGAACAATCTTAGATTCAGTGAATTTGTCCAAATGAAGAATTACCAAATACTTATGTTCTTCTAGTAAACTTCTCAAGACAAGAGCTCAAAGGTATAACCTCTTTTATTCTGTTGTCATATCTTTGGAAGAGGAATCCCCTTTTCTCTAGATAACATCTCACACCATGGTGGTGTTGCAACCTTGTTATAGTAATATCTATTTTCCATTTTCTCTTGATTCAGTCTTGAGGTGGTCAGAAAAAACAGAAATGGAAATGTTCAGCTATGCATGACCTGTGAATTCTTTGTTACCACAGGTCTCTTGGGTTTGTGCTTTTCCCTGTCACATTAATATCTGATGGGTTGTGTATGCATAAATGGAAAACTTTTAAGTGGGAATGGACTTGTCTTTAATATTGTGTACTTACAGGAAGAGTTTAGGGGAAGGACCTTTTCTCTAATTGGCATATAATGTGATTCTGTGATGAGGAACATGGATATATTTGGGTGACATAAATCAAAATACTCAGCATCTGTACCACAAGAGGGACAATATGACTTATACAATGGAAAATCATGACTCTCAAATCTTCTGGAACTACAAACCCACAATTTTAATCAAAATTTGTTGGGTTTATTCTGTTAATGCTTAAATATTACAATACATGCAATAAAGATTACATATTTAGACTCAGCAAAATAAGTTAATTTCTTTGCAATGTCAGCTCCTGTTCTTTTCTTAAAGCATGTTGTGTGGAAAAAGCACAGCTGACTTCTGAAACAGTTTTGCTTTTGTAATTGGATTTACATAATACAGTAAGATGCCCTTTTAAATTCCCTTCTTTTCAAATCTGTTTATTGTTTTTCACTTATCATGTTGACAATACTACCACAAGGCATATTTGATTTATAATTGCATTTTGGCAGATGAATTTGTTAACATAAATATCACATTTCTTTGCCCACATTGCTGGTAAAAAAATATTTTAAATAATTCTAAAAATCCATTTGACCTTTCACTTTTGGTGACCTTTCACTTTTGCAGAGTTCTGAGCAACTTCACCAAGTGTATGAGTAAGACAGCTTCCTTCCTTTGGAGTAATTTTATGGTTTATGTAATAAGCAATGCAGAGAAAGTAAATGTTCTTTGTTTACAAACAAAGAACTCCCATTCAAGTGTTAAACAACTGTTATTATTAATTATTTACATTGTGATAGCTCTGCAGAGACACCATCATGGAACATGGTTCTATTATATTAGCCATTTTACAAACATAGATGAAAAAGATAATTGTGACTATTTCTTAGGCCCAATATGCTAAGTTGCCTAAGGTAACAATGATTTGTTTATAAAAAGCAGAAAAAGGCCTGGATTAATCCAAACAAAAAAGCCTAATTGTACTACCAAAATCATTTGTGGTAAGGAAAAAGGAAACAAAACTAGAAAAGAATGTGTTGCATTAACCTCCCATCTGTTTACTGTTAATAGAGGGATCAGCTATTCAGCTCTTCAGAACAACCATTAAAAAAACAAGACTGAAGAGGAATCAAGATGATCTTGAAAGGAAAGTGAGACATTTTTTAATGGCTGCTTCCTACATTACCTTCTGCGTGCTGAAATACACCGGTGCACTACGGGAACATCAAAGTCAGAGCAGACTGGGCTCTAGAGGAAGACTAGATGACTCATTACTTTTTCCAGCTTTAGCTAAAACCCAAATGAGCACTGAGTTCCTCTTCCTAGAATCATAGAATATCCTGAGTTGGAAGGGACCCACAAGGATTGTCGAAGTCCAAATTCTGGCCCTGCACAGGACTCCCCAGGAATCCCACCATGTGCCTGAGAGCATTGTCTAAACACTTCTTGAACTCTGTCAGGCCTGGTGCTCTGACCACTTCCCTGGGGAGCCTGTTCCAGTGCCCAACCACTCTCTGGGTGAGGAACCTTTTCCTAATATCTAACCTAAATCTCCCCTGACACAACTTCAGGCCATTCTCTTGGGTCCTGTCACTGGGCACCAGAGAGGTCAGTGCCTGCCCTGTTGTTGCTCTTTCTTCTGGATCTTTTTTCTTTCCAGTCTATTTCTTCTATATCTTTCTCTTTTTAGCTTTTGTTTAAGTAAGGGTTTTTATTGGTTGTCTGGGATCACAGGCCTTGTTGCTGTGACACTAAATAGGTTGAGATCACTGCATTCAAAATCCTGAGTCCTATTTAAGTTTTTAGAACTGGACACGAACACACTTTTGATTCACTCATCAAACTTAAAATAACAGTGATGCAGAGAGCTTACAACCTAGAAGCATTACATCAATCTAAACTTATAAAAATACTACTAATTTTGGACCCAGACCTACTTGAAAGTGTTTCTGTTATTAATAAAAGCAGCATCAGTAGGTGTTAGATCCCTTAGAAGTTACAGGTTTAAGAGATTGATGCAGGAAGTGTGAGGCATATCAGGATGCTGAAGTCTGTAAAACTACAGGCAAGCATTCTAATTACTGGATTACATTTCCTTCTCCTATCACATTGCTGTTTCCAGCAGATTTGATTCATTATTGTTGCTTCATTTTCAGTATTATGCCAGTTTCCGGGGTAGCCAACACGATATACTGGGTTCCACTGAATTCTCCAGAAGCAACAGCCTCCCAAAAAAACCCACTCCCTTCAGAATGCCTATTTAAACTGGGATTAGTATGTCAGGAAGCAGTCAGGCATGTCTTTTTCTGTATGCTTGCTAAATGATACTTAACCTACTGTGCCAGAATCTAGAGAGGGCTGATTTATCCTGTAGACTTTTTCTGAGGAAAAAATTGTTCCCTTTCTCTCCAAGAGGGTTGTTTCCATTAGGCTTTTGGAGAAGCAATCTCTGCTAGCAGGCATGATCATAATCATAAAGGCATCTCAGCACCACAATTCATGTATGAGAATTAGAGGGAGCAGCCCCCATCATTTAATCTGATTCCCAGGGAGCTGAGAAAGAAGCAGGCAGAAGTAGTATCTGCTCAATTTGTCAACAGGAAATCTGACAAAAAAAGTACAGTTCTAGTCTGGTTTTGGTGAAGAGCTGAGGCTTTTGATAGAACTACTTTAATTAAAAATATTTCTGGTCAATGGTGCTTGTTCTCTGCAGGAATTTGCAGCTGAAGCAGTGATAATAATCCTAGCTATTACAATTTCATATTATTATTGAGTCTTTCATATATTTACTTTGATTGTCTTATGCTCTTCTTCTTTTTAGGCTGTATTATCTCCTTGGTGTGTTGTGGCCACGTGACTGTTGTGATGCACCATTTCCCTGTACAAATAAAGTGAAAGAGGAGGGCATGTTGATCTACTTATTTATGACAAGGAACCCAACCTTCAATGAAGAATATAATTTTGCAACATCTGGACTACAGTTCCCATGAGGCATAGCAGCTGTGTTTAGGAACCAAAATATTTTTCTTTCTCCCTGCCATTTCAGACTATTCTATCTAAAAAAAGTCTCCTTAACTGCCCATTTTCCAAGCAGCTCCAACCAAGTATCCAAAATGAGACAATAGAGGAAATAACAGATGAGAGAACCAGTTAAGGAAAAAAAAGAAACCTAGACTTTTTTTTAGATTTCATCATCTTCTAATGAGTTTATTTTCTTTTATGTGAGGTACTTAAGCTGATTCTTCTGAAAAATTGGAAGTTAATAATGATCAATCTACATTTACTTTGCACATAACCATAGAGGTTATGATGCATGGCATAATTGCAGTGTACTGAATGTTTCCCTTTTATAGCTGGCTGCAGAGACTGTAATAGCCTGTTACTCATTTCTAGGTGAAGGAGTTCCTCCTTCAGTTTAGAAATTTGTGCTTCTGCTGATGAAATTTTTGAACTTGATTCTGACTGGCAGTTGTAGACAGCTACATTTAATTATCATACAAACAACACTGGTTTATCGTTCTCCTTTCAAAACAACCCCAAAGCACCTGAAAACAACGCTGTATCAAACAAGCCAAAGAGCTCTTGGAAAAGAAGTTTTCCTAAATGCTCTTCTTTACAGGTAATAATTTATCATATGCTTTAAGTATTGTTTCTTTGTTTCATTTATCTTTCTCTCAAAGACAATAAAAAAATAGAGAAGACACAAGGTTAGATCTGGCATGACTCCAACACCAGTTCATATCGTATTCACCAGTAAATTATTTATCTATTTTCCCGAGAAAGACAATCAACATGCAAACAAAATCAGGATGTATTATGTGTATTTACAAGCAAGTGAAACATAACAAAGATAAAAGAAAGAATTGAAAATTTAAATTATTCTTGAGGAAAAGACACCAGGGATAAAGTGAAATTTCATGAATGTATTCAAGTACATTGGCCCAAATCCATGCCAGCTATTAATCCATAGCTCACAGATGAATTTGTTTCACTGTTATTTAAAAACAGAACAAAACCTGAGCAGTTACCATGAGCTGACAACCTCAGCACACAGCACAATGCAGTGAATTAGACCAGAGAAAACACATTTAGTTAGAGAGCTGCTACCAAAAAGAAAGGATGAGCTGGTAGCTATGGCTTTAGTGCATGACTGAGAGGGGATGGGATCTCTTCTTGTGAAAATCATCCCCTCTCTGTGGGTCTGTTCCCTGAGTAAAATAAACCTATTTTACCTTTCTGCATCATGAAAACTTTCAATGAAGATCTGCTGTGCTGTCGTTTGAGACCAATCTGCCCCTTGGACACCAAAAGCCATGCACCTCTTCTGTGTGAAGGACAAACCCTGCATTTTCCTGGGTGGCAGCTCCAGCCATTTCCGCCCAAATGTGGCTAAATTTTGAAGGGAAGAATGTAGTGATGCTGTTGTCTGTGTTGATCAATAGAGAGGATGAGCAGACCTGGCAGGAGCTGCCCCACAGGAGTGGCAGCACTGCCTGGCCCTGAGGAGAGACCCGTCCTGGCAGTTGCCCTGGATAATGAACGTTCCACTGCAGCTGTGCCTGGCTTCTCCCTTCCCTCAGGATTTGCTGTGCTGCCCTAATGATGCTGGGTGTGAAGGGAGGTGACCATCAGTGGGGCCAGCAGAACTGGATCCTGCTGCCATGTCACGAGCTGTCACTCAGGAGGAGGTAAGGCTGGAGACATGGATTCAGTCATCTTTGGGGTGACAACAGATCATGGTGTTCAGAGCTCCACATTCACAGCTATAACTGATTTAGAGAACCTATGAAAGGGTTTCCTGGGGTTTTGGGGGAATACTTGAGACCGTCCCTCCTTAGCATGACAGAAGCTCTCTGGGGAGGTGCTGGGTCCCTGTCACCACTCGCCTGACCCCGAGGTGATTCCATCAGTTGTAAAGGGACAGAATGATGTTAGGGCCCTGCTGGAAGGTCTGAAGTGGACAGGGCCTGGAGTCTGAAGGTCCTGAGGGGACTGTCCCTGCCTGTCAGAGCAGCTATTGGGAATGTTCCACACAGGGCAGCACTCAGCGCTGAGGGGGCAGCCAGTTGGCGGGGGGCATTATTCAAAGTAGGTTTCTCTGTGGATTCATAACAAATATTTGAGAGGGGAAGAAAAAAGCAAACTTTGTTGCGCTGCTTGACAGGGGACCTTGTGCCAGGGAGCCATAAGAACTGGAGGCTCCCTGGGCTCTGGGGCAGCAGAAAGGGGGGCCTGCGGACGTGAGCAGGCCTGGGAAGGCCCTGGAGTCGATCCGGGTATTCAGGTGTAAAAGTGCACTCAGGGCCCTGGCTCTGTGCTACTGCAGTAACTTGGTGAGAAATGAAATTAAATAGCAGAGAATTCTGCAAAAGGAAGCATCTGATAAAAATAAGCATTTTTGCTGAGCATGGAACGCATTGCCACAGGAAGCCACAGAGGCCAAGACCTTAAAAAGATTGAAGAGGGTTTGGTCAGTTATGTTACAGCAAGATTGCCCAGATTTGGCATTATTTATGTCAGACTTCAGAGAGATTTTAAAGTATGTGCTCTAGAGAAGTACGGAGTCTCTCAAGAGATTAACTTGAGATTTAAAGCAGAAAAAAAAGCATCAGATTATGTCACTACCCTCTTAAACTACAATTAGAGAGGATACTGAACAGATTGCCAAGTTGATAACATATGACAATTCCTATACTCTGAGTGCAGCCCTCAGAGAAAAACAAAAGTGTGTGTGAAGGGCGCGTGAGTTTGGAGTTTGTAAAGGCTACCTGCTGACAAATGGAAGCATATCTGACCTGAGCATCTTTCAATCAGTGAGGTTCCATCCTTCAGGAAACAGCAATAACTGACAAAAATGTTATTGCTTCCACAAATTAATTCAGGTTTCCTGCTCTTTTATCTGGTACATAGTGTTTTGTTCTCTCTCTCTCCTCTGCCCTCCCTTTTTATTCTTGGGTGCATATGAGACAGGAATCCTCCATCACTTAGGTAATCACTTGTATTTACAAAACCAATCCGGTGTTACAACATTTCTGATGACACGTGAAAAATTACCTCTGGATGTGCCAGTGTATCAGCAAACCAAACAATCAGCAGGACATGTAATCCTGTGGCAACTCACATATGAGTTTAGAAAAATTAAGAGTATGTGAAGATGGGAAGAAAGCTGCCATTCATACCAGCTGTCCTGCTGCCATTCCCAGTTTGGGCAGCAAAATGTGGTTCTTCAAAGTATACAGTATACAATTTGACCTGAAAGATTTCCCAGGTGATCTTTAAAGAGAAAGTTGCATTAGTTGTATCAAGCCTTCCCCATAAAGCACACATCTGTGTAAAAGGTAATAAATTAGAAATATGTTTCTTTATATACTTTTAACTTCACCTAGCAAAATGCCCAAGCACTTTGGGAGCTACTGGGATCCTTTGCCTGCCACTGAAGTGCAGTCATTCCTTGGCTGCAAAACAGCAGCTGCTGCAAGATCCATTATTGAACAGTTTGAACATTGTGTGTGAAAAATACTATTTCTTGCTGAAAACACGTGGCATATATGAACAGTAATGCAAGAATTGAGTGGTTTTCAAATATTGTATTGTCACAATCTGTGCCTCAGATCTCTCATGGATTCTGTTTTCCCTTCCAGTGTCATAGTCTTTTTCTCAATATTTTCTAACATACACTGGAGTTACCATAAAAATAGTTAAGCAAAATTAGAGTGACTATTGGCAACAATTTGAATCCAAGCTTCCTTCAACAGGAGGTGTGCATCTGCTTTGCTGCACCCTGTCATTCAGCATTCTTTTGGCAGAAGTGTTGGGAATTGACACTTGTTATTGTGGACTTTTTTCTATTGCATGCAGACATATAGTTTTCTCTCCAGGTCGCTCAGCATGTTTGTTCTCCCCTCTTACTTGTTTGTTGCTCTCTTGTTTTCAGCATTGGCTGAAGTTTGCTCATAGCTTGATTTTTGTCAGAGATACCTGACACAAAAAGAGTTCAAAGAAATATGCTTATTTTGTAGTCTAGCTGGTCAAAAAACCCCCTCAAATAAACAAAAAACCCCCCAAAGAAAACAAAACAGAACCCCCCACCAAACCCCAAGGAAAAAAAAAGGGGGACAAGGTTTTGGAAACCTTAAATTAATCTTGATCTGAGCTCCAAGCAGCAGAAAAACATCACAGCCCCAGAGACTGACAGATGCTTTACTACTCTGACAGCAGTGGTCTTAGTAGATTGGAGTTTGAGAACTGCTGCATTTGCTGAATCAGTAAAACTGATTGCCTGGAAACCTAAATACTAAAAACTTGGAACACCTATGCAAAAATCTTGCCTTGCTTCCTCCTGCTGTTCAGAAGAATTAGGGATGGATTACAGATGAAAATCTGGATTAAAGTGAATCTGAACTTTCATAAAATGTGGCTGGCTCTGTTGAAAGATGTGATTATTCAGACCTAGCTATTAAACTTGGGAGCTGAACCCACATTCTAACACTATTATTCAGGCTCATCAAGAACACCTTCAAGTAACTACAGGGGGGTGTAACTGGGACATGCAGTGAGGTACCACGATGTGTGTTTCAGTGCCAATCACTGAACTTCATGAACCCTCAGCACCATCATTTGTAGCAATGTGGCACCAATCTCCAAAGCTTCTTTCAATTGTGCAGTGAAAAATTATTGGTACTTAGGCTGCATAATCTTTTCCCTTGTTATGTCAGGAGCAAATGACAGTTTGAAGTGAGTGCTGCTGCTTCAGCTCAGCAACTGATACATTTCCTTACCTGATGCAGTGCTCTTAGGCAGTGATTTATGACAGCCCTTGATTCAGAGCCTCTAACTGTGATGAGCATTAACAGGTAAACCTACAAACAGCTCCTGAGGGAGGGAAAGGTACTTGCTGGCATCTCAGCATTTCAACTCAAGCATGTTAAAGGTCCAAATTTATGGCCCAGTCTGACCTTACGGGAACTGGTGGCTAATTTGTCTGATTTAATCAGACTTAGGTTAACAACCCATATTAGAACACCCATTTTCTTCTGTGGCAAAATCAAAAGTGCCAGTAGTATTGCTTCTGTGCACAAATAAGGAGATGCAGAAATGCCTGCAATGTTAACAAAACTGGTGGAAACTCCCCATTTTTTACACAGGGTATACAAGTAAAAACACCCCAGATCATTATGCAGTTAAGCACATATGCCTATCTTTAAGCAAGTCCTTGAGTATCACTGTCCTCCCCTGAACTTTAGTGGGACTTTGGGCCACTGTTCAAGGATAAATCTATATTTATGTCCCTTGTACACCTGAGATGGGCTTGCTCATGACTTTTTTTGCTTTGCTGGATCAGGGTTTATAGCCCTAAAAGTTAATTTCTATCCTAGTCTGTTTAAATATTTCAAACACATATACAAAAATAAACCTAATCTTCTGCCAATATTCCACCTCGCTGGTCTCATGACATTCAGGAAACAAACCACTGATCTTTCCGATGATCTGACTTACAAATCTAGTTTTAGAAGGCACTGGCAGCTAATCACTCCTGCAGCTGGAATACCTACATTACTGTATCTCTGTTGCATGTGACTAGCTTGGAAAATGAAGTTAAACTTGTACAATAGAAGTAATTTAATACATGATTTAGAACTTTAACCATCTTACTACAAATTAATTTATATGCCTACAAATCTTTACTTGTATGAGTAACCTTATGAGTTTTGATGAGGAAGGAATATTACGAGGTCTGGCCTGCTGACTGTAGAAATGATTGTATCACAGATCAGTGATAATATTTACATGAAATGTAGCAGATGCACTCATTGTTCAGGGGAAAACAATTCTCATTTTTTCTGTCTTTTTTCCCTTCATTATCACTGTTGAATCTCACATTTTTGAAGAAAGGAAGAGTAGAATCAATCTTAGTACATCTCACTGTGTTATGACAATCTGAATTCAATATATAGGCAATCAAATAATTCTTCGCACTTAATTCTGATTATATACCAAATAAAATCATAGCTGAGATTTAGATAGGTCACTGCTCATTTCAGCCATTTCAGCTGAACCCTGACAAGACCTTAGGCACCTTTATGGCTGGTGGAAGGGATACTTAGTATTTCATAGAACTGTATTTTTTGAGATACATTCATAGAAAAATTTAGGTTGGAAGGAACGCCTGGAGGTCTTATTCCAAGCTTCTGCTCAAAGCAAGTCTGGCTTCAAAGTCAGATCAGGTTGCTCCAAGTCTTGCCAAGTTTTGAAAATCTCCAAGGGTGGAGACTGAACAGCCTCTTTGGGCCCCTGTCTGAGTGATGCCCTAGTCCCACTGAGATGATCTATTTCCATCTTTCCAAACAGTATTTCTCTTGTTGCAGCTTGTGACTGTTCCCTTTTTTCTTTTGCTGTGCACCTCTGAGAAAACTCTGTGTCTGTCTTCTCCAATGGATTAAGGTATTGGAAGACTGTACATCCGCTTTTGGCCTTCTTGTCTCCAGGCTAAGCAAACCAGTTGCCCCTACCTCTCCTGGTACATCAGATGCTCTGCTCCCATTATTGCCTTGGCAGTCCTCCCCTGGAGTCTCTCCAGGTTGTCAGTGTTTGTTCTGAGAGCCCCAAACTCCCCCTGTGGGGCTGTTCTCTCAGCTCTCAGCCTGGCCTGGCACATGGGGCACTTCTGACCCCAACGCACAGCTTTGCATCTGCCTTTGTTGAACCTCGTGAGGTTCCTGCTAGCTTGCTCCTCTGCTTTGTTGAGGTCCTTCTGAATGGAAACCCTGCTTTCCAGTGCATCAACTACTCCTCCAGTTTGGGTGTCACTCGAGGAGGTTGTGTTGTGTCTCAGCATCCAGGGCCATATGGCATAGCAGCAGGATAACATATTGACTTAGTCAGCAAGTGATAATTTTCAGCTTATCTGGCAGGAATAGAATTCTTGATAATTGTTGACCAGAATTCATGGAATATTTTTGGCCACTAGACTAGATGGAATATACAATATACTTTGCAGTACATGTTGCGCTAATTAAAATATATAGAGAGATATTGTATTTTGATTATACATGTCTGGATGTATTTTTAACTAGTGAAGCTATTTCTGACAAACAACTCTGCATGTAAAAGAAATGGAAAATAGATAATCAGTAATATGCAGTTACATACACATATAGGAAGCAGTTGGAATTATCTGAGTTGAATAATTACCACGGCACACCGCTCAATACCTGTGACCCAATACCTGACTCAATACCTGACCCTGCCTGCTCCAACCACCCTGATGTGTGTGGCTGCACAGAAGGCACAATGAAGCTCTTGCTTGCTTTTGTGTTGTGCCTTATGTTTGAGATGCCAGCACTATACGTTGTTATGGCCAAGCTGAAGGAAGGTGAAGTTACAGTGTTTTTAATTTAACAAAACCAGGCCACATGCTGTAGAAGCATCCAGCCCAACCTATTCCTGGTGATGAGGTTTAGCAATGATAACAAGGAATATTCATATTTCACACATTACTAGCTCAACCTAGGCCCCAAGATTCATCACAGCTACTTCCACTACCCTTCTCTCTGTGTGGGAGAGAAGCCACCTTGCCTCAATGAATCAGACAGTGAAAGGGCAGAGAGGGCTCTCTATGGGAGATCTCCAGCTCTTCCCTAAGGCAGGGCCTTCCATTCCATTGCCAAATCACAAAGTGGGACACTGCAGTTCAAGAGGGAATGTGGCTACAATGTGCAGATCTAAGCTAGATTCTCCTAAAATTGCAGGCAGAGCTTTTGGGTTCAGGGTTACATTTCACGTTTGTTGTTGGGAAATGTCTCAACCTGTGAGACTGTAGTCACCCTGTCTAGGAATTTGAAAACATGCTTTCCCAAAAATCATGGATATGTCTGCATCAGTTCAAATGGGCCTCTTTCTTAAGAGATAAAAGACTTTGTGACTCAGTCACAACCACTTACAATACAGTTTCTTTTCTAAGCCCTTATTTTCAATACGTGTCTGAAAATAGGCAAAATGGAGGGCTGAAATTTAAACTAATTGGCCTCTGCCTAAAGATGAAAATATTATTTTGAAAGTACTTCATATTTTGATTGAGAAGACTAAAAAGGTTTCATTTAAAAACTGTTTTTTTCTTCTGACCTTTTAGTTTGAACAGCTCTGCAGCCAAAGTGGGTGAGATTTGAAAGTTGATTGAGTTTGATTTGAATTAAAAGCATCTGAATATCACAGACTGAGTAGGTACAGTATGCTTTTTAATTGAGTGCATCAAAAACATGCAAGTGTGGTAGGATGCAGTATTAACTGAGTGCTACAAACTTCTTAAGTCCTCAGAATGGCTTTCCAGGTCATGAGTTCCAAATACTACAAGAGAATTACAGTCTGCAGAACAGATAGTCAGTTTTACCAACATGTTCACATTCCCACCACATTGAGAATTGCATTTTCCAAACCAGACATTGCAAGTTGCATTATCAAGGCATTGGTCATCACATAAGCAAACGGAGGAAGGAAAGTGAATACTTTTAAAGCCTACTCACATTTAGACCCAGACTTTTCAGTAGACCACAGCTCACTGAACATAACAGTTTGTTGTAGAAGTGTAGAAAAGATCTACCCTGTAGAGCTTTTCAATGTAGCAGTTTAAAAGAAAATTAGAACAGGGCAAGATACTGCAAAGGTTGTAATGGGAACTTGCAGTGTTTAGCTCATCTTTCAGCTGAATTGCCTAAGGTGGGGTATGAAGTCAGCAGATAAGCTGTCAACAGTCCTGAATTCACTTTCCATTCAAGTGTGGTTCTTGCAGAGCGTTTAGTGAGATGTCTGATGTGCCAAACAACGTCTTTAAATTAAAGCTTAAGGCTAATTGTAAAGGTACTTATACTTCCCAGGGAAAAAAAATCCCACTTGTGTTTAGCAAGGAAGTTTTCAGTCCCTCAGGTGGTATGTGTCTAGGAGCACCATAAAGGTGTTCAGTGCTAGGTTTTATACTTCCATTCTCAAGGCAGAAGTAATATCCAATAAACACAGTCACTAGGCTCAGAGCTTGAGTTAGAGGAAGGGGAAAGCAATTTCTGATGTAGTATTAAACCTCCTAACGGTGTTGTTAAAAACTAATTTTTCACTGTTCTTTTTATTTGCCAACAAATAGGTGACTGCTAGGTGCTGTATATCTCACCTCAGTGTGGATGCTTACTGGGCAACAAGAAGTGTTTCAGTTTAACATTCCCTCCCTCCTAGTATATCATGTAGCTAACACAACTTTTACATTTCATGAGTCTTTGTCTGCAAAGAGGGAACTTTTTACTTCTGTGAGACTCAGAGGGAATACTCAGACCTCCCTCTGTGAAGGATGGTGACATTTGCTGACTTTGTCATGTCAAGTGACATACGAAAATTGGCAATTTATAGGACCTGGCTTAAGGGGAAGAAAAAACTGCATAGCACTTGTCTGTAGGCTTCAGATAGAATTCTCTGAAAATAAAGCAGTTGTCCCAATTTAAGCTCATTTAATTTCCTTCCAAAGAAGTTAAATACAGTCGCTCCGGTGACAGTGTCAAGTCATCCCTCTATATTATTCTATTTGTTTCATCACAGCCTCTTTTCTCCAGGGAGCTCATTTGTATTCTCTTGCTTTTAGGTCATATGACTTTTAGTTTGTGTCATGGATTTAAATTTGACTTCTCTTTTGTATAAATTAAAATGTTACTGTCACCACCAGACTGAGCCCGGAAACCACAACTGTGACTATTTAGCAACCTATTTTAAATTCAAGAAAAAAGCCATATACCTAAATATTTTATGGCTAATTGCCATTTGGCTTCAGATCTAGATCTTAGTACTCAGGATAATGCTTACTATCACTATTGCTGCATGCCATTGCCTCTGAGTATTTGCTGTATTTAGAAACGCTTTTTTTTTCTCCTTTTTGAGAAAACTACACCATCTAGAAGGACATTTTGGCTTCCACTTGGGTCAGTCACTTGCACCAGCATAAAGATATTCTACTGCATATATTTTGACTGTTTTTTATGTCAACTCTGCTTTTTTCTTCTGCAGTGCTATATGGAAATAAAAACTTGCAGTTTTTACTACACAAACACTAGTGTAGTAATTGGCTGAACATATGTGCAAACTCTAAACAGCATAATTTAAATTTTTTGCCACTGACATATGCACTTTTCCCTTTTCTCACTTCACGTGAAATGGTCTGGACATCTACAGCAAAATTACTTTTCTAATGAGGCTGCTACTATTGTGGATTCGTGGTCCAGAGATCAAGTGTGGGTCAGTGTTCTTGCCTAGCTTCCAGATGATGAGGCCGGGGTTGATTTTGCTCCAGATCCCCCTCTAAAACATCTATCAGGGAAGTTTATCTGAATGCCCGGAATAGCTTGAGCTCGAGCAGGTCTGCGCAGCCAGTTCAGCCATAAACACACTGACCTACTGTGTGCAAGCACAGGCTAACACAGCCTGCTCCGGGTAGGCTGCAAAATGTGATGCTAACTGCGATTTGGGAGACTGTCTTTGGATGACCCGTCTCACAGAACGCCAAGGTTTGGTGTCTTTTTACCCCCCAGAGCTCTGTTCTACACTTGTAGATCCTGGCCAGCAACGCCCAGCAATACCTGTTATCCTGCTACCTTCTGCCCTATAGCCCAGAGTGCTCCCATCCCTCTGAGTCCTGTTCGTCTTCGCTGCAGTTTGTCTGCACTCTGTTTAACTCCCCCCATCCCTGACCCTCTCCGTGCTCTGCACCGCTGTGTTTGAAGGCAGCAAAGGCGCCCTCTCTTTCCCGCAGGCGCTGCGCGCAGTGAGTTTGCCCCTTTTCCCTACGGTCTTCACCTCCCGGAGAGCCTGTGCCAGACCCGCCGCTGCTCGAGCAGCCAGGCAGGCAGCTCACAGGAGTGTCACACGAGACCACACGGTGTGCAGGCGCTACTCCAGCGGTCCCCCCGGCTCACCGAGTGCCCTGCGGGCCGGCCGGCTTCGTGCCGGGGGAGCGGCGTGTGCGGGGCCGGCGCTCCGGGAGGCACCAGCAGCACCTAGCGGTGAGAGACGGGCCGAGCGGGGAAAGGGAAGACTTCACTGCCTCAAACCGCGCTTTGCGCTGGCCAGAATCTGCCCGCAGGCATCTCCGCGTCCCTCCGTCCCGCGGAAAGGGCGTTTATCCAGCAGCGGTGGCTCTGGAGAAGAGGTGCAGTTCAACACCTCCGCGAGCAACTGAGTCTTGCCAAGAGCTCGGACTCTGTGCCAAGCCCAGAACAGGAACCCGCTACATCCTCTTCCTTACCGAGGCTTAGGATTTGGAGGCTGGGAACAAATAGTTTGATATAGATCACTTCACATGCAACACGCTGACTTTTCCCATGACATTTGTCTTTTTTTCCCAAGAATCGGAACTGTACCACTTCGCGCCACAAGCCCTTTACTGAAAGGATTTGAGTAGTTTCCCTGTCAGGCCAGTGATTTTGCAGACATCATTCTGTGAAATGGCATTACAGTGTCAAGACCTGACTGTCCATGGAAATATTACAAAACTTTTATTTATGTGCACATTTTATTTGTGAGTCTTCGAGCAATGCAGACACACACACGACCAACAGAACTACTCCCTGCTTTGGGGGGGAAACAGCAATACAGTAGCAGGAAAATGCTAGAAGATTTTAGGACAAACACTTTTTTAAATAGAAAAGTGCTATCTATTATGTCTTCAAATGTTGACAGACACTGGGGGAAAAAGAATTAGTTTATGCGGTCTTATGCTACTTATTGTTCTATGCTCAGGGCCTCATCTGGAAGTCTTAGGAGGAAGAAATGTTGAGCTGTCTTCTGGAAATTACATGTGCAGTTCTGGCATTTGGTGAGGTGTTTTATCCCTGATGCTTAGATAACAAAATGACCCGCTCTACAGTAAAACTGAAAAAGAAGGCAAATAGTGTCCAAACACAGAGTACAGCCCTTCACTGTGTTCTCCTCTGACCACCAGGCTTGTTGTACATCATTATTTAAAATTCAATTCACTAAACTGAAAAATATCATCCTGTATATTAAGGAAACGAAGGAGCAGTTATTTACTATTCACGTGTAAATTAAGACAATACTCTAAGAAGATGCTATCACTAAAAACTCAGCTAGAGGGTAGGCGTTTATTCAGTTTTAGGAAAGATGAGGATGAAAAAAGAGGCGCAGATGTGATGTCATTGTGCATGAGGCAGTTTGCTCAGCACCTTCCAGACTATGCCTGACTCGAGCCTTATCCCAGAGTTTGAGTTTTGAGCAGAATACATAGCCACACCGCAATTATTTTGTACCTGTTACCTGTCATACACTTTGCCGTGTGAGTTTTAAAAATGGAAAACAGATAAAAAATGTTATGCATATAAATAATGTATTGAGTGTTTTATACAAGGCTTATCCAAAAAGGCATTATTGCACGAGCAGATGTAGTGATATAGTTCCTTGATTAAGGAAGAACTGAGAAATTAAGAACAGGCAAATAATTACATATTGTATAATGATCATTTCAGCAGATCTATACTGATACTTCTCTGAGGCGTGAATTGGGAGCACACCCACTGCCACCACAATTGGCTGTCATGGCATTGATGAGCCATCATACAATTATACTGTTTTTATATAGCTATAACATACTGTCAACATGAATGACGGGATCAGTTTACAGAAGAAAAAAATCCCAGTCTCATTATATATGCACACATACATATGCAACGGCAGCAGTGCAGGCCATTCTGTCTGGGGATTCAGCTGATAAATAACCGAAGCTCTTATCTGGCGATTTTTAAATGTCACCAGACCAGTCCAGATGTGTTTTTATCCCTTGACTGCCGGGCTGTCTGTCCATCAGCAGACACCATCCTATGGTTTTATGCGGTTGCCGCTGACGGCGTACAGGCGCTGTGCATCGCCGCGGGGACAGCGCGGCACATCAGCCACTCGCAAAAACACGTTTGATGCAGCCCCCCGGCCTCGCCGCGATCCCCCCGCGCGGGGCCCGGGCAGCGGCGGGGGGCGGACGGGCGGCGCTGCTTCTCCCGAGCGCTCCGCGCCGCGTACGCAGCTTTTCCGCCGCTATCTGCGCTTCAGCGTGAGAAAACCTCCGCTTCCCTGCTCGGGTTCATCTCGACCCCATTCGCCCCCGGCGAGCAAGGGGACATCGCGACGGGGAGACGCGGCCACAGCCCCGGGCCCGGGCGAGGGGCCCAGTCACGGGCAGGGACCGCGCTCTGCTCTGGGCTCGTTGCAAGCCCCGGCAGGGCGGCGTGTCCAGGCACGGCATTCCGGAGCTCGGGAGCCCGGCCGGAGTGTCCGCTGCGCCACTCCGAGCCCCAGCGCGGCGTCTTCCCTGCGCCCCACTCCCATCCCAGCCACAGCCACAGCCACGCAGCCGACCCTGCCCCTTCCAGCAGGGAGGGAAGAGACTGGATTTAAACACAAACATCGCTCCGCCGCTTGCTCTTATTCTCGCTCTCGGCTAGTGCCTCTCCTCCATCCTCAGCCTTCCCTACGGCGGCGGCACTTGAACCTGCCCGCCTGAAAAGTGCGCCATCCCCCATCCCCGACCTCCTCGCCCCCGGCCAGCCTCGCCGTCCCCCCTCCGCAGGGGTCCGGCCGCGGAGCCGCCGTGTTCCCGAGACCCCCCGCCAGCCCTGGGAGGCCGGCTGCGAGCAGCGGGGAGGGCGGCGAGGGCGATTCGCCTGCTAAGAAATGCCCTGCTGAACTTTGAATATATTAGTTGACATCAGTGCGAGTTGGGGCTGCCAGCCTCTAGCTCCCTCCTCCTTCCCTACCTCCTCCTCCTCCGCCTCCTCCTCCTCCCCTCGGTCTCCGATGGAAAGAGTTGAAGCCGTGCTGATAGGAGCCGCCTGGAAGAGACAGCGGAGCGCCCGGGAGGACTTCGGTCCCAACTCCGGCCGCGCCGCGGGGACGCTGCCCGCCGCCGCTCGCATGGCCCGGGGCGGCACTCCCTGAGCGCCGGGCTGGGTAGAGCCGCCGCTCCGCTCCCCTGCTCGCCCCGAGCCGAGCCCAGCCGCGCCGAGCCGAGCCCAGCCCTTCCGAGCCGAGCCCAGCCGCGCCGCGGCTACCCCCGCTGCTGCGGCAGCCGGAGCGCGATGTGCCGGTGAGCCCCGCACCGGGAGCCCCGCGGCCACCCCGTGAGGGCAGCCGGCGGGCCGGGGGGCGGGCGGCGGGCCGGGCCGGGGGGCGCGCAAACTTCCCAACTTGGCGGGGTCGGGGCGAGCGGGCGGCGCTGGGAAGGGGATCCGGGAAGGTGGGAACCCCCGGGCTGCCGCGCGTCTCCGCCGCCCCCGGCGCAGCGCCCGGTGATGGGGGGCCGTGGCTGTGATTGTGCCCGGCGCTCGGTACGCCGTCCCCCTGCCCGCCGCGGGCTGGGGAGCCAAAGGGGCTTTTTTTTTTTTGTTTTTGGTCGCTGTGTTCGCAGTCCGGCAGCGCTGGAGAGCACGCTAGCTCGGAGGTGGCAGTGGAGGTGTTTTTTTTTCCCCTCTTTCTCTCCTCGCCGCCTCCCCAGCTCTTCCTAAACCCTCTGATGGGGGCTGTGGCGAGAGCGAAGGGGTGCAGTGGTGGGCAGCCGGGTAGCCTATACGGAGGGATATTAATGATTTTTTTTTTTCACATGGTAATTTGTCTTTGTGGTTGGGGTGGCCCATTAAATTTCAGCTCACGTCCTGTTGGAGATCAAAAGCGAAGGGGAGAGGGAGAGGGAAGCAGAGAGCCTTGTGTGGCTCCTTAGCTCCGTGCATTGTTAGAAACTTATGGGGAGTGTGTGGGGGGGTGGGATTTCCAGAAACAACCTTTGTCGATCCAGCTCCATCCTCCTCACCAAAAGTTGGAGACCTGTATTTTCCAGCACTACCATCTGCTCCCCTGTGCTGCATGCTTACTGTTACGCCTCAGAGGAAACAAACAAAAGGTGTGCTTGCCAAGTCTTTCCTGAACCTGTCTGTTCATGGGCTTTTAGGTGGAGTGTAAGTATGGAGCAGTATCTCTGTCCTAAAGGTTCACTGTCCTGTGTTGGCTCAGTTTAGACTCTTAGATAATTTCCTGTCCTTAAAAAAGGTCTCCAAACATGTAGATGCCAGGTCCTGTTCTGGGGTTTTTCCTCTATTATTTATTTATTTATTTTTGGTGGGGTTTTACATTTGTATTCTTTTTTTTTTTTCCCTTGAACTATTTATGTATGGCTGTATCGGCTTGGGATCATAGTAAAGTTTTATTTTTTGTTTTGCAAATGTTCCCTCTCATTACAGAAAATACTTCTTTTCCTAAATTATAGTCTGAGCTGCAAGAGGTTAGCTCTCTTTGCCTCTGGATGGGTTCAGTGGTAGGCTGAGACCCCAAGACGACTGCACTGTGCACAAAATAGAAACCAACTAAGCTAAAAGTTATAATGGGCTTTGATTCTTTCTGCTTGTTGAGATCAGTAGAGATTCTGGGTGAGTGAAGGCAAGGAGGAGGAGTAGAGTAGCTGGAACAAGCTACTCATACAGAAAAGTGCTCTCTTGATTGTATGTGTGGTTTGTAAGCGCCCAAGGGAGAAAACTGGTCATAACTGCAGAGAAGGTGGCAAAGGAAAAGAAAAATCCTGATGATATGTAACCAGATTTTTAACAGAGATTTCATTTTTTAACAGCCACTTGAATAATCCATATCTTTAATTTCTTCTCCCTTCTGAACGAAAACTTTTCTGCTCAGATTGGATTGGATGATAAGTAGGCTCTGCACTAGGCAGGCTTTAGTAGAGGATCTCTGCATTTTATGTTATGCCTCTTGTGTTTTCAGTGAAGTGGAGGCGAGTTCTCCTGTTTTTCTCCCTATCTTGCTTTCCTCAAAGCTTTCCTTGCTTAGCCTCAAAGAGGCTAAGTTTTTGTCCTGCCCTGCCAGTGACATGTTAATCCTGATGTCATGGTGGGGAGAGAGATCCTGCCATTCAGAATATAGATATTTGCTTTGTCCATCCCCCCAGCCTGTTAGGCTGATGGAATTGGCAGTGGTTGCCCTCGTTGACCTCCCTCCCTTCCTGTGAAGAGCTGGGGCAACCAGGGAGGAGAAAATGTGCAAACTCCAGCAAGCGAAAAAGCACAACCCCAGGGGACAAAAGGCTTGAACAGAGAGATGTAGGAGATGAGGGTCTGTGTAGAAAATGACTTTTAACAGGGTGGCCTCAATCAATTCACATCAACTGGGAAAGGTGGCATGGGTTCAGTAGGAATGTGTGTAGCCCAACAGAAACTTGATACAAGTGATGCCACGGGATTTTAGTTGCTTTGCAGTGAGCTGAAACAAGTGTTCTGAAAAAATGGCTTTGGTCGTCCAGTGTGCTTGCCCTTTATTCTCCAGGCAGACAGCTGACCTGGGGGAACGTACACCCCGACTATAAACTCTTTGCTTTGTACATTGTAGATAGTTGTAAAAGTCCTGCTTGATTTGGGCTGAGACATGATAGGGCCCAGTTAGAGGGAATGTTCCTGGAGAGCAGGCTCACTCTGTGACATTAACACATGGCTTGAACAATAGATTTCTGTTTTAGTCAGGATGAATAATCATGTGAGCAGACATGCTAGGGTTAAATAAGACCATCTGCATGAAAGTATCTTCCTGAGAACAAATAGATGCCAGGAAAGTTTCAGTGTGCAGCCGGGGCTGTTGCCTTGCTGTTCGGCAAAAGGGGGCAGCATCAAACAGTGCCACGGAGCGATCCGCCGCTGCTGCCTCCCTGCCTCGAGCGCTGGTGTGTGCTCTGCCGACTGGGATCTGGGAATTTAGGATGTTATCCGGTAGCCCTTGTTCAGGTGATTCCTTGTAAAGACATCAGAGAGGTTAATTGACTGTCTAAAAGATGCAGGATCAAAGCTGTAATTGTTTTACTTTGTGGTTACATCATTTCTATATGCTGGGGAACACTTCGAAATTAAGGACAATGCGGTATGATTGCAAAGCTACTTTTGTTCACATTTAGAAGGCTGACAGCAGTAACCCTACCCTGTTCTTACTGTACTGATTTTAGGGAGAGCATGATGAAGCCCTAGCTTTGGATTGCTGTTGGTATAAATGTCTTCCAAGGAATTGTCATCACTGTTTTCCATAGTAAGAAAAAACCCCATTTTATTCTCTACATTTAACTTTCTTTGAGAACTCATTTGTTTCCAGCCTAGAGAAATATATTGATCCATCTTATAAAATAATGGGTTTAGAATGCATTTAAAAGCCTTTTCACCTTTCATTTATCTATATGCCTGGAATTATTAGATTAGCATTTCTTAGTTCATTTTTTACTGAGAAACATAGATAATTTTACCAAGGGCCTGTCATTGGAGAGCCAGGCACGGGACTCCACCTTTGTCAGGTCTCCCAAGTGTTGCTCACTGCCTTCATGGCAAGAGCTGCAGCAGTAAGTGCAGACTGGCCCCAAGAGAGAGGAGAATAAGGAGTGGTGGGGAATAAGGAGTCAGTCGTCACAATGTGAAGATGTTCCACTGCTGGGATAGTGCTGAGATCCAGAGTTTAGGTGCAGTCCTGTGTGAAGTCTGCAAGTAAATTTGCCTTGCAGATCATACCCACCAGATCATTTCTGGTGTAAAACTGGAAAAGAGCAATTTAATTATCTGCAGATAGTGGTGGAGCAATTCAGAACGGTTCTCTAGGAGTGAAATTCATTGGTGTTCGTGGTGCAGCAGGTGCATAAGTACCAAGTCACGCTAAGATTGCAAAGTCAATCTTTAGTGATGGACTTAACCTTTTTATAGACTGAATACTGTGAAGGTGAACTGCTACTATTTTGGTTTGGATTCTTGTGATTTGGTCCAGGAGACAAAATGTGGAGTATTGCACTATCCCTGCTGTGCCTTGAAATGAGCTATGTCCAAGTATGAGTGTTGTTGATTCTGAGGTTCTTTGTTATTGTTCTGTTACCTTTTTTCTTTTTAAGGAGACAAAAATCAACTAATCCAAAGCAGTATGTCAGATAGGGTTACTGTAGAGATTGTTTCTCTGGTTTTTTACCCTGTGGACTGCTGACTTGTCCGGTGTGTCCAGTGCCAGGATTCATCTCGTCTCTGTCCATGGTGGCAATTTTCACCAGTTTCAGTGAGAGCTGAGCATGAGACACAACACTTGAACAGCTATTTGAGTCTGCAGCTTGTGTGGACAGTGCCTTGTTTACTGGAGATTATTCTTCAGACACAGTTAACCTCACTCCTCTTTTCATTGTTGTCCAAAAAAAAAAAAATACTGCAAAACGGCAGTTATTCCTTAGCCCAGGCTCTAACCATGTGAGCAAAGTGCAGCAGAACTCCAACAGCACAACGGTGACTTTCAGCACTCAGGGTCTCCTTGACTACAGCGCCGCGACTCCCAAAGTTGACTCTGCTTCAGCATTTAGATCAAGCACAAACTTTTAAGGTCCACAAAAAATCACTCAACGTGATTTTCTAAAGATGAGTATATCAGTAGCAGCACTCCAGAAGTGTTGCTGTAATCAAATATGCATCTACAAACCAAGCGGGTTTGTTTTGTTTCAGAATGTACTGAATCTGGGAGGTAATTTGCGTGTGAAGAGGATGTTACCAAGTTACAAAGTATGACTCTGAATTGGTGACAGGGCTATTCATGTGGTTATAATTAAACATGTACCAAGGCACTGTCCTGGTTAAGAACTGGTGCGGCTTTATTTACTTTTTAGTAAGCTTTAAATGACACCACGAGTAAACATGCTGATTACTAGTTTTAATCCCCAAATCAATTGTGAACACCTTAGGAGTTTATAAATTGCATGTGTAATTTCATTGGTTTTCAGTAAGGGGTCATTTGTGGAGAGAGCACAGAGTATTTTCTTCCCAGGAGCTGCTGTGAAGGAGCTTGATCTTACAAGGTGCTGCATGTTCTTCATTCTTGTTAATGTGTCTCCGGGAAACAGCACCCTGTGTGACCAGACCCTGATAAACACAAACTGTAGCAGTGTCTGACCTCTGTGGTTACCAGCTTTGTTGAGCAGGCGAAATGCTTATGGGCTTGTTAGTCTATATAACATGCTCCCTTATCAGGTTGTTGCTGGAAGCCAAATAAATTGCGGAGTGACAGTTCCAAAGGTTTGACTTTATCCATGGTTCAGCAACACATGACCAGCTGGGACATAGCAACCTGAAGAGAAGAACCATAGTCATTAGTTTTATTTGTGCCAAATATTGTACTGCACTCAAAAGCTTCATCATAACTTCAGACCCATGAGGCAAACCCATTCCCTAATTGGGAATACCACGTGAGGATCTGGCGACGCCAAAGGGATCCTCCAGTAGCCTTGAACCGTCTGGGCTATGGAGGACGTACCCTGATGCTGGATATGCTCAGATGTTAAGCAGAGATGCTGTCTGCAGTCCTGCAGAACAGCCTCGCTAAGTCCTACGTAGATGATCTATAAGCCATTTGCAGTTTAAGGGTTTGTCGCTTCTGAAGTTTGTATATTTTGCAGATTGCTTGTGCCATGGTCTTCAAGAACTGTTAGCTTTTAAGACAAGCAGATGGCTTTAACAAAATATATTTGTTGGCACCTGGAACAGGTGGATCTGGAATCAATTTATGCAGAGTAATTTTTTCCACACCCCTTTTGGAATAATTTTATACCCTGGAGCCACCTAAGGTGCTTATTATGTAGCCAATAGGGAACAGCTTCTGTCTGACTACATAAGATTTTACACATCTTTTATAGCTAATGCCTACATTGAAATGCAAAATTTAGTGCTGGGAGTGCATGTGAATTTGTGAAACTCCCTGGAGAAAATGTGGGTGCGTGTATCAGTGAATGAATTATGCTTCTCCATAGACAGAGAGAGCTTTTTTTAGTGGTAACAAATGTCCTGTGTTCAGTGTTTGTCATTTTAAAAGCAGTATTTTTCATTTCAAGTGCAAACCTTGTGCAAACCTTGTGCAGGTTACTGATTTAGAGTGAAAATGAAAAAATAGTTTCAACTTTATTTGAAAGGATAACAGAATGAAAATTTCTTATGTGGTGTGGAAGTGTCCTGACTCAGAGATCAAACTGGTGGTTCCAAAATATGGCTGTGACTGTTATGACTAGTTCCGAGGGAAAGGAGCAGAGCCTGCCTGTCTTCTCGAGGGGAAGGAAACAAACTTCAAGACCTTGGCCACATCCTCATTCTTGCAGCAGAATCGGGGCCAACAAGCTTACCCAGCTGTGTGGATTCATAGCAACTTCAAAGAGGTTTTGAGTGGGTGCTGTGGAACCATCTGCACAACTCAGAGGGAGGATTAGGAACTAAATCTGGGAACACTTTGGGGCCAGCCTCTTAAGTGAAGAGAAGGCTGACTGTGAATGGTCTGTTGGGCAGGTTTAATTGCTTTGCTATGTTGCTTGGCCACGTGGAAGTTGTTTAGCTTGCTGTTTCAGCAAAAGGTTGCTTATTTATCTCCTATGATGCTGATTTACAACACATCAAAGATTAGGGAAAAAAATAAGAAGGCAAGAAAGAGAAGGGTAGGAACTTCCCTCTGGATAACTCAGTTTGACAGGATAATATAGTAAATTTGAGAACTAGAAAGAGATGCTTTTTCGGAGTCTGTATGTATAACACATGGAAGGAAAAATTGGCCAGGTCTCAAAAGTTTGTTAGAGTGATTACAGATCCCCCTGCCCTGCCTCACGTTCCTTTCTCTGCTCTCCCTTCCTGATTGAAGATGATTGTCTGCCAGAAGGAGATTTTCAAACACGTGGTTTGGACAGGGCAATCAGTCTGTATTTATAAAACACTTAATAATTCACTCTCTGACCTTTTTGGGGTCTGCTCCACATATAAAGGGCATTTTCATTAGAAACAAAAAGCTGAGACTCAGTGTCTCCCTGTGTTGAGTGTGTTCCTCCAGTCTAAGAGAGCTTAGTTTTTAGTTGTAATTGCAGCTTGTAAACACCTACTTAAAAGAAAACAGGGGGAAAAATATCATTAGTGGCTTGTGGTAGGATAAAGGTACATACTTACTCAACATGAGCAAAATGGGACTATGCACTGTAACTATCTGGTGTTCCAATACTGATGAAGGATGTATAATACATATTATGAAAAAATTCCACAGTGTCTGCTTTGTGAGGATAATCAAGTGATACAGTAGTACAACTTACCCTTATTTCTGTTTTAATATCCATGCTCAGCAGTCAGAGCTCTCAGGGAGAGAAACTGAGGCATAAAAGGGCTGTGGCCTGGAGAATTTTATGCTGGTCTGTTAAAGATATCATGAAACATAATGGTGCAGGAGGTGCCGAGTAAGATTGCCAGCGACTGAAATCAGTACAAATTAAACTTTGAGGTCTGTGAAAAGTCTAGTCTTATGTGATTTGCTCAAGGTCATAGAGTGCATTAGTGGCAGAGGAAAGGTTACAACCCCTAAAAACACTCGCATACTTAATTCTATATATGTAGTTAAATCCTCTGAATGAAATGTTTCATCTCATTGCTTTTCTGCATCAGAGCCCTAGACTTGTGCCTTACAAGGCTATGCATTTATCTGGTCTTGCTACACATTGCCAGTAGGTTCAATGATTGTACAAATCCTTTACTCATCTAAGCAGTTCAGTCCAAGTTAGTGTGACTACAGTTTGAGGAAAAAAGTACCCTGATTGCATGTGTATAGAATTGTTCCCAACATTTTTAAGATGAACTTGGGATCATTCCTATATTTTGTGTTTTTATATGCACACCAGACATGCATCTATATAGACTGAAATAAAACAAAATAAGTTATTAACATCTTTAAAATTTAACATTTCCCCCCTTTAAACAACAGAAATTGTTCCCAAGAGAGTAATTTACTCGATACTTTCTGTATTTGTATAGGACTGTACGTCAGGAATACAAAACATGATTTTGCTAATGCTATGTTGTTCCCTCTAATGAGTCTTTGAAATATTAAACCAACTTATATTTGGAATGAGCTTTTCACACCTCCTTGTCTGTGGTTGCTTTGCAAATCCAGGCTTCACTGTTTTGCCTCAGAGAATTATGAGTTTATTATACTTCTGGAATGCTAATAGCACTTTGTTTTTCCCCTAAATTTCTTTTTCATATTTATTTATCGATTCTTCATTTGAGCACAGTTTTGTAGATAATGATGTTACTACTGAGAATAGCTGGTGTGAGTTAATTTTAAGAAGTCTGAAGTTACAATGCCATCCTTTTTTGCCAAGAATTTCTCTGCAAAGTTCATAAGCGAAGGCATCCAAAATGCTAAATTAGTTAAGGCAACTGGATCAGAATACTCCCAGTACTTTATTTCATTCCTGGTTTCATAAAGACAAAGTGCATCAAGGCTGACAAACCCAAATTTAATTTTTCATTGAAAACTCATTGGCAGATTTGTGGATGAGGTACTTTGGGGAAGCAGCCTTTTCTATGGTCACTTGGTCTTTTCTCAAATGAAGATCACTGACTTGTAAGAGAGCAGATGGGAACAGGGTTTTTTAGCATTTTATCCTTTAGTTTACATTTTACCTTTGATTCCTGGGATTCTTCCCCATCTGGTCCCTCTTCCCACAGTGACAGAAAGTAACTCCAGAAATGCTTCCAGTAATTTTATCTGCCTTACCCAAAGGCACAGAGCTTCCCTGAGCTAATTCATGTTCAAGCAGGTCAACTGTTCTAAACAAACATACAATTTTGATATAAATATTTATGAAGGAAGAGAACATCCTACAATTCTTGGCAAATTCAACAGCCTTTGCTGTTATGTTGCCTCTTAGTTGCTTGGTTGCAAGGTTCTTGGTCTGTTATGTTCTTATCCAGAGAAGAGAGCATCATATTTTCTTGCTGTGGAAGTACTTGTGGATTGCAGTCCAGTCATCTCTTAATTTGTCTACGATTTCAGTATGATTCTGGATTTTTCATTGTTTTTTTCAATCCTTATTGCCTGATGGCTCTTCTCTGAACACTTTCTAAGGGTGCTATTGGCCAAAGAAGACAGCAGTACTGACAGCTACACAGATTTGGGAGAACTGGAACAGCAGAGATTGCAAAGCAAAACTGAGCAGATAGACAGCAGGAGATAAGGACTATGAAGTTGCAAGGCAGAAAATAGGGGTAGTGGTTCAGGAAGCTTTTGGCATGAGGAGCCTAGTGAGTTATATTCCTGGTGAAGAATTGTAGTAGCTATAGTGGTAAAAGGCAACAGCAGGTTTTTACTGGCAGAGGACAATGGCTGGGAACTGGGTAGGGACTGCAGCAGCAGCACTGCTTGTAAATCAGAGCAGCGTTGTATCAGGGGAGCTCTCTGCAGGGAAATGTCAGAACATCTGTCTGCACTTTGCCTGGCCATAACCAGACTCTCTTTCACTCAGGAGCACTGCGATGCAGGCAGAGAGAAAAGAGACACTTTAAACTGAGGGCACAGTTCAGGCAGAATTTCTAGTGAGGAAGACACTAGTGCAAGATCTGAGCCTGGAGAATCAAACTCACTTTTGTAATCTGTACAAGTCCATGAAGGTGTTACTAATTTCAGTGAAACAACCTGTGGATAAGATTTTACTGGCCTTAGTTCTTGATTGCTAACACAAGGCAAACATGCTTAAACTATTTCCAAAAGTTACCCTAGTGTATGGTTGTGCTGCACTAACCTTAACTGTGATACTCATGGTTTGAGAGGACAAGAATCTTCTCATAAGTAGTGCAATTTCTGTTTTTAGTTTGGAAAGATGTTATTATTTAATGAAAACTCTTTATTTTCTGGCAGCTTACTCTGCTATCCATTTACAAAGCTCTCAAAGGGCTTGGATGTCCATGAAAAGTTCAAGAGCCCATTTCTACTCACAGATCAACTAGTGCAATCTCAGTGAAGAGCTGCGGTTGTGCTTGACTCAGGACTAGTAATATGAGCCCAAAAAATCAAAGACAAGTTTGTACCTATGGAACTGGATTGCATGGAGATAATATTGGTCCAGAGGCACTCTCCAAAATTAGGTCAGCAAGATTATGCTTTTGCAAAACCCAGCACCAAGAGAAACATTTCGAGTTTTAATTAAAACAAAACCTAAAACAACAAGATCTCTATTTTTTGCTGAATTTTAAGCTTCCCACATGTCTGAGCATGAGATGCAGAAGTAATTGATTAGAAACAGAAGTAAAATAATGAGGCTTCCTTTTTTTTCCTTTCCCAAGCTGATTCAACTAAGGAAGGGAAAAAAAACCTCTGAAGATTTTTACTTGGGTTGAGTAAGACTTTTCTCTATAAATAGACCAAATGAACTACCGAAGTTCTTCAGTGAAATTATCACAATGGCCTCAGCAGTGGGATTGTTTATATGGCAGACATTTACCTGATATAATAAGGGGTTTAAATTAATAGTATGAAGAATTAGAAATAATCTGATGTCTGTAGTTCTAATGATCGAAGATATTTGTAGAAGAGACAAGGGCCTGATCCTGCACTAAGGGACATCAGTAGGTAAAGTTTCATTTATGTAAGTTAATATTGGATTTTTCATTTGAAAAACCCTGAAAAGTTCACATCTTGCAGTTCTTATCCAGGGAGTATTTGCTTTTTGAATTGGCATAATACCTGAGTTCGATGCAGGACTTGGCCACAGGTTTTCAACCTGACAGTACCTCGTTAAAATGCAGCAGTATAATTTAGGCATCTCTTATTTGTTTTGAATAGCAGAGCTAACGTGTCTGTCAGGTACAATGACTTGATAGACATGATTAGAAGGCAGGAGATCAGGAAAAATGCGTGCTTATCACAGCCAACTCTCCCTGATGAAAAAGTAAGTGGGTTGGCGGCATTTTTGCAACTGAGGTGTAACTGAAAGGTTTTTTAGAAATGGCCTTTGTAGACTGCTTTGAAATGGTGTTTTCTATTATGACCAGTTTCTGGAACAGATTATCATGATTGTAGGAAGCACTTCAAAGCAGATCGATGTAGGAAGATCTTTCACTGAAAACTTTGGCTTCTCTATAAGACAGAAAGCTACAAATGTGTCTGCAATCTGTGTTGTTTCAGCTACAACAGCATTTATTTGATAAAAATGGGCTGCTCTTAATTTGCAGAATGCTACAGAGCTCTTTTTATTTTGCTGGCTCTCTGTTTCACAGAGGGTTCAAAGTTTGTGTTTCCTTTCTCCTATATCCTTCTGTATTTCTGGTTGGTATTTTTAAAGGCTGAGATTTAAAGATTATAATGAAATATTGAGCTACATCTGATAAACAGACACTAATTTAATATATCAGTGGCCAGACTTTCATAGAACAGACCTTAATGCATCATCTAGTCCATTTCCCCAGCAAACAGACCTCCAACAGTCAGTTGAACACAGGCTCAGCTGAACTCAGCAGCATCTAAATCTTGGTAGGAACTGGAAATGCCCTTAAAATAAATTCATTTTTGAATTTTTACCCACAAGACTAGTGATATTCTGTTTCAGCAGGACTCCTAAAAACTTTACTTATAGGCTAAAGTCTGTATCTTTGAGAATTGAAGTCTTTTACTTACTAGCAAACTCAGTAGCAAATGGGAAAAGCCATCTTCCTGGTTGGAATAAAACCAGGCAGTAACAGCACATGGAGCTTGTAAATTCTTCTTGTTTTCCAAAGATGTTGAAAAGGGAGGAAGCTTGTGCAGAAAATGAAAGGCAGCAGTAAGAAGAAAGACAAGAATCAGTTAGAACTGTCTTGCCTTTCTATATTTTGTAGCACATGTAGAGACAGGAAGAAGAATTTACAAAAAATGTCCTGTTATTTCGTGCCTTATCCAGCTGTAATATAACAGACCCATTACATTGTCCTTCATGATTCTTAAGTGAACAAGTTTCTTTTTTACTAGGAAAGAAGCTGAGGCAGAGAGAAGTGGCATCACTTGTCTAAGCTCATAGAAGGAGGCAGTGAATGACAGTCCTGCAGCCACAGTCACTTTCTCTTGTTTGACAGCAGAAATATGATGGATTCTTGATGTTAAAGCAGAAGGGCCTTGAAATAGTCCCTGCCCATTCTGGGAGATATTATTTTTTCCTATACAGCAAGGGCAAATGCTGTTGAAGGATGCCTTATGAATACTTATGGTAACTGTTAAAAAATGCATTTTCTTTATTCACAGTGTCTTAAATGAACATATCTGACAAATATTGTGTTGCTTTTGTCTGTCAGCTCTAAACTGTTATCAGAATCTGTAATTCTAAATCACTCTGCTCTAATCCATGGATTCAGTTCCAAGTTGCCATCTTGCTGTTCAGAGCTCCTCCAAGACCACCTCTTTACTCTTCTGCTCAAGTATTCCTTACCTTTTGGAGGCTGGGAGTCGATCTTGTTTATAAGGAAAATAGGTGTTGTCAGAGACTGTTCCACACAACTCAAGCTGTAGGTTGCCTGTTGCTTTCCTATAGCCACAGCACATCTGGTGTTCACTACAGAATGTGGAAATGGGGGGGGCAAATACACTGCAAGTTTCTGTGTTATCAAACACTCTTCAGCACTGGGCTGCTCTGCTTTGACCCTGCAGGGACTCTTCTTGTAACTGTGCTATGTGGCTCTTTAACCTGTTCATCCTCACTCATGCACCGTCATCACTTAAAAACCCACTTTATTTCTTGCTCAAGGTGCTTCACTTCTTCCTTGCTCTGTTACTTAGTTCCATAGATTTTTTTCTTTTAGTCCAGAATACAATTTATTTACAAAATGTGGTTAAGTAAATGAAGTTATCTTATGCCAAGGACTTATTCTGGTTCTTTCCAAAAAAGCGCAGATCACGCTTATAAGCTGCTAAAGCAGACAACTCTGTGAACACTTGCTTTACCCTTTCTTTTCTCCAACATAGAAAATAAATAGCCAAGCACCAGTTTTGTCTGTATTTTTAGTGAGCATAAATTAATCTACTTAATATGTAGTGTGCTTCTTGCACTTACACATAATTAAATCGTATTTGTTCTTAGAAATTATTCATCTAGTGTAAACCTGCTTCCTTAGTAAATATTCCTTTAATTACTAGAACAAATAGATTGTGGGATTTGGAGTCGATTATCACAGCATTTCTTTCCCTGATGTCTGCTTCAGATCTACACAGCAGAGAGGTCTGCTAAATACAGGCAGGAAACACAGCAACAAGCTTTTTTGCAGTTTGAAAATAAATACATCTTAGGCATACTTCACACCTACGGAACCCTTCATTTGGGGATTACAAAGTGCTCTGCCATGCTGTGTGGGTATTATTTATTTCCATTTCAGGGAAGGATAAAGTGAAACAGAGGGAGAGATTAGGGCCCATACACAACACCCCCATGTTGTATTAATAGATGTAGCTGTACTAAAATATATGTGGTTGTAGACTACTTGTGTAGAACTGCAGAGGCTTTTCATGCAGGCTGATGAGGTTCAGCCTCCAGTTTTGGATGTCTGGTTGTGCATTTCTGGTCTCAGGGACCCTGAAAACTCAAAGCAGAAGCCTCATGTCTTCTGAAAGCTCAAAGCAGATGGAAGTCACGGAGAGTTAGTGGGACTAGGGATCTCAGAGCCATGCCTCTTCAGCAAGGCACCTCATTTTCAGATTTGGCCGCTGGTGTTCAATGCTTATGACTGCGGTGTGCAGTCAGTGGCAGAGCTGAGAGAGAAGTGCAGATGTCCAGCTTCCTGGTTTTGCTGTGCCAGAACAGAACAGTTTAGTTCCAAATTCATCTCTTTTGTCTTCATTGCACAACTCATCTGGGAGTTTGGAAGCTCTGTGTGAATAGTACAACAGCAAAGCCATGTGCCTGTCCTCAGTGTTTCTGTGCTTGCCTCTGGAAAGGTGTGTATATATGTGGGTGTAACTGTTTCCCAGGATTTTTTATGTTGACACTGTATAGGAGTAAATCCCCAGAAGTTATGGGAGAAATATATTTCCTATGGGAGGAGTGTTTAAGAGTTGTCAGCAGCTTCATGTTTCTTAACTGCAAGGTAAGGAGTTTCTGATAGGGGAGGGTAGATTTTTGAACTCTGACTTTCTCCCACTGAGTTAATTAACCAGAGTTTAAAGCACTTCCTCTCCTGAGCTGGAATTTCTTATGAGGGAAAGAGAGGTAAGAGGCCATAGCCAAATGAGAGCCCCAATTAAGGACACAGGTGAACAAGGCTTGTAAATGACTGTCTTGAGTCTGAGCAGAAGACCGTGTCTGCCAGTGAAGTACTGTTTGAATATATCCTTAATGAAAAGAAAGGCTTTACTGTGGAGTCAGCAGCCAAAACATCCTTTCTGCTGTTCGAGTGCAGCATGCCACATGGGCTGTGCTTCCTCCTTGTTTTACTTCAGGATTCCAGGCAACAAAGTAGGTGTCTGCAGGAGAGTTTGAAATATCAGAGCTGAGAGGGGCAACTGGGTGCTGCGTGATACCACATTATTGGTTCTTTGCACCTGCTTGTCTTTGGATGGGTTAAATTCATAAAACCATCCCCACTCACATGTATTAATTTACGAAAGTTCTCTCTTCTGACAGTTGCTGTTTTCTTTTTTCCTTGCTGGAGCTTTTAGATGTAGTTGAATCTGGTCAGATAATGGATTGTGAAGGAACAAATATGTTGCTTAAACAAAAATCTTTAGCAGCTAATAGGTTTAGGAGTTTTATTTCTCTATGCACTGTAGCTCTGAAAGCTGTTCCTTCATGGCTCTGAGGGTTCTATTTTAACAGCAAGAGCGTCAACTGCCCAAATAAGTACCTTGGATTTTGGTAGTGCTAATACAGCCTGTGCCTTGTCAGCTGCTGCAGGTGTGGTTGCATCTCCTGCCTGTGGTGGAATGATAACTAAAAAGTGCCTTTATGTGGTTTAGTGTAATCTTCTTAGCCACGAGAAGATGCTCTGACTGTGTAACGCAGTATCTGCTCAGGGAGTTAGCAGGAATTACCTACTGCAATTTAGATTTACATCCTGGATTACTGGGCAATAATTTCCTTTTTGCAGGAAGTTGTAATTCACTCAGAGGTCAGATGGTGTGGGGACAGGAAGTTTAAACCAACTCCAAGAGGATGTCTGATGGTTGCTCTCTGCCTCAACTTTTCATCATGAATGACTACAAGAATACACGTAATCTGTTTTGTTCATTGAGATCAAAAGTTCTTTGGGGATGAGAAGTTACTCCATGGATAGCAACTTGTGCCGTGCCACTCATGTGGAACCTCTGCCTGTCTCTGTAACTCAAATAGCAGTGGGAATCCATCTGAAATCCAATCGCCTTGTGGTTTAAATGCTTTCTTTGTATTTTTAGATAACAATCTCCTTAGCTCTTTGAGGCATTTAATGAAAATTGTTTAAACAGAACTGCAGTGTCTAGAGAGCATTGTGTGTGTTTGTGTGTAGTTAGGGCGTGAAACCATACAGTACAGCTGGAGCTGTAGCATTTTGCTGTGCTGTGACAGGTGGCATCGATTTTACAGTTAGGTGAGACTGATTTCAAATGTTTCCTCATTGAGTTTATTGACACCTACAACTAACAGTGTTAAAAGGTACAAAAAAATTGTTTAGAGAACCAAAACAATAGTCTCTTGTGACTGGTCCCTTCACCCTACAAAATTTCTGTGTGTGGATGTCTAGCCTTAATGAGGTTGTTCAAAATCACTGGACAGGGTCTTCTTACATCTTTTCTGTGCCTCTTGTGGAGAACATTTCTGGCTGAAAACTGACTTGAAGGAAGGGTAAAATGAGCTTATGAGCTGAACATAGATTGAAGACTTGGAGCATACCTGAAACACCTGGGAATGACCTGGGAATTCACGGCTATCATCAAGTCCTGTTACAGGTTTACTCTGTGAATATGAGCATGTCCCATGAACACTCCATGGTTCATTAGTCAGCCCCTCTACAAAGCAAATGGTACTTCACAGAGATGTTGTGAGGCTTTGGTCACTGGGATTTGTAAAGGTTTGGGAACACTTACTCTGGGCCAGCTGTGGAATCACAAATATTAATATTGCTTACAGTCAAGTAATTCTGTATAACTGTCACCTGCTTTGGTCTGTGTTAACAGTTAGAAAGGGACATGAATTGACTGAGAAAGAGAGACATGTGCTGTCATTGCTTAAATACAAACCTGGGAATTGGTAAGTTTTAACTTCTAAACTCATTGCTAGCAGCAGCTCACTCAGTGCCTTGGGCAAAGACTGGGAAGTCAGTATCAGGTTTCTCTGTTGAAGTAATAATGCCTAAGAAAAAAACAGAAGACAGCATTTTCTAGAGTTGTAAGAATTAATCAAATATTGTTTTAGAGGTTTGCCTGAAAAATGCTATGTATTTTAAATGGTTTCTCATCTCTGTATATTAGTTTTATGCATAAGAAAAAATCAATTTGAAGTGCAGCTTCCATTTGGTGATTTCCGTTTGAAATGACCCTTTTTTCATCGAAACAACAGAAAGGACAGATGTGTGCTATTAAAAACAAGATGTTCTAGTTCAAACTGGCAGCATTATCTTTGAAACCCGCCCTGCTGGAGCAGTGTCTGCAGAAAAAATAGATTCCCACCAGTTAGCTGCCTGTAACTCTTTCACGTCGCTCCCCAAATTACTTGCAGAACAGCTGGCATTAGCCACCCTTACTTCCTTTGATGCAAGAAGTTTGCCTTTCCCATTCTTAGATTCCTCCACACCTGTGCTGCCAGTAACAAGCAGTGATCAGCAGTGAGTCACTTGACACACTGACTGTCTAGTGTTGGCTTTGCTCCTAGTGACATGTGCCAGCCTGGGTGGAAAAAAAAAGAAATTAAAAAAACATAGACCCTAAAGGCATGATACCTTGAATTATTTCCCTTCACCTCTTCCCGGAGTGGAAATCCAGCTTGTATATGGAGTTCACGAACTGGAAACAAGCTGCTGACTCTGTGGCTGCTGTTGGCAGTGATCCTCCAAACCTCAGCATTCACACTGAAAGCCAGACCTCTCCTGTGCATTAGGGCTCGCACACTAGCTTTAATTGTTGAGCTTCCTTTCAGGACTAAGAGACTGCAAAAGAGTTGTCCAGGCTCTCTTGTCAGTGGTCCACGTGGTAGTGATTCTCTAGCTAACTCAGGTTTTGAAGTGGGCTGCAAATGAAGATGCTCTCCATTCTCTCTACAAGTGCACATTGCAAGGGCACAACTGCCACTGAAGTTTCCTGTAACTTGATTTAGTTGGCACCAGCTTTGATGTGGACTTAAATGCTGATAGCAAATTGTCTTTTTAGACTACCTAACCCTCTAGAAAGTATTCAAGAAGTTACTGTATTTGTTCCTCCTGAATTTAGAGCCTGTGAATTGCCTGTGAGCCTCCTGCTATAGACCTGATCCAAAAACCACTGATATAAAAGGGAGAGGGTGTCTTAAAATTCCTTACATTGGCATTGGATCAGGCTGTCTTTTGAAGATACTTGTCTTCTAATCTGTACCAAGTATTCTTGCATATCTTTACTGTGTTCAGAAGTCTTTGCATTTCACTCCTTCTGGCACACCCAGTTCACAGTTCCTCTCATTTAGAACGGTTCATGGTCTGTAGAAGCAGGTTGGTTTTCATTACTGCATCTGACATGGATAGCTACCAAGATTGTATTTTAATAGAAGGTAGAATAAATCAATGTTGTACAAGTGAAGTTAGAGCCAATAGCATGTTTTACCTTTAAACTAGTGAGCCTACCAAAGCCAGTATTTTTTTAAGCTGAATAGGGACTGTACATCTGTTGCAGTACAGCTGGAATACACATCGTTAAGGGCAGGGTGTCCTCTCCAGGGGCTGGGTGTAGCACTTTATATGCTGTCCACCTGCAAGGGACTGTTTTCACTTGGCTGCACTGAACTGTGGTCATGGTTGAAAATAAGCAGATTTGTTATTTAATACCTTTGGCAGTCTGACAGGGAGTTTTAGTAAAAAATGTAGAGCACACTTGGTTGGCATCCTGCTCCCGCCAGGAAGGACTCATGTAACAACAGATCCCAGTGCCTGTCCTCTTCCTGGCAAAAGTTTTATATGTTCTGGAGAAAGATGGACTTCTAGGGCATTGCTGTTTGTTGACACCAATCTGAGAAGGATAATCATGGTACCACTGTTTCTCAAAAACAGCCTTTTGCCCTTGGCTGCCCTCTTAGGTGAGGCATTTGAGCGCAGTGTTTTGCAGCATAGAGTGCCCAGGTTCCTGATGCATGGAAGTGCTGCTGTGTTAGCTTCTCCTTGGAGGTTGTGGATCTGTTACGCTGAATGCAGGAGTGCAGGCCTCGGCTGTTTTTCTGTTAGAAATGCCCCCAAAAGCAAGAACAAACTTCAGCTGAATTGCATCCCTTACAGACTAGTAAATTATGTGGCTCTATGGAAACAGGCTGAGCTCCAGCCTTTCTCATGCTGTTTGCCCTGTAACCCGAGTTCCTTTTGCTGATTCCCATCTGCATTGTCAGAAATGGGCAAGCTCCCATCTGCTGCCGACAGCACTGCTGCCCTCCCGGCAGGGCAGGGCCCTTCCCTCCCTCTGCCCAGTCCCTGCAGGCTGTAGCTCTTGGATGCTGTCCTTTGCTTTCATCCTCACAACCGTACCTAATCCAGTGATTACAGCTGTTTGTGTTTCACCAGGAGACCTCCCCATCTGTCTGACGGGCTGGTTCAGGGTGGGAAGGGAATGAGGAGTTTTCAGCCACTCCAACCTTGGGCTGAAACACACAGACTTTTAATGACATTTTCGACTGAATGCTGGCGTTAGCTGTTTGTGAAGCCAAGAATGTGTCTCTTCGTGCCACTTGAACACTTTACTGAGGGCGAGGGCACGATTAGTCATTCAGCAGACAAACATCTGGTGCTTTTGTGTGCCCCGCAGCTCTTCCTGGTTAGGAGGCCTCACCTCAGCCTGGCTAAGCCAGGAATGTGTCACCACAGGCATTTTAATTTTAGGCTTTTAACCACTATCATAAATGAGCAGGGGGTAAAACTTGGTTGCTCATGTGGTATTTTCCAGTTCTTGTATTTCCAGTTCTTGTATTTCCAGTTTCCTTGTATTTCTAGCTCTCTCAGTATCTGTGATCGATAAAAGAAATAGGATTGTCAGAGAATTTCTAACCCACTAACTCCATCCTTTCAGGCAGAATAGGCATCAGAAAACTAAGAAGAACAAAAAATGCCCTTTTACAATCTCTGAGCCTTTCCTTTCCATGCTTGGCTTTTCTTCTGAATCCCAGAATCATCCTATAAACATGGGCAGTTCATGGCTGATAGTTGAATCATTGCAAAACTTCTTCCTTTTGTTCCTTTCCGTGCCATTGTTTCCTTCGTTTCTGGCAACCCACACAGGCTTCTATTCTAGAGTGACAGCAAGTTTCTTTGTTTTCCACAGATGGGGAAATGTCCTTTTCCAAATGACTCTCCTTGTTGCTCACCTGCAGTAACTGGCTCTAACTCTTCCAACTCTTAGCACATCTTTTGTCCAGTCTGAACACAAAACCGCCTTTTGTTTGTCTCATGTCTTCTTCCAGAGGCGGTATGAGATGTGTGATGTGCTCCTAGGCCACCTAGTCTATGGCTGATGCAAGGTGTCTTGAAGTTTGGAGCCTCAGCTGAAAGGGCATTACAGCTGCTAGGAATGCGAACAGTGTTTGTAGTCAGAGCCCGGAATTGCTCCAGATGTCTCAGGAGATCTTAATCGCAATCTGTTTTCTTCATCCAGGCATAGCTTCCAGGCACACTCAGTCTCAGAGAAATAAGGTGCAACTGCTCTGTTGATTTGCAAAGTGCAAGAAGTTCTAGTTAAAGTGATCCTCACCACCATTTAGCAAGTAAAATCTCAGTGGTGAAAAGGCTTCACTGCATTATATTTCAGTAATTGCAAGGTGACAGTATAGCATATCGTACAGGGAGAACTTGTGCTCTCTCTCTGCTGGGTAACATGGGTCCCTGCCAACTCAGAATATTCTGTGATTCTGTGAATGATGGTGGTCTTGTAACCTTTTGACCCAAAGAAGAATTATTAGTAAATCATAAGCTGATTAGAATTGCGAAAGGGCTGACAGCCTATTCATTTCATCTCTTGCTAATGTGGGATTGTTCCCTACAATGTGTTTTCTCCTGTTGGCTTTAAGTAACTAAGCATCTATTGCTTCCCTTGGGAAAACGTATCATTGACAAGTAGTGAACTCTGTCTAACAACCAGACTAAACTTTCCTTAATTTCTTGCTCCTTCTCCCAATTAACTCTGTTTAGATTTTTACACTTCTTCCGTATTTGCAGATAGCTCTTTTGCTACCATATGTTATGTCGGTGATCAGTGTAAGCTTCATTCTTATAAATTGCAGTTTAATGCTGCTACAAGTTTCACTCTGGGGATGTACATCTTCCGGTGCCACTAATTAATGCTCAGCTCAAACTCCAGCATGTCCTTTGATAAACCCACTTGTGCATCTTATGTGCTCTGCATAAAAGTGTAGTTCCAGATACTTCTGACAATGTGGAACCACAGTCTTGGAGCAAGGTGAGTCCATTTAGTGGGAAGCCACTAACCCCCTTATTTAATGTTTATGTGAACACCTGGTCATATCATCACCCTAGGGAAGTGATTTTGCTTGATAAGTCATGTCAGCCTCATGCATGAGAGGTACAGATTGCTGTCCCCAAACCATGTGTGGGTGTGTGCATGTGTGTGATGTATGGGTGCAAATGTAGCCAAGATACTTCAGACTTCCCAGCTTTGAGTTACAGGTAACGTCAGTTGTAGGTATTGTTGTAAAACCTTCACAAACCAAATACTAATCACTACTGTGATTTGACACTATTGTGTCAAATAGTGCCTTGTCTTCAAAACAGGGGCTCATCTACCAACAAATCCTAAATGAGCAATTTCATTTTGTCTATATCAGATCTGAAGGGTTTCAGAGGAAAATACTTCTTTTTAGGCTATCCTTGCCATCATTCAGCTTGGTGATTGGGCTACCATTTTCTTTTGTTTCAGATCAATGGCCAAGCATCTGGAATTACATATCAACCCCCATTTCATGTATTTTATGATTCATTGTAATTTAAAAAGAATCCTTTCTTGGAAGCCTGAAATTTTACTGGTGGCTGAAGATCCAGAGAAAGGAAAAAGACTAGTAAAAGTAAGAGAGGATAAAAAGCATCACTGGCTGTATCTTTTTGTGTAAATCACATTCATTTCATAAAAGTCTTGAACACATCTCTTAAACTTTAATACCTGAATTTCAAGCCCAGCAGTCAGTGGAGTTTTTAGCACCAGCCAGAGAGTATTCTTAGTTGGCAGGCAGATGGTCCTTTCCCCTCTTTTACATTCTTTTAATGCACTATTGCTGCCAGTTGGGCATTTGAAAGCCTCATTAATTTTCCTTGCTGTTTGGCAATAAGACCTTGCTTGTTCCTTGCTGTCTTCCATTACTGAAACTTGTGCAGTTTTCAGATTGCTCCTACTTGTTGCTTTGATGGGGGGCTGGATTATTGGCCTTGCTCAGGAGCCAAATGATGGAGATGTTGAGTGATGTTGAAACATGCTGGGATGTGATGTCAAAAGCACAAATGGTTAAGAATGTGGACAGGAGAAGTTTGGTGTGTGGATGCAAGGAGGGAATTAGAAATGAGAGAGAAAGGGACATGTCAAGGCAATATTGATATTAGATCCAGGAAACTCAGAGGAAATTAACTTTATCTGGTTAAATTATCTGGGTTTTGATGTTGTGAAATAGCCAGTAATGTTTCTCTGTACTTTCTGGAGAAGTGTCAGATCTCTGTTAAGGTCTAGAAGTACATCTAGCATCTAAAAATATTGGTTTTGCTGAACTTTTTTTTCCTCCCCCCCCAACCAAGAAATGCTTTACAATGTATCTGTCCTTTAATAAAATGAATCTGAGAAGTGTCAGCATGGAGCTGCATGTTGAGTGGTTTCCAATGGCTCTATATCTCATTATCCAAGTTATAGGATGGATTTTTGACTGCCTGCCCTGCAAACTCATTTTGAGACAGATGTGTTAAAAATGCATGTGTCCTTGGTTACCTGGAGAGAGCAGAGGTGCTTTGTAGCTCTGAGTTAAGTTAAACGACTAAAGCCTGTATTATTTATCAAGACAAAATCATTTTCTGAATCTGGAAAAAAAGAAACTGTCTTGTCTTTGAAAATCATTTATCTGGCCTTGATTTTCCTCAGGGCAGCAAGTAGAAGTCAAGTTTAAAACAGAGATTAAAACTCTTTTTCAGTGGGATCAAGAAAAGTAAATTGCCAGCAGAACCACTTTTGATCAAATGAGTGTCTGCTGCAGGAATTGACTGTGCTGCCTGTGCAGCACAACGTTACGGTGTTCATCTGCTCTCCAGTCAGTTAGCACTGCTTCATGCCCTTCCTCTTGCTGTGCCTGGCAAATTGAGAAAGATGGATGTGTAAAAGGTTTTGTCTTTCTCATATGGACTTCTTGAAAGTGAAGAGCTCACTGATAGATCAACAGTAGTTGTATCTTGTCAGCATGTGTACAGAGGAACAACTGGCGCCAGGGATTCGTGGTATCAGCACCTCTGCTGATGGTGTGGAAAACGAGCAATGGCTTGGAGTTCTGTCATGGCTTAAAGAGGACATGACTAGCTTTCTGCAGATCTCAGCCTGGGGTGTGATTGTCTGGGTTCTCACACGTTGAGAAGAGTCAGATACAACCAGATCTTTAGTGCAGAATTGAGGGTGATAATAATTATTCATGCGCTGATTTCCTCTGCCAAAGGGCAGGATGTTACTGGAGTCATTATCTTTGGGGTAAGAAGTAATTGTGATATCCAAACTGTCTTATTGTGGTCAGTATCCATTCATTTCATACCTCAGCGCTCTTTGCTTTTGAGCCTGAGTCTTGTACAAGTGACAGAATTAAGAAATTTATATTTTTGGTGTCATGGTGAGTTTCAGAGAATAAATCTCCAGAGAAAACTGTGTTGGGCTTGGGTATGAGTAGACACTAAGCAACGTCATCAAGGGGGTCAAGACACCCACAGCTGTGGGGAGTGTGTGTGGCAAATAACAAAAGTAATATGTTGATTGATTTTCCTGAGCTTTTACGCTAAGAGAGAGCCTGTGGCAAAATTTCTCCATACAAAGAATTAGGATTGATGAGTTTGGAGAATATGGATCCATATTTGCTTTTGGTCTATCATCCAACTCCTCTCTTCTAAATTACCCTCCTCAGACTTGTTACAAGTAAGCTTACCAACCAGCTTGTGAGGCACAGCAAAAAATAATATGTATTTTTTCCCTAAAAATGCATTTGAAGTCTGTTAACCCTTGTTGCCACTGGTATTGTTATTATTTTTTTCACTGATTCTTACCTACCATAGTGGTAGGTAGTAAGGTAAAACCAAAAAAATACAAGGAATACTTCTCCAGGAGGAAGAGTTCCAGATGTTCCCTATAGCAAGGAATGTTCAAGATGCCCTCTATTTGTGTCTGTTTGTAATTCTCCATAGCATTTCAATTGGTTATAGTATTCTTTCTCTTCTCTCCTAAAATATTTGTGCATCTGTATGATAGCTGTTAAACAGGTACCATCTTCCACTCCAGATTTAACTGTGTTGCTGGGCAGGATGGAATGTCTTCTAAGGATCACAAAATACTTAATCACTCTAAGGGTGAGATAATTCTACCATTAACATTACATATCTTGCCTCCTTAATAAATCTCAGACTTGTTTTCTTTAAAAGGATTAAAGAAAATCTACCAATTTCCTAACTCTTTTGTAAAGTGTCTTAGTTGCCACCCAGATTCTTGCAATAGCATTTGGTCTGGCTGTTTTTTCCTCTTCATTATATAGTAGAACTTAATTGAACTGAATGAACTATACATGAACATGAAGTGGTGATTACTCAGCCCTGCTTGTGTTAATTCCCAAATGTAATTTAACAATTTTAAAAAGTCTTAACTTCACTCAGTAGTTTTAGAGCATCAATCACAAAATTAATTAAAGCTTTCTAAATACGTCATGCAAATTATGCTTTACACCCACAAATACATATATCATATAGAATTTATAAGTGTTGGGGGGGAGGTTTATTGCTGCAGCTGCCTGCAGTACACTGATGTGATTACTTACATCATGGGACCACAGTGTAATAAGCTGCTCTTTGGTGGCTGATTCTCTGTGCAGTGCAGGCTGCCACCAAACGTGCTGTAGCTGGAGTTGAGCTGGAGTAAGATGTTATCACTCCAGCTGCTCATCTCCAAAATCTTGCTGGAGGTTATTTATTTTGGTTAACATGCTTCACTCATTTTCAGTGGGCTAGGAGCACTCTTAGAGTCAATTTTTATGTTCATCTGGCAAGTGGTAACGTGCTACCTCAAGATTTATTGTTGGTTTTTTATTGTCTAGGCATAGATACTGCTTAGATTGTAGTTACTGCATGGTTTTATTTGCCCTGTTATTAACACTCCTGTTGTTGAAGTCTTTTCTTCCTGAGCTGTTACTCCCCTCCAGTCATTCTCTCCTCAAATCTTGTGGTCTTCACTTAAATTTTGGCCAGATTGTTTTATTCATTTTTACGTAGGATGCCCTTTGAATCTATCAGGTAAGAGAAGACATAGGAAAGCTACTGTATAGTAAAAGTCCCTAATTTTGTGATGAGCTCATGTATAGTGCCAGGCACAGTGGCACTATAGATGCTGGTTTCTCACCAGGGCTGGGGAATCTCAAATACTGCACAGAGAAGCAAGATTGGGAAGACATCTCCAGGCTATGGACTCTGCTCCCTGCTCTTGATAATGTATGTTTTGCAGCCCTAGCAAGACCCATTTTTTAATAGGTGTGTTGTTCCCACTGTTCTCACTGGAACATTGTTAAAGAAACTCAGTTTCAAAGGTGTAGGCTAATACTATTCAGACATAGCTTGTATAATTTCTTTTCTTGTATGAACACTTTCTTTTAACCTAAATAGCTCTTTTATACTGATATTTTTATAGTTACTAATCATCTCCCCTCTCAGCTTTTGTTTTCCTAAGCCAAACAGTCTAAGCCCATGAGATTCATAAAGTCTGATAGCATGAGTAGCTTTTCTCTGGACCTACTCAAGCCTGAATTCCTCTGCTTTGGGTACAGGATAGAACTACAGGTCCATTAATGCTTTCCCACCTCTGCTAGAAAACTGTGTTTTAATACAATGATTTGGCTTCATTTGTCTTTTTAACAACTATGCCCTGATAATGGCTCAGGTGCTTGTGAAGGCAGTTATAAACCCAGGTCTTTCTCTTTCCCACCAGTGCTATCCACAATATTCTTGCTGTTTTTTAAGTACCTGATCTTGCCCTTTGCATTATTAAACTTCTTGCTTCTCATCTCTTATGTCATGTATGATATCACTGTTCTCTTCTGGCTCACCAAATGTTATGAACTGTGAATCAGCATCACCTTTCATTAGAATTCATGCCACTGAATTAAGAGCATGTGAGATGTAGAATTCGGGCTGGAAGTTGCTGTGTAGCACTTACTGAGTGTCTGCCATCTGCAGGGGCTTAGTCTATAACAAAGCTACAGAAGTTGCAGTTGGAAAGTTTTCATCTTTCAGCTCATGATAGTAGATAATTTAATTCTGAATGTCTTCAGTTGAATCCCCAATGTACCTGTCATGTTGGTTTCCACAGGTTGCAAGATCTTGTGTTGTGCTGAACTGTTTCAGTGTGTGCACACTTCAAGGTAGTCAGCAATGCTGAAGATAAAGCTGCTTTGTGCAGGGCACCTTTTCAGCAAGATACATTTCTAGATGTGCCCATGTAGAATTCTTTGCAGGACTGTAGCCTAAATCACTTTCAGTTTGATGGTGATACAGACACAGTCTATGTCAGGCTGTGTATGGGTATTTACACTTCCCCAAGTGTGCAGGATTTGGAGGTCGCCTGCTGTGACCTACTGTCATTCCATTAATGAAACTGGAGCAAGCATGATTTACTTCAAAGCAGTGGAACTCCATATGGACAAAATCTATGCCTTTGTGGGTCTCCTCAACAAAGCAGGATTTTATGCAGTATTACTAAATCTACTAATCTAGACATGGGTTGGAAATTCCACTTACTTGCAAAACCCAAAGCTGGTCAAATTCCATACTAAAATAATCTATTGCAGGATCCCACTGCCCTATTCAGTGATTCAACTGAGGTTACACCAGGGGATGAGTCTGGTCCATTAATTTACCCTTAATGACAGCAGTTGTGCTGCTGATCTACACAATTGGATTGTGTTTTGGCATTGGAGGGACTCTGGGGAATCTCACGTGATTTGTGCTGTGAAATTAATTTGATAATGCACCATTGTTTTTCCCAAGCTTGATCATTCATTCCCTGCTGAAGCTAAGGCCCTCAGGATCGGATTCATCACGTTTAGAAACCAACTACAGCTTTCCATTTAGAGGATGTCAAAATCCCTGTGAGGTCTTTCTCTTAGAGAGAAAACAAAGTGCAGCACTGTGTGTAAAAGGAGGCCTGACAGAGGTTTCTGCCAGTGAGGGGCACATTATCATCCCTCAGACTTTACAGTTTACCATGAGCGTTGTAATCCATAATCACTGCCCCATGAAAAACTGGCATCATGAAGTTTCTTTAGAGCTGATCATGGGTGAATTTGCAGGTGCTCATTCATGAAGGAACTGATGCAATCCATTCTGATGAACGTGAATCCCACCAGGTTCAGGGGGAAGCATCCAGTCCCTCGAGGCTGCAGTCTTTTTGTATCATGCCTGCAGATTTTAGCTGTGCCAGCTAGAGGCATTGGGCCAACTCTAGCCTTGGTGTCAGTCCATTAACATCAGTGGAGTTGCCTGCACCTACACAAGGCTAACTTTGGCCCACTGTGGTTAAACTTCTGTCAGTATTTCCGCTAAGCCCTTTTCTTTATTCATGGGTTTAGAAGCTGGCTGTAAAAATGTGCTCCATGCTGACATTTGGCATACAGCATCTCCTCATCCTGGGAGTACGGATTTTCTTCTTCTGTAAAACAAAACAAAACAAATAGAACACCCAAACCCCACTGAGGAATTTTAGTGTGGTTTCCTGGATTAGAAGTAAATAGGAGTTTGTTTCAGATTTTTTCCGATTCACCTGTGTCTCTGGGGAGGATTTGTGTTAAAGATTATCATATGAATCTGTATGTACATACAGAGAATCTGGTTTTATGTGTGATGTGAGCTTATATTGCTTGCTTTGGGAGTTGGGGCGACGTGACCCATTTTGGGAAATGCAGTGTGTTGCTTAGGCCACTGTGTCCGTAAATTAGTGGCTTGTGCCAAACAGGGAGCTGCTTTGTGGTTCTGTATCACTTACCTAAATCACAAAAACTACTTTCAGCAAACTGTTTTTGTCTTCATACAGGGATTTGTGTCATGATAAATTTGTTTGTTACTTTAAGTGTTCATATAGGCTCTCATGGAGACAAATCTCAGTTTTAGAGTTGCTTGAGAGTAATCCATTGTGGTTTTGCATGGCTGTCATCTGTTGGTGGCCAGTGGTCTAATGCAGACAAGCCACATGTGAGTCTGTCATTGGTCTGAGTGAATGGCAGAAGTGTTCACTAAACATGGGGGCTTGAATGGTCAGTTTTGCATTCATGCCAGAGCATATTTACAGGAGTATTCATGAAACTGCTAGGACTTCTCTGTGATGTTTCTTTGACTAAATTTTGTTGGGGTTGTTTTTGCAAATGCAGCAAATTTTTTTGCAAATTTTGCAAATAAAATCAGCCTTAGAGGTGTTTGTAGACAAAAATGCATTTGCAGTGTTTGTTAAGCGGAATTTGCTAGAGGGAGTTCAGATAAAAAGGGAATCTGCCTGGTGCTACTGCCAGCACCCAGTGGTGAGAGCAGCTGAGAAGTGGCTGCAGTAAAGGGAAACTGATTTCTAATATCGCTTCTGTCCTGGATCCCATCGGGTTACAGAAGACCACACAAGGGAAATCAGGAAATGTAGGTGTGGGAGGGGAGTATCTATTAGAGTATTTATCTGTTTCACAAGGATACTGCAAATTTTGAAAGCTGGTCAGGTCCTTGCCTTTTAAACAGCTGTACTGATTGAGGTTGTTACTGTCTCTCAGCTGTTCATTATTGGCTGCTCAGCTGACTGATCATGTAAGTATTCCTAATTTGTTTCAGTACAAAGTGAAACAGTTCATTTAATGAAGCTTTTAATGAAGCTGATATTAAGAAGGGATGGCCAGATCTTGAAACACCATTGTTTTCAGAAATAAAGATAAGGCAATGGCTGCAACATTTGCAAAAGTCTGTGGAGGTGCAGAGGAAGAAGGGGTGTTTTGGTTTATATCTGTAAGACATGTCTTGTCCTACATCTGTAGGATATACTGTTTTTAAAACACTCTATGGATTGCTTTCTCTGCCCCATATCAAAGTATAAAGTCCTGGAAAATAGAGCCAAAGAAAACTGGGAAAAAAATATGTTCTTGTAAAGTGCAGACTTACTGGAAATTAAATCCAGGCATTTCAGGAAAGCTGTAGATTCAGACTTAACAATACTCATGTTCCTTATTGCAGCAGTGTTTACATGGCCAGTGATGGAAAAATCCCAGTGTTCACAGATCTTTTTTAGACTAGAAAACCTTCACAGGTTTATCCAGTGCCTTGCCTTTTTTTAGCTCATAAAGCATCAGTCCTGGAGAAGCATATGTTCATGGGCCTGTGGGCAGCAAGACCTTGTTTGGTTCTTTGTAATGGAAATATCATATCCCATCTGCTTTTCTAATTGTGGAACTGTCCTGGTTGGTGCCTCGCTGGCAGACCAGCTGCAGGGAGCACTAGATAGATACACATTTAGTATTAATGTGGAGTATACAATCTAGTACATTTTCACACACTCCTTTGATAACCCTTGTGCTTTAGTTTTCAGTGCTTCTGGAGTTGGGGAAAAATCAAGCCTTGAGGGCATGCCAGCTCTGCTTTTGAAGACTCTGTGCTTCAGAGGCAGCCAGTTGAAGCTATGGGGGCTCAGGACGTCTGAAATCTAAGCCACAGGTTGTGCTGTATTTGCTCATATAAAATTAGCACCTCATCTGCAAATACTTCCACTTGCTTCAAAGCAATCATGAATTGAGGGAGGCGCTTCACTGTAAGAGGGAGCCTCAGGGCCAGATGGTTGGAGTCTCTGGAATAAAGGAGCGTGAGCTGCCCAGGGATGCCTCAGCTCTTTTGGAAAGGGTCAGTCCAAGGGTGTCTCAGATCCTGGTGGGATATTTCTGCATGCTGCTGACCTGCACCAGCTGAAGATCTGCTGGCCAAGTGGATGAGCTGCGTGAAGACCTATTCTTTAGTTACATTACTGTTTTCAAAATAAAATGTAAGACCCAATGTTGCCATTATGTTTTCCATATATGTTTTTGTTTGGACCAAAACCTCAAAGCTATCTTTAATAGTTTCCCTTTCCATCTCTATGTTTTCTTCTTTGTCCTCCCTCTGTGCTCATGGAATGATTTTTAAATATTTGCACAGAAATAAAACCAAGTGGAACTGTTTCTAGGACTCTCACTTGTAAAGAAAAACTTGATGTTGTTATAAATGTAGGATGAATAACCAGTTTAACTTTGAAAACACTTTGTGATGCTCACCATGTCATAGAGCATGTATTTGTTAAAACAGTGCACCATTTTTCATGGCCTCTGGTTTTACTGCTCTACCCTCTGAACGTCCTTTACTGAGTTTCTGACTATTTTGGTACCTGAGCACAGTCAGGCCTTGATGCATTAGAGTATTTGTTTCTCTGTTGCCTATTGCATATATGCCCTAGTTCAACCTGAAATTATGTCCAAAATGCAGGGATAACAGGTAGTATTCTGTACCCTGAGTGATTCAGGAGGTCATCTTGGCCTAATCTGGCTGTAAATACAATAATTTGTCTAAACCTCTGCAAGTATTTTAAAGTACTGCAAGGTACAAAATATTCTAAACAGAGTAAAGAGCCATCATTAGAGAGGAAATGAAAATAGCCTGGCTTGCTTAGCCCAGCAAAGCTGAGGTGGAAAGGGGATGTAAGTGTTCATAAATATATCATAAGTGTTAATAGCAGAGAACGAAAGCACTATTTAAGCTAAAGTACTGGGCTGGCACAGGATTAGGTGTGTAAGGTATGTACGCATTGGTTGTAAGTTCAGACTGGGAACTGTGATGTGGTGGCCACTAGAGAAATGAGGGGCAGTCTTCTATCACAGCTTTTGAAAAGGAGAGGGTGTTTAGTGGGGATCATGGTCATTATGAAAAGGATCAATGGTGTGGTTGTGTGTGAGACCAAGAGACTGGATGACCCAGCAGAGTTCAATAAAAGAGCACAAACAGCCAGACTTTTGTTATATGCATTTAAGTGTCTGATTCAAATTGGCATCAGCAAACCCCAGCAGCATGGCAGTTCAACTTGTCCTTATTTTACCCTATTATATTTCTATATAATATATATATACCCTTTGCAGAGGGTAAGGTCTGGATATTCTGTGTAAGATTTTACCTTGTGTAAAGTAAAACTTGGCATTCCTGTGATGGCCAGTAGACTGCATGGTAGGAAAAGAAGTATGTTCACCTGCTCGTCACTACTCTATTTAGACATGACTGAGTAGAATAAATCTCTCAAGTTAGCTTTGATTGCAGTACTCTGTATCTTATGAATCCCTTGAGTGTCGTTTAATGAGAAAGCAAGGTCACAGAACAATAATGGGAAATTGCCATGTTCAGCTATGAAGACAAAAAGATTGATCCAGTCAATAGCCATTCAAGTCAGAGGAAACCTTTACATTGATTTCAATGGAAACTGGATCAGAGCCCTAGTGAGTAAATTACTGTCTGGTCTCAGGTGTCTGTCTAGTATCGTGACATAACACAATTATGTCTGTGAGGACATTCTACTCTGTGTCTGTGCTGTAAGGCATAAGAAATAAAAGAAAAAGTGATCCCAGTTGGAGCATTCACCACTCTGCAAAGGTCATTAATTTTTATCTGGAGCTGTGAAATATAATTTAGAACTCTATAGAAAATGGACATTGGCATTTGTGATCTCTTCTTTAGGAAAGTCGTTTACCTTCTCAATAAAAAGCAGACAAACCCTTTTCTTCGATCAGTAAGGAGAGCTCTGTACTTCAGTGGTTTCAATCAAATACTGAATTTTCTTCCTTGATGATTTAAACTGCAGACGAGTCCGAGCTGAAATATTGGATCCTAAACCCAGGACCCTGGGACAGATTCTTAGCTGGGTTTCTACCAGGGGAGTCGCTGTCTTAGCAAGTGTGTTATTCATGTTAGTCTAGAAAAAAAGTTGAATCCAGAGTGAGATCCACAGAGTGATATTGTTATAGTGGCCTAAAATTGTCACTTCCTGCTCCAGCTAGCTGTAGCACATGTATGGATCATGTTGCTGAAAGCCTACTATGAACTCCAGTTTTGAACTCCAAGATGATGACCAGGGGCACAACAGAGGCTGAGGGACTGAGCAGGTTTCAGTGGCAGGGCAAGTATTGAACCTGTATTTTCTGTGTTGCAGTATTTAATTCTAGATACCATCACTTAGGTCACTGAGCTGCATTTTAAATTCTCAGCTTCCTCTAACCTCAGAGGGATCCCATGTCTTTTGAGAGACATGTGTGGAGAAAACAGCATTTTTAAGAAAAGACTCCCATCATTAACCCTGCGTGTTTTTAGAATACGGTCCATATTGGAGGATGCCAGTAGAAATTCTTTTTTCACCTGTTTATTGTCAGACAACAAACCAAAGCCAAGTAAAGGAAAAGACATGTAAAACCACATGGCAAATGAAATCATATGGCAATTCTGAACATTTTAGGTATGCCAGCTTATTTTCCAGTTATGCAGACAAGACTGTCCCAGTTTCTTATGCTACATAAATTGAATCAGGCCTGCAGGGATAGGACCCTCTCATTAAAACACTGTTTAGCGTGTTGGCATTTTGTTTCAGAGCTGTCCACAGAGAATAATTGAATCTGACTATTGTGTTTGTCTGGGCAAATAGACACCTCATGCATTCTCTTTGGTAGCACTGCAAAGCCTCCACTTGGTATGCACATGCTGCAATGGTGGCTTAGCCAGCCCTCCCCTCCATGGAATATGTGTGTATCCTGGATGCATTAGCATGCGCTTACATCAGGCTGTTCTGGCATTTTTTTGTTTTGCACCATCACTGTGGCTTTTCCAGGCCACAGAGTGATGGCTCTGTGGATGAGGGAAAGCTGATAGACTTTCAGCTGTATAGCAGGTTCTTAGATGTAAGGATTTAACCACTGCTAAGTCGAAGACATAAAAATTTTTGGTGCTGTGTGAGAAAATACTCAGAACAGCGAGGAGCATGGGGCTCTACTGGTCACACCTGTACTGGCTGGGCATGTACAGAGAGCTCTTTTAATTCCTGAGAACCACCCACCATCCATTTGCTGTGGAGTGCTGGGACCTCGGTACCATTTGGTGAACCCATATTGAAGATGCAGCTTATCAGTGTATCCTTCAGCTCGCCAAGGGGCTGTACTTGGAGAATGAGGCCAGCTCAATGTTGCACCCCAGCATGGGTGTGTCCCAAAGGGCTCCAGAGCTTTTTCCTATGGTGTCATCCTGTGTGGGGGACCCCTGGTGGTCTAGTGGTTAAGATGCTGCGCTCTCAGTGCCAAGGTCAAAGGTTCGATTCCTGATCCTGCTTCAGGGACAATCCCCCGGGTAGATGGAGCTCGTCAGCCCCTAAGGCCATCCATCTAAGAGAAGGTCAC
>JAWWLV010000183.1:11078682-11206555 GCA_035041135.1 Platyrinchus mystaceus
AGCGCAGGCTGTGTCTCACCTAAAAAATCCATTGCGCAGGCTTGAAAGGTAAAAAGACCTTTCCCAGATCTTTGTTCACGAAGACTGGCCACATTTTGTCATCCTGTGTGTCAGTCATATCCCCTCTGTTAATTGCTGGAGCAGAGGAAACAAAAAAGTCTGCAAGTGCCAAAGTTAGAAGCACATTCTCTAGAATTGCTCAGAATGTAGAGGATGTTCCCACATTACTGGTGCTTGCCATCTTCCACCCCCCTGAGACAGTTCAGAAAATACAAAGCTGTCTTCACCATTTTCACTATGTTCTCTCCATCTTTTAAATGTCAAATCTGTGTTCCCATGTTTTCTTCAGGCTCCAGCTGTGTTGAGGTTACTGCCCTCTTAGGTCAGCAGCTCATTAGGTGATGTGAATGCACCCCGCTGTTTTAGTGCAGATGAACTCTGTTGGGGTATACACTGTTTCAACTCAAGTTAAATGACCTTTCCGCTTCATCTCTCCAGTTGTTGATGTATGGCTTTGCTGGTCCCATTGCACTGGGAGCTCATGTTGAGTTCCTTGTTTGCTCTGACTCCCTAATTCCTTTCCTGGAAAGCACTAGCTCTGCAAGCAGTTCTTTAGCTTTCCAGGATGGCCTGCATTCTTGTCTCTAGGTGAATGATTCCCCTCCCATTTGACCGACTTAACTAGAGTTTTCCTGAGAGGAACCACCATTCCTTAGTTAGGTTACTTTTTTGGCTTGTTCCTCAAGAACTGAGAGTATGATCAAATTCAGACAGTTAATACCTCTGGACCCAAGTGTTACTATTCCAGGTAAGAGTCCAGCTCCATGGTCCAGGGTCCTCTTTGGCATGTCTTAGCTCTGCAAATATTCTCTCTTGTCACTCTTTGTCAGATGTCACTTGTCACCCTGATCACCTCAGGGCCAATGGGGTCAGACACAGCTCACATGCTGTGAGGAGAGCAGAGCTCAAATGCTGCAGTGGTCAAGAGTGCATATTTGAGATGGGCTGAGTCAAAACCGTCAGGGAAAAAGAGACCTGGTGAGTGTGCAGATTTAGAGGTGTCTGTCTCCCCTTTCCATATTGACAAATTTAGCTTTGAACTCTGTAGCTCCGCTGTGTCTCTGGCATTTTCAGCAGTGTCACAACACTGTTGGCAAGGTAGGAGCTGCTTTAGGAGCTGGAGAGGAACAGTTTTACTTTCCCTAAACTGACACTGAGCATACTAAGCAGAGATAACTCACAGGAGCCTCTCTGTTAATGTGACCAGAACTGGAACAGATAGGACATATGTGTGAAATTATTCCTGACTTCCCCATGCATGTCTTTATCCTTTGCCATTTCAGCAGTGTGGTGGAAGCAGATAGCATCCTGAAGCTTTTTTTTCTTCTTCAGCATAAAGCATGCAGGATATTGTGGACATCAAATCAAAAGGCATATGAGCATATTTTGTGCACAAGCTAACTTGCTCTGTCTCCCCAGGCTGGAGGCATTTAAAATAGACCCAGTACATTCAGAAGCTGATGCAACATTTAAAGGGAGTTGACCATAGCAGCTTCCTGAAACACAGGTGTGGCCTAGTGTATTTGGTGCTGGCCTGGGACTGGGAGCTGAGGTTCTATTTTTGGCTCTGCTATCAGTTTTTCCTGTGCACAATTTCCCTGTTTGTAAATGATGACTTATCTCCTTCAGGAGAGCTTTAAAACCAGTTGAGGAAAGTCATGGAAGAGCTGTAATAATAAAGAAACCACTGAAAAAAATCTGTAATTTTTAACTTTTGTAGTAATGTCTAAGCAGAGACACATTCTTGCCTGAGAGGCTTCTGTTAGGAGTGGGACTTCAGCATATGGGATGCTTTTCAAGAGGGAATGTAAGTAAGACCCAGGTCTGAACAGATGGGCAAGTGCTCAATATAGCTGGACCCCATGCCCTATTGCAGTGACTGGGACACTGCTGCCATAAACAGCTTGTGGGATGGATGCCAATTAAGGAGAAGCAGTAGTGGGGAAATGGAGAGGTAACTGGAATAAGGGAGAGTGGTTGAGCACTCCAGATTGCACACAACTGTATTTCAAATTCTGGTTTCACTTAGTTAGAAAAAAATCAGTTCTCTATGCGTGCGCTTCTGCTTCCACTTAAAACTTAAACTATTTTTTAAACCTATGTTTATCTTCAGAAACCTGTTTCTGCCTGTTTTCATTTATTTTTTTTAAATTACTAGTTTAACCCAGTAAGACTTACCATGGATTTTCTTAAGGGGAAGAAATGGATTCTGCAATTTCAAGCCAATAATGATCTGTCTGTGTACAACATGAAAGAAAGAAATGGAAGGAATTTTTTGACAAGGAACAGACGTCTCTGTAAACTAATCTTTTCTAAGCCAACTGTGAAGAGGTTTAGCTTTCTGGTGTTTCCCATGGAAGCATACATAACTCAGTGCTGCTGAGCAGTTCCAGGTCATTTGGTGGGATGTAATTAGCATTCTGCAATGAGCTGGCCAGCCCACTGATGGTCTTGCCAGGGAAATGTTTAGCACTCTGCAAAATGTACTTTGAACATCACATGCAATGGGTTGAGACGTTTCTCCTCAGCTCACAAGATGCATTTGATGCATATATACATGTGATGTGTATATGGGGCACGGTGGGGCTGCTTAGGAGAACGTGACAACATCAAAATTGGTGCTTCAGTAACAACTCAGTTTTTTGTGAGCTACCAGGAGAGAACCTGGTGTATAGAAGAGCGGCATGTGTGTGTGTGTCGAGGGCATAAAGCCTGAGATAAGTGATACAGAACCCCACTGTGAGTACACAGGGACACAGGGAATGCTGATTCCTTCCCATCGTCAGAGAGAGAAACTCCGTGGGAGAGCAGATGTCTTCTTCAGAGCTAGTCACTGGAGTTTGGAAAGAATCTCAGGGAAATCCACTTTATACTCAGAGAGCAGCGTACAGCACATGTTTTCTGAAATGCTTTCTGACTGTGCATGTTCAGCACCAGCAATAATTTAGGCCCCAGTCCAATACCCACAGAAGCTAATGGGTGTCTTTCCGTTAACTTCTTTTTAATAGACCAGGCCCATAAAGAGAAGACAAGCATATTTTTAAGAGCCTGCTAATCTGTGGAGCATGTGTTACTTTGAGTGAAATCCCCTAGCACACTGTGAATGGAACGTTTCCAAAACAAAAAAGGAAAAAAAGAGTAAATATCCATTTGTGGAAGCTAAGAAACTGTAATGGCTGGAAAAGGAAAGGTCAGCTGCATTCCAGGCTGAAGACTGAAGATCTTCATTATTATGATTGCGCTTTTTCACGTGTGGGAGTTTTGAAGATGCTTATTAATTCTACAGGGGAGAAATTAATAAGAAACCCACTCAAAGACCAAACTTCCTCGCTTTGCCACAAAATAAATTGCATGAGTGTAAGGAGCAAGGAGCCAACATCATTACAAATAAAAGGAAGAAAGTTTTACCTGCTGTTTCATAGTCAACACAGCTTTTGTTGCAAAAATGTATTCTAAATGTCAAAAAGTCATTTGATAGTGGCATTCTTACACTGCATGTTTGTGTAACTCTATTTCATATTTATATTTTTAAAGCCAGAATAGCCTATGAATGTCTAGCCTGATTTTCTGTAAAACTGCAGAACATGGAATTTCATCTGCTAATTCCAGCATTTAACCCATTAATAGATGACTGTGCTAGAACAGACCTATGGTAGGGAGAAATTCAAACTTAGAGCAAGAAATGGACAACCTATGACATCTCAGGTTGAAGGAGTAGGTAAGGAGTAAAATGTCTGTGTTTTCCAGTTTTTTTGTCTAATTTCACCTTCTAGTGCTTTGATCTGCCAGATTAAAGAACTGGCTAGGACCAGATACTGTGCAGGTACCTACAGACTGTGATCAAATCTTCTCTTAACCTGCTCTTTGATAAGCTAACACGATTGAATTCTCTAAATCTCCCACAGAAAAGCGTTTTTTCCAGACTATGAGTCATTCTTGGCCACTTGTTTGATACTGTTGCACCAGTGTGAAATTGGAGGTGTCCAGGGGAGAATCAAGCTCTGTTGCTTTATTTATTTTGTAGAGGCTCTTGTTCTTTGAAACGTATTAGGCTTTAAATACCTTCCAAAATGTGACCAGCTCTGTACTTCTGCCAAAGAAAAACAGACAGTAGTCTAGAAGCATCTCCCCTTCCTGTGTAAACTCACGATTGTAAGTATTTGCATACGGGTAAATGTTTCTTTAGCACTTCAGAGAGCAGTTATGGTGAAGTAATGCTCACTGAGCCTCAATGGTGCTTGAAAATCTCTGAAAGAACCAGAAAATGTTATGGTTGGACCAGTGTGGCAGGAATGCCAGTATCATGATTTTATCAGCTAGGTAACTGAATCATCTGTCTTGATGATGTGTTGCTGATGAAATCAGTAGGGAGTCCTCCTCAGACTCCCGTGGAAGGAAGGGAGTACCTAAACACTGTTATCTCCTTGGTAGCTGTACCTGCTTGATCCAGTCATCGCCATTCTGAGGCTACTGCATTTCTTGGGAAATCTGAGCGTTACCGTAGCACTGTACTATAAGTAAGTATTGACTTTCAGCTGAGATCTGGCTGCAGATTTTGCTGACCCAGACAGAAGGAGGGCACAGAACATGTTTGTTCAGTGTGCCAGTAAATAAGGGAAGTTGCCTGTTGGCTGCAGTGACACAGGATCAAAACTGACAGCCATCAAAGCCATCAGAGTTTAGGAAAAGTTCTCCCCTGTGTCATTCACATGTGACATATCACACTAGAGCCCCATTTCTCCTGGTGTCTGCCTTTGACAGCAGGCAGCTGCAGATTCTCAGGGCAGAACCTATACAGTATGCACTGTGTCAGTGTAGAGAGAATTCATACCAGAAAGCTCTCCCTGCATCCAGGGGTACTATCTTCTTTAATGTTCCTAACTTAGCTCATTTTAAATTATATCATTTGAGCTCATCTTTACTTGTAGATAAATCCAGATTTCCTAGCTCATGCCAGTATTAGATTTAGGAATACGGGTCTGTCCAACCACCTGTAAAGAAGATGGTCCTTTTTGTAAAAACTCTGTGCGTATGGTTTGGAAGCTTATGCCTTCTGAATGGGGAAAGGGATTAAGGGCTTAAGGTTTAGCCAAAGAAACATAATATGTGTGCTCACAAATACATAAAGGTGGAAAGCAGCTTCTGAATGGAAACTCAGATCCCTTATCTGATCCAAATTAAAGGCAAAATACAGTGTACAAAATTGTGTTTGTGATTTCTTGGTTGTAAAAAGGAATAATTCATCTGACGTCAGGGAAGTTATTCCTAGTTGATGGCCAAATTAATGAGAGCAAAAGCTGGCAGTGAGCCTCCTCCTACGGACATGTTCCCCAGAGGCTTCACTTGAAGAACTTCCTGGGACTACAAGAAGTCAGTGGGAGCTGAATGCATTCAGGATGTTAAAACTTATATTACATGAGCATAAGGTTTGGTCAAGGTTTTAAGATATGATATAATTATCTGTGCTACAAGAAGTTTAAATCCCCTCCCATAGGCAGGAAGCTGCGATGCATAACATCTTCATGAACACTGTCAAAATCCAGCTATTACAATTAGAACAGCTGTACTTGAAATTGCATTGGTCCTGGATAAATAATACCTGTTTATGGCTGGCAGAGACAGCTTGCCTGCAGGATTCACTGGTGTTGGCACATTAAGCACTGTTCAGCCTAAACACATGAACTTCAGCCTCTCTTGCTCTGCTTAGGTCTGCTTATATTTCAGATAAACCACCAGCAGTTTGATGTTTATAGTGGAATGCAATCTGAAAGTCAATGTTCCCTTGTCTGCTTTTGCCATTGTGCTCCATTGCTCTTTGTGGTCTTATGTTATTAAAATTACATCAGGTGTGTAGCTGTATTGTATGATTTGGTAGTTGAAACACAGATAACACTTGGATTATTGGGTCAGACGTATTTATTATCCATTCAGAGAGGGTGGATATCTGATGTGAATTTCTGGAAGTGTCTGAGTCGATTTTGTAAGCTGAGAACCGCTTCCCCATCATTGGCTTCTGTGTGCAGACAGTCCTTTGGCTGCCGCTTACCTTTCCTTTATTGTCTGCTCCACTGGAGCGTAATGAGCATGTATATTGGAAATTGCTGGTTGTGTTGTGTGGTGAGAGGGAAAAACCTGAGATGGAATCCAGCATCTGCTGATTCCCTGGCAGAGGAAGAGGGGAATGGATGTTTCTTGAACTTTTGTAGATGCTGTGTGGTACTAGCACTTGGCTTCAAGCTCAGACACTTCTCTACTGCCTGCACTGATTGAGGATCAAGGGCCAGGGAGAGAGGCATGTGTGGACAGAGGAGAGTAGCTCCAGTGAGCAAGACAGTCATGAGCACTGAGCAATTGGGTGTGTTACAATGACCTCCTGTGACATCTGTCTCAGTGTTACCTTTTTGCCATCTCTGAGTTGTACTCACTTGATGTCTGTGGATACTGCCTGTCTTCTGGCTGGGGGTGTGTATGGGGGCAGGCAGAACAGCACATTCATCTCTGCCCCCAACTCAGGGAGGAGTTTCAGTTGTGGGCAGCAGCAGGTGGTGTGCCACGGTGTGCAGCTTACGTGGTGCAGAGCAGCGTTTCTCGGAAATGCCCAGGTGAGCCCCGGAGGTGCTTGTTTAGCAATCCAGAGCCAGGTGATGACACTGGTGTGATGCCTTTTTGGGTTAATTAGTCTTCTTGGAAGCAGGTTGCATTAGCTTGGCAGAGTGGTTATGTTGCTCCCAAGTGCCAAATGGAAAGTGGTTGTGTTGCTGTCAAGGCTCAGCCTCACTTATTGAGAGCTGTCTTGGGTGTCTGCCCAGCAGTGCACTCCAGACACCTACTCTTGGGGATGGAGGCAGGTTTAAGCAGACTTGTCCTTGCATGCTGAAGAGATGGGAATCATCCAAACCAGCTTCACAGCATGTGGCTGGACTTGTGCAAAGGAGCAACAGCCAGAAAGAACAATTTGGCCTCACTTGGAAGCTGAGTAATGAAGAAGTACGTGTGTGTGTGTGTGTGTGTGTGTGTGTGTGTGTGTGTGTGGTGGCCCAGCCCATAGCAGCCAACACATAAAAAAATTCCCAGTCCCTTCCCTCTCTGCAGTCCTCAGTTCACAGGCAGAACCTTGCAGGTTTGGTTCAGAGAGACTTCAAATTAGTGAATCCCCCAAAAATTCACATTAGATTACTTTTCCCTCCCCTGCATTTTCTTGTAGGAAAATGCAGGGCTGTCCTGCACCTCAGCTTCTTCACTCAGGTGCCTGCAAGAAGGGTGGTACAGTGCCTTCCAAGTGAGAAGACGTACTTAGCCAGCAGCTGCTGAACTTCTCTATCGGGAGCTGACGCTCCTGGATATAAAACATTGAACCCAGGTTTGTCTGAAGTCTTAAAAATATTTTACAAAGCTATATGCATATTACTCAATAAAACAGATTGCACCTGGCCAGCCCTTAGAGCTGTACATCAAAGGGATGCACACACAGAGGAGGGGAGGGAGAGACTGAGCTGGGGAGAGATTTCTCATTAGATTGTAATCTAGGAAGGATGCCTGGCTCAGCAAGCCTGTTGCTTCCAAGGTTATAGTTGAGAGTTTATTTTTTTGCTGCCATTGTAAATAGCTTCTGGCTCCCAAGTCTGACTTGTCAGATCTTCTCCCTAGGATCAGGTATGGTTTTTGTCATACACTTATCTTCTCTGGCAAAGTCCAATTTGCAGGGCAGCTTTTTTTGTCCAAATCAGTTCATCAGAACGGGACCTAGCTTTCTATGGGTCATGTTTGTAGAGAGCTGTCAAAATCAGCTGAGCTCAATCCCTGCTTCAGTATCTGGTCTATCTGGGACTTTGTGGTCCCTCAGATGCTTTTTCAAGATTTTATTTCCATGCTGGTCAGTCCCTCCCTTGGGCCTGCATACAAATTTTTACTGATTCTTTCCTTGTCTGGTAGTTCCGTTCAGTTCTCCTCAAAACCAGTTTGGTAAAAACGAGCTCTTTATATCTTGTGGTGGTAGCACTTGCCTCTGGGCAGCTGCAGAGCTGACTGCTCATGGGAGCTCTCAGTGTTGGAGGAGAAGCTCAGAGTTCCATATGCCTGTGTGCAAGCACCAGTGGTACTAAAAAAGGGCTCACACATGCCTGGGGAGAGCCAGGATGTTGCAGAGGGGATAACTGGCAATATCAATCCAGGGTCTATTAGTGTGCCATACGCCACAGCGGATGTTTCTGTAAGCAGCAGTGCCTAAATTCATTTTGATCTATCTTGGTTCTGGATTAAGATTTTGCAGAGTCTCAATTTTCTTCTTTCTCTGAATCCAAATTTCCAAAGCAAAGGGAACACCTGGAGCAGAAGATACTGCAGATGTCAGAGATTCAGGCTATAAAATTATAGGACAACTTATTTTTCTCAGTATGTGATTCAGCAGCTAAGCATCCAGGTATTTAATTTTAAACTATTAGCATATAACATGGATTTGCAGCTCTATTTTCAGTGCAAATATTTTATAAAATATTGAAATTTAACACATCTCTACATTCCTTGTTACAGGATAGTTAAACCTATAACGGCAGTTTCTTTCTTTATCAAATCCTGTAGAATCCTATTAGCTGTTGAGCTATAAAATCCAATTGGCCTTTTTCCCTTAAGATCAGCTGAGAAGATGTGATATAAATTCAAAGTATTAGCACAGACTTTAGCCTAGGGCAAACAGTGTTCTCTGCAAGGATATAGGGCCTTCACTGTACTTAGACTAATATTTGTGACATACCCTTTACCCTCAGCTTGAGACTTTGCTTTCCCAGTCAACAAACCTGTCAGCTTGAGACTTATTTGATGAAGCAGTTGATGCATCCTGCTGTGAAAGTAAGCACAGCACTCAAGGGTCATTTGAAGTCCAGCTGCCCAAGTCCTTTCTTTAAGACCACTTGAAGAGGGGGTGGAAATTGGAAGAAAACTCTCTGAAGAGGAACTTTGCACCAAAGGAGCAATTTGGATGAGAATGTTATGTAGCTGTGTGAAGCCATGGGAAGAGATGACCACACAAGGTTAATTGCATCTGCCAAGTGTTTCCAGATTTAAACAAAGAACAAAAATGTTATATCCAACACTTCTTGTCTGCCAAGTCCATTACAAAGCTTCTTAAACCAGCATGTAGCTCTGTGGACTCTTTCAGGCCATAAGCATGTTACAGGTGTGAGCAGTGTGGCCCACGAGACACTTGTGTTTCCTGTGGGAGAGGGGAGAATCTGTGCTGCCACCACCACATTGAGCATGGGGTCAGCAATGGTTCTGGCACAGCTGGAACTGGTGAAGGTGACAGGGGCTGGGTCCAAACTAGCAGAATACTCAGGGAGCTCTGTGGTTGCAGCCCCCACGGCCCCAGGGTCCAGAAGGATTTGATCACATGTAGTGAATGTACAGGACCCCTGTGGAGACTGAGCATGGTAAGCTCAGCCTAATGAGAGCTGTGGAGCTGGCTCAGATCAGGCTTTGCAGCTTTGTCTGTGAGCTGGCTGTGCTGGATCTGTGCTGATTCACAGTAGTGAGTTGTCTTTACAATTTTCATTATTTTTTTTTTGTTCATTTTCTGTGACCTGGGATATTCCAAGTTCTTGTTATTTTGGATAGCAGCATGTAGATGGTATATGTGATCTGTTTTTTTCACTTAACTGGAATATAGGAATTTAACACACAGCTTGTAATTGCCATTCGTTATACCAGTAAAAACAGCAATTAACCTGTTACCCTTGTCTGAAGTTGAAAAAACAAGGAGGAAAGTTGCATACAAATTAAAGTTGTTGCCCAGCAAAATGGGATCTTTTACTTTGTCTCACTTGGGATCATAAGAGAAACTAACCATTGAGGGAGCTTGCACCAAGTAACTGGAAAACACATTGATTGCTTATTGCTAAAATCTTGTCTTTCTGTTACATTATGGTGTAGACTAAATATGTAAAAACAGGCTTGCATTGCCAAGCTTCTTGCTCATTGAGTTCAGTAGCATAAACAAGCACCTCTGTACTTCATGCTGCAGGTGAGGTTTGGGTTCTGTGCACTCAGTAGGAACCACCTTGAGGATCAGAGTTGGTTCTTGTGTGAGATTGCTACTTCTTTGGCAGGATGTGAGTCAGCAACAGTTAATGACTACAGACATCACTGGAGGGGCTGAGTTGGGCCATTTTCAGTCAACAGTAGGACAGAAAACCCCACCTGTCAGCAACATGCAGTCACAGCCTCAGGCATGTTTGGTCCTTGCCAGATCTTGCATAGGAAATGATGTTTGAGCAGACCTGGTCCTAAAGAAAGACTTTTCATGTCTTGATGATGGCTTGGGCAAGAGAGTTGTTCCTGATGAATTGGTCAAGCATGGTGTCACTAGTCCTCCAGAAAAGATATTAAATGAAGTTTCTGACATTTGAAATAATTAATTATCACTTAGCACTTTTCAGGGCTATTTCTTGGAAGATTTAATAGAATAAGGAAGTCATGTAGGATTTTCTTCTCTGTACCATTAAACAGCAGCTGTGTACATTAAGCAGTGGCCACAATGATCTCTAGCTCCAGTCCTCCTAAAATTCATCCTATTTTTCATACATGAGGCCGGAAAAAATTCAGTGTAGAATTGTGGGCATAGAGTATAAGATACCATTATATCGTCCAAAAAAAGTACTGTGGAAATTCAAGATCAGTATTTTAAAAAACCCTCCAGGTCTGGATTCCTGCCTTAAACTCTATCTGAAAATAAGCAGAAGTGCCAGACACTGCCTGTTTTGCCCTCCCGCTGGCCCCCTGCCTTCAGAGCAAATTAGGAACAAATGTAGAACTCACCAGCTTGCTTAAGTACTCCAAAGAGTTTAAAAGCAAACATGATGATAAAGAATCAACAGCCTTTTCATCGAATTTTAACTCTCTCTGACTCATTAGTAACAATGGAGATGTATTACATAAAATAGAAATGTAACATATATTAATTTCTTCATGATGTCTCTTTATAGTTAGTAGAAGAGTAATGGGGTAATTGAGGGGAACTATTCACATATTGTTGAAGGAGATGAACAAACTTCTTTCTCATTGGTGTTTCTTCCTGTGAGAAAACATGTTCCTTCTCTGCTGATGTTGTGACTTTTGTCACGCTCTGCTTCTGAGTGTGTTTGTTAATTGGCACCTCTCAGATGAGCCTGTCTGTCAAAATCACACGTAGCACCTGGATGGGTAATGTAACAAAATACTCTCAGTATTTGAAAGGAATTCAAATTTAATATCATATTCTATAAATAAAGTCTCCTTGTTGATATGAGATTGATGTGATATGCCTTTAATCATAAAAATGAAAAGTCTTCTGTGCATTTTTTTCCTAATATTGAAGCTTTCAGATCCCAGATCAAGTCAGAACTTAGGCCCATGAATAAGTCAATGACCCCTAGGTATATGCTTAATTTTAAGTACATACTTTTTAAGTGCTTAGAAGTGAGGTCCCACTTTTCTTAAAATCCATCACATTTTCTTTTCAGACTTTATTGGTGCTCTTATTTCTGTGGATTTGGGGTTGTCACTAAGCATGGGGATAGACTATACAGTTTCCATCATACTGCTTTGGCCACAATCCTGCAGCCAGATCCAGAAGAGTGCAAACTATTATCATAGGAACAGAGGTTTCCTGTATGCTGTGCAGATCTATAATCCCCTTTCTTCACTTGTAGCAAACTAAACTTATATCCAAAACAAATGATCATGCAACCAAGTTCATAGGAAAAATAACTAACATTGAAGGAAGGGATCTCTATTAGCATGTTATATTTCCTAAATGAATTACATTGTCTCTTCTCCTGTGCTGTGTTCTGCATTAGCAGCTTTGAAGGTTGCAAGGTATGCTCAAGCCTCTTCTTTAGTAATAATGGCTGTAAGTAATTGAACACAGACAATCTCAACTAAAGCCTGCTGAGGTCAGTGAAAAGGTCCTTACCGACTGGTTTTGATCATACCCTTGTTTTTTCTTCAGACCAGATGCCTCCTGAAGTAGGAGTTGGGTTTCTGAGAAACTGTCCAGCACTTCATGCTGAACATAGGTGTGAGTCTGGAGTCCTTTACCTGTGAGGTGGAGATGTATGCATACTGCAAAGGGAAGTATTCCACATTCTTACTTGTGTACACAGTGTGGGAAGGCTGGAGAAGCACATGGCTGAGCATAAGGATGAAGGATAAAGAGCTTTCCTTGCGCTGCAGAGAGGGAACACACAGAACAGAGAAATGCACACAGACAGAATGAGCCCTTTCACGTGGGGAGTCATGATTTACTGATGTGCTGCCTGCGTACCAAGTGCAGCTGTGTGACGGGAGCAAGGCTCTGCCCCTTGGGCGGATGGAGGCTGACACCCAAACACCCTGAGTCCTGTTTTCTTCCTTACACCAGTTTTGTTCCGCTGACTGCATGAATTTACTGATGACCTATACCAGTATGTGTGTTAAGATGTAAGCCCCTTCTCATCTTCTCTTCCCTCTATTCCCAAACCAGTGTAAAAGGCAGTAAGTTGATACCAGTAGTTTGCATAGTGAGTTCTGGGCTGTCAGTGTGATGTGCTTCGCTTGGGTGTGAATGACTTTGGTGGCCGAGATATGGGCCTATTTCCTTTAGTACTGATGATCACTTATGTCGCTAAAGCCCCCACCAGGTCCCATTCTGCTGGTTATTGCAGTGACTCTGAGGAAGAGGCAATCCCTTTGCCACACCAAGGGCCTGACTCTGATTTCACATCCTCTGTGACAGGGTAAATGGGTTGAAGTCAACAGAGCCATGCGGGGTGAGAGGAGGACAGTGCATTGAGACTGATGAATCTGCCTACTTAAGGAGTTTTTATGGCTCCCAGGGCTGTGATGTTTGAATGCCTCACAAACTTAAAGACCACTCCTGTGAGAGATGGAAGCACTGTCATCTCTGCCTAACAGCTGGGTAGCTGAGATACAGTAAGATGAAATACCTTGGCCAAGGTCACTGTGGAAATCTGTGACAGAGCAGGGTCTGCCAAATTAAACCTTGCCAGGTTTCAAGCTGCTATGTGGACGACTGGGCCAGCTTTCCTCCTAGCATGGGGCGAATGGGCTGTCCTTGCCTTCTGTCCCCCTCTGCCCCTTCTTTTCTTTGTGTTGTGATGGTGGGAGCTGCCTACCTGCAGGCCACTGAAAGGATCAGGAAAAGCCCAACCACTAGGATGCTCTCCCCAGCAAAGGTCAGCTGAGGTCCCCTGGGGTGCAGGCAGAGGATGAATGCCCATTTCCCAAGAGTGTGGGAATCCAGGGTCAGCACACCACCAGCCTGTTCATTACCAGGGTCTGAACTGTAGCACCTTCCCCTCTCACATTTCTGTTATTGAGGATGACTAATCATAATAACAAATTGATTAAGGTTAACTAGATAAAGTCATCTAAGTCATATTTACTGCTAAACTAACTGCCCAGGGAGGTGAATTAATGATCTTTACAGAAACCTTTTATGGTTATTTGGCCACAAGGTGAGATCTGGTTTGATCTTTTATGCAACATAAATCAGTTTAATGGTTAAATCTGTGCAGCTAGCTGTTGAATTTAAATGAGGGCTTTTTAAATGAAGTATGATGCTTTTTCACACACAGAGGGACATTGAGCAGGTGTATATTGCAATTAAATGAAAAAACTTACAATTAGATAACGTTAAGTTTGTGACACTGGCTGACAAGCTTGGAGTTTCATGGTGAAGGTCCATGATCAATCATTAATCTATGCCACTGTGAAAGAAGTAAAATTGAAAATGGTTTCAGCTGAGGTCAAAGCAGTGTGGGAGAGTGATGCAGGTCGTGCAGCGGATGTCTGATATCAGCCTTTCATTTCAATAGCCTTGGGTTCAAATATTCTGTTGAGTCACAGATGGAAATTATTTAGTCTTGGAGGCAGCTCTCAGCTTTCTAGCATTTATGCTGTTTTGGTCAACACCCGAGAGGGTCCAGCAGAGTCGAGGGACCTGTTACGACAGGCGGATTATAAACATGCCCTGGGAGACAGCTTCAGAGGGTTGCAGATTTTTCCAGGATGGGAAAAAGCTAGAAAGGCATTAGCAGCTCTCCCAGCCTTCCTGCAGTTTAGCTCTGTACTCCTAAATTGCCTGATGTAGTCGCAGCCTGTCCTCCCTCATTTAGACAGTAGCTGTATCTCTCCCAAGGGCTTCCTGTTTAAATGGTGAATGCACTTTGGGAGGCAGAGGCTGACAGACCTGTGCTAATGCACCCCAGGTCAACTACCCAGATCTGAAAATGAAACCAGTGCTTCTGGTCTACACAACACTGCCTGCAGGTCTCCCATGAATCCTGTCTTCATCCAGGATGGAAAAGAGACCAACTATTAGACAGGACAGTTTAGCCATGAGCTGCTTCCCAGGGGATTTGCTGAACTTGAGAACAGTCTGTAAGACACACCTGTTTGCTCAGGTGTTTCCTGAAGAATGGGAGGAGTATTTGGGATATTGATTAAGAACTGGGGAAAAGCTGTTTGTAGTTGGGAGAGTATGGAGAGGAGTGAATGGTTCCTCTTTGATTGACTTATGTTCTGAGTACTCCTATGTTAAAGTTTTACTGGAAATCTTAAAGAATGGGCAAAGAGCTGTGGTGAGTGGAGGTGGGTGAAAGGATTCATGAACACTCAGAGAGGAATTGGTTCAAGCAACATAAGGCATTATTTTTCCTATCCAAGTCAAAGTGGCTGCTGGGGCATGGCCCTCCTAGTCTTGTCTCCTCGTTGAGCAGATGACAGTTCCTTTGTTTTTCCTGTAGAGTTCAGTCCCATTTGGTGGTAGAGCTCAAATGCTCAGTGAGTTTGACTGGTCTTCCTGCACATTTGCAGTCTCTGGTGTGACCAGGGCAGGCAGCACAGCAATGTACTCACAGTGCTGAGGTGGGACTTGGAGCCTTAACTCTTTTGCGTGGATGACTCTGTGCTTTCTGTGTGTTCACTGTCCATCTCCCATCATGGAAAACAGATCTGGTAATGCAGAGCTCGGTAGACACTGCAAGTACAAGGATGAAAATGAAATATGAGTTAAGCCTGCTTTCCATAGCTGTGTGTTAAGTTTATTGCTTGAAGTAAAGCAGTCTCCCCAGAAGATTACCTGTGTGCAGGATTAGAGCCCATCATGGGCACTTCTTGGGTTATGGCTTTTCAGAACTGCCAGCCAGTTTGTTTTGGTTCCCCTCCAGTCGTTCACCTGTGCTAAAGTTCTCTCCCAGAAGTTTTAACACTTATATAATCATTTACGTGTTCAAAACTCTTTGTAAACACAAACTAATTGAAGAATTGTTGTCAACCAAGAAGTCAGTTTTGCCGTTTTGATTTTTAACTTACTATGTTAAAAGCCCCACCTGAGTGTTGTAATAAATGCTGCTCATAGAACAAGGAAAGGAATATTTAATGGATTTTTTTTCCCTTCTTTTTCGGGTCAAAGTTGTGATTGATGAAGTTTTAATTTCTTTTTTCTTTATTAACTGGTTTGTATCACAAAAGAACAAGAAAAAGAAATTAGCTACATTCCCTCCAGCCTTCTTTTGCTGTGAATTTGCAGTGTCAGAAATTGGGCCTGTTTGGATTCTAATGCTTTTTCCTTTAGTTTATTACCTTTTGGTGCAGAACAAAATAGAACATAACAAAAATATGTGATTTTTAGAGACCTAAAAACTGAACAGGGGGGTTCAAGATAGTGCCTGAAACTACTTCAGACAGTATCTTTTTGTATCACATTAAAATGCGAGTTGGTTCATTAAGTCTCCTACCACTTTGGTGAGGTAAGTAAATATTATGATCCTATTTAACATATGCCTCAAGCCACATAAAAAGCCAAATAGTGACTTGGCTTACTTGGATGTAAATCATTAAAACTACAGCTCGTTAAACAAAGAATGAATTAAGTCCAAAGAGAGAATGTGAGGACTGGAATTAGACTTGGTCCTCAACCCATCTGCTGTCCACCAAACTGTGATGTAATGACACGGTGATATATGAAAAACTGTATCGACGGCTCTGATGGCATTTCAGATATTAACTGCCATGATTGTTTCCCCGTTTTTAAATCAAAGCTCATTGTTTCTGCTGTGCTTGGGCTTGTATAAAGGATGAAAACCAGCCTTAGATCTGGCTGGCTTACACTTGGAGGGGTTGTTGCCTGGAGCCCTGGTATTGTGTGAATCTGGTATCTCAAAGTTTGAAAACGGGGTTGGTTTCAAGTTCAATCTACATGATGGAGAGTATAGGATTTCCACCAAAGTGCATAGGGAGGTTTGAACTAATGCAGAAATTTTTTAAAGCATGAAGCAGGGCTGTTGTGGCAGGCTTGGAAAGTGGTTTTGTTTGAAAACAGTCTGTTTTCTGTAGAAAGGCACTCTGAGACTGGGCAGAGAATGCAGGATGCCAATTGCTTTGTTTCTTTACCACTTCACAGAGAAATTGGCTTATTTATTTTTATTACCAGGACTTTCAGGATTCTGAAAATGGACATTATGATCGCCTTATGCCAAGCCTGCACTGGTCTATCAGTTACCTTTGTGTTTGAGAATGGAGATCAAAACAGAAATCAGAGAAACTTTGTTTCGTTTCCAGACTAATAGAGTTGCCTTATTCCTATCGTTCTGATGTGAGGTTTACATTTGGGAAACATCGAGACGTGGTGGCTTAATTCTGTCAGCAGAGAGAGTGGATAGTGGTCCTCTGAAATATCTGGCCCTGACAAAAATTACTCAAGGATGCATAGGTCAGTCTGTGCTCTGATTTTTTGACTTGATTTTCCTAATTTGATGTTTCAAGACTGATTTTAAAAATAAGGTTGGTCCATTCTACTGAAGGAGAGATGTAGTCACGAATCATCATGGCCTCACAATTTAGGGAGGTCAAATGCACCTTCTTTCTGTCCCACTGCTCAAGAAGGAAGCTGAGAGGTAAAGTATTGCATGGGCACTCTCTCTCAAACACTTGCAGGGTCTCTGCAGTTACTTTCTTTGGTTGTGCTTTCAGATTTGCCCTGACAGAGTTGTCCAGTTAGAAATAAAAAATAGTGATGGAACCTGACTATGGAATCCAAAGAAGGAGCTAGTTACTAAGCATTCAGCATTGCTCCCAGTTAATACTGTTGTAAAACATGAAGCAGATGTTCTGTGGGAGTGCAGGCATTGGTGAGAAGCAAAACAAGTGAAGGTAAATCAGGTCTGCTAGCTCAAATGTCCACATCTCTGTAACTCTGCCAGATATGCTACAGGGAAAGACTAGGGAAGTGGTCCAAACACTTCAGGAGCTGGAAGCAGCTTGCAGCTGGGGGAAAAGAGGTCTCTGGCTGTAGCACAACTTCATTAATTTTCAAAAAAGTTTACCCACTTGACACTGCTGCTCCAAGTGCTCTGTTTTCAGTCCCACCTGGCTGTGCTGTAACTCTCATTTTCTGCTTGTGTTGCAGGAAGGAAACAAAGCAGCAAAAGCAGCATTGTCACTTTCCCTGCTTTGCCCTTGAAAGGCGAAGACACTCCTTCAGAAGCAGAGTAAGGCCTATGTCAAAGGCACTGGCATGGGACTTGGCGGATTCTGGTTTAATTCTTGCCTTTGCTGCAGACTGCTTGTGTATCCCCGAGCAAGTTGGTTAATCTCCATGTCCTTCCAGTACTACAGTTGTAGGGATAATCCTTCCCAAGTCTTATCCTTTTTTGCCTAGTGTATGTGCTGCTCAGGGCAATTACAGTCTCCATTTCTTTTGTGTAATGTAGTAATAGGACAGTGGGGCTCCATGGGCTGCAGGAAAAATAGAACAATAACCCAGACCACCCTGAGCTGATTCAGGGCTGGGACAGATGGAATCAGAGAGGCAGAGCTGTGCCTCATGGGCGCCTGCAGGAGTGGGGCAGTTGCATCTCTGGGGAGAGCTCTCACAGTTGTGCTCAGTGTCTGTGCTGATGTGTACTGGAGATAGGGCGGTGACGCTGTGGTGTCATCTCAGCCATGAGGGATAATGAGGTGCTCTGCTGATAAGAGAAATTACGTGTGTGCTGGGTAAATTCCTTGGGTCCAAAGTCCAGAGCTGTTTCTAAGCAGTAAAATTCCACTTGCACTTTTTGTTTCATTTCCCAGACCTGGGACTTGCTTTATTTACCTGAAGTTCACAGCAGCTCTGTTAAGGTTCGGAGGAACCTAGAGGCTAAAATGGGATTTGTAACTTTGTAGGACAGACACCATTTGAGTTCAGCCTCATGCTGGATACCACACGAAGAGACTGGTGGGTTCTTAAGGTGACAAGTCACTCCCAAACTGAAACCTGAAATAGTTTGTCACAAATACATGTGGCTGAATTTTAAATGTCCCAGTGGTGGTAGGTCACCCTTACATGTTGGACCTGTTGTGACATTGTGGGGCTGTCAATAATTTCCTGCTGAACACTTCTGAAACAGAAGAAAGCTCTACAGAGTGGCTACTCCCGAAAACAAAGCAGAGCATAGAGGTTAGGAGAAAACAAATGACAACAGAGAGAGATGGCCAGTGGCCAGGTTTGATGATATGATTTTTAGGAAATTGTGAGTGTGTAGACACAATTTCTGTTTTCCCTATCATGCTAAAGACTCTTGTGGCTGCAAGGCATTTGAGTGAAGAGAGGCAGCATGAGAACCACTATTCAGTTCTGCAGGAATAAATGGAAACCTTGTACTGCTTTGTGACAGCCCCAGCCCTCCTTTGCAGGGGAATCGCTGCGTCTGAGTAACAAACCAGAAGTGGCCCAAGCACATGCTGTGACCGGCAGACTCAGCCCTGGTGAAAACCCCTTGAGCCATTTTGAGTAACCTCCGAAGGGTTTGTGTGTTTGATTCAGATCTGGCATTACTTCTGTCACAGCCTTGATTGGCAATGTCCTTGCAGTGACGGGGACCTGAGCAGCGTGATTTACAAGGGAAGTTACTATGTTAAATAAAAGTTACATAAGGAATAATTTAGCCCCAGCTGTGCACAATAATGCTGCTATAATGCCATCAAGACACGATGCTGACATCAGAAACTGTCTCTGTGAAGTTTCAGTGTCTTGTTATTCTCCCCAGGATTCACAGAGGGACTTGCAGCCGCAGCTCATGCTCCTTCATTGCCCACCCTCCCCTCCAGGCAGGCAGCAGCCGCAGCGTGGGAGGTACAGGCACGCAGCCCTTCCAGCGCCGAGCCCAAGTCGTCCCCCACGCAAGGTGGTGCGGTTTGGTAGGGGGAATTACCCCTATCCCTCCAGGCCTCTGACTGGCTGGGTGCAAGTCAGCTCCAGCCTGGAGGCTGCAACCTGAGCCTTGGCACTGCACAGAGTTAAGTGCCTCCTCGGGTCTTACTAACGAGCTCCTCTTTGATGCTCTCTGAAATACGGTTCTGTGGCTCCTGGTTCGCATCCAGCAAGCCCGGAGCGCGGGTAGATGCAGTAGGATCGCACACACCTGCCCTGCAGGCACGAGTGGCAACGTGCCAGAGCAATGGCCTCGCAGCCTGGAGAGCAGCTCTGCCGCTGGGCTTGCTGGATCCTGACATCTGTCTGCAAGTCCCGCAAAGGGCTGGGAGTGCGGCCACCCCGTGCAGGAGCTGCTGAGCCTGGAGCAGTTTACACCAGGCCCTCGTGCTGTTCCCTTCCTTGGGCCCCTTGGACTGTTTGAGTGCTCATGACCCCTGGACCCTCTCCGATGGGACTGTAAGCTATAATGTTTCGAGTGAGAGAAGGATGACAGGGGGGATAAAGAGAAGCAAGGGAAAGGCACCTAATACGATTTCAGAGAGCCCTCTGGCAGTCTGTCCGTGGGAGGCTGCCACGTATAATAAGGAAACGATTTGTCTGGGAATGATTCAGCATGCAAAACTCTCCCTCCCTGACCTCTTCCTAAGTCCCCAGTATGGGATTGCGGGAGGTTTCCAGTGGAGGAGAGCCGATAAGGCACAATAGTTTTCATATGCTCAGAAGAGAGGTCAAAGTGTCCGTGCTGAGGCAGCATTCTTACTGCCGTGTGGGGCTGCATGGAGCCATATTTCACCTTTACCCCATGGAGGGAGATGGATTTTGCCTTGCTTAGAGACACATTAACCATCAAGGAACTTTCCTTTTCTCCTCAGGCAGCCCTTGGGGTTTTGCTTCCCATAGCCTCTCACCCTGCCCTGGGGACCATGGTGAGCAAAACCCCACCAGCAGCTGCAGAGCTCCTTCCCTGCTGATTTTCACGGGGCTGCCTCCACTCTCTGAGCTGGCCCACTGATATTTCCCTGAGGTTTCCATCCCTTTTGTGTGGGACCACAAGGAGGGCCGGAGGCTGGAGCAGCTGCCCTGTGGGAGGCCATGTGGTGATACAAGCTGATTTTCAACAGGGGAAATTTGTGTGAATTTTCTGGAGCTCACTCTAGACGTGAGGGTTGAGTCATTTTTGCTTCTCCAGTGCTCTGGGAGTTCCTTCTGTCCAACACTATAAGCCTCTACCTGACTTGCACAAATGATTACAAAACTGCAGTTTCTTGGGAATTGAACTGATTTTATAGGTTGTCAGGCTCTCCCAGCAAGTGTAGGAGGGGAAGAAGGGAGACAGCAACAAAGTAAACTCAGCAGCACTGAGTTTGCAAATACCGACTTTTAAAATAGTAGCCAACCCGTGTGTGATTCTCTGTTCCTCAGTACGTACCCTGACATTTTTGCAGCCTTCTTTCATTGAAATCTTTATTATCTCTTGGGGTGGGATCTTTTGCTGTTTGCTTTCTGCAGTTAGCTACACTAACGCAAAAAAGGTACGAGGTGTGAGCAGATCAAAATGGGCAGCCTGAGGGGGCTGCAGGTCCCTGCCTGCAGCCACTGCCATGTGGGAAAGGAGCAGCTGTGCTTCTGAGCAGTTCCCTTCCAGAGCAGTGCAGCTGTCTCCAGATCTAGCGTTGCTCTTTTCATTTTCACTAGCTGAACGTAGAGATGGCCAAGATTCCTGACCCTACAAGTTCTGGGCAGTCTAAATTCTCTCTGTGGCTGAAGGCCACGAAATACATACAGCATGCCTTGGGGAGCTGGAGGGGGAACCAAGCCTAATTCAAAGATGGGAGAAGAGACAAGCCGTGCAAAGGAGTGATTTTTCTGCTATGGGATGAGGCTGGACTGGGCATGCAAGGGATTTTCAGGGTGAGAAATTAATGACCTTCATGAACTCACTTCCCCTACAGCATGACTTATGCTTATGCCTTCTGCGCTGCTGGTAGTGTAATCGGCTCAGCATGGGGGCTGTGTTTGAAATAGTTATGAGTGTGCAGATGAAAAGCTGCTGGTGGGCACCACAGGCTTAGTGAATTCACAGGGTGCAAGGCCAAGGTGAATGGACCACCCAGTGTTAGCCCACAATGAGCCTGATGCTCAGCTGTGAAGGAGATGCCAGAAGTTCAAACCAGTACTTAAGGTTTGTGAATTCTCCTTCTGAATGCTTGGCTCTCCAGGTCCTTCAGAGATACCAGCATGGACTGAAAGTGAAATAACTCCTTTCCCTGTTATTAGGTGATATCTATTAGCAGACAGCTCATTTTCTGTTCTGTTCCTGGTGGGGACGTTTTGGCCAGAAGCAGTTTCCAGTCTGGCAAGCACAACAAAAGTATTACAAGAAGGGAGAGAAGTCCAGATCCAGGGAGGAAATATTTTTATTCTCTTTTTCTCGCTGGTTTGAAAATAGCCCCTAAGCAGGATATGTCAGCCAGGAACTGAATTGTCTCAAGTTCCCTCTTCATATATACCATCTAATAACAAGCCCACTCTGCACTTTTGTCTCCTTTCTGATTTTGGTAGGAATTTTAGGAGAATCAGCCTGTATTGGGATTCCTACCTGTGCATGTGCTAGGTCTGACACTGGTCAAAATCGGCTACTTTGTGGGGTGAGTGCATGCAATAAGCTATCCTTTGTGAATGTCTTCTCCTAGCTCCTAATATCCAGGGATTGGCCCTGAAATGGGTAGGATTTTGTCAAAAGCTTTTGTCTCTCACCACCTACAGTTTGCTATCACAAAGCTGGATAGACTTGTTACCGTTATGAATGCCCAGTCCCAGCTCTGTGTGTTGTACTTTCTCCCCATAGCTGCCAGTACAAATGCATTGCAGTCTGTCAAAGCCGAAAGCGGAGGAAAAACAGGGAGCGTGGAGGAAACTGGGTGACTGTCTGTCAGTCATCATCTCCCTTGCTCTGCTGTTCACTTTTGCTGTGTAGAACAAATCACGTAACCTTTCTGTGTCTCAGTTCCTTCCCGTATAATGAGGACAAATATTAATTTGTCTCCTAGTGACAGAGAGAGGTTGCGTTCATACTTACAAAGTGCTTTGGTAATCACAGGTATTCTGTCAGTTCCATATATTGTCATCCAGCTGTCTGAATGATCAATGTTTCCCAACGTCTGGCTGCTTGGAGCTTGGTCTGGGGGGTACTGCATGGCCGGCTTCCTGCTCTGCTCATGTGCTGAGCAGGAGACAACCAAGAAAGGTGGGTCTGTGTCACTGCACTATTACTTTTTAGCCTGATGCATTGGTGGTCCATGGAGCTGTTGTGGCAAGGACAGTGTGTAGCTCCATGGGGAGAAGAGGGTCGGCATCTCATCACCTTCTCCAAGCAGTGTACTCATCCCTCTTTCTCTCCCCGTTACCCAGCCAAACCCCCTTTTTCACCACCTGCTGAATTTTCACCACCTGAGCCCCCTGAATTTTCTAGTTTTCACCCATGGTTTGTGATGGGATGGTCAACAAGCCCATCTGCTCCAGCTCTTCGATCCTGCACCTTGGCATGGGTGGGGCCTTACTCAGCAGTGATTAATGATGTGCACTTCATTAGCACTTCCACCATTACTTTTTTGAGTAGTCTGTAAATACCACACCAGCCCTTTCTTTGTTACATTTTCCCACTTCATTGTTGAATTAATTTTCAGACCTCTTCCCAGAGGAGCTACTGCTCACTTATTAATATCTAAGGATTTCTTATACCCTGGCTTTTGATGGTTTTCATACCTGGGACATTTTTTCCCATCTTGCCCTGTTTTCCCTAGATATTTAGCGTTTTGCTTTTCATTTATAGTCCCTGTCTGATATTTTCTCTCTGCATATTGTCATCTGAGTTGTGTTTTTTTGCTTTCCCAATCTCACTCTTTTATATAGAAAAAAGGAGGTTTGAGTATTTTTAAATCATCCTGTAACGTTGTGCAGAGCACGAGCTCCCAGCAGCAGTATTCTAGGTGCTGGCTAAAACTTATTTCCAGAAACCTTCCATTCTTCTTTTTAAATACAGTTTTTGGGTCCTTTCTGTAGAACGTGGTCGCAGTGCTGCAGAAGCTGTTGGTTGCACGTCTGTTGAGGAGTCCAGGGCTCTTGCACATGGACAGCTGTGCAACCACAAGGAAATACTTAAATTTTAATTCTCCTAAGAGCCTTACAGAAGCTAATCTTCACAAGAGCCCTGGGGACTGGGGTCTTGCACAGATAGGAAAGGTGGCACACAGATGCTCAGTCAGGGTCACAGGAAATCAAAAGCAGAACTGGAATTGGGATTTTTGCATTATTGTCTTCAGGGAGGTTCTTGGAATGTCTTTGACAGGTTTTCTGCTGCCTCAGTGCATGCACACCATCTATCCTCTACCACATGCAATGGAAATTGCCACCAGGCATGAACAGCTGACAAACTTTGAGCAGTAGGACTGAGATATAGCTTTGGGAGAAGCATGGATTTGTGATGATACATGGTACATATTATGATATATGACACATAGGATACATTTTGTGAAATGTCTCTTAGTTGACTAAAAAAAATCAATTACTTGCATCCAAGATTCCTGTTTGAAAGGATTTCTGTCTGCAAACAGCCAAAGAGCATAAAAGTTAATAGTTCTAACGTAACCAGCAAGCCATTTGCTCTCACACCCCAGTGTCGATCTGAGGCATAGTGGCTTTGCACAGGGTGGGAAATCTCTGTAAGGGTCATTTTTAGCACTGACTTGTCAGGCTGTGTGCAAACCTGTCTAAATAGGTTTTCCTGGGCTTTGCATTTCTGGAAACACTGCCACAGTGCAGCGGCAAAACAGCAGTAGCTCTGCCCTTGGCTCCCTCTCCAGCCCGGCTTGCCTCTCTTCTCTGCTGCACAGGGTATGTCGGGGGTACCTCGAGTGCTGCAGTTCTGTGGCTGAACAAGCCTTCCTTCTTGTTCCAGACAAGACCTGGGACTCAGGCTAGCCTGCTTAAGGTCACCTTGGATATTTCTGATCGTTGCTGCAGTGTGTTGCTCTGACCTATTCTGTGCACCAGTGGTCCCAAGCTGCTGGTTTGTACACAAGAAGGCTGGATGCTGCTGCTTGCCCTGTATTGTCTTTTGAATCTTGTTGCAGAGGGGTGTCTGGACCCTGGGAGGAATGCTGCTTTGATCTGGGAGCAACCCAAAACATAGATTATCTGATCACATGGATTATTACTTTTTAATCATAAATGAAACAAAGCACAAAAACTGAGATGTGATGTAGAACATGAACAAGTTTGGACGTTCAGCCTTCACAGCTCAGGCCAACACCTGCAGAACATAAAGGGTTAGTTATTCCAGCAGTAGCGTGATTAGGTGCTATGAACACTAATGATCCAAAAAGCTCAGTTTTAGCTTATGTGAGAATTGTATCCAATGTTTTCATGCCTGTTAACTTTGCAGACAGCAGATTTCCTACAGGAGCCAGAGATCCAGGCATCTTCATGAAAACTTACTGCAAATGCACGTAGTGTCTGACTAGACCTGTGGTCCGTGGTGGGGAGTTAGACAAGGTGAGACTGTAAAAGGCCAGTAATTGTACACAGGAGATGGCTGTGATTGCTTTGAATGTGGAGCCATTGTCAGGAACACAGAGGGAAAAGCACAGCCTATTTGAGCACTCTTATCTCAAACTCCTGGCTAAGTGAAGTCAGGAAATGATTGGGGGGTGCTGTTGTTGTCTGTGCATTTTCACCTCAGGGATTTGCAGAAACTTGGGATTTTGTGCTGCCTTTGGCATGGCTTTGCTGCCCTTTGCCAAGTTTCGTTAATCAGCAGCCAGGGGTTACATGAAGGGTATGGTGTCTACCCGATGGGAATTCAAGGACCACAAGGAGAGGTTTCAGTAATGTTTGTTTAAAGGCACTTGAAGGTTTTTTTATTATCTTTGGCTCCTGAAACATAACTGCCATCCTTTAACTATTATCAATGGCATTAGATCTTCACATAGTAACAGCACGCTGGGATCCATGAGAGAGTGTCAGACTGGCTTGCTGTTACATGAAAAATGTCACATCTTGCAGCATCTCAGCTCTTGATTTTTGTCTGGTTTTTAGCACTTTGGAATTTGATGCCGTCATATTATCAAAGGGAAAAATGTCTCAAATTAGAGCCTGCTTTAAACAGATGCTTTGCAGTCTCAAATAAGTACAATTTGTAGACATAACTCAGAGAGAAATTTAAATGTTGAAGGCAGCTACACTCACCAAATTGCTGGGATCCAGCTAAACAGATTAATTTTTACTCCAGCTTCCCATCATTCTGTGAGCAGACCTCTTCCTTCTGGGGCATTCCCCTTGATTTGCTCTTATCCCTGAGACTCTGGTCTGTCTTCTGTGCTATGCCCTTGGTTTTGAGTCTCTTAGGCATTGCTGTTCCTGGTTGTGTGACGGTGTTGCACTTCATACATCGCTCTGTGTGTACAAAAAGCTTTAATTATGGCACGTTAAGTGAAACAGTATGTACAGTGTGGGCTAAACTCTGGGATATTTTTAGTCTTTGTTGGCCCTGTCATGGCCCTTGCTGTATTTCTCTGGGAAACAGTTGCTGAGTAGCATCATTTAGCTTGTCCCACATAACTCCAGGCTCTTGGAAAGCCAGAATTTCCTGCCAGGCATGAGACTTCTGGGATGGCTGTTTTCCCATCAGGAACGTGCCCATTTTAGCATATAAGACCTCATGCCTTATTAATTCTGATGAGTGTTTAGGGGTGGAAAGGCAATCTCAGGATTAAGTGTTGTATTTGGGGGAAGTAAACCCCAAAGGTCGTGACTTTAAACCGTGAGTAGGTTGTGTGTAGCCAACATCTGCATCCCCTTGCTCCTTTTGCAGAGCAATCAAATCACTGCATCACTGCTGGCAACAGTTCCTGATGCATAGATATTCCCATGAAAAGGGACAAAAAGCATTACTGCAACTGGCAAGTGAAAAGACTATGGATGGGTGGAGGACAGAAGCCAAATCAATGCCTCTATGGAGAAGCAGTGGCCTCAGTGCCACAGTGGCTGACTGCTGGCAGGGCATCATTCAGCTTGGTGTGCGAGGGCATGCGGGGGGAAGGCCACAGTCCTGGCTGGGGGTGTGGGAGAGAGTTTGAGACGAGGGGATGTCAGGAGATTCAGAAGAGGGATGTTGCAAGGCCAGGGTGGGATTACAGGGGACATTAGAGAGCTGGGGTTGCAGGGATAATTAGGCAGGGAGGCACACCTGACCTGGATCCTATGGCAACATTACTGTTACTGCTTCCAAAACAGCTTGCTTGAAATGCTGGGGTACAAAATGGGGGCTGATGAACCTGGGACCAGAGACGTGGCCCCACTGTCTGCCCTGCCCTGTCTGTCAGGACCCCTGTTTCACAACAGAATAGGCAGAGGGGCAGATAAGCCTGTGATGCCTCCAGGTCCTGTGCAAAACCCACCCTTTAGCTCAAACCAGTGAGGCTGATGGCCATGCTCTCTGGCTCTGGGCTGTTGTGTTTAAAATGCAGACACATGTTCTGCTCTGCCCATTGCTTCAAGCCGTAGAAACCTCTGGCAAATGGTTGAGGCAGACATCTGGGGATGCTGATGTCTTAAACTCTGTAACATGATTTGCTAGAGCTTGTCTGGTTTTTGAACCTATAGTATTCACCTTTGCAATATCCTCTTTCTTACCCTGAGCACTAAAAGCCTTTTTTTTTTTGTGTGTGTAATGAGAATTCTGTATAACAGCATGGCTCTAGGAACTGCAGCTTTATAAAGAAGAGAAAGTTATGAGATCGTATAAAATCATGTTCTATTATATTACATAAAAATTAAATAATACCATACTTCAGAGACAGAGAAAAGCACTTTTATTAGCTGAGAAAACACACATGAAATTTGAGTTTTACATGCAACAGCACACAAGGTGGGAGCAAAACGACCTCTTTTCTTAACACAGAGAGAGGAAAAAGAGAGCAGCTGAAGATCCTGATTGTTGAATTCTTCCTCTGCTGGGCAAAGAATTACATTAAGAATTGGAGAATTTATTTTCTGCAGTCATTATAATTGCTTAGAAAAAGAAGACGGTTATATATTTTAGTTTAAAACTAATTGTTCCGTTTTAAAACTGCTAAGAATCCAAGGAGCAAATTTAAGACAGAGTTTTTCGAATAAAACACTGCTAGTCCCAAACTGAACCAAGACTTAGATTAATCACAGTCTTCTGTGCTATAGAGGGCATTTGAGAATCCATCAAGTTCATGGGAAAATGATCTTGGAAGAGCAACAAATAAATGCTGTGACCTTTTGACTCTGCTAGCCCTGGAGCTGTGCTAAGTTTGCAGTCAGGCACTTGGTTCCAGACAGGAATTTTCATTGCTGCAGTGAAGTAAATCACCATGAGGAGGAGGCCTCACTGGTCCTGTCTGCATGGAGATATTTTCAGAGCTCTATTTCCCTGTGGGTGCCCCTCCATCGGTGACTGCACAAATGGGAGCTGAATGGTTGATCTGCTCAGGAAACCTGAAATACCTGCATCTTAAACTAGGCTAGTTAATGCAGTACCAGAAATGCCATCTTTATCACTCCTGTGGTCTGCAGTGTTGTGCTGGCTAAATCCCAACAGTATGGGATGGAATTGTCCCCGGGGCAGATTTAGTGAGGGGACAGAGGGTGCTATAGTGCCTTACAATAGCATCATCTTGATGTGGCACATGTAGGACTTGCAGTCTGCCATTCCTATCCACATCATTTCCGCAGTTCCAAAAAGCTGAATTAATGATTGGAATTAGAATAACTTTGGGGAAAATCATTGTTTTTCACGATTATTAATTTAATGATCCTTAGAAACAAATGGCTTTTAAACCTTATGTTTGGGAAAGGGATTTTCTCTGTAATTATTTTGGCTGATTTGCTCTTTTTTTTTTTTTTTTTTTTTACTTTGTTTTCTCTAGCCTAGACAGAGCTGTGTCTACCCTCAGCCTCAGTTCACGTTTCAGTCTTTCCTGGAGCTGTTGGATATATGTCCTCTCCAGAGCTTGTGTTCACGAAGTTTGTAAGAACTTACTTATCCTGGAAACCTCCACTCTTCTCTAGTCTGGTTTAAAGCTGGTCCATGAGTTCCCAACTGTATGTTGGGTCTCCTTCCTTAGGAACCAGGAACAGTACTGATTTTTGTGTAACTATGGAAACTAGTGCTTTAAAAGGGCAAGATTTGGGATAAAATTGAGCACTGAAAATTATGGTTTCTTCTGATCGATCATCATGTGCAAGGGATAAAAGGCCTGATTACCACTGAGACTGCTCGGGGAGACAGTCCAACCAGGCTGGATGTTGTTTTGTTCTTGATTGCCACCTTCTCTGTGTGGTACATCGGGGTTATCACGCGAGGAGAGTAAGAGGAGCTTGTTCTCTGTGCAGTCATTGTCAGGTTGTCCATGGAATATGGGGAATACAGCTCTTCTCAGCATCGTAGGTCCTGCTGGGGGGCTTCTGCGCCAAGAAGCTCCTTGCAGTTGCTCACTGATACAGCTAAATGAGCAGGAGTCTGTAGCAGATGCTTTGCCTTTATCTTTGTGTTCTGTGTGGGCTCTGTCCCTACTCTCAGGAAAAGACTAGGCATGTCAATCATGCTGAGGTCCTTTAAAATTATTCCTTTTCCTCTAATGTTAGCAAAACCAGTGCTGCTACAAGGGGAGTGTCACCTTGTCCTGCCTACAAGACTGCTACAGAGCAGTGCCTAGGACTCAGCTCTGGAGTCGTAGAAACCTCTGGAAGAGTACCACAGCCTTTGCTGTTGTCTGTAGAAGCCTCCTCTCCTTCCTCAACATACCTACTCAGTGTGAATGTGTGAAGTGCTGAAGAAACAACAGCTACAAACTCACTTCTCTGAAATACTTTCTTTTCCTCCTTTCATCCTCTCCCATCTGCTCTTTTTTTTGCACTTCTGTTCCTTTTGGTAATGATAAAGACCCCCCATATTCATTCTGTGGATTTCTTCCCCCTAAGGCAGCCAGTGAAAAATACAGATGGCATTTGATGTAAATCAGAGGAAGATTCTGTAGGGTCCCCCCCTCCCCTGCCCTTTTCATGCTCTAGGCATTAGTATAATGAAGGAGAAGGCAATGATTGTTGCTTAATTTACATTCTTTAAGGAAGATGCCTTTGGCTTGTGTGGGACAAGAAAAGAATGGTCAATGTGGCAACATGTGAATGTCTAAATCTGGACTGAGGACTGATCTTTCAGGTATTTGGGCAAAGAAAGGAATGTGCCCCCTGCTTTCCTCCTGCAGATCATCCTCACCTGCCATACCCGCCCTTGTTGCCTCTTTGTGAGCAGTGATTCATGGGCTCACCGAGAACACAGCTGCTGCAAATCATCCCGGTCCAGAAATGGTGGCAACAACTGCAGTGCTGTTCCACCACCAGCTGAGAGACTCTCCCATAACTGGCCAGAGCAATCACTCAGTGAAAGGAGAGATCGTTTGGCTGAGAGCTGTGCCAGGGATTTTCTTGTACGATGCACAAAAAAGCCAAACTAGAGGAGCGAGGTTGGCCTGACCTGTCCCTGTGAAAGGGGGAGTAGAGTCTAGTCCCCCACTGCGTCATCTGCAGTATTTCCTCCTGCACTGACTCATTTCACCAGGACAGAGCAAGGGGAAGCAAAAAGCTTGGTTCTGCCCCTTGTTTTCCCTGTAGGGTGGCTGCACACAGCCTGATGTTTAGTGCTTCTTTCTCAGTGAAGTGGATACAGCTTTTCTCTGGAAGGACTGAGGGAACTGGAACTGCCTGTGCCACAATTTGTTCCCTGGGTTCTGCTCACTGGGAAAGCTGGTGCCAGCCTTTATCAGAGCAGATTATGTCTTACAATCAAGATGTGACTGCACTATTAGGATTTTTTTTCCAAGTAAAAAATGTCTCTCCAGTAATGTAAAATTTTTCATCTCTGATCCTGTTGTGATGGGCACATGGTAGTTCTTCTGCTTCTCCAGCACATCTTCCTTTCCGTAGACAAAGGTCCACCAATTCATTCATTTGCCACTTTTTCCTCTCTTTTAAAAAACTCCTTTAATTTCCACCACTGGGAAAACATTTAATTGCCTTGAGACCTGCAACATGGTTTTGAGTGTGGTTTGTTGAGGCTTTGAGGCCAGACAACTTTATTAACAACAGAGGCTTCCTTTGCAGATAAATCCACATTTTCAGAGAACATCTTCCCTAAACAGTTTCACAGCCGATTATGGACACAAATAACTCATCAGAAGAAGTTAGTGATACTCAGTGCTTGGCAAGCCCTGAGTTATTATCCAGTTAGTGCTGCGGCACTGTGCATTTCCAGCTGTGTTGCAGTGGCACGCAGACCTCAGCAGCTGTTGTGGAGCTCATCAAATAGCTGTTGAGCATCATCCCTGATTTGTCATAAACCTAAAGGTTCCTCTGGGGAAAGAATGTTATCGCCTGCCACAGCCTGGCTCCACCACGGTGATGTTCCGGCACTGTCATTATCATAGGTACTCTGCTTGTTTGAATTCCTCCCCTCTCCCCTTTGCCTTCATTATTTTTCCTGTTTGTTGCAAGAGTTGGGATCAGATTATTCATAGCCTTATGCTTCTGACTGACTTGTCTGGAAATGCAGTTTGGTGTATGCTTTAGGGCTACCTGGCTTCATTTCTTCCTAACCAGCTGAATTTACATTTTAGAAATTATTTAGTTGCCTAACAATACCAAGAGGCACAGAACAGTTCACAGTTTTTGTGAACTGCTCAGGTACGTTGTGCCTATAAAGAAGAATTATGTTCTAGGTGTAAGTTGTGGTATGGACAAAAGCTATTTTTTATGTAGGATTTTAATATTTGCACTTATTTTGAATAGGATCAAACCCAGAAAACTTCAAAACTGGAAAGGAAATTCTGAGGGGTCACGGGGGGAGCTTTGTATGGGGTGCACAGAAGTGCTTTGTTTTAAGAAATGCTTATCTTCAGATGCATAATACAGAACACGCTGAAGCAAAACCTTATTTCAGAATATTTAATGCTTCTAAAGGTTTTTCCACATCTGAGTTTCTCCTTTTCAGAACTTTTCCAGTTTTCTTCCTTTTTTGCCTTTAGACACAATTTTAGCAGAACTGATATGATTTCCCAAATTGTTTTGGCTCAAGAAAAAAAGCTTCCAAAAATTTTCAGACCACTTCAGCCTTACTGCTGCTGAAAACCCTTTTTTGGTATTCATGTGCTTCCTGGAGATTGGAAAAATCCAGCCCATGGTCTGCTGCAGAAGGTGCTTTGCAAAAAAGAGATCACAGTTAATTTTCTGATCCTGGTGGCCAGATTGCTTAATCTCTCAGTGCTTCACTGTTTCATGATATTATGTGAACAACAACAAAGTTGTTTTTCTTTTTAGATTCTGTGATTGTCTATGCAGGGTCTGAGTTATTGCAGTCCCTATTTTCAGAGTTCAGCTTTTTAACTCAGCCAACACCCCTTCAGGCTTGTAGTTTGGAAACACCTTGTTCAAGTCACTGATAAATGACCCTTATGTTTGTATGGAAACATTATCAAAAGATTCATGGAATTCACTCCTGGCCAAATCCCCCCATCTCTGAGAAACACGTTGACAGCAGTATTTTTCCTTCCCTAAATTGCACTGTAATCTCAATAGATTTGCAACTATCAGTTACAGGGACACCCAAGTACTAGTGACAGGTGAAAGTATTTGTGTGTTTTCACAGAGAATTGCTCACTTCGGGACTGTACTTCTTGCAAAACTTGCCAAGTCACCACTATTGGGCTGTGAGTGTCCTGGTGACTGCTCTATAAATAACCTGGATGGACAGAGACAGTGTAAAAAGCAAACAGAACACTTAAACAGTAAGGACTTTTCTGTTGGGCCTGCTGTGTTTGTGCAAGTTGTCATTGTGACTGTCACAAACTGGCTGCAAAAAATATTTTCAGCTGCTTGAGATAAAATGGACAGAGGTGGAGGCTTTGTTTTGGCTCGACACAGTGAGATGCTTTTGGGCCAGAAATGTTCTTTCTGCTGCCAGCCCCCTGAAGATTTCTTTGGTCTGAAAGCTCACGTGTTTCAGCTTATATATTAGTTCAGTAGAAGGTACACACAATCTGCCTTGTCTTGCTATCAGTCCATCACTGAAAAAATGTTGCTTCAGCTAATGATGGCTCATATTTGATTTCTATCCAGTGTATTTTAAGGCTGAAAAACCATCCAGCAGGATAGGTGCCTGTCTCAGTTCTGTCCTCTGCCTTTTATGAGGTATGTTTGTATTAATGATGAGATATCCTGCATCCTTAGTCAATTTAAATATTGAAAACAAATGTTCTCCCATTTCTCTGCCTTGGGGCAAGGAGTGATTATTCCAGCCTCTTCAGTGTATAGGAATCTGTGTCTGTTGAGGTCTCTGTTCTGCTGTGAGCCCAGCATATGAACTCAGTTTGCAAGTTCATCTGAGAAATGCTAAAATTGGCACCTCAAGCACCTATACCAGTAATGTATCCAATGGTCTAAATACCACTTTGCTTTGGAATTGCAGTTTTTTCGACTTGGCCACTTGGGTCAACATCCTTCTGTCTCTTTATTGTTTACATCTTGACGTTTCAGTGTCACCAGGATACCTTATTATGACCCTGGGATGCAAACAGTCCATAGCTGAGGGGTTTTTTTAGTAACTTGGCAACATTATCTAAAGCAAAGCAGACTCTTGAAATTGGGACATACTGCAATTCACAGGGACAATGAAAAGTATTTGTGGTACAGAATATTTTGCACATTTGAAACCTCAGTTGCATCAATCTTACTCAGAAAAGAGGTGGCTGGAGCAAAAAGTAATTTTTTGCTGTTTAATGTTTCTGATAAAATTAGCATTTGCAAAAAAATACACTTAGAAATGGTATAAGAGTTTCACACAATAGCCCTAACAATGTTTGTAGTGCTGTTTATAAATATGTGCTTAGGGAGATATAAAATTGTAGATCATTGACCTGATAAAGCCATAATATCATTTTCTGAGCTATTTAGGTGTGTCAGCTGAATGAATGTTTAGAATCCATGCAGCACATGTGGTAAAAATTTGCATGAAGACTGTATTGATTTCAGGTGCAGGGGAAGCATTTCGATGCAGAATAGATGAGCTGCTGGATTTATCTGTATTCTAAGTTGGGAGCAGGCAGAATTTTCCCAAGAGACTGCTTCTAGTCCTAATGTGAGCTGGTGCAAGGCAGTGGGAGGCATTGTGTACGAGATGTATCCAACAACTGTGAGCTTCAGCTACTGGGTCCAGTTCCTGGTCTGTTCTGTGTACCCCAGTGAGGCATTCTGTGATGGACTCTCTCAAATGGCCTCATTTTTAGCCCTCTGCACAAGGGAAAACTGCTCCCATGACTACACTCAGAGAGGCAGAAGTAGATGTTACTCTTCAGGCCACTGTTGACATGGGTCTAGTGATGAGTTACAGCACTTTTTGGGAGCTGTGTGTTGATTTCAGCTTTTGGGGGCTGCAGAGTTGGGATAGCAGCAGCAGCAAGAGCACTTGGCCCTTGAGCAGCAGTGAGTCAAGGGAGAACCTACATCCCTAGTGAATGGCAGTGAAGAGGGCAGGAGGAAAATGAGAAAGCAGGGGGCACATTGCTGTGAGTTGCAGAAGAATAACAGGAATTTCACAGAACTGATACTCGTGGTGACGTGCCATTTATGATGAAGTGCCTTAATTTGTTGAGAAAATTTTGAACATTTTGTTTCTTCAAGCCAATGTCAAGATCTTTTTGTATCCTCAATCTGGAGCTCATTAAGTGCATGACGCATGGAAAACTCTGTTTGCCTCTTAATAATGTAATACTGGGGAAAACAAGCTCTTAACCCCGTTTTCTGTTGGACACCTCCTGCATTCCAAATTCAATCAATTTTTTATATGTGCACTCAAACACTTGTTCATATGTCTCGCTGTGTCTGAGTGTGTATTTGAAAGTCGCTCTGTGCAAATATCTCATCTTGTCACAGAGAAAAAAATACATAAGCGCAGTGCTTCATCCACCTGAGATGGCCCGAGAGGTGGAAATGCCCCCTTACTGTCTGTGTTACAGATGGATATTTCTCCAAAGGGAGAAATTGAAGGATGCAGTGCATTTAGGAGTTTGTTGTTGCCTTATTCTAAAGTGAGGAGAGAATCAATAATTTGTTAGGCTGTGACCTGACAGCTTGTCTGGGTTCCAGCTCCAGTGCCCTCCAGGATAAGCTGCCAGAGTGTCTGAGGGAGCAAAGCGGGATGTAAATTCCTCAAGTCATTTTCCTGAAACTCTTATGTGGGAAACCTTTAGAAGCCTCTCAGTAAGGACAAAATCCTTCCAGGCTTAATTCTTGTTTGAGCAAAATTCCTTCTGAGGTCAGTAGACCTAATCCTAAAGTCTTACCACTTGTTTACCTTGATGGGATTTGAGTGTGTATGGGGGAAACAGAGGGTCTTGGGACAGGGTGCACTGGAAATGCTTTCTTAGGAGGCTGAAAGAAGACTGCCAGGCTTTTCAGAAGCGGGTGTACATGTGAAAGGAAGGCTTGCTTCAGTAAAAATCACTTCTGTTTCCCACTTTTTCAGCAGCGGTAGAAAGAGCAGGTGAGGATTCCTCTTTTCTCTGAAGGCTCTTTGGTGCCTGGGGGTGGCCCAGCCCTGTCTGTCAGGGACGATGCAGCGCACACTTCCATGTATGTGCTTCAGAAGTGGTATGCATCTGAGACCTTCCTTCTTTTGCATCCTAGAGGAAAAAAGCCCTCCAGGCTGGGAACCCCTTCTTGACGTTTTGAATGTAACACAGCCCATCAAAGTGATAAGTAGCATCAAATATAGAAGCAGAGGAGAGCTGGAACATTGGGTTCTTTGATCCTGAAGCTGAGAAAGAAGCTCTGGGTTTGCCATGTAGCTTTGGGGAAAGCCTCTTTTGGGGGTCTTTGGAGCGAGTCCTGGCTCTGCTTGTCCCAAGTACTGTCATACTGAAACCCCATGAAAGGTCCCTTGTCCTTGCACTGCAAATCATGGCATGCCAACAGTGCCCTCAGCAGAGATTTCTCCTTCCTGTCTGTTTTTCCTCCAGTCTTTCTCCCTGAAAATTGAAATCTATCTTCTTCATAACAGACTCGACCATTATTAGCCAAAGATCATGCCTCTTTATTAACCTTCCAGTAAGGCTACATCAGCTGAGTGAAGCACTGTTCAGCAGGGCATATGGTATCATAAAAGTCACTGCTGGTGTCACACAGCTGTATACAATTTTGTTTGGTTTGAGGGTTTTTGCTTTTTAGTAAAGAGATAGAAAACGTTCTTTTCTTCTTTTTTTTTGCTTTCTGGTGATTGACTTACAAACAGCCTGTGTGAAATTGGCTCTGGTAAATATAATCAGAAAAATATATAGGCTGTTGCATTGTTTTTATGAATCCCAGGTCATGGTACAGGGGAGATTCTGAGGTAAAGTTTCATTAAAAGTAAAGGAGGAACACTAAAAGCTCTGCTGCTGATCTGGGGAAAGTAAAACTTCGTCAAGCCAAGTAACACTGGGCCATCTTGTACTTTATTCCCTGCTGTTTATCTAAAGCACATTTCTTATATTGAATTGATTTCTACTTCTGGCAAGTTTATAACTCCATGGGTTTAAGAGCCTTTGACTAATTAAGAGCAGAGAGATTTTCACCATGCTGCCACAGCCCCACTGGAAGAATAATTTCCAAGTGTTTTGCTCTTTGGGGGCATATGAGGCCAAAATTACAAACAAATGCCCATGTACATACCTACATCTCTCTAAATATACATATACAAACACAGATTATATCTATGTCCATATCCATATTTGTTAAAAACAAAAGCCTTAAAGGCGAACACCTTTGGAGGGAAGAATGTAGGTACTGTAACACAGTCTTCTAGGTGGGTCTCTGGTTGGGTTATATGTTATTTGTACATAATTCATGGAAGAAATTTAAGAGGTTTGATCCTACGGGTGAAGAAGCATGTGTGATGGTGTGAGTGCATGTGCACGCATGCAGGAAGCAACCGTGGGGGATGCCTGTGCTTAAACTGATCAGACAAGTTTTATTAGTTCTGTCCATGGATGCTGTTTTGAAATATGGCAGGCTGAGCCTATTAAGGTAGCTCAAAAATGTCTTTCCAAAATGGCTTTTGGGCTCTAGTTCCCACTCTCATTTACTTCCTTGATTCACTTCAAAATCTGCTCCCCTCAGCATTTGCTGCTCTTGTTCACAGAGATGCATTGAAAAATGGATCGTTACCCAGCAGTTTTCTATAACAAAAGAAGGTGTTTGGTCCAGATCCAGAGAAAGACATACAGTAAAGGATCACAACCGAGGAAATGACTGTATCAAATTGCACTCGAACAGTGAGAAGGTAGAACGCATATGAAAGACAGCTGAGTTAAACAATGTATAAATGGAGAGGCAATTCAGTTGAAACTCACAACTGCATTACCCTTCTGGTGTTGGATGGAGATTGACTCTGCAATAAATCCTGTATACCAAAGCTCAAGATTTAGGAAAACATGAGAGTTCTTAACTTCATCCCTGTTTGGCAGCATGATCCAGTGCCTCTCACATCTCTGTGAACCTGATTGCCAACTCTCACAGGGCTCGGGGCAGCACTGACACCCCTCGGGTTTTTAATTACATGTATATGTTTACAGTGCCACAAGGGGAGAGTCTGGTCTGAGCCAGCACATGTCAGCAAATCCTGAGTATGACTGATGCAAAATGAAAGCAGTCAGGGAAAGAAGGATTTGTTGGTGGAAGTTAACAAAACACCTCTCATTTTAGTGAAGGTTGAAAAACAACCTTCTTGGGATAAGAGAATTTACAAATGCCTTATTGTGCTGTTGCTAAGATCACACCTGTAGCATCATGCACCAAGATCGTGCTCTTAGCTTCAGAAACCAGACTCCAAAGGAAGACTGCAACATTAAAGGAGATACAGGAGTGGGAATGGATTTAGCCAGTTTCATCTAGAGAAATGCTTAATGGCAGGATGATCATCTTAAGGGTCATTTAATACCAGGAAAAGGAAATGACACATAACACAAGTAGTAACACAAAGAACAATGAATTCAATTTAATAAAGGGCAAATTCAAATTGGAAATGAGGCTAAACTTTTAGATGGTTGAGGGCAAGCAGAAAGGGAAATCATTTGCTTAATGAGGTAGTTATGACAAACTAGGTAGAAATATTGTGTTTTCTGAAATCAGCGAGTGTGGAGTTCAATTTTCCCTGCTTGATACAGTGGGTTCAGCTGGGGAGTCCAGTGGTGTTTTGTCAGCCTTGTCCATCAAGACCATTAGTTGCATTAATAATCCGTAATTTAATGAAGGCACTACAGTAGCAACTGTACATGTTGAGAATCCTTGCTTCTCTAACGTGAAGAAAGAAATTAGATTTTTTGTGGCTTCACAATATGAAACAAAAAGTTAAGTTTGCTGTGGTTGTCTGAGGTGAGATTTCTGTGAGACCATATGGAGATTTACAGCCTCACAGCTTCTGTGAAGAACCGTGTTATGGGAAGGCAGGGGGGGATTTGTCCAGGGGTTGAGGGAGACCTGGGTGCTTTACTCTTCACTGTGTTGTGAAGGCAGCTGGACACCCCAGAGGTACCTGTTGAAAATCCTAGTCTTGTATGTCGTTCTTACTGTTTCCTTGAAGCGAAGCTGACTCAATGGCTGTTAGGATGAACGCCACGGTTCATCCTAATTCACCACCTACAGGGCTCACTGCTCCACGTGGGCTCTTAGTCTCCTGCCTGCTCACAGCACAGTGAAAACAGCCTTGTATCTGTGTTGCCAGGAAGGCTTTATGAAAAAACGACAAATGCATACTGCCTGAACCTCACATCTGAGTAAAAGCAGACCAAATGTATTTCTAGTGCAAATTTACTGGAATTAGTGAACAGTGCAACAGCTGATACTGATATTTAAGTCAGTGATTCTAATATGATGAAGACAAATGATTACCAAAACTGTTTATTTTTTTATAGCGCAGACAGTTGATAGTTCTTGCTTTATTTCAAATATATTGACAGGCACAAAGTACCTAATTAATGAGGTCTCATAGGGATCCCGGTTAATGATTGCTAACTGGTGAGTTTTGCTATGTCTGAAAATTAAATGGTAGCACTGGGTGCATGGAAATGGCTCATATTGTCCAAAATAGCTGATGATGACTGTGTTTAAGTAGAAGAATTCTCATAAGGATTTGAGCTGCTCAGAATTTAATGCAATTTTTCCAAGTCCTTGATAATCATCAGGAAATGAATGTAAAACTGTGATCTCATGTCATTTGGAAAGTTAATGAAATAATTTGATGGGCAGAGCTTGCTAACTGTACACTGGAAAAGTCTTTAGGCATTGGTCTTTGTCAGCAGCAATGGAAGTGGAGAAGACAGATTTTATTCCATAATTATCTGACATGAAAATGAGTGGTGTACCAAAGAGAAGTAGGGTAGTGTTGCTTTTAGTGAGGAAAATAGGTCAGCCTAAATACTAGCATTGTTTGTTACATGCTACTATGGATCTGTATGTTGGAGAGCTCGTTGGAAAATTAATTTACTCCTGTAAAAACACTGCTTTATAGAAATCTTTGTTTGAGCTTTGAGATTTTCTTTGGAGAATGGAAAATTAGCAGTTTCCATTGACCAAAAGGTTTCAGATGGAAACCTTGTTTCTGGTCAAGTTTCTTTCCCCAGTGCAAACACATAAACACTTGCAGGAAGCTGTCTTTACTGATGTGGACCAGTGTTCATCAACTAATATGTAGCATATACTGGGCTCAACTGTGTAACTGGTTTTACCATTAGTCTTTTATACTGGGGCATTGGGTTGTTCCTTAGGGTGCAGATGCCAGGTGGTCTTTCCCTAGAAGGTCTCATTTTTGTCTCTGTGTAAAATGGGGATGAGGAAACCCTCCTGTACTGTTAAACTAAGGACGTATTTCCAATATCTTCCCTCTTTTAAGTAGGTGTCAGTCACATTTTTTGGTTAGATACCATAGACTAAATCCTATCTCTGCTCTGGGTCTGAAGGTGAACAGAGTATGTTCATCACCAAGGGAAAACAAGGCTCTTGTTATAACTGTTTCTCTTCATTTTATCTCTGCTTCTCAGTGTCTGGCAGATTCTCCATCCTTTATGCCATTCCTCTTCAGCTCACTAACAGAGTCGTCATTAGCTTTGCATATAAGGGCAGGCTCAGGGATTTCATTACTCCTCTGAAGTTTCATTCACTCTTTCTTGGGTTTTCTTTGAAATTTATTTTGTTTATCAGTGAAAAAGGATGAGTTCTGCTCTAAGCCTGGTCTTCATTTTGTTCTTAGCACTTGTAATGACTGTGGGACTGCACTGACCTGAAGCGGTGCTGTAACGGTGCTGGCATGTGTATCTCATTTTTATAAGTTTACTTGTACTGTTTAGAGCAATCTGAGGAGATTTATAATTGCTTCTTTTATAATACAGCCACAAAGAATTAAGTAAGGGCTGTATAAGTAATCTCTTTTCCTCCAGCCAAAGAAACACTGTAGTGTTTTCATATATCAACTTATTTAGGGTCAGAGTTTGATTTCTCTCTACATTTGATAGCATATGTAAGTGCTGCATCTGAGTAGTTCACAGAGCGATTTAGCACTTTGATTTTTAAATGCAGTGCCAAACGTGGCGAGAACAGTGTAGTTTGATTAGAATGGAGCCCATGCAATGATGGGAGGTACATTTTCAGCAAAAATTACTATGAGAAGAGACGATGACTTAGGAAACCATTGCAATTAAAATTGTGACTGAGTTGATATGGGAGACGGAAAACTACTAGCTTTTGATATTTGCTAGCTAGGAGTAAACTTGGATAATAAGTGTTTTCTGAGAACAGAGATATGGAGGAAAGATGGCTTATGTTTAAGACACTACACGGGACTCAGAAAATTGACTTCAGTTCCTTTCCTGGCTGCCTCACAGGATGTCTCTGTAGTCTTGGGGACAATTACAAAGTTTTCACCATATGTTTATGCTGTATGTAGTGATCTGGAGCTCTCATTTTAGTTGGACTTCATGAAATTCTAGCCTACCAAGAAATATTTACTCACTTGTGTATACCAGAAAGTAAAAACAAATGGTCTTTGGAAAAATTAAACTGGGTAATGTTTACACTGAATAAGGGTTCTGTGTCCTGGTCAGTGATAGACGAAAAGTAGGGCATTCAGAAATGATGACTATATCAGACTCAATGCTCAGACCAAGCATGGGACCATTTAAATTTTTTCAAAAAATTAGGAGGAAGAAGGAGGGTGAAGGGGAGGTGATGCTTACCCTGAAGGCTATGAGCTATTTTGCCAAGATCTTTGTCACACAACTCAGGAAAGAGGAAGGACCTGACAGAAGTAGAGAGAGCCTGCCTCAAAGAGGACTTTATAACATCATTTTTGTATCAGCCAAATGCACATTTCTTTTTTAATGAAGGAAAAAAATGCCTTTTTTTTTAATAGATAAATCATCCAAGAACAAGCTTATGAGAAAAATAGAAGAAAGAAGGCCAAAGAGGCATGCCAGAGAAGGAAGTTTGCAGAGTCCAAGGGATTCAGAGAAGATTGCAGTGGGACTGCCTCTGAGAGGGAGTGTTTACATCACCAATTCCTGACGGGTTTACCTTCTGGGACTCCAACCTTGGACTGCTGCCGGGACATTTGTCTTGGACTTGTCCTCTGGGCTGGTGAGTTAGTGATGGAATGACACACATCTCTGTTGTGCTGGAACATGATATTTTCAGATTGCTCAGTGTGAGAGGTTTTGGTCTCTGATCATTCTGTCTCCCGCTCCAGTGATGAGAGGATATGTCAAGTAGTTAAAGCACAAATCTGAGAGCTGGAAGACTTGGCCACTGTTTCTGAGGCTGCCACAGCCTATTTGTGATTTTTTACAAGGCAAAGAATGACAGACATTAGATATAACATTTTCCAGTGGCTCAGGGCTCTCTTAACTCTCTTGTCTTTGGACTCAGTGGGACATTCTCCCTCAAATTTGTTGGGAACAAGGACCTTATATTTCAGACTGTATGTGAAGTAGGTAGGTTTCTCTAATCATTTGGATATAAAACGTGTGTGCCTGCTGCAGTGCAAGGAATTGCTGCTACTTTTCAGATGCTGAAAACACAGTTAACTGAAAAGGTAGGTCACTACTGCAGGCCCTGGTTATACCAGTTCAAATTCAAAATAGCCTTGGTGTGTTTCACTGAAGTTCATTGTTACACAAATACCTGCTACTTCATAGTCACTCAGTACAGGTAGATGTGATGTGTAGGCAGGGCAACGGTGAGTGGAAATCGATTAGTGTGGTCACAGAATATATCCCAGACGAAGTAAACAGCATTTTCTGCTGCAGCATTACAAGAAGATGCTATTTATAGTTTGTGCTCATTTTGTGCTGTCTGAAACTAGGAAAAGTTTCACTTTGGAAAGGCTGTAGTTTCTGTTTGGAAAATAGAAAGGCATTTTTAAGCTCCTTGTTGAAAAATAATCTTTTATTTTGACAGAAATATAAAATGTTTCTCTCTGATTTTGTAGAATGATGGACCCAACACAGAGTTTTTCAAAATAACTAATCTGGTCCCATACTGTTGATTCATTTCCCATTGGACTGTCTAGCGAAGAGATGTGGGTCCAGAAAATGATTTTCCAGGGGAAGTGGCAGTGTTGTTCCTGCGGACAGCTCCCAGACTGGGAGTCCTCTGGAAGACAGGAGATGTGAAGGAATCTGTAGGAAACAATCAAGTGGTGCCATTAACAGAGAACAATTTGCAGAGAGGTGTCCGGTAAGCTCCAGGAATCTCAGAAACACTGTTCCTTTGGAGATTGGTATACTGAGCATAGATTTGGTCATCTGACAAGGGAGAACGGAATCTTGTGGCCTAATCCTGCTGCTGGACAAAAATACACATCCAGAGGGACTAAGTGCCAGAGTCTCTGGAGAAAGAAGGAATAGTCATAAGCTCCTTAAGCTCTGGAGGCTTGCTCAGTCAGGTCCGTCCTGTGCCCTGGCCAGTGTAGAGGCAGAGAAATCTTACCTTACTGAGAACTGTTTGACTGTTTATCAGGGATCCTAGAAGCCCTGTGAGTTTGATCATAAAATCTGTTTGGACCTGCAGTACTTTGTTTGTGGCATGGCTGCTGGAAGTGTGGGGTTGCCGGCCTGGAGCCCGGAGTGCTGTAAAAGCGCCGGCGCTGTTTCTCCGGTGTCCTGCAGCATGAGCTGGCAGGGTGCAGTGCAGGGTGCTGACAGAGACCAGCAAGACAAACTTGGTCCCCTCACATCTCTTTTTAGGTAGACCTAGCAACTCCAGAAGACTGAATGTGTCAATGGCGACAAATCAAGCTTTCATGTCAGAAGAGAGTTTTCTTGGAAATTTCCTGTGCAGATCTACTGATTGCACCCTGGGTCTGGCTTAGAAACAGTGCAAAAGGTGATCTTGGTTCAGTGGGTTTTACTTCTTTGATCTTCCCTGTCCAGAACAGCACACAGCAGCTGTACTCTTTGGAGGAAGAATAGGCATTTTCTTTGACTAAAGATGTTTGCAGTAATTTCCTGTTTCCCCTTAAATTCTTTTCATAGTCATGTTTTTAATGCTAATGAGAACCATAACTAGATGTTTAAAAGATCCTTTGTCCCTTAAAACATCTCTTGGAATAGCCAAAGACAAAAAAAACCAACACACCTCTAATGAACTAAAGCTCCCTCTGAATTTTTGTCTCGTCCAATCACCTAAACTAATCAGTGTTAAAGTAAAGTGTGCAGCTTGATGCAGGCCTCCAGGGCACTGGCTGGCTCCATAACTTATGTTACCTTGTCTAGGTATCCAGATGTGCTGTGGTGTGGGATTATGCTCTGTCCTCAGGTGCCTGCCACACTTACACTGTGTAATCAGACTGAATTCAGGATGAATGTTGACTACAACAGAAAATTATTTCCAAGCAGCTGTAAGTCTAGTTTAAGCCTTTTAGGATCAAATTTTCATCTTTAATATAAATCCACTGAAGAGAAGAGTTTATCTTTCACAGCTCTTGAAAGTAGAATCTAGAGCTGAGGGTTGTCTTCAAGCAGTTGTCTTCAAGCAGAGCTATCCCTGGCACTCCTTCCGTGACCTTCCATGCTTTTGATGACAGCCTTAAATTAATGGTAATGGCTGTGTGTGGAATAGGCAGGAATGAAAAGAGTTCCTAACTCCAGGGTGTTCTTGCAAGCAATGAGGACTAGTGTTTGGGAGGCACCAGCCCATAAGTAGGGGTTCCCCCCCTTCCCCAGCTGTGCCACTGGCTTGCCATAAAATCCTTCGCAAATCACTCACCTCTGGAGGTTCAGTTTTGGTTTTGTACAGCAGGAACAATGGTTCCTTTCAGCTCTGCTTCCACAGTGGTGATTGCACGGGGCTAACAAGCAGTAATGCAGCCTTCAGGGAGTGCCAGCGCTGGAGCTGCTCTAGCAAGTGTTTTGTACTGGGAGAAGAATGGATCCTTAAAATATTTAATCAACAGTCTCTGGGTATATATCCTTCAACTTCTGGATTAAATGCTCTTAGTGATTTAGGGCCTTATTATGTTCTTCTCTCTTTTGTTTATCTCACGTTCTCATCAACAGCAGCTTCACTTTAGACCATGATAAAGCACTTCAGCCATGCTTTTACTGGCCATGGTTGTTAGAAAATCTTATACATACTTTTTTTTTTTTTTTTTTTTAAATAGTGACCCCATTCTCACTGTCTGAACTATGTTGTCTTTTTTAAAGGGAAGCAATAATGAATTTCCATATGAGCTATACCTTGTAAAAAGATTATCTCCATTTGCTCTTTTTAGAAAGTTTTCAGAAGGGAAGGCACTGTCCCAATGCACAGAAGCAATTTTTCTTTTCAATGGATCCTGTGACTCAAATCTAAACCTTTGCTCTCAGAGGAACACTTTTCAAATGTTTACTTACTTCTTGATTCCTGATAGGCAGTCTGGAAAAAAAAACAGATGAGGTGTTACTCTTGAAAGTTATACTGCTTTATATTGTTTGAAAGGCAGAGATTGAACTGATTTGTCTAGCAGCTTGCCTTGTCTCAGCTGGGGGAAAGAGTTCCTTTGTAGCTCAGGCTTTTATCAACAGTCTAGTAAAAGTGTTTTATATATATACATAAAAAACTCATACAACATATAAAGCCTTTTATCCCAGTGGCTCTAAAGTAGTTGACAAATTTGTCAAATAATTTGTCAACTACTTTCCTCAAAAATTTTCTCTTACTCCAGAAGGATATCGTGGAGGTACTCCTATGTTAGGTGAAATTATTCTTCCTACTAATAGCTTTTAAAGTAACAATCAGACATGATTTACATGAATTACAAAATTTCAATCTATGAATTTTAGAAATTTTCCCCTAGCCCTCTTGGGGGATTTAATTAAACATGAAACCACCTTCTTGTACTACTGAGGTCAGGGGGGAACTGATGCACAAGGTGTCCTGGTCAGGAGAGAAACAACACTGCATGTGTGCTATGAGTAACTGGGGGGGAAAATATATAAATAATCATATGACATTCTCACAGTCACTTGGTGGAAAATTCCTGTTCTGCAGCACAGCTGGTATTGTATTGTTGTGTATGGACACAGATTGTTGTGTATGGGCAAAAAATGCATGATGAGGATGCCTGGTCCTCTCTGATGCCTCTGTACCCATCCTAGGCTTGGAGAGGAGCCTCTGTGCTAAGAGTGAGTTGTCTTCCACAGGCTGATAAAGTTCCTCACAGCAATTTGCCTTCACCTTACTGGTGACACCATGACCTTCCATGGCCACTATTTCCATATCAGCCTTATATATGAGCAGCGTTTGCCTCTTCTGGAAGGGCTCTGGATACACATCCCACATCCATACACACTCTGCTTCTGTTAGGCTTCATCAGAGGATCCTCTTGGCTCCTGAACCTTTCCCTTGTGCAAGTCATGAGCAAAACCCGTTGCAAGGTGACTGAGGGTTTCGTGATGGGATCCACGGCATGAGCGTGTTAATGGAGTCAAGTGCTATTTATTGGCTCCAGTGTTTCGCTGCACCCTTGGCGCATTCGCACTTCCTGTATGAAACTTGGCTGAAGGAGTCAGAACTGCAAGACATCATCCCAGATTCCAGCTGGGATGCGTAACTTGGCTACATGACACTCTCCCCTCTTTGCCCCCCTTAACTACTTCCCATGTTAAATAGTTTCTCAGGACTCAAAGGGGAAGGGGGAAATAATCTCCAGGCCAATGATTCTGATAAGTAGAAAGATTGCATAAGTAAATTAGCAATGATTAATAGTAAGAAAATGTCACTTGTCTCACTTGCCTGGAAGTTGTAACTTGCTGAAATGACAGTCTTGCTGTTGGGGGGTTGGGATGCAGAGATGGAATGATGGGGTTAGGGATTTATTTTATATATATTTTCAAATTGAAAAAAAAAAAAAGTGTGATTTATTTTCTTTTGCTGCAGCCTGCTCCAAATTTTCAGTTTTACATTAATAGCTGTGGGAACAGCAGTTCTTACTGCCATATACTTTAGCTATTAGCACTGTGTCTGGTTTGACAGTACATCTCTCAATTTATTTCTTTTATTCCCTTGCGATCATAAAATATGTATCAGCCTTCCTTTTTAATCTCCTTTGGCATGTCCAGCTAGTTAATTTGTGTCTTTCCTTCTTTTGAATTTGATTTTTCTAACAACGTATACTTAATCAGAAAAAACAAACCAACTGCCTATTAAAACTTCTTAAAAAAAAAAATTGAAATTTGATTGAATTCATATTTAATGGAATGATTTCTCCAGGAGCCCCTAACAGCTTTCTACCCCAAATGTTTGCTTCAGTGATATTTTAATTGCTGTAATAATCAGCATTCTGAATACAAGGTCTTTCCCCTAGCTCAGTAAATCCATACTGGCTGAGTAAAGCATGTCTGTGATTTATGTGCAGATAAACAGCTTTGGATCCTGTCCAATCACTTCATCAGTTTTAATTCGGCTGCCTAATCAGTAGCAAACAGGAGGGTTGTTTTTTTGTTGGGTTTTTTTTGCTTTGTTTTGCTTTTAACAGGGTGTGTGGGGGGGTGTTAATACAGGGTTTGGCATGTTCCCCAGAATGGCACAGATAGCTCCCCATTTCGCATCATCTTCATGTCAAAGTCAGCCCTGACTTTCTGAGAGAGTTTATAAGAAGGGGATGAGATGCCAAGCCTTGCCTTTGGGCTTTCGTTGGTATCTAAGGAACCAGGCAGATATGCAGTCTGAACAGCGAGCCTGCTCTTATCTCATGGTTTACAAAGGACATCCCTCAGATGCCTGAGAAAAGTGGAAGGGCTCATACAGAAGCAGATTTTGTTTACATTGTGTGTTTAGGGGTTGATGCCTTCAAAATCATTTCCACAGCATTCATGTTACTGCTCTTGCAAAATGACTTTGAAGGGGTCTGGGAGGCGGAGGTGACCGGTGCCTGTGGAGTGCAGCTGTGCAGGGGTAGGACAGTGCAGCCCACTCTCACCTTTGCACCTTCAGCCTGTCACTTGCTGTTACCTGTCAGCTCTGTACTCGGTACTGTAAAAGCCAGGGGTGTCCACATGACTCCAGACTGAGGCACTTCTAGCTTAAGGCTCATGACCACAGCTCCTGACCTCATTTTTGTCTTCAATAACCCAAGCAAATTCCTGTTAAGGTTAAAACATAGGACCTTTTACATTATCATCTATTAGTGCCATGTGTCCAGAGGTGAAGCGTTCCTTGATTTATAAGCAGACTCTGAAGGATTACAGAGAGCAACCCCATTTTGGTCATCAGATCTAGGGCAAGCAATACCATCTGTAATAACAAAGCTTACCTAAAGAGCTTAGCGTGGTTTGAGTAGTAAACTATGGCTGTGTGTCTCTGAACCTTGTCAGAAATCCTGGCTGCCCTTGATTTCAGTGTGTAACTGTGCCTGGCCACTTCCTTTATGCTGGAAAACTGCAAGAGGTATTAGTAGCTGTTCTTCTGTATCTGTTTATTCTTGTTTCATAGCAGCACTTGCTATGCAGGCAGGCAGCAGGCTTGGGAGAGCTGTGATAGGCTGGGTGGCCACCCCTGGCCTGTTTGGGAGGTAGGTTAATTGGGAAGAAGACAGTGACATTTCTACTGTGTCTTCTTAGGGGTTTACATCATAACTCAGATGACACCTGCCACCTTTTTTCCATGTCAGGTTAAACCCTCCCAGCTCTGTGTTTTCCTCTTACCAAGAATCTTAACCAGAGCTGCTAAATTCAAACTTTTTGGCTCAGCCTTAAATCCTTGCACACACCCATAGCTGTAGGGGCTTTAAATAGACTTCTGAATCATCATGAAATTCAGAGAATTAGGCTGGGCTGGAGGGAAGGGCAGTGGATTGGGTTTGTGGCATTTTGGAATCAGTTTGCAGTGCAGATGTGAGTGTCCCAAGGGACCTTGGGCGAGGTGTTTAATCCATCTGCCATGTTGGGTTTTTTATAGCTTGTAAAAGGGCAATAACACCTCCCTGTCGTAGACTGGCAATGAAGAGAGGACAAAGTCCATTAATGAAGAGAAGACATTTAGACACTGTGGTGGTTCTGGTACAGCTCCACCTCAGCTACAGCACTCACTGGGCTTTTTATCTGCAGTCTGTGGAAGATTCTTCGAAAATGGCTGTGACCATTTTTATACTCCTCTTGTGCATGGTCAGAGGAAGGCAATGAGGCTTGTCCAGGGCTGGGCAGCAGTCAGTGACAAGATGGCAATCATGCCCCTGCCAGCAGGTCCCACTTAGCAGAGCTTAGATGGCAGCTCTGGAGACGGAAGCGTAGCTTTGGGGAGAGCAGAGATGCCACTTTCTCCTGCTCTGCAGAGGATGTGAGCCAGCTATTGCACTAGTCCCCTGGACTCTTGCCTCAGGATGGGCAGTTTTTCCTTTTCATTTTGGAATTCTCTGCTTTTGGCTAAGACAGCTGGGATTTGGAGGTGTGTGTGGAGAGGGAAGTTTGGCCATTATGCTATGTTACTTATATTATCTTGCTTCTTTTTAATGGATGACAGCACTGTGGAGGGACTGCCAGGCTTGGGATTCTCTTGGCTTTGACTGACCAGTCTGTAGGTTTGGTTCTCTTAATCTCAACAGGAGCTCTGAGCATTCCTGTTAAAATTAATGTGAAATGAACTTCCAGAGTCCTGAAAGGTGAAGACTATTCCATCTGTCCATCTGCTGCTTTAATGGAGAGGTAGGAAAGGTTTCATTCTCTGACCAAAAGGGAGCTCTTATGTTTGGAGAGGCAGTGTGTAGACCAAAATCCTTCTGGTGATGAAACCTAGAGTTTGTGCTGACCAGTGGATTATGTTTTATAAAAGACTACCTTCCAGTCCTGGAGGTTTGAGCTAACAGATGTGTCTGGTTTTCTTAAAAGCTCACATGCTGGTCTCTGAGCTGCCTCCTGGGGTATCACCAAAGAAGCATTTCCACTGTTACCACTTCAAAGAGCAAAGGTCAGCTGGTAGTGAAGGCTGAGTCCTTCTGGTGGGTGCTCTTTGGTTGTCCCGCCTTCGGGATTCAGCCCTGTCAGAACAGCTGCAGAAACTTCCACATCTTTGTCCCTTTCCTATGATTTCTTCTATGAGGAAAGACTGATAGGAGAAGGAAGGAAGGATATGTGAGAGTCCATATGCATGTTAGTCTTAATATGTTGAAAGAGGGGATTGTGAGAGCATTTTCAGGGTTATGGAAATGTGAGGAATAAAGCTTCTTGAAGAAAATTGCTTCAGTCCTCTCAGAGAACTGTGTGACTGGTTCCTCTGTTTCTGCAGTTTGGGTTTTTTCAGATGGTGCTACATTTATTATGAGTTTGTTTTTTTTTTTTCAATTTCCCTTTTCTGTCCTTTTCCCTTTTCCCCTTTTTCTTTTCCTTTTCCTTATTCGTACTATATAGAAGCCATTGTTCAAAGAAGAATTACCAGGGTGTTAAGAGGTCTGCCTATGGTTGAAATCTGTTGGCCTGTCCCTGAGTACAGGACCTTAACATACAGAAGTCCTCTGGCATTATATAGGGTTTTGACAGACCAGATACCAGTTTCTCTGGAAAAGAAAGCTTTGTCTTTTTAGTATCTCTATTCCTTTTCTATGATATAGAGTTGACAGCATGTGCTCCTTCTCAGGAGCACAGTGAGGAAAAACCCATCTGGTTTGTGAATGCTCAGACATTGCTCTAATGGAAGCCATGTAAATAACTAGATAAATTATTTCAGTGGGGTTGTCTGTCGAGCATAATAGGTAGCAGGGTCAGAATCTCTTAGCAATGATTCATTTCTTTCTGGCTGAGTGGGATTTGTGCTCAAAAGCCATTGTAGAGAAGCAGCCTCTGATTTTGCTGTCTCTGTCAGCCTCTGTCCCTGCCTACACTTTGAGCTCCTTGATCTCTTGCTGGTTGGCTCCAGGGAGCAGAGACTGCCATGGTCAGTGTCTGCACCATGCTAAGTGCAAAGAGTTCTGGCACAGGGTAGACTCCATGGTGCTGCCATAACACAAAACTGAAGGATAAATTATTAGAAAATAATCTAGAAATTTTTATAATTTATCATAATTTTTGCCTCTTTCCTTTCATGAGGTTGTGGTAGAATTGTGTGTTTTAATTCTGGGATAAGATATAAGGGTGAAAATAATGAAAAGAACCTTTCAGATGTGGGTTACTTGAGCAAATTTGTTCATTCTGATCTTTGCTTTTGGTGTTTCAAAGAGAGGGGTATGGGCTCACAGCTGGTGTGCCAGCACTCTGCCCTGACAGGCTTGCTATGAGAGCAGAGGCAAATAGTGTAGGATGCATTTATGTGTCTTCATCTGGCTGCACCTCCTGGATTGACTTGAACAGTTTCAACAGGTCTTCACTGACCTGAGTGCATCAGTCAGTAGTTCTGCTGTCAGAATGGAAAGTGCAATGAACGCAGGCAGGGGTGAACGATGAGGGAGGGTGATGGGTGGTGGGGACGGCAATGTCCCCAAACAGAGCACTGCAGTGAGCAATAACATGTGTGCTCACAGACCACATTTCTCACTGGTGCAAATCTCCCGCTTGGAAACTGGGACAAGAGTGGTTCCTTGTCTCTTCTGTGAGGATGAAGCATTCAGGATTATGAAAAGTTCAGACAGGGCTGCACAATTTCTGAGTTAGATTGACTGTGTTAAAATATTTAATGTTTCTACAAATATTTGCTGCTAGCATATATATAGACTAGGAATTTTTTCAGAAAGCAAATGATTGCAGCTGAAGCAAGTTGGGAAGCAATCTTCAGATGATTATTAAGGAAAATTTCTGCACTGCTTTGTGGTTAAACTTGAATAATATTTTCCTTACATTTTGTTTCCAAATAATGTCAAAATTCTTTCCCATCAGATAGGAGATGTAGTTAGAAATATCCACTGAAGACTTGTTTTCTGATGTTTCCACAGGTCACTAAGGATTTTCCCTGGAGCGTGACTTCGAATATGACACTTCAGTAATGCAGAAGCTGTAAGTAAATAATATCATTTTTTCAACCCTTCTTTAAGAGCCGTGTTTACACTCTTTCCAGAGCTTTTCTAGAACTCATCTTTGCTAGACTTTACCTACCATGCAACAAGCTTACAAGGAAGTGACTGGAAGATGACATGGTTTTAAAGTGAATCGTGCCATTTTAGGTGCTTTGCTTTATTAGCTTCTTTTTTAATTTAAGAATTCCAATAATGGTTGCTTAATCTGCAGGAAGAAAGCTCAAGACATCTGTCAGTATTGCAGGCAATGCCACACGCAGACAAAAATAAAAATACCTCATTAGCATAGATTATCAGTGAATAAAATGCAATGATACGTTACCAAAATCTGGCATGAAATCAGCACAGAACAAAGACCAAAAACCTTACTTTGCTTGTGATATCACTAATTAAAAAGGCTTACTAGAAGCTGAACAAATGAACCCAAGGGGCTGCTGACCTGATCATATATTTGATGGCCTTTGGTAGCTTGATGTCAGAGTTCAATGTCTGAGGAATCTTATCATAAAGGTAAGCCTTTGTGCAATTCCTGGTTGTGAATGCTTGAAAAAGATACAGTTTCCTTCTCTTCTTCAACTTTTTTCCCATCTTTTTCTAAGGTGAATCAGTAAGCTTCTAATTTTGGTATCTCTTTTCTGAATTCTGCATTGTTTTTCCTGATGAATTCTCTCAGATCTGCTCAATCTCCATTTAATTCAGTCAGCTACTCAACATCCAAACCTTTTGTAATAAAGAGAGTGCTAATTTTTCCATTTATTTCAATTGCCTTTCGTCAGGTGTTATCATATAACTCAATCATTCAGCATTGGAATTTGTAATTTAATCAATAAAGGAGGCCGTTTTTCTCAAGGAGATCAAAAGAGAAAGAGCTCAAGGAAAATGCACAGTGAAAGGAAGGTGAAGAACAAAAAAGATAGGAACTGTAGTTTGCACTTAATACCTGCACACCCTGGTGGCTATATCTGCCTGGAAAGTAGCAAGGAAAAGAGATGTCACTATTTTAGAATTAATAGATCTAATTATTTCATGTGTGCACTCATCTTGCAAAATCTAGAGGGAGAATCATGGATGTTACTCAAGCTGTGACAAGCACTTTGTAGGGGTGTTGGCAACCCTGTACATGAGCAGTACTGTTCACACAAGCAGTTTAATATCAAGAGAGACACCAACAGAAGAAATTGTGCTGTGTGAGGTTCTCTCCATCCTTTCTGTTCACATGACTTTTATTGCATTGCTGTTGCTTTAGACAAGCACAAGGGTGGCATCAGGCCTGCCTTGATGTGATCACTGAGGGGCTCAAGGCTTTGAGCACTGGGATCTCCCTGGCCTCAGTAAAAGGAGTCTGTGGCCTGTGAACCTGCTCTGTCCCTCTCTCTGGGTTTGCTTCCACTGCTTCTGCTGCCCCAGAGGAGGGGATAGTACTGTGCTCTCTGGGCAGGATGAGGGGATGGCTATTCATTGCTGGCACTGAAACCTCTCCTGGTTTCCTGCCCTGGCCTATCTGAGATGTGCTGAGTCTGGAAGAGCATCTCTGCTAGTTCTGCCAGAGGTGTGAATTTTGCCCCAGGGATGAGGTATATTTTGCATTCAGCCTCTGGAAGGCAATGTGCCTTTTTCATGCTGCCAAGCAGCTTTGGGCAAGGCCTGGGGGGAGATTAAATGCCCCACTGGAGAAGCACTTGTGCTGGGTCACAGCTGGAAGTCTTTCCTTGGCTCCTTGGCTTCTCAGTGAGATTGCCTGGACAGGTCTCAAGTATCAGGTCTCCGAAGAGTCAGCCATGGTTTTGCTGATAAATTGCTTATAAGTATCATGGTCTCAACTTGGCAAGGTCTGTAAAACTCAAGATGAAAGGTATCAAAACTATTCATTCAGAAAATGGTAATATTTAAAATTACAGTAAATTGTTTGGTATCTAAGGGATACAAAATGCTGCTTTGCTTATGTCTCTCCCAAAGCCTGTTTGCTAGTGCCATAGCCACATTTTCTGCAAATCAATTGTGGAGCCAGCCACTGGAACACACATCTGGTGGGATTTTTAGAACATGTTTTTTGGTTGAAACAGGCACATTAGTAAAGAAAGGCTTAATAATACAACATTTTTGAGAATTTTTAATATGGGGGGTGTGGCATTTGTCTTGAAGATTTTAGTACTGCCCTTGAGTGCTACTCCAGATTGAATAAACAGGTATTTAGAGAGTCTTCAGGTACTTATTTTCAACCTGGGTTAACAGACTTTTCCTGTGGTAAGCACATAATTTCATAAGACAATAAAACAATCAATTGATGAACTCTACAGCAAATAATCTTAAAAAACCCCAAAACAACACCCTAAGCACTCTATAGCAAAAGCTGTCACATAGTTGCAATAGAGACTTACCTTAGGGTTTGTTAAGTGTTGAAATTCATGAATTGAAGAATGCCTGGAGAAGTGTTGCATTGGAATTGACTGTCCAGGGAGGTGGTGGAGTCACCATCCTTGGAGCTGTTCAGGAAACTACTGGACATGGTACTCAGTGCTGTGTTCTAGTTGACAAGTTGGAGATCAGTCAGATGTTGGACTGGATGACCTTAGAGGTCTTTTCCAACCTAAATGATTCTGTGATTCTGTGATTCTCTGATTGAAATGTCTTGGTCCTAAATTCTCAGCAATTCTGCCTTCCTGCAGCCCTCTTGAATTCAAGTCCTGCTCCTGCTTTGCACAGCCGTACCAGAAATTTTTGGACAAGGAACATGTAAAGTGTGCCAATCAGACAGCTACAAAATCTAGAGAACTGCAACTGGCTGACAAATCACTCCCTCTGCCCTTGGATAATACCATAGAAGCCTTTTTTTGTATGAGCAATATTGTAAATATTGTTCATCTTTTTTCATAAACCTATGTTTAAGTCTATTTCCAGCCTTTCAACAGTGCCAGAGGATTACCAAACATGCACCATATGATTGCTTATGATCTCTGATTCCTTCTGGTGCACTCCAAATAATGTCATCAAAGCCAGTGCCATTCTGCCTGTTGCGTTTGGCCAAATATGAGAGCAGAATTCCTCCCTCTGAGTAACTTAATGTGCTGTATTTGAAGATTGACTTTCAAAGCCATAATATTTTCACTGGCCAAAGCAATCAGTGTTTTGCCTGGCCAGGCAGCCTAGGGAACCCAGCTGTAAGGAGTGAAAAGCTTTCTGATGAGGACTGTGGTTGAAGATGTTTCTTGGGGTTGATTTAGCACTCAAGAGCTCAGTGCTTTGTGGAACTGGAGCATCTTCAGAAGTAAGCAGACTGCCCCTCTGTCCTTTCCACATTAATGACTTCCTTTTTTCACCTAAAAAAGTGAAAATATGTAGTTATTGTTTAGTCCTGCTTTACAGTGGTACTTTGCACAAAATCGTGCAGGTGTATAGTATGTCCAAAAATACTTACATATATGTTTATTAGGATTTCTTCACTAATATCCCTTGCTTTTAATTTGTTAAAATGTTTTGAAGCACTTGGTTTGTTTTTTCTGTCCTGCTCCCTGCACCAAATCTCCCATTCTAGTGATTCAATGCAGATCAGGAATTTGGGGGGGTGGAGGAGAAATAACATTGTGGCCACTTTTAGCTCATCTCTTAAAGGTTGTTGGGTTTTGCTTCCACTGATTTTGCATTCAACAGGCCACAGAAGGACTGGGTGTCATTTAGCTATTAAAGATTTTTGTTTTCCTGCTCATTGTGAAGTAGCATCATTAACACAGGGAAATTACCATGCTTCACTGTGCTGTGTCCATGGTACATTAGAGGCCGTTTTCCATTGGTAAAGCTGAGTCTATTCTTCTGTAAAATCAGGGTCCCATTGGCAGTTCTTTGGCAAGTGAGACAGAGGGACTATTTAATGAGAAGAAGAGTGATCTAATAAAGGGGAAGAAGTCAAACATGACAAGTGTAAGGAAAGACAGCAGAATGTTGGTTTATAAATCACTCCATAATTGGGCCAAAATATTCATCCATTTTCAAAAGGCCGGGGAGAAAGAGGACTGCAGTTTTGGGGTAAATGAGCAACACGATTTTTCCAAAGTGCATTTTAGAAAAGTCAAGCGCTTTATCCATTTCTCTTCCCTATACCAAGTGCTGTGCTTTCAGGCTAATGGAAACTGGTTTGTATTGCTTAATTTTCTTCTTTGAAATGGCATATTGGCTTTTGGTGGAGAAATTGGACTTTTGCATGAGTATGTCTGGATTTTACAAATAGCTTTTTAGTTTAATAAGATGAAACCAATTAACCAGAAAAGTCATTGCCAATGGATTTTACAAGTACATAAAAATATATTGCTTTTTCTTGAAACATTTCATCACCCTTTTAAATGTTCTTTTTTATTTCCTTTGCCACCAGCGACAAGGAACTGTGATGAATTTGTGCCCTCATACCTTTTCCTGAAAACATTGATCTTTGGCCCTGAGTATGTGTGTGTAGGGGGCGGTTGTAGACATGTGCATATGCATCTATTTATTTCTGTTGTTTATTTCTTGCCCCAGTGTTCAGTGTGTTTAACTTGTGGCCTGAGGTAAAACAGAGCACACAAGCTATAAAAAGTTGTTCTTAAAAGGTTACTTAAAGTGGCACAGGACCCAAGGGCTAATGAGCAATCTCTCAAAGCCAGATGTTAATGCAACTGCTGAAACATTTGGCACAGCAGAGACACTGAAGAAGTTGTTACCCCACTGCATCCCTGGGAGAGGACATGTCTCCTGGAAACGCTTCTGAGGTCCCTCATTATGCCAGCTTTGCCTTGCAGCTGAGGGTGGGGACAGAGACCCACAGTCCTGCAGTGTCATGGAGCTCTGTGGAAATGAGTTCTGGCTTCTGCCTGCCTGTCTCTGAACAGTATTGCTCACTTAATCACCTATAGCAATATTTTACTTGGAGGGAATTCTAACATGAGGCCCTGCCAGCCTCCTCTACCCCTAAATTTCCATCAACTCCCTGCCTGCAAGAGGGCTGGGGAACACGCAAGGCATAGGCACATGCTGAGGAACTAGAGGATTTCTATCTCCATTACCTCAGCCTTCCCCATTCCCTTGTAGCCTTGCCTTTTGCTTAAAATGCAAAGGATATTCATTAACTTCTGTGAGCGTGTGGGGTGGTAACCCAGGCAGGCATTGCCTTGAGATTACACAGAGATTGCTCTGATCAACTCTGTAAACTGAAGCATAAAGAATCTGCTTTCATCTCTGATAGCTTTGCTAGTTTGCTTTAGTTACCAGCTGATACACAGATGACTAAAACATGGTACTTTGGGTTAAAACAGGGTGTCAGTCCAAGTACATGGCATATGACACACAAAATTAGCTGCTGCAAACAGACATCTCTGTTCACATCAGCTTTGCCCCATCCTTCAAGAAAACATACATATCATCTGAAAGAAAAACAAACACTAAATTTGGGCTTTAAAGGGAAGGCATAAATTCTCTTCTCCTGCAAGCAATGGGAGTGCCCTGCAGGACAGTGCCCTGTTTGTATCCTTGCTTCCATTTAGCAGTGGTTCTCACATTTTAAAAGTAGGTCTAGATATTTTACTAGCAGCCTGATATCATTACTAAGTCTCTGCATATTTACCATATAACTGGTGATCTAGTTGAAGGAAATTATTACATGAGGACTTAAAAGGAGATACTCCTTTAAATGGGGTGTGAACTTCAACACAAACCAAACAGCTGCTTCGAGTCCTCCTGGATTTGTGAAGCTCTCCCATTAGCCACACTGAGTTGCGAATGATGCTGTCCTTCAAAAAGCCAGGACAGCCCAACACCTCCTCCAGTAGCTGAGGGGTGAGCAGTACGAGCTGGTTTACATCCAAGCTCTTCTGCTGTTTATTTAATTCTCACCTGTTTTTTAGCATGTGTTGAATTCCTAGCCTGTCCCTCATATTAAAATGACCTTGTTCCTCTAGGGAAACCTCTGTTTCAAACAAATGGTACCAGCACCAAATAACCACTTTGTTGTATCCAGTTTTGTCCTGCATTTGTTTTAAAGCTTCCCAGGAACCCTTGGCTACTTCATACAAACTGTTAACTTGAGGGTAATAATTTTGTCTGGGTTTTGTCACAGAAATTCAATTAAGGAGGATTATGAACACAGTTGTAGGCCTGTTTCATTTACAGTTGCAAATGAAACCCAGGCCACACACTGATCGTTTATGTAGGAAAGGAGATGCTGTGTAGTTTTGAGTGGCTGAATTACCTGCATGTTCCTTTGTGTGGCTTCACTTACTGCAGAAAGGAGGGGAGTGAGACTTGCAAAATGAATAAAAAAGTGGTAGAAAGGCGGGAAAGAAATCACTGAGGGAAAAACTACCCCCACTGCTTTTCCCTAGGAGGCACACATCCCTTCTGCACATAATAAACTCCACAGGGAATTTCTTCCTCCTTAGAAAACACTTCCCAAAGGGCAGGAGCGAGTAGTCCTTTATTTATTTATTTATTGTTAACAAAGAACAATATTCTGTTTTCATGGCCTTGGTTTGGCTCCAAGTCCCACACCCACCAGGGACAAGGCATACGGTTTCCCTTTTTTTTTTTTTTTTTTTTTTTTAGTTCTTATTTCTGGGCTGTGCAAGCCAACTTTTTTATTCCATTTTTCTCTTTTCAAGTTTTTCTGCAAGCAGCTGAATTCCCCAGGTAGGAAAGGGGAGAGGAGGGGGATGGGAAGAGAAGACGGAGCAAAATGATAGCTGCTGCAGAGGCTGGCTCCAGGTGGAAGCAGTGTGTTTGAAGGGAATTTGTTTATTTGGGGGATGCCTTTTTAAGTTATGAAGGGCAAAACAAAGGCAAAACTTGTCTTGATGTCCTCTGATGAAATGTCTGTGTTTGTAGAGGAGCAATATGTCTCAGCTTTGCTTTGCAACAATAAACTTGGGAATTACTTTGCACCGCTCTGGAGATACATGAAGGGCAACTGCACTTGGGTCACCTCGTTCTTCTTATGCAAGCTTTGTCCCACAGCTTTGGGCTCTGTCCTCTTGCCTTTTGGCTGGGAAATCCCATACTGATTTCCCTGAGGTATTGCCTGCCTGAAGACAGGGAGGATAAGGCTTAGCTTCCATCTACTGATTTTTATTCAGAAGGAGTTATCACCATTTTGCAGATGGGGAAGAGAGAGGTGCTCAAAGGTGGAATCACAGCCCCAACTGAGTCAAGAATAGGCACAGTCCCAGGCTGTTCCCTGTATGAAGTATTTCCTGCTGGTGAGGGCTGCAGTGTCTGCTAAGGGACTCACACCATGCATCACCTTTGATTAGAGCTCTCTCCAGGCATACTCTGTTTAAGAACTTGTTTTCCTCTTTTTCTTGCTTTCTTCCTGATCCTTCAATTCTAGTAAGGGTTATACAGTCCTTACTGTGGTTTCAACTACGTGCCTAAGAGGCTTACTGAATTCTTCACCAGATGAGGAGAAGTAAGCGCTTTAGTTTCTAGCTTTACATCAGATACTGTTTCTGTACATCTCTCTATACAGCCTTGGCACTGTTGAAGACTCAAAGAGAAGCAGGCAGCTTATTAACTCTCAAAAACTTCAGCAAAATTCACTGCAAGTGTTGCAGTGATGTGTGAACAATATCTACTTTTGCTCCACGTCCAGGGCAGTTCATCCTGTGGTGAGGGACTGCTACAACAATTTGTATTTCTCTCTCAGTTGTTTTGTGGTAGAGTTGTCAAACCAAACTTCTTGTTGAAGTAAAACCTGGATGAAAAGAATGAAAGGCCTTATGTAAAGAACGATCTGTGAGTCTCTTGCTTTTTGGGCATCTTTTCTGAAGAAGTTAGGACAACTGAAATCAGTGTCCTCAGCAGCTTTCAGTCCAGGTGAACATGGCTTTATGGAGAGTATTATTACTCGATGGATTTGAGTCTGAATAACGTTGCAGAAGTCAGTGGATTCACACTGACACAAAAATAGTGGGAGAGAAAAAGAGGAGGATCAGGATTTTGCATAACTGTCATATTATTTTGCTACAACTGATTGGGACAATCTGTGACAATCCAGTTTTGGTGTGTAATGGGGGAAGGAGATGAGCATTTCCAGAAGGTGACTCACTAGAAGGGCCTTCCCACAGGCGGCAAGAGCTGACCTTTGGTTCTGCTGATCTCCTCCCGCTGACGTACCAAGTGCCTTGCTGCCTAGCCTAGCCCAGCTTTCAGGTGAATAAAGTAGGGTGAGATGAATCTCTGCCTACGTTTCAATCACATGTTTTATATTTGGTAAAGCATACAAAAATAGCCCTTTTTCAGCATCTTTCAATCTGTAGATAGTAGAGTTAGATCCTTAGCCAGCATAAATGAAATAAACTTCAGTGCTGAAGAGCTGATTTTACTGGAGTAACTTCTACTTTGTTCCCGTTCAAGCGGTTTCAAATCTCCATGGAGTTTTTTGGGGTTGTTCTAGTAGTACCTCTAAGTTTAGTACCTAAGCTTCAGCAAAAGGATAGAAAGAGGCTACATGGTATATAAGGTAAACATGATTTCATATGATACCTTATGATTCGGATAAAGTGTTTTTAAATTCCTGACATCTGGCAGTATTGCCCTCTCAAAGTGTAGGAGAGAAATAATCCTTTCAAATCAACTCTGCTGGAGAGTGAAACGTTTTTCACCAGCCTAGTTTAAAAATCGTATCTGAGCCTTTCACTGCTAACTGGTTCAGCACAAACAAACAGTGCACACGGGATGTAGCCATTTCAGCAGTTTCCCTGGAACTTGCTGTACATTTTAATTTATTTTATAGGGGGTTTTTTTGAACAAGTTTTTTTTACATAGAAGGAAAAACGTGTGGTTGAATCATAAAGCTAGATAAAGAATTGTGAGCCTGTGTTGGACTGAGGTCCTTTTCAGCCAAATAATGACTTTATCTGCTTATAATGGAAGGATTGAAAGAGATGTGGGAAAGGAAGACTGAAACACACTTGGGAGCCTATATTTCAGCAATGTGGGGGAGGCTGACCACTAATATGGGAATTAATAACCCTCCAAAGCCACCTCTTTTGAGCAGCTGCAGTAGGAACTGGCAGTGTGGAATGCACAGACTAGTTCTGTTTCAGAGCAGCTAAAATTAAATGTTTGTTACAGCTTTATGTACATACCCTCTCAGCAGGAGCCGTTTTCCTTCCCTTTAGGCAAACTCAGGAGAGGAAGAACATTTAACAGCCTCGAACTACCCAGTCTGTGTGCCATATGTATATGCCACTGAGCCATGCCTGTGTTGTCAGTGTTTAGACTCTTCCTGAAAGGTGGAATCTGGCTGGTTGCTAGCAATCCATGTCCTTAGAGGCACTGGAGCAAAATGCTAATGTTGATCAGAAAGGGAAGGTCTGAAATTGTAAGCAAACAGAGAAGATCCATCATGCATTTTCACAGATGATGAAAGGCCGACAGTGGCAGTCTGCTTATCAAATAACTAGATTTATTGAAATAGCCTGTGCTCTCATTAAATGGTTTGCTTTTTTATGTTTTTGTTTTATTTCATCTTACTGAAGGTGTTGGGTTTTTTTCAAACCTACTATTGCTGCCGAGGCAAACTGGCTAATTTAGACCATTTGTTTTGTTAATGCTTAAAAGAAGCGTGAACTGCAGTGTTCTCTTTTCACTGACATAGTGGGGCCTTAGAGCAGAGACAGTCCCTGTCATGAAATCTGAGCTTCCTGGAAAACAAATCATAAAATTTATGTTATAAGTTTGTTCCTTGCAAGATGATAGTGCTAGTGAAAGTGTGGCTACACATTTCATTTGCCATAAGCCTAGTGCTGTCAGCTGTGCTCAGAGAAGAAGGTAGAATTGATCATTTTTAATCACTAGAGAGAAATGAAATGCAGAAACAAAAATGTTGCTAAGCATGATATGGCATCTCTGTGCTGAAAGGACCATTCCTTTCCTGGCTCAGCAAGGTATCGCATTTTGTGTTTTTGTTCCCGGGGGAACAAGCTATTGCTTTCCTCTTTTTCTGAAAACATTTGTAAGATGAGAAGTGGAATATTAATAATTGAAAATGCAACTTGCAGTAATGCCATTTGCATAAGGATGTTTCTTGACCCATGGAGGATATTCACTGTTTATTGGAGAAAAGATCAGCAGAGGAACTGTGGGAGCCTGATGGATCTAAAAGGCTACCTGGCAATAAACTTATTTCTCAAGTGAATCTTAATGTCGTTCCCAAGGCTGGAATTCTCTATTTGTAGCCTGCTCTTTTTTCTGGAGGATCTGAGGCTCTACCAAGAGAATCAATATCCCCCAGTGCCGGGTGTGGTGGCAGTAAGTAGATATTAGCATGGAGAGAGGATTTGTTAACAAAGGACATGGAAACAGATCCTTCCTCCTGCAGAATTTGCTTTGTGAAGTTTAACAGTGACCTTCACTGAGAAAGTCCTCCAAAGACATGTTGATGATGAACCGCATGGAATTCAGCAGGTGGGGTTAAGACTGAGTTGACTCCACTGATATTTTAACCTATAGCTTCAGGAATTGTGGCGGTTTTTTGTTTGGGCTTTTTGAGGTGTTGTTTGTTAAGGCAGATGTTTATGCTGCAGAGCCATCCTTCTGTGCTGTTTTCAATGCCAGCGGTACCGAAACGTTACTCATAAAGTGCGCACACTGTTACGATTCGTGACTTTAACTCTTAGCATATTTATAGGCCTCATTTCCATTTTTTGTGGTCTCATTAATGGAGCAGCAATAATAAATCGAAATGTTAATGGAGGATCATTTCACCAACAGCAGAAGGTATTAACGAACTGGATAAGATAGTTGAAAGGAAAATAACTTTTTAGTAGTGTAATTTTTTAACCACTGTGCCTGATTGTCTCTTTCCAAACATGTGTAATTGGGACAGTTTTGAAATTCTGAACATCATTTCATATGGACAATTTTTAAATCAGCTTCCTGGATACCTTGCATGGGAGATGGACCATTTATAGAAATTCCAATGGGGACAGCCGTTCTGGAAGTTGAAGCATGAGCAGACTTTGCTGTAGTCACAGTGGCAGAGATAGAAACCCAGAAAGCACCTTTTATCTGTGTGAGTTAATGCCCTTCATTAACAGAGTGTGAGAAAGTGGTCCTTCTTGTATGAAGTGGGCAGTTCACATCCTGTTATGAAATACTTGGAGATAGTGTTAAGGTGTGGTCTCATATGGGACTTAAATTCCCCAACAGACAAGGGAATTGTACCTCAGAGTCCCTTGGTGGCACTGTACCTCACTTTTCCCACTGATAAAGCTGAGGGCTTTGAGTTAATGGAACACAGTAGGATTTCAAGGCTTGGTCAGTTAGTATCTGTGGAGAGTTAGTATCTCCTGAGGGAGAGGAGTTACACTGTGGGGCAATCCTCAGCTGGAAGTAAATGGTACCAGACACCATCCAGGACCTTGCCCAGTGCCACGTTGTTGGAGACCTCTGTGCTGAAATTAGTTACAGCTGCAAAGACGTTTCTATATGCATGTTTAGAAGTTGAAGGCTAAAACTCGTAAGACATTTGAAGTAAATTTGCATTCTGGCCCCTGGTCAGAGCATCTGTTTGAGTCTTTTACTGCTTAGTTCCAAAAAGTTTGTTCCCAGTGAGTTTTCATCTCTCTGAGCAGATGCATTAATGCTTTTTGGACTTTGCTTACCCACAAATATGGCAGAAGCTTTGCAGTGGATTGGCAACTTTTCACCACCCTTCTTTCTCTTGTTTTGTTAAATAAGTTTAAAGGTACTAGAATGGGTCAGGAATTGCATGTTTGAACTGTTTGTTTCCTGCAAGAAAAGAGATTGGCATTTAAACATGTCATTCAAGCTAATCATCTCATAATCAGGAGTCTAGTAATCTAGAAATTTAATCTAGTTTTGTGAGTACAAGTGAGCAACTTTTTTGAGAAAAGAGAAAAAATATTATTTTCAAATGAGACGTGATTGGTCTAATTCTCTCTCTGTCTTTTTTTTTTTTTTTGTAGATACCATTAATTTGAAAATTACTTTTGTGAGGTACCATTATCTTGTTTCTGTGCAGGCAAACTATATGAGCATCAACCCACTGAGCTAAGCAGAGAATGAGCAAGTACCTATGGAAGTGGACAGATAAATGCCAATGCAGGGCCATTTGAAACAGGGAGGAAAAAAAGGGAAGATTATCTGTCTAGTCTTATTGGCAAATGATCAGAAAAGTGACTGGAAGCATTATATTTCATTTTTTTCTTGCTTAGGTCTTGATTCACCAAATGAATGGGAAACTTTCCATGGTGTGCTTGATTTCAGGCTGGGATGCCCAGTCCTCACTTACTCTCTCTCCCCGAGACAAATTGCTAGTGCTTTGAGCAAATAAAGGTATTTTCAAAAACCAGTACTATCAACACTACCTGGCAGTGGCAAGGCAAACTCATATGTTGTGGCTGTAAGGACTTCTTGACATGTAGAGAGGAAAACACTTGCTTTGGATATGGATAATAAGGTGTTATTTTTAGATTGACAAGTGACCTTGAAGTGCTTATAACAGTTTGCTGCATCATCATCTTTTAAACTTTTTACTCTTTAGCTTTATTTCAGTTGTGTTTAATTTTCCCCATTTTTTTATGTCTTAAAAAATTAAGTGTATGCGGATTTGGTTTGGGGATGGAGGTGGAGCACAGCTGGTGGAGTGGAGGAGCAGGGAGGGAGATCTTTTTTGAAAGCAGCTAACCTTGCAGCCAAAAAAGATACTGCATTTATAATGTTCCCATTCTTCTCAATACTTAACAAGAAAAATGATTGTGTGTGTGTGACGTGAATATTCAGCACTGAGCTTTGGTAGCTGACCGCTCTCTTTTCACAGCCATCCAACCGCACACACATTCCTAGGGGATTACCTCACTGCCAGCGCTCCTCAAAGTGTGGGATATGCTGAAGCCGACCAACTGCAAAGCTCCTTTCTCATCGCTGTGTAGTGCTGATTTTAGGCAATGACCTTTAAAACCACAAATCTAACCCTACATCTACCCCCAAAAAGATTTTTCATCTGTTAGCTAAATGGGAGAGATGCTGGAAGTGGAAATAGGGTAGAGTCTGTAGATTACGTGTAGAAATTCCTCTCCAAGCTTTCCACTCCCCTTTGGCTCTAAACACTCAATAACTTTCCAGCCAGAGAATGTTTGTCCCTTCCTTCTCTCTCTCTTTTTTTGTGTTCTTCCCTTGTTTTGCATATTCTGACAGCACTGTTTACTTCAGCCTGCAGCTCCCACTGCTTTGTGTGCTTTCTCCCCATCTCACAATTGCACAAATAAATCACTGAGGAAAATTTGCATTTGATGGGAATTTTTAGGTGATATTAAGTTTTATGGGTAGAATATAATGTACGTGAGTTGGCTTAATTAAACTGAATTTTCATTTGTGACACAGAGGTCTTTATCTATACAAAGCTATTTTTGTCTTTCATCTTTTTTGCTATTAAACATGCCAGTGGATTTGAAAACCCGAGGATGACAGGTCTCAGAAAGTATCATCTCTCTTGTAGCAAAATATCTGCTTGTGCCAAGTGAAGCAAATCAGCATCATCAAAGAGCTGAACAGATAATTTATGCCAGGAATTTCTGAATGCCAGGAGGACTGAGTTCAAGGCCCATATATATTGTAGCACCCTCTAGTCGCTCTGTTGGTGACTTGCGCCACTCAAGAGGAGAGATAAGCCTGGCAAAGTTATTTAGGTCAAGGGAAAGTTGATTAAAAGTTTTTCCAGAGTTTCTGTGCCCTGATGCACTACATAGATTAAAAGTGGCTTCCTCCCCCCTCCTAAACAGTGGTAAATGCCCCAGAGCTCTGCTGGATTTGGCGTTGGTGAGCATGAGGTTTCTCTTGCCTCTGCCAGTCCTGCTTGTCAGGTGGGGCACAGTCCACACTGTGATTGCTGGGGCTGTGGACACACACTGCCTGTTCTGCAGCTTGGGTTGAGGTTGTAACACCTGCACAGCAGTGGGGAGCACATGGGAAATTCATCCCATTGGCTGCTGCAGCTTTGTTTCGGAGACATCTAGAACCAGCCTTCCAACTCCCATTTTCACCCTGTTCTTGAAGGGAAGGGCAGAAATGCCATTTTACCCTGGGTCATACATCCAGCTAGAGCGTGTTTAAAGCATACCACTGAACAGGAACTTGGTCTGTGATATTTCTCCCTCCATGAGCTTCAGGAAAGGCTGTGAACCTTCTGCAGGATCCCCAGATCTGGCCTGCCAGAGCACAGGTACTTGGGTAAAAGTTCTGTCTTTCTGACTGTTTTCTCTGGAACAGGACTGGCAAAGTGTAGCTTGAGATTGTCACACTGATTAATACTAATAATGCTGGTGCAGCTCCCCAAAGTGCATGAAGGACTGATCAAAGTGCTAGTTCCAATTTATTTTTCAGGCCAAAGATTTCCACACTTGCACAACTCTCTTTGCTGCTATTTTCCGTGCAAGGGGTCTGCGTGCCCCTGAGACTGATACTGCATCTGCTGCTCTGTGAAGACAAAGATAAACTGGCTCATGGTGTGTTGTCATTTCGCTTGCTCTTCAGCATAAGAACAAGCAATAAGAATGCATTTAAGATGTTAATGAAATTAATGAAAGCCAGATCTCGGAAACAGCTGAGATTGTTGCCTGTCTCAGGCAGATTTGTACTTCATTTCAATTACAGATGAGCCAGAACCAAAACCCTGATTAGAATTGCTCCAAAGTTTGGATCCACATCTCTCAGCTTTGCAGTTTTGATCGGTTTCCAGTGTTTAATTTTCTTCCTGTTTTATTTTTCCTTCTGGTTTTACTCCAGGTGTTCTAATGTTTTCATTTTTTCTCTGCGAAAGTCTGGCCTTGGTGATGGACATGAGACCTGTGTCCCATTGGGTCTGCAGAGGCATAATTTGGTTTCAGGATGCACTATACAAATAGAGAGAGCACGTACTTTGGGCTGATAAACACTTCTGTGCCATCCATGCAGGATGGGCAGGCAGGGGGCTGCCCCTACTGGAATTCTGGCAGCTCGGTAAGGCACAGTCCCTGGGAAGTCCTCCTGTTAAATGGCAAATGTCTTTCTCACTGGCCTGAAATGCCCACAACTCTTGACAAGTCCCCAGCTGCAAATTTTATTGATGGTTTGTTACCATGCCTTTGCCCATCATGCCAGATGACCCCATGGACAGTGCAGTGTTCTCAGTTTGCATGTATATAAATTCCATTGCAGAATTTATACTTTGATGGGAAAAAAAAAGCCTCTTGGAGACAGTGTATTAATAATGAACAAATTCCTTTTTATGTCTCCTGGATATAAGGGGACCTCAAGCCTCTCCCCTGGGAGGGGGAATAGTCTGAACAGTGCAGTTAGAAACCTCAGAGGCAGCAAGCACACAGGAAAGGCTGGTTTATTATCTTTGTTCTTTCATTGCTGTCTTCAAATCCCAGGAACAGTGTTACTTTGGGCCATAGGTATTGTGCAGTGCATTTTTAGGGGAGGTTGAGAAAAACACCTGATCACAATACCTTAAAAACATTGATAAAAGAAGAAGAGGAAAAAATAATTTACATTAAATGCAACAGTGCTTCATTTACACAGTATAATAAAAAGCAAATTTTGTGATTCAAGTAATGATTGCAGGTTATTAAACTGGGCTTTAAAGGCTTTATAAATGAAAGCCTTTTAATAAGTGATGAACATGGATGATAATGCACTTGAAAATAGGGAGAATCTTTATTAAGCTTGACACATTTGTTCTCCACCCACCCACTTCCTTGTTACTTTTCTTGGTCCCTGGATCACTGTCACAAAAAATGCGCCAGTGAGACAAAGCTTTAGCTGGAATAATACAAGGGAAAGCACCACCTTCCATGGCTGCCAGGGCCTGCAGAACATGACTTCTTGGGAAGAAGTTGTGACACCATGGCTTTCCTCTGGTCGGAGCAGAGGTCGTGGGGTGGCTAAAGCAATTGGGACTCCTCTTTCAGAGCCGGATTCATCACCAGATGGTTTCCATCTATGTCTGTAAGAGATCTCTCCTACACCGATCGTCGAGAGATTGAGCAGAGCACTCACTGAGACACTGCTCTCCCTGGACAGACTTTCAGTTAGAAAACTGGCAGCTGGTGATGCTACGGGCGTGGTGCTGAGAGGCAGAGCAGGGCTGGGCTTCATTAGGGCCTGATTCAGAGCACAGCAACATTAATGGATGTCTTCCCACCAGCTTGAAAGATCTCACCTGGACAGTGCTGGAGTGAAAAACTTTCGAGAATCATTTCGCTGCTCCTTTGTCTTTGCAAGAGTTAGTTCTGACTGGCATCAGATTGGGACTTAGTGACCAAGAGGGGAGGTGGCAGAGGGAGAGGCAGAGCCATGCTGCTGAGCTGTGCAGCAGATGGTAGAGCTTTCCTTCTCTTGAGCAGTAATAAACTGATACTGGTGAAAGGGAAACCGATCCTGTAGGTACTGCCTTTTGATTAGATATCTGAGAGTCGCAAAAACTTCCTGTCATGAGGGTGAGCATATCAGACAGCCCTGCCCAACTGCAGTTTCGGATAACTTAATTTTACCTGCTCAACTTCCCTTCTCATTTTAGTGGAATATTCTGCTCTATTTTGCCTAAATTATTAAAGACTGATGAGGTTTCCAACCTAGAAGTGGCTGCATTTCAGTGATGGATGAGTTGATTCTTGTGTGGATATAGTAATCAAGGCATTTTTCAGCATCTTCGGTATGAAAGGCACAATATAAACGTGAAATATTATTTTGTGCCATGCAGCTGCTCAAATCTGAAATACACATTATGTCTTGGTAATATAGACGGTGCTTAAGACTGTTAAATTAAACTATTAAAGCCTATAGAAAAAACAGAGATGACAGAGTGCAAATTAAATCTGAATTATCGTTAAATTGCTGTGCCAATGGTTTTCAAACACATTCATAGTGACCTGGAAGAGAGCTGGGGGAGTGGAATGACATTCACACCTCCTAATTGGAGTCATTATCCGGTCTTCGTTATCATGCTGCCCACAACAAGGGCATCGCTGGGACAACAATGACGAGGAGGGCAGAAGGATGCCTGTGGACCACAGGGGATATATAGGGATGTTTTGAATGTCCTGCCATCTCTCTGATTTAAATCCAGGACACGGCCAGGCAGTCACTTTGTCAGATACATAGTTTTTAAAGGCAATAAAGGACTGCAGGCTCTTTTCTGTGCAAGGTGACTGGGGGGGAGGGGGGAAGCAGAATAAGGGGAGAAGGGGGTCATAGTGCATGGCTGGGTTGTGTTTGTAAGAAATGTTGGTGTCCCAAGGACATGTGATTCCTTCCTCCCCTCTTTGCTTCCCTGCTAATAACCCAGGCTCAGTGAGGGCCTTGCTGGACTGGGGGCTTTTAATAATTCCAGCTATGGGCCTTCATGGACTATCAAGTGGAAAAGGAACTTTTTAAGTTATCTGAATGATCTGCCTACCCAAAATATGAGTGCACCTGATAGTATGTTCTCAGGTGCTTTGTCTGGTTCATTTATATCCAGTTGCAAGTGATGAAATTTTCAGAACTTCCTTTGGAAGTTTATCCCTGCCCCATTCTTTAATAAACACTCCACAATGCATTTTAAAATTAAGATTTTGCCTTTGTTTTCCTCAAGTCATTACTCATGACAAGTGCTCCATGTACTTCTGAAAATCCCTTTCCATCCTTAATCTTTACAAGTCCTTGCAGACATGTAGGTATCTGTTTTATTGTGAGTCAGCCTGATGCCAATCCATCAGTTTGCCTCTTGGAGGACTTTCATGACAGCAGAAGGTGATTAATTTTCAAAGCAGATTCAACCTTTAATCTGCAGAAAAGGAAACAAACTTTCCCCCGCTCCTTTGCTGATTGAATCTGGAAATGAATGAATGGTACCTGACTCCAATGTGTTTCTAAACTAGTTTTCATTAAATATAATCGGTCAGTGCTGATCATCAAAAGTGTCTTGAAGATTGTCCTACATATGTATATGGTACTAAAGTCAGAATGAGCTCAGTGATCGATATTCATTCAACATCTTAATCTGCTCAACAGTATTAAATGGATTTTCCCAATGTCCCTGTAAAGTAAGGAAGTAATGTAACTCTAGAGCAAGAGTATTAAAGTAGAGAGGATAAATGCTGTGTCCAAAGCAATGCTGAGCAGCTCCTGACTTGTATCTTCGTACCTGTCGTCCTGCTGTTTGTCACCATCAACCAGTGCAGTTAAAGCTGGAGAAAACTCTCAAGGATGGCCAAGAAAAGCCAAAAATTGACAGAATTAGAGGAAACGTCTCAATGTGGGTTACCCTGTATGTGCTTTTGTATTCCCAGACGTGTCAACTACTTGTCTTCAGTGGCTAAGTTGGGACTAAACCTGAGCACACACATAACCTTAGTTCTGAGTATAGTTTAGTTGTTGTCTGGGTGGTTTACTAGTTATTGGGCTCCTGTACGAATGGTGGGAACACTGATCTCTATCCTTAAGTCCATCCCTTGCTATACCACTAAAATGTATTTCCTGTTTCCAGCATGGGACTGAGCCTCAGTCCATGAGAAGCTAAGCTCATATGCAAGTCATTTTACATACTGCTGCACTATAAAAATCATACTAATTTTATATACATATACAGTTAGCTCAGTAATGGCTAAAGATCTGTGGTCCTCCCTAGACTTACTGTAGGAAATCTCTTCTATTTCCCTGCTGCAAAATGAGAGGGTAACTAACAGTGTATTTAATTTAGTTATTTAAGACCGAGCCTGCTACGGGACATTTCTCTGTGGCTATGACTTCTTGGGAGATTTGAATGAATGACCAAGAAGAATCTGAATCACCCAGTCATGCAAATTAAACCATTTCAGTAATATGAGGGCTACTTTTCCTGATCCATAGTAATTGATGAGGCTCATTATATGTTAATATCACTCCTTTTTTTTAATCTTACATATAATTCACTACAGTGTTTCAATGTGAAGGTATAATTAAGATTCAGATGGCAATTTCATTCTAGACTGCTCTCTACACTTGCTTTAATAAAAATTAAAGTTTGGGATGCTATTTTCTCTAGAGGCTTAAAAAAAAATATTCTTTTGGATACTTCAGATATAAATCCACTCAGCCACTGATGAGTTTTCTAATTGTGAAAAAAATGCAAAGTACTACCTCTTTCAGGCAAGCACTGCTTCTCTTCCCACTCCATGGTTTGGTGCCCCTGCTGAAGATCTTGTGTTCAATGCAGCAGCCAAGGCTTAGTTTCTAAGTGCTCAAAAACTCTTGACTTTCTTACCAGCTGTGACCAGTGACCAGTTTCTCCACCTGTATGTTAACATTAACTATCAGTGTTCATGGTGCTGGTGGTACAGCAGCCAGCCACTCCAAGATCTGCATCACCAAGTGGTTGGGGTGCACATCTGTATGTGAGCCCACATGAAATTTCATTGCTATTTTACTTTGCACATTAGGGGTTCATGTGGGACTTCAGGTGGGCAAAAAAAGGCTTCCCAGTGAGGGCTGGAGAGGCACATGTGTGCCTGTGTCCTTGTGGTGTGTCATTGCTTTGTGCTGATACTCTTTACCACCAGGCTCTGGCTGTATGTGGGATTTGATGGCTGCCTACCAGTTGACTACACACATGAGCTTGTGCCGGGGATGCAGCTCACTGTTGACAGAAACGCTTTGGAATGTAATGTATGAAAAGAGCAAAACGAAATGTTTCTGTAATATCAGGAAAAGACAAATGTGGGTGTACATGAAAACATCCCAGGGAGCCTGCTGACACTGGCAGGGAAGGGGGGAGGTGGGAGTTCCTGTGCTTTTGTAAAGCGAGTAAAATAGTCACCACCTGGTAGTGGGAATTTCTGAGGTGGATGGCAAAATCTCATCATTTTTTTTATAGCAACCATTTTTTGGAAGCAACTGTTTTGTTGCTGTTTTGTGTAGGCTGACATCAGGTGCTTTATGAACCGCTTCAGAGGCTTTCTTTACTGGCTTCTTGAAGAGAGTGGGACTGTGTGCCTGGAGCGCAAACCTTGTGTGGGGTGAGCTGCAGCTCCAGGCAGCAGTGCTGCCCAGCAAGGTACACCAGGTCGTTTCTCTGCCAAAAGGGAGATGTGCATTTTATAGTGCTGTCAGTGTGAGTTCCCGTGGGGGTCCATAGGCTATAGTGTACAGAAATAGTCCCACCAAAGCCCTGCAGCCTCCATGTGGATAGAAGAAGAGCAGTAGAGGAGAGGCTGCCCGTGTTGGGGGCTGCAGCCACCAGGGTGGGGAGTGCGTCAAAATCCTACCTCCACCTCACTGCTGGAGTGGATGGGACAATGTGCAAACATGTTTTTCAGTGAGATAAGTTCTGGGGGGTCTGTAAGAGCCAGAGTGATCATCATCCTGCTCTACAGTGGGGAGCACTAAGCAAAATTACTGAGTGGCTTTCTGACTCAGTTTCCCCTCCTGTAAGCTGGAGGAGATCTTTCCCAAAGATGCTGTAAAAATAGTTACGTTACATAGATGCTGTGGTGTGAGGGATTGTGTGAGTTCTTCAGAGAGACAGCTTAATGTCTGACAGCTGCTTTAAAGATGTAAAAAGGAATGCAAAGGCTTGGCTTCACTTTGCGCCATGTGGAAAAGCAGGATGTGTCTTTCAAAAAAGAAATTTATCACAGCATTGTAGTTCTGAAGGACTGCAAGTGTTGTGGGTCCTGTTCTCCCCGAGTGTAACTGTAGCTCCTGCACCAGGCTCTCCTAATAGTGAGGAGCTGGGGTTGCCTGTCCATGCAGGTAGCTGCAGTGGGAGTGTGTTGTCTCTGTGCCATGTGTTGTATTGTAATGTGAGTTTTGGAACTGTTTTTAATAAATTGTACCTTTTCCTCAACTGCTTCCTGTATAAATACTATGTGTTAACCCAAAAATGAGCAACCATCACAGCAGCTGTCAGTGGATTTTTGTATGTTCTCGGCAAAGACCCTCTGAGGAATTTCCTTATTAAACAGATGAGCTATCAAAAGCACCTTTTCCTGCCAAAAAGGGCAAAAAGCACAGAGAACCAAAGGAATGTTCAGTGAAATTCTGTTGCAGTTTAATGAGATTGGGCCTTGGAAGGAGATCTCTCCTGACTTGTGCCTGCTGCAAGGAGACTCAAAATAATATGTGAAAGTCTTGAACATAAAACCTTTTTCATATTTGCTTTGACCCTTTCAGGACATACCAGTACTTTTGACATATTTCTGGTGGATGCTCTTGCCCCTAAAGCTGAGCTGAGTTGGGGGGTGTTTGTGGGGCATCACATGCAATGAGGTCTTGGCTACTCATGGACAAACCCTAATCAAGGAGGCTGGGGAATGTTCTTTCAGTTTCAGTTGCATTTCAGACTTGACCTTGAGGAGGGAAAGTACTGACCTCAGTTTTAAGAAAACAAGTCAGTTGTATCACCAGGTGTGTCTGTAACTTTTGGTGATATTGAGTAAAACAGCCTGGAAAGGAGATGGACAAAGTGGGCATGTGGTGGAGATCCAGCAGACGGGAGAGGTTGTGGAAGCAGGCAAGGAAGGAGGAAAAGAGGTAGAGTGTAGCTTCAGACATCCTGAAGTCACTCTTTTGCTCGCTGTGCTGTTTTATGGCTAATTCTAAAGGAGCATTGGTTCAATAGTGGTGTTGGATGGAAAGCTATGAGAAGATCAGGACAAGTGATGACAGTGGAGGAATTGACCTAGAAAAGTGTTGGGACAAGGCTTGATTGAAGCAGTAGAAAGGTGGAACCTGGATTTTTGTAAAGAAAGAAGAAAAATGAAACAGAGGGTGATGTTAAAGAGAAATACTGTGTCTGAGAGGCAGATGAATTGATCACATAAATTAGGACTGTTCATTTCAGTGGTAGGACAGAAATGTACTGTCTGCTTTTATTCCATCTCAACCTGAGTTTAGCCATTTTTATTCCAAGTCACTGCCAGAAGGTGTCCTTTAATGCTGCCCTCCTGTACTGAATTCAGGAGAAGGACTCTTTACCGGATCTAAGTCTTTCCATTATCTTATTTCTTTCCTAAGGGAGCAAAATTGATTCCCAATAAAGAAGCTGGTTGATTTTTAAGATTCTAGACCTGCCTATTTGTTTGATCTTTTGGTTTTGCATTTAACTGCTTGCCTGCTCTGTTATGCCTCTAAATGACTTTCACCCAGTCCATGAGCACGGACTGCAGCTCTGTGTCCAGGATATCACGCACTACACCACTTCTCCAGGGGCTCCCACCACGTTGTCGGTTATGAAAGCTAATGAAAAATGGTGTTTCTCCTTTTCCTTCAGTGGTTTTGATTTTTATTCATTTTGCCCCTGCCTGTCAGGACTGGATGTGTGGAAAGGAAGGGGGAGTCACTGCAGCTCTTTCATCACAGACCCTGAGTGCGCTCTGCTTCACTCTTCCTTTATTCCCAGGAGTAAATTACCACTTTTTTCATATTCCTGAATTTTCTTTATGCTTGTTTTTTAGCCTTGTTGCCTTGACTCCTTGTTTTGGCTCTGAGGTCCTCATCTTTGAGGCATTTCCTAATTTAGTGAGTATGTTTGGCAGTAATTAACATTGGAGCATGGTCCAGGTCAACAGTGCAATACATACCTTGATATTTCTTGCTTATTTCTGATTAATGTTCACACACTCAAGCCAATCAGTTTCAAAGTTAGAACCTTTTTCTCCTCTGTTTCTGACCACTGCAAACTCTTCCTTTTATGTAGAGGAGAAAAGGTCTTTTCCTCCTGCTTTTTAAAGGGATGCAGTAGGGATGAGGAGATTGGATTAGGAAGCAGGCTGGTAACTTTGCACATTATACGCTGGGTTGAATAGGACAAAGTCTGTTCTCCAGAGTTACTTTGGTTGTGCAGCACTAGGCATTTGTTTGTGAATGACGCAAGTACTGTGCAGATGAAAAAGTGAGCATAGCTGTGTCTGGTATCCAGCATTACTTTTTAATACCTTTCTGCAGATAGCTTTTATTCAGCAGGAAGTTGGTTATTTGACACACCATATCGTTCTTCTGGGCAGTACATCCCCACAGGATTCCAGAAGGCTACTGACACAACAATTAAGGGTGCATATTTTAAGCAGTGCTTTTCGACAGATGCAGATAAAACTGGCAGTCATTCTCTCCGTCATTCTCTCCGGTGCACTGCCAGTGGCAGTATCCAATGTCAAATGCTTTAGGGAAGATGCAAGAAACTACACTGTACTATAAAGGAGTTTCCTCTGACTCACAGCCATCAGAGCTGGCTGGTGCCCTGAAGTGTGCTGATGTTGGGTTATAGGGATTTTTAGCTTGTGAGTGATGTTAGGAGTGAGTTGTTGATTTTACAGAGCAGAACAGTGATGGAAGCAAAGGTAGCTGGAGCAGTATGGCTTGGGCAAGTGTGGAACCAAGGATGGTCAGGATAAATTGGAATAGTGCAGTGGAAATTCTCTATTTTCATTACTTTTATCACTTACAATCCATACAGTTTAGTCCTTTCTTTCAACTGGATAAATTAAGAAAATCACTTACTCAAGTCCATAGGCAAATATTACAATAATTTTCTCAGAAGTACAATAAGCTTTGCTAATGAGTTCTTACAGTCTATCATCCAGCAGCAAAGACTTGTAGAACTTGAATGAAAAATAGGTGTGCTTTTTTCCTCATTACTTAATTAACCAAACTCTGCTTTCACTTTTAACTGTTGTTATATGTTTGAGTGACTGGGATTTTGCTCTTTCCTCACGACTTGAGTCAGCAGAGTGATCACTCAGTTTTGACCTAATAACCATGTAGGAGATGGGGGCCACTTGGCTTCCTGTAATTTCTTGACCCACCACCTATGGAAGAGAGAATTAACACAGAATTGATACAGATGATTTGGCTATAACATCTCAATGTATCAGCAATGTATCAGCATCAGCCTGAAATATCCTGCCTGGAGAATGTCAGACCTGAGCATTGCCAGCCCTGACATCATCTGCCTTGGGAGGCTGCGCCATATCGTTCTGGCAGGTGCTTCCCAGTAACAAAGAGAGATTAAATATCCCAAAGAATTTTACTCAGCTGTGTAAAACATTACTAAAAAGAACTTTCAAATAATGTTTGTTTCTTGCTTTCTGTCTGTGAAATGACAGGATGTCAGGCACTGCTGGCTGGTTTTGGAGGTGTGGGAGGCATAGACACTGGCATGGTGTGGTGGTGAGACTCCACTCCTGCAATTTTAAGAGGGCAATTGTTGGAGAAAGGTCCACACAAGCTGCAGAATTGCAGCAGCTTTAGCTGTGGTAATGTGGACAAATATATTTTCATCCAGCACTATCAGCAGAGTGAAACTGAGTAGGACTGCAAATTGTCGAGTACATTGGCCCGTGGTATAGTGGCCAATTTCACACTGCTGCCCTCAGGGACACAGCAGACATTGCTGCCCAGGCAGGTTTGCAGGCATCGCCATTCCACCTCCTGCTCTCCTCAGAAAGAAATCAACTTGACTTTGTGGGTTTGGATTTTTCTCTTGTTTTTTAAAGCTTCAGTACATCTCCAGTTTTTATATACAAAATAGTTCTCTGTAGAAAACTCTGTTAACACAGATGATGCTTGTTGCCCTCTAATTTGAGCTCTTATTTTCTGGTTTTCTTAGAACTTTGCCATTCAGAGTATCTGCATCAGTAAGGCAGTGATAATGCAGAAGTCAACCTGTGCTGAATTTCCTGAATTTGGTAGCTGACCTGTGCTGATGTCTGTGCTGTCCCAGATCGGCTGCTTTCCTTTCCTGATGTAGCTTGATGAGATATGTCCCACTTTTGTCTACACTGTGCTGCAAATACTCTTGCAGTTGTATTAGAGTCTGTGATGATGATATCACCTATTTTTGGTGCAGAATGATGCTTAAAAAAATTAAAAAGATGACTTTAAAAAAAGATTAAAAGGAAAGAATAGAGAAGGGAAGTAAAAAGAGCATACCTAGGTCAGCTGCATGCACAGTGTTTCACCATTCTAGGGAGATAATGGCAAATCTTTCTTTAATCTGCAATTCCAAGCTGCTGAATTGCTCTGGGATCTCTGATTTATCCAAATATCCTTTCTTACACTGAAATCAGACTCTTGATGTTTCCTATAACTCTTCTTAGAGCTACAAATCCTAAATCAGTTTAGCATTTCATCTATTGTCTTTACTCCTTTGAATAGAAATAATGAAAAGAAGATAGAGGGATAAGGAAAAACACCAGTGGGAAGTAGAACCGAATCTGACTGACAAAATATATAATGTAGTTAAGCAACAGATGTTAAGTACCTTTAACTGATTCTTAACATATTCTTCCAAAGGGTGGTCTCCCATGACCCTCACAGGAAGAGCAATCGGGATGTGCTTATTGCAAGTTATGCAAATCAGAAGCAAAACATTTGCCCATAAGACGTATAAGGAGCTTTTCAGTTAGACAGTGGTGGTGTAAATGCCAGCCTGATCTGATCTGTTAGTGCAGTTGAGTCCAACCTCTCTAGCCTTTTAAACATGGACAAACAACAGCTCTAAGTGGCTGTTGTGAGGTTTCAATTACATTTGCACCCCAGAGGGACACAGCAGTGACCTGGTGCTGATGGATTTATGAGTATGTTATCTGACAGGAAGGTGGGTTTAAAAACAAAGGCTGCAACACGTGCTTAGCTGTTACTCTGAACTACTTTCCTTGACCTGGACATTTCTATTTTTCTCCTCTCATTAGGCTCAGGTAGTTCAAGGGATTCCCACCATTGAAACAAAGATTGTTTCCTCATTGATGTTCCAGAAATCAATCTAGCAATATAAAACAAAAAGTATTTTAGATAAAAAAAAATATGCACCAAATTTGAATCACTAGCAGGGTGAGAAACCTATTGCTTCAGGTAGTTTTTTTTAGAAGCTGAGAACATTATTTTCTCTGACTAGTCTGAGCAAGAGTTATTTCAAATATAAAAGGACAAGTTAGATTTTTGGGAACACTTTTACATTTAAATCCTTGGAATAAACATGCCTCATTGTTATATTGTCCTGCCCACATTATATCATATGAGAGCTTGGTTTACTTAGTTGGAAGCCATAGATGATTTTTCTTGAAAGTTATGAATTGCTGCCCTTATTCCTCTGGAACCTTTTATTCTCTTTTGGGATTAACCATTAACAAGAGAAGAATTAAATATTGATGGGAAACAATTAAAACATTTGAAATGGGATGAAAAATACACAATTGTCATGACTGTGTAAGTGTTCAAATTAAATAGTAATATTTCATCTTTCTCTAGGATGTCACAAACCTACAAGTGTACGTTCCAGCTCAAAACAACTGTCCCGTGTAATCGTTTCAGTTTTACAGATGTATTCACCATTAGCCTATGTGTGGAGACTACTAAGCAGTTTTTAATTAACTTATGTCAAATGTTGCATAGCGGTACATCAACAAGAACTTGCAAGAAGAACAAATCCTCATTCAGCTCAGATCAATACATGTACATAATTCATTGCACCTGTACAGAAATACTCTGCAAAGACACCTTAACTCTGACCCGTGAGGCTTTGCAGACAGCAGAAGTCTATTTCAATAATTATTGCAGTAACAGGGATGAATAGGAGTATGTCCTCAGATGCTTTGGCACGTAGTAGCACTTAATGATGCCTATATCTATCTGCCTGCGTTAAATTGGGTAAGTTACCTTTTGCAGAGCTAGGAGCTGAACCAGGTGTTCCAGCCATGTCAGTCCCAATTCACATCCTCTTTGATCTTGTAATAGCTTGATGGAAGTGAATGGCATGGACCTGTGCTATGGATTCATCTGCAGGTACCTCTTTCTTCAGCACACTCTAGTTCTGCCTTTTCAACTCCTCAGACCAGTCTATCAGGCAGTGTCAATGCATAGCTATGTACTGTGAGTTTGGATGACCCAGATATTCTCAGGCAAGTTGTGTAGCTGTGCTCCATTCTGCTGTGACTAAATTGCTGATAATACCTGTAGTACGTGTTTTGAAGATGGTGTCAGTGTATCTGCATCTGTCTTAGGGATTCCAGGGTAGATTGGCCCTAAAATGTGAGATGCTCCTCACTTGAGCTGGTGAGACTGCAAAACATGATTGGACTGTCCAAAGGACTATTGAAACTTCATAAGCTATTATTTTTGTATTCTGGTAAGAACTACCCTTTGGCAAGAAAAAGGCCCCAATTCTATTCACTATGTAACATTTTTGAAAACATTTCTGCTTTGCTACACTTTTGTCTTGACCATTTGCTTTTTCCTCTAGTGGAGAACAAGTGCTTGAGTCTGTGACAGTCTCAGCTGGTTCAGGTACGCCTGAGTACTATCACCAAATTTCTTACAGCGGCCTTGGGTGCCAATACTTAGCCTGAAGCAAGTGACTAAAGAGGTCCATAGGTGGGTATTTTTTGATGAGAACTTACCCACAGTGCTGCAGCAAGAGATCTGATCTGAAGAAATCAGATCACTATGACAGACAATTATGTGGACTTTGTTTCTGAGTTGTGCAGAAAGTAGCTTGGCATAGCCAACAACTTTTCTGCATAGCAAAATTTTCCTCTTAGCAGTCTGTGCACGGATCAGTCAGGAACATGATGTCTACTTTCATAATTTTTCCTTATTCCTATTGCTTTTCAAGTGGTCACTGAGGTACAAGGACAAGAAAATTTAAATGTGCAAATGGCCAATAGCAAGTATCTTTTGCATAACTCACCATGCTGACAGAGCTCTGCAGCAGCAGCAGCATTTCCGGTCCATTCTCTCCAGCTAATCCCTGTTGCCAACCCTACATTTAAAACAAACCAGCTTGGGACAAACAGAAGTGTGTAACTTATCCATCCGTCACCTCTCCAGCAATAGCCTCTTGCTGCATAAATCAATGTACTGTTTACCTGACAAGGCTCAGAATATGAAATCAGGGATTTTCACTGCTTAGTGTGGTTCCTATTTGAAACTTGTGTGACCTCCCTGTTACTGACAGGTTAGTGGCAGTAAAATATTTTACTGAGAATCGTTGGCAAGGATGGCTTTTATTTTGTGGTTTTTTTCCTGTCAGACAGATGGTATTTGGTAGAAGTAAGGGTAGAAATTCTCCACAGCAGTTGCAGGGAGACTTGGCCACATCCACTGGCATTAATTATAATAATTGTCCTTTGTAATTAGTTGTGTGCCAGAGATGGAGGCACAACGTCATGTCTCTGCTGACTCTGTCTGATTGTTGGGTCCTTTTGTGGATTGCTCTCCCACAACTGGGAAACAGATTGTTTGGGCTGGAATTAGAGAGTTGTAGGTAGGCAGCAGCTGCTCTTGAGATTTTTTTATATGCTAGTTGGATGTATGAGATCAAATTGGTTTTGTTCATTTAACAGCCTGTTCAATGGAGAAGGAAGAACAACATGAGCCCCTGTAACTGGTAATGTTCTGTTCTGATAGAGGCTCTGCCTTAGGTGACACTTGGGTGTATTTACAACTCTGTAGATGATCAATTTCTGCTCTACATGTACCTACTCCTGGTGGAGAAACCCTTACTCATTGCATGTCATACCAGCCACTACAGGTGGCATTTAACCTGAACTTGCTGTAAGCATTTACTCAGTGAATGTAGCGCTACTGAAATTATGCAGGGATTGTCTGCCTTGTGATTTAAACCTGGAGCTGATCTCACTGTCAAGACCCTCACATTTAACATGTCAGCCTGTGTACAAAAAGAGGGTCTTTTATCCTAGCCTCACTGATGGTAAAGAACCCAGGCTTCCACATTTCTTTAGCAGGGTTCCCTGCTTTCCGGGTTAGCATGCAGATAGTCAAAAGCTTCATCATTTTTCCTAGAAGAATTTCACACCAGTGGGAACAAGGGACTTACTTGGTATCTCTTATACAGGAGGGATAATCTTCACTGGAAGTGTGAATATTACAGGTGGGTTACTGCAATAATCCACGTAAGTCATGTGGATAGCAAGGTTGGGATGACAGGGCTATACTACTAAATTTTCCTCTGGAACTTAGTCCTTCATATCATGTGTAGCCTTTGCCTACAAAGGGCAGAAGTCCTCTATCATTCCTACGTCAGAAGAATTGTAACATTCTCCACATTTGATCACATCTGCAGCAATGCTCAGAATCCACACAACCTGTTTCACCCTAAAATCTCAACACATTTCACAAACCTCAGTAACTATGGTGTTTTGATAAGGTGAACAGGCAATCTAAGCACCACATCTCCCTAAAGCAAGTTAGTGTTCAGAAAGGTTAAAAGAACTGCTCAGACTGTGCTGAGATTCAAATGCAGAGTTCTTGCTGGCCAGTCCTGCCCCTAAACATCAGACCTTCACCAAGTGATCTGCTGATGTGATTGATGCACTTCTACTCCTGTCAGGGGTCTCGGACTGAGTTACAGCTGTGTGATCTATCCCCTACAAGGTTGTGGCAAATTGATGTTTCATGTTCAGGGTATGGCATCAATTCAATATTGAAATGAAATCTGATTCGTGTCACACAGCCTTGACAATGTAGAGACTGCAGTGATGTTGTGAGTGAACATGTAACCAACCATGTCAAGCCACAAGATGGATGTTGCCCAGAGACAGTCTGTATGTTACAAAGCCATGATGATAAAATGATTAAATTCTCAAAGCAAAACAAAGATACTCCACTTTATCTGGAGAAGAAATGCAAGGTGGCTGCCAACCCTGAATTGGGGAAACAAATCAATGCTCTTTTTCTCTTTGGCCTCATGCCAAGTCAAGGCTGACACCAGGGATGAATCTGACTTTCCTCTGTTCGATTTAGAGATGTAGAAGCATAACAATACAGCTTATTTTGGCGCCTAAATCAAAATTTAGAGAGAAAATAAGAAAATCTACATTTTCCTCCTTCATCAATTGCATCATATGACTTCAGCTTATGATACTGCATTGAATTATTAAAGCTAAACTTCAAGGGAGCAGGTGGCCCAATGATGTTATTTCACCTCCCAAGCTGGTTGGCAAATCTGTCATGTTAACATCAAGTGAGAATAAATATTGGGTGCTGCATTCAAGAGTTTTTTTCAAAGCAGGGAGTTACTCATGGTAATGGCTATCAGTGTTAAATGTTTGCATTTTTGTGAAGGAGGTGACTACGTTTTGTACTAGTCACTGTAGAGAGGAAAAGGAAACTATTTTCTTTGAAGACCTTAAATTCCCAAACTGTTTTGAAAGTTTGGGAGAGCTGGGACTTTTGTTTCTCTAAGGGATGTCTGTGTTGAAGCTTAGAGGGTTATTTCTTCAGGCTCAACTGGAGGAGAAGACATGGATCAGAGCAGGAAATTTTTACTTGTTGCCTGCCCCTATTCTGCGTACTTTAAATCAGCTCCAAATTGAAAAGAGAAATTTAAATAGAAAGAAAACCCATATCCAGTGTTTTCAGTATTCAGTAAAAAAACCCAAAAAACAACACAAGGGAGAAAATCTGCATCTCAATCTCATCGTTGCATTAAAGGAGATATACTGAATTTGCAGAATGGCTGCAGCAAGTTGTGAATAATGTACGAAAGGGAAAAATTGCTTCCCTGTGCACAGAGAGAATGCAAACAGCTGTGCTGCTTGCTGTGTGCTGGTTGCACAGTACACTAGCATAGCTGGGGACCCATGAAGAAGAATGTAGCAAATCTAGAGTTCCCAAGTTTTCCCTCCTGCTCTGGCTCAGTGCTTAAAAAAGTTTAAAATTTCTTTTATTGCTTATAATCAATTTTTGTCCCTTGTTTCTTCTTTTCTCCTCTATTGGCAACTGGCCAGTTAAAGGAAGGAAAAGGAATGAAAAACATACAGAAAGAGGCCAGATAAGGAAAAACAAGTCTAAATATGTTACAGCGAAGATTTTTTTCATTTTGAAGCTCAGCCTTCCCTTTTTCAATGTTGTTGTTTATTTACTGTAGAAGAGGAATCAGGATAAGTGGGCTTGGCAAAAGTCAGTGTCTTCTAACACTACGAAACAAACCTTGATTTTTATCTCCTCTGTGTTCACTCACTACCTTGAGTAGTCAATCTAGAGATCAAGTCGTATCAGGAGTGGATGAGGGAACTCAGGTTCTTTAGTCCAGATGAAAGGAGACTCCTGAAAGGAGCTTGAAACCTACCTGAAAGGAGGTTGTAATAAGGTGAGGGTAGGTCTCTTATCCCGAGTAACAAGTGATAGGACTAGAGAAAAGAGTCTTAAGTTGTGCCATGGGAGGTTTAGATTGGATATTAGGAAAAATTTCTTCACTGGAAGGGTTGTAAAGCACTGGAACAGGCTGCCCTGGAAAGTGATTGAGTCACCATCCCTAGAGGTGTTTAAATGACCTGTAGCTGTGGCACTTAGGAACATGTTTAATGGTGGACTTGGCACCGCTGGGATAACGGTTTGACACAATGATCTTGGAGGTCATTTCCAACCTAAAAAAGCCTAAAAACCTAATCATATGAAGTTCAACAGGGGAAAGTGCTGGATTCTGCACCTGGGGTGGGGCGACCCCAGATGTACGGACAGACTGGGGAATGGGATGCTGGAAGGCAGTGCCAGGAAAGGAACTTGGGGATCCTGGTCAATGGCAAGTTGAATGAGTCAGCAGTGTCCTGGCAGCCAGGAGGGCCAACCATGTCCTGGGGGGCATCAGGCAAAGCATCACCAGCCAGTCCAGGGAGGGGATTGTCCTGCTCTGCTCTGCACTGGGGTGGCCTCACCTTGAATATTGTGGCAGTTTTGGTCACTGCAATATAAGAAAGATATTTAGCTCTTAGAGAGTGTCCAAAGGAGGGCAACAGAGATGGTGAAGGGACTTGAGGGGAAGCCGAATGAGGAGCAGCTGAGGGCACTTGGTCTTTTCAGCCTGGAGGACATTGAGGAGAGACCTCATTGCAGCTACAACTTCCTTGGCAGGGCAAGAGGATGGGCAGACAGGGCCTGATTTCTTCTCTGTGGTGACCAGTAACAGGACACAAGGGAATGGCCTGAAGTTGTGTCAAAGAAGGTTTGGGTTAGATATTAGAAAAAGGTTCTTCACCCAGATGGTGGTTGGGCACTGGAACAGGCTCCCCAGAGAAGTGGTCACAGCATCAAGGCTGACAGAGTTCAAGAAGCGTTTGGACAATACTCTTGGGCACATGGTGTGACTCTTGGGGAGGGTTCTGTGACGGGCTAAGGGTTGGACTCGATGATCCTTGTGGGTCCCTTCCAATTCAGCATATTCTGTAAATGATATACGTAATTCTCTAAATGATTCTATGATTCTGTAATTTGATATGAAAAGTCAGAATCTGTTCAAAATAAGGTTGGCGTGTCAATGCATCACAGGTCAGACCTTCAAATTTTTTTTGTCTTGATAATCTTCTGGTCAGAAAATGAGACCCATGCTGAGTTACATGAGTTACAAGTAACATGAGTTAGCTTTATGGTGGTGTTAAATAAGGTTTAGGGCCAGCAGGACACCAGTCTCTTTTAGAAGGTTATCTGAACTCATGTTTTTGGAAGAGAAGGGGAACAAACACAAGCCCATTACTTACTTAGCTTTCATTTGAATGAAATAAGCATTTAATTTTCTTTTTAAAGTAAGCTACACTCTAAATTTAAACAGATGAGTGGATAGAAAAACACAGCTCAAAGAGCTGTCCCTCACTTCTAGGAGAAACTTTTCTCTGATGTGCTGAAGAAAACACAGACAATTAGTCATTTTTATGCTTTCAAAGCATCGGTTTGATGGTGCCAAACTTTTTCTGACAGATCTTGTCTACTTCAGTTATCTGGCACTCCAGTTTATGAGGTTTCTAGGGCAACTGTCGTCTTTGTAGTGAACCACCCAATGTATTGCCAGGATTCATAGAAGGATGCTTTTCTTTTAGCACTCCTAGATTTCAGTAGCTCGATTTCTAAAATCGCAACAGCAAAATATTATTATTTATGAGAACAGGTGAATGATTTCTTGCTTTGGATTTTTGTAAGCCTGATGGTTAGGAAGGCTTCAGCTTTCTACTCTGTCAAGTGTCTTCACAGGCAAGGGGTCTTGGCCAAGAAGACTGTTGTATCTCTCTTGAACTTTGTTGGAAGTAACATTAGCTTCATTGCTCTGGAAAAATGTAGTTGTCTCAACCTGGCAGCTGGGCTTCAAATAAGAGAAACAAGAGAGGTGAAGAAAATGGCAGTGTAAACAAAGAACTCTGAACTGGTAGTGCTGAGAGGGGGAGCTTCTGCAGACTACATGAAATCGTTTCTGTCAAAGACTCAGTACATCTGAGGAAGATGATATGGGATTATTTGTATTGGTAGAACCTGGTCCTAAAATGAAAAGAGCTAGTTTCCTGGCTAAAGGAGATGGGAACCTTTGCTCTCTAAGTCCACAGCCTGGGGGGAATTCAATGGGATGCTGTGGTTACAGGATGCTTGTTCAAATATGTTTATTCTGGGGAACAGGAGAACAATTAACCATGCTACCTGGAAGAAATAAATAATCTGATTAGTCTGAAATGACAGATTCTGGGGGAAAATGTGTACACATGTTATGATAATTAAGTATGTTTGGCTACAAAGTAAAGTCTCTGTTCTTAGAACACTTGTGAAATATAATCATTTTATCATTCCATGTAAAATGGATGGATAGTGATAAAGAGATGTAAGGAAGCAGCACCACAGCTGGGTGCAGGTCAAGACAAGGAGAATGGAGTTCCACCGATGTATTTGCAGAAACATTACCCTGTGTATTAACTTTGTGTTCCAGTGGTGTCTGAGAGCTCTGTGACAACACTTTTAGGCTGGATATTGTGTATTTGAAAAGCATCTAGAGTATTGGTGGCAGCTATTGAGGAAGCAGTATTCTTCATCGCCAATTGGTATCATTCTTCCTGCACTGTGTAGAGGCAGCAGCCGAACAGCATTGATCGTTCAGATCTCAGTTTCCAAGCCAAAGTGTAACAAAGAGGCTTGTTGGCTCCATAGCTAGCTAAGGATAAATGGGTACCATGCTTTTCACCAGACCTTCTCTATGGGGTGGTAGAGGGGCAAGGAAATGCAGTTTGCCATTGAAAATAAATGATAAAGTTACTTATAATGCTTACTCTTCCAGCTGGAGCCTGTTTGCTAACACCATCCACCCCAGCCACCAATGCTTCCTGCTTCCCTGATGAGTAGCCATTTTCTACTGCTGGCTTGGTGTAAGAATATCATGAATAGGATTTTTTTTTTATTTATTAGCTGTGTTAATGTGGCACATAGGAGCTGCATTACGTTGGGCACAGTACAAACACATTTATTTAGGCTTGTGTGAAAATTACTAATGAGAGAAGATGGCTGGCCAAAGCTCTAGGCATTCTGACACCTCTGAATAAAACAGTGACATCCCAACAGTGTTTAAAGTGATGATTCCAGCAGAAGCTCAGCCAGCTGCTTCCAGAAACTCCTACAGAATACCATTAGCCTTCTCTAAATAGACTATAAACCAGAAAACTTGACAAATGTTAGGAGATGGTCTTTACCCTGAAGTGTTTACAGTCCAAAGCTTCCATCCTTCAGAGAAGTGTCTACTTATATGATGCATCCTGTGAGAAGATGCTGTTATTTGTCTTCTTTAAAATTATGCATGGCTCCGGATGGTCAAGACAGAAAGCAAAGGGGAAAGAAAGGAAAAATCTTACTTGCTTGCAAAGAAAGAAAAGGTGGAGACTTAAACCTGAAAGGAGTTGCCCGAGGCCACCTAGAGAGTCAGTGGCAGAGCCCAGAATAGAAGCCAGATGTTCTAAGTTTGTGAATATATGCCTTAACAAGAATTTAGCAGAGGGACATTTTCCTTCAAAGTCTGTTTTCATCTCCCTTTTGAATTACTTTTTTTTAAATTTTTTTTTTAAATAACTTTTTTATTAAGGATATCTAAAGAATGACTTGGGGAGTTTCAAATAAAAATGATACACCGAGGAATCCGAGCTTTGGAACATTTGCTAGGGTTCTGATTTACCATGAATAAGAAGAGCTGCTCTGATCCTAATTCTTAGGTAGGAACCTCAAAGATTACAAGAGCCTATAAATATTTGCTTTATTTGCAATGAAGAGTACAGGAAGTTCTGAGTTAGCCTAATTTAGGCTTCAATATAGGCTATTTATGTACTACCTCCTGGGACCACCTCTGATTACTGAAAGAGTGACCTTATTGGAAACCAACAAGTAGGTCTGCAGTTAATTATAAAGGGTTCAGAGCTTGCGGCAGAGCCCTAACAATGGTATTTTTGTGGATGATGTTACGTGTTTTTATTTAACAGTTCAAATCAGGAGAGCTAAAACAGATGGCATACTTGTTACTGCTCTCTGAGAACACCTATAGAAAAGACACTGATAATAACAGAGAGGCCAAGCCTAACAGGTCAGGAGAAATGGCAAAGATCAGGCTGTCTGGCCTCACTAATTACCATCTGAAAGCAATAATGAACTGGTCAGTGGGGTCAGGAACAGGTGATGCTGTGTGGACTTGGAGTAAAAGGGATTTGTTTGTCTTCTGCATTTGGAAGAAGTAGTTTAAATATTCTTTCCTCTTTTTTGATTTTACAATAATGGCAGTGACTTAATCTAATCAAAATGTGGCTTTTGGAGAAAATCTGCTCTAGGACACTTCCAAAATAATTTCCTGCAGGAAAAAAACAATATCTCTGAGTACAGTTCAGTAATGTCTGAAAAGAGAAATGTAAAAAACTGACTTATGGGGCAGCAAGTTTATACACAGGATGATGCTCCTCTGGGGCATCATAGAAAATGATTATACCAGATTTTGTTCATCAAGGCAAAGTAAGCTAAATCAGATACAAGGCAAAGCCCTTAGGAGGAGGAGGAACGTATTCAATTTAGTGAGGCAACTGTGATAGTAATTAAAGCCCAGATGGAAACCTTTGAATGTGTCTGGCATCTGTGTATCCGCTGTGTTTTTTCTGTTAACTTGACATTATAAAAGGAGCACCCAAAGAATAAAGAGATGATGTTTGAAATTTCATCAGTCAAGCACTGTCCCAAATTTGATTTATTGTAAACAATCTACAAAAATTGCTTTGGGTGTATATGATACAGACAGGGAGTTTTCTCAAGTGGTAATTCACAAAGAAAGAAATTGTACATTATTTCTACATTTGTCTTTGCTGAAATGCAGTCAGGATTAATTACACCATTTGCCAGCTCTGACTGTGAACCTCTTGTACTTCGGACATATGGACATAATTTTATTCTACTGTTATATATTCTCTCTGTAGCAGAGTGCAGTTTACTTTGTGAGGAGTTACACTGCAAGATTTTAATAAAAAAACCCATATAATAAAAAAATTAATGTAAAAATTGGGGATTAAAAGGGGCAACATTGTTGTAGTTTTCCCCGGTAATACACAAGCCAAGAGCAAAGGATGGTGCTGTATGGAAACACTGTTAAAGGGTTAGGAAAATGTACAGAGTGATTTGTTGTTCCTGCTGAATGGCGGGCTGGGGCCGGCTGTAACTTTGCTGGGCTGTCGCAGACACTGGGAGCCTCGAGTGTCTCCTGCCTTGTGTTTGAGTCATTACTTTATCTGGAGCAGACTGCTTCCAGTCCCAAATCCTCCAGCATATGCACTGCTTGATTCCAAGTGGAGGCCTGTATGTGGTGATGAGATTTACTACTGCCACTTGAGTAACTGGTGAACTGTAGCCCATGCTTATGTTGGCCTGGTTTGACAGGCTGGGCTCAGGATGCGTTATGGGTTGTCCGAGCATGGGGGAAGAGTTTGCTGTTTGGAGCAAGGTAAATGTCTGAAAAAAAGAGGGCAGAGGGAAGATAGTCCTCTTTGGGTGTGTTATATGGCTTTTCCCCATATCATCTGTAGACATATATTTAGGGGCTTTTGAAGCAGTCTCTTTCTCCCTAGACAGACCAGTTTATTGGCATTTTGTGATGTTACAGTTGCAGGCAAAGCTGTAGTTAAGCATGTGTAATTAGTGACAGTATTAATGGTCTTCAACAATACTGACTCCAGGCACTGGTGTTTTCCCTGAGTTTTCATTACCTTTATGCTGATAATGGCTTACATCCTTTTTACTAAATCCATGTTGCCAAACTCCTTCTGGTGATTTTCACTTAAAAAAGTTTCTCCATGTGAGCACATTTCCCCCACATATGCTGTCAGTCTTCATTACTTTTTTTTTGCACGGAAGTACACGGGGCCTCTTTTACAGTCTATATTTTGCAATAACAACAAAAAACTCGTTCCTTAATTACATTAAGCTTTCTTTTAATTGAGATTTTTTGGAAAAGTTCTGCTCTTAATCCACTTGCTCTGTGGTTCCTGTGCTCCCTGCAAGAGGTTCACTGCTCATTGATGAGAGCCCAAAACCCTGAGTCCCACAACTCATGAATTTAAGATAGATTAAATTTTCAGACCTAATTTTATTTTAGTCTTCATTTTAGCTCCACATTTAATGGTAGAGGGCATCACAGGCATATGTCTATGGAAGGTGGTTTTTTACATAAGTCAGGACAGCACCTATAACCTTGGAAGTGGAGTCACAGCGTTCAAGGCCTCTGTGATCAATCCTCCAGAAAGGGATGAGAGACTTGCAAGTTGATAAAAGACTTGAGCGTAGTGCAAAAGAGGAGCCTATTCCTAATCAGCTCTTCAAGCAGCTCTTCACCTATCATCCTGTGACTTTGCTTAAAGACAAACTAATTGTAATAATAATAATAATAAAATAAAACAAAACCCAACAACCCTTTTTTATTCCCCACAGCCAACATCTTGTGAAGTTTTTAAGACCACAGGTTATATTTATGGGTCTTATACCTCCGAAGGGGGTCTATGGTATTTTTGTCTGCAGTATCATTGCTACCATGGGGCTGAGGTCTGAATCTTACATCAGTGTACATAAGAGGAGGCTCGAGAGATTTATAATGGGAAAATGCTGACAGCTCCATAATTTATTGCAAGGCTAATGGCAGCTCTGTAGTTCCTGACAGCTCTAAACCCTTGTTCTCTGGGCTAGTTTGTTTCTAATACGCTCCCTTTGCTGGATCTTCCCCCACCCTCTCTCTGGATGAATGGACTGGTGAATATCTATATTGCTGCATTTTCCTTTGGTATTCTAACAGCCTTTCTCTTTTAGGACTTCCCATTGTTGAAATTTGTAAGAGATTTCAGGAACTTCACAGCAGAAAGGCTTTTTCATATAATTTGCCTTTTTTCTTGTTGTTCCTTCCCCAGCCTGGAGTATCTTACATATTCATTGTCACACCGGATACTCCAGCAGCAGCTTTACATTTTCAAGCCGTGGTACTTTGCAGTGTCCGAAAAATGGGTAGACACCGAACAATACCTACTTTTTAACTTATTTGAGCAGAATGCTGTGCATCTGCATAATGGTTTCACACAGAAAGTGCTTTATCTTCTTGAGTTAGTGAGTCAGTTTAGGGGTATTCTATTGGCAAAAGCTTTCAGAGAAATTATGCATGGTAAATTAATGAAGGCCGTCTGAGGTATTATTGTGTGTGAATGCACATGCCATTAGAATCAATGGCTGGCTGAAAAAAGTTAACGGTCATTAAGGGACTGTTAAAAAGGCCAGTGGACACAGATTTACTCTCTTGCAGGGCTCTGGTTGGGTTAGGTGAAGACAGAGATTGCTATTGGCCTCCAGGCCACAGGACAGCCCAGGCTTTGTGCTTTCCTGTCCCCATTTCTCTTGACTCCTGTCAGTGGCAGATTTACAAGACCCTGCAAGAGGCTGTCTTCTGAGGAGGCAGAGAACGTCTTCCAAGCAGGTAAAGACCTTTGCATCACTTTTCCTTATTTTGCAAGTGGTTGGTAACAGAAAGTCCAAGTGGGTGAGCTTGAAAGGGCTTAAAACCTGTGACCATCTCCATGGTGGTGTGAAAGGGAGCTGTTTCATGGAGAGGTTGCAAAAGAGAGGGTACTATTGATTTTAAATGATGGCACCCTATCTCATGGTGAGTCTTTCAAATATTGCTCACTTGAGTAGTGGGGTATTGCTTCCAATTTATGTTCGGATAGCAAGAAAATAAACTGAGTGCTGCAACAGATCTGACCATTAGCCAGTGGTGTGGGAAATGGAGCGCTAAATGCCAACTGGAGATTAGGCAACTGTGCACCATTACTGGCAGTTCAGCTGTGAATTTGTCATGCATGAAGTATAAGTGACACAAGCTATTTCCTGGGCACCTGTATTCCCCTGGGCTGTGTCCTTTCCCTTGAGCAATGTAGATTTTTTTTCCACGTTGTATTTTGAATGCGGTGATTCTGACTGAAATAAAATGCATGGAGAAAATTAATGATTTGATATCTTCTTGCTGTTGCCAAAAGAAATATAAAAGAGTCTTTGATCTGGGGGCTTTAAAAAAGTGAGCTGGACCAGTTACTTATACTGACTGACCTAAGTAAGTGATAAAGCGACTGTGTCGAAGTTTAATTAGTCTTGCTCAAGATAAGATTTAGAACTAGTGGCCTTTTGAAGAAGTAAGGTTTCTAGTTGTCATTTATGCAACAACATGTCCTTCTATCATACTTTCTGTGTCTCCAGCAGAAAGTGTTTTTATTTTAAAGGAAAAGAGAAATGGTTCATTTGATGGAGATTAGCAAGGACAAGCTTACTAATATTTGAAGGCAATTTCTCTGCCTTACCTTTTTCTCGATTTCATATCCCACAGAGATTACCTCAGACTGCCGTTGTTAGTCACTGTTATTTATATAAAGATATGTAATGCGTTTGTGCTCGAGGGGTCGTCTGTAACGAGGTATGCAATTTCAGATTGTAGAGACTGGCAGAAATTACTGTGAAGAATTGCTTTCCAGTGACAGCTTTATCCTGCCTGTAATATGTCATTGTATGTGACTTTCAATTAATCACGCAATAACAAAACATTGCGCCTGGCGACAATGGTGTGTCCATTAATATCGAGAGGTAAGTCTCAGCTTTAGGAACACAAACACTGTTGCTGTCCCCTGCCCACTTGTGCACTTTAATCAGCAAGTCTCAACCCAGAAGGAGCATTTCTCTCTTCTCCTGTCCCCCATCATCCTCTATTGCGATCTATTAAGCTGCAATCCATAATGTCTCATGTCTCTGTAATGGTCTGATGGCGTGTGGTGTTAACTGATTGCATGAATTTGACTTTGTCTCACTCTGCCTTGACCTTGGTGTCTTCAGTGGCTTCCCCTCCCTTGTTTGCAAGTTGGGAGTGGGGACTTGGAAGACAAAATGGAAGAGTGACAGAATGGAGATATTTCACAGGAGGTTTGATGTTGTTCTTTGAGGAAATAGGGGTGAGCAAGACAAGGTAAGAGAGAAATGGTTACTGGAAAATAAAATGCAATGATTTGCAGGAGAAAAGGCATCATGCTGTTGAGCATAACTGGCTCCATAGACTGAAGCCTGCCACGTGCAGAAACTTATTGGTAAGCAGACTGGAAACCTTGCAGTAATTCTTCCTCCTGCTCATTCTGCCATTTAAAATAAGATTGCTAAGTAATATAACAATTTAAGTAAAACCCGCAAATCTCATTGTGTTTTACAGCTGGATCTGTATTCCAAACAGAAACATAAAGAGGCATTTGGGTGTTCTGTGCTTGGGCTACAAAGAGAGAAAGACACCTTCCCAGCCACCAAGTGTGCATCCCTGTTACTATATACAGCCAAATTCAGGAGTAGACTCTCACTCCACTGAAAGCCTTGGTCTTTTTTCAGTTGATTTATTTTGGGTTAGTATTGAGATTTTACACCCCATGCAACATAAATAGGAAGCCTGGTAGTAATTAGTGTCAATGTTTTTCTTTTACCTCTAAGAAGGAGATTAACCTTATTTTTAAAAGTGCTTGGCTGGACAGTCTCAGAAGAATCTCCTGAGCATCCTGAGAGCTGGTTTACACCAGAGCTTTGGCATGTTACATGCAACAGAGGAAACTAATTTTTGTATCTCTTCGCAGTTAGAGTTAATACTCTCTGCAAATTTGTGACACATTTGACTGGTTGTCTTGAAAAGTGCAAACTGAAAGAGGTATTTGCATTAGTCATGGATTTTGACAATGATGTGTTGGAATACTTTCATTTTTTGTAAATAAAAAGCAAAGTCTTTGGGATTCTGAGCAATAACTAGGTTTGTAGCTCCTTGGGGAAATCTTCATGCTCTGGCTTGCTGAATCTCCCCATTGCCTCTGAATTATCAGCCAGACAATAAAAAAACAGTTAATCAAGAGTTTATCTCAAACATGGTTATTCTGGAGTAAATACAGTATTATACCACTGCCATACAAGGTTCTTACTCCCTTTGGGCAATGTGACTTCTGCCAATTAGCAAAGGTATTGCTTTTGGTTCTTTAATTAAGGCTAACCTCATCTATCCTGCTGTATGAGTAGTGGATCTGACAAGATGCTGAACTTGCTAAACTATATAAAATAAAAGGAACTGCCCTCATGTGAACTTGAGGGCACTCAGTACCACAGGATGTGTTCTCCTTAGTGATCCCTGGCAGATACAAACCAGCACAGCTCCATAAAGCCGTTTGCTGCCAGGTGTGGAGCCGCATATTTGAATCAGTCTTTTCCATCAGGTGAAGACTGTTGGTGTGTGTGTTAGGATCCAAGCACACACAGGGGAGACCTCCAAGAAGGAGGGTTTGTAATCAATTTCTCATTCCCAAATTATTTTTCCAGGATCCCCACAGTATGCTGTTTGAGTAACAGAATAATTTCCTAGCTATTAAGTGCCTGAAAATCAGCAGTAATTAACTTGGAGCAAATTCTTCTATTCCTCTACCTCCTCTTTGCTCAAAAAAACAAACAAACCCCCTTTCTCAGCAGAGGAAATGCAGATGGAAGCAGTCTCTTCTGCCTTAGTGCAGCCATGTACAGATTACATCTTTTTCCCCCTTTCAGTTCTGTGAATAACATAATTGCTTTGTTATCCCTCGGGGGATTTGTAATATTAACATTGGTTAATGACATTAATTCAAGTTTTTACCATTAATAAAATGACATTGCTTAAAATTAAGCATTACATTTCAATTAGTAGTCCATCAAAGACTTTAATAGTCTGGAGCATTAAAGTGATATTTTTTTTTTAATTTCTTATTAATTTTTTATTGTATCATGCTAATTTCCAAAGAGTGATTGAAAGCCCAGCTGATCCAACAAACGACCCTGTCTGCCATGTTTCTTGAAGGAGCTTCTTTCTTTTATGACATTATGCAAAAAGGTCACATTTCCACAAAGCAGGAATCTGTTTCAGTCACCTCCTGAATTCATTATCCTCCTTTTTACTTTTTAACATGAGGCACATGATATACAGGCACCCCAGGTGGACATGTTTAAATTAATCTAGTAATAATTGATTCAGAAGAGATTTGGAGGACAGAATTTGCATAAAAGCCATAATGAGAGCAAATCCTCCAAGGCCAGACTGAACAGCTAAGTCCCTGAATAACTTACATCTCCTAAACTAATTTGGTTATATATGCAGGATGAAGGTGTGGGGGCTGGAGCGCCATGTGATTGGAATTCATTACAAATAATTCATCTTCTCTAGAAAGGCTGGTCTCAGAGTGTATTAAAATTATATCAGGTCCCAAATGCTTGCTCAGACCCTGCCTCCTGGAAGATGACGACAAGATTTCTGTCTGAGGGATTGTTTGGGTATTTTAAAGCATTTCTGAGGCAAAAACCTGACACCCCAGGGCTGGGATGTCTGCTGGCAGGCTGCTTCTCCTGCCTGCTGGGAGGAGATTCAGATGTCCAGTTTTGGCTGGACATCTGACTGTCAAAAACGTAAGTGTAGAGGAGGGTCCCAGTTTTCAGCCTCAGATATTCCTCCCTTCCATTCCAGAATGGAATTTCTTAGCTAAGTTGTAGATCACTGGGTTTGCATTAAATACTGGATCACCTTGATGTCTTTGGGAATTTAGGGAGAGGGGCACTTTACAGGGTGGGGACTGTACTGTGTACTGTTTAGTTAAAGTAGAGCAGTGAACAGTGAAAATTACAACAGTTCATTAAAAGCAAGCAAGCCAAGGGCTTTTGGAAGGTCTGCTGTCCTGCTTCACTTTCCCTTTGACTAAATTTTTGAGAAAAGCTCTAAAAGGATGTTGCTGCCACCCAGCATAATAATACCTGTGTTCTGAGGCTGGAGAGTAGTACCATGCTCCTGGTACCATAGAAGTTGTGTAGCATGTTTGGAGGGAGAGAAAAATTCAGCTCTGTCTTTTTAGAAACTGTTGATCACCAGATATTTTTCGTGGGGAAAATTGATGTCACTGTTGTTTTCAGCAGATGAGGAACCAGTACCATTTTGTTTATACACAGCAGTCAGTAATAACCTGTCATTTGTGAGCTGTATATGTTTTGCACTGATTCCCTTCAATGCTGCCCTGCAGCCAGGAGGCTCTGGGAAGAGCTTCCCTACTTCACAGTATTCCAAGTATAGTGTTAAAGTCAGGGCAGATCAAAGCAGCCCTGCTGCTCCGAGGGGAAGAGTTAACAGAGCCCAACAGGTAACTGCTGTTGCAAGAAATATGAGAAAAGCTGGGCACGGCAGGACAAAAAAGGAGTCTGGCTGACAATTATTATTTTGTCTGTTCATATTTGGGGCATATAAAGGCTGTTTGAATGCCTTCTAGCCAAAGGTTTCCTTATGATAAATGAGGCTGTGTTGTGCCAAGGAGACACTGCAGCAAAACATATTCTTGTTTCCAAGCAGGCTGAAACTTGGACTTGTGCTACAGGGGTGCTTTATGCTTCTTCTCCTAGAGTTACAGTTAAACCATGAGTATGTGTTATGTGGCACCAGGTAATCACAAATCTTTGACAAAGCAAACAAGATGTGGTTTCTCTCTCCTGCATGGGCAAGCATTAAAAGAAAAAGCTCTTCTTCTCTTGTTTTTGCAATATAGCGGTGGAGGAAAGAGCTGCTGGGAGGGATGTGTTGGGTTTGAAATGTGCAACACCTGCCTTTGGCCCTGGCGTTGGGGGGGCTGTGTGAGTGATGTGATGGGATCCATGGGATGAGTAGAAGGGAGCAGCTGGCAGAAGGTGTACCCCTGGAGCTACTGCTGGAGTCTTTAAACTGGAAAAACAAGGCTCTAGGGAAAAGTCCAGCCTATATGTTATGGCTGATTCTCAGGCAAGAGGTTCATTGGTGTGATGATTTCATGGCTTGGTGTTTGTCTTCTGGAGACTTGAATTCTCGGATTGCTTCAGGTCAAAGGAGAATTAAGTGTGGGGTTTTTTTTTATTTATTTCTTCTTTCTACTGTTTTCCCAGCTTTGTGGACACAGGGGCACCACAGTGACTGCTACACAGTTTGTCAGGATTGCTTATCTGCTTGGCACAATCTGGGGACTGCACTTGTCCCCAGATTGCCGTCACAGTGTTATAGAGAGAAACTTCGTGAGTTAGCAACCTATGTTAAGCCTAATATCATTTGGAACTATTGTCACTAACTTCCTTACTAAAAATCCCGTGGGATGTCTGCAGTGGACCCTCTAAATAGAGTTGAATAACAAACTACTGTTAATAAAACAATGGTTAATACTCTAATAAAATTTCAAGAACCCTTACGGTTTTCATATTAAACCATGAGACAAAAGACAACCCCCATTCTGCTGCTGTGTTAGACTCTGCCTTCATCTCTGTGTTTCTGGAACACAGAAAAATAATTCCATAGTCAGTCCAGATCCCAGAGTTACCAAAACTAAATACCTCCACTTTGCCATCTCTCAGAGATGCCATTCTGTGAAGAGCAAATAGAAGGTATTTCCACCCCCCCTGTAGAGGCAGTCTTCTAGAAAACAGTGGCAGTGTACTGCCAGAGAGATAAATGAGTGTAAGCCTTCACTGCCAAATATAATCCTTGAATAAACAGAGGACTTCAGACTGCAAGGCACCTTTTCACAAGTGCTAAATTCATACCCCAAACAAATGCTAACAAAACCTCTCATGTCTTACACTTTACTGTGTAGCCAGTAAAAAAAAGATCTAGAGCTCTCTGGGCAGCCTCTCGAAGCACTTGGGGATGCACTCAATGTGTGGTCAGGTTAGCACTATTCAAAATCAGGTCTGAGTGTCGGCAGAGCAGGTATTTATTTATGCCCACTGGGTTAGGCAGAAACCCAGAGGTACAGTATATTTTGCTGTGTTACACAGGCTTTTATTGTTGAATCAGCTTTATTTAATGGAAGCTTTCTATAAAAGTTTCCTGTTCTGGAGGGCTTCCTCTAAAGGTGAGGGAACAGTTCAGTTTCCAGGATGATGCAGCCACCAACTGTGCTACTGAGGCCAAGTAAGCAAGTGGTGGCTGATGGCTCATTGAGGGCCTACACCAGTCCATAAAGAAGGGGCCTGACACCAACCAATTTGTTTTATTCCAAGCTATTATTAAGAGTATTGTCTTTGTTACCTGATCTGAACGTAAACATCCAATTGCATTTGTGGGATTGGTTTAGAACCCTGACCAGTTCTGGGTGGATTTGAACAGCAGTCAGAAAGTGCTCTAGAAATAAAGTTTCCTCAAGTGCACTGTCAATCTTTCATGGAATGTAGTCCTAAGAAGATCAAAGTATAGACTATTACTATTCAGCTCCACCACAGACTTCATGAGCCATGAACAGAACAGTATAATAGGTTAACCTGATTTCTCCTTTGCAAAGAGTTACCTGAATTATTTATACAGATCTAGATAACAGAAGGGTTTCAGTAAATTGACCTATGTTGCAAAATCGTGATTGTTTTATTCCTGATATAAAGCCTAGTGTGAACTGCAACTGGTGCCCTGCAGATTGTGTGAGGCAGGAGTTGTGAGAGGTGTCAGGATGGAGCTCAAGTTTCTGCTCTGCTACAGGAGAGCATATTATGTGCATACACTTGTGATGTTGAACTGCTGCTGAATTGTATGGGTTTTTAGAAGATAACCCCTGGATTAATTGTATGAAAATGTGGGTTTGTATTCCCTGGGGTGTTGTGAGAGCAAGTTCAGTGTGAAGCTCAAAGATGATATTGTAGTTGAGGCCATGGGAAGCCCTGAACAAGGTGGGCACACAGCAGCGTGGTGAAACCCAGCCAGAACAAGAGCTGTGGCATCTAAGCTGTCGTGAAATTCAAAGTCAGCTTGCTGATTCTTCAGAAGACTGTAGGGTGATTTAATTAAAGCAAAACAAGACCTCTTCACAGATTCTTTTCTGCAGTCTAGACCATTCCTATAGATTTGCCTCACAAGGAAATAAATGAGAAAACCTCAGTACCCACGAGCCCAGTCTAAAAGTGAATATGAGATCTGATCTCTGGAATAGCAAGTGCAGTGTGCCATATTTCGTCTGTGAGACAAATCCAACTCCCCAGCGTGGGTACAGCTGAGGGCTGAGGGTGTGGATGTGGCCAGGGGCAGAGGGAAAAGCCGTGCTTTTTCTTCGATAGTGTGGAGTTGCCCTTGGAGCCAGTGGACTGGGATGGATTCCAGCTGGAGAGGGTAGGAGAGAAGGGCAAGGAGCATCAGATGAATAAAGGACCATAGTTTTGTTGGCCTTGGAGCTCTCTGTTTTCTAGGGCAGAGCAGCCTGTGCCAGCCTGTTATAGCCACATTGCTGAGCTGTCTTGCTTTATAATGTTTATATTTCTTTCCCTTATTCTTCCAGTACTTTTTTGAATACTTTAATGTCCACCTCTTTCTATTTCTCTTCTTCCCTCTGGTATTCCAGTCTAATAAAACCATAACTGTGCCAATCACAAAAGATCCCCAACAGAAGAATTAAAGCTTCTACAGGAGGTCCCTTTTTCAGTCTTTTTTAAAGGCATTGCTTTTATTTAAAATGAAAGATGAAGCATTTTCTTTTATCCTTTAACTTAACTGTCACATTTTATTAAGTCAAAATGATAGTTACAGTTAGAGGAAAGCAGGATATGAATTCCTGGTACAGCCATTTTTAAAGTGTGCTTTGTTTTAAAGCCCTGAAGATTGATTGAAGGTATTTTTCTTTTAGACGTGGAGCTTTAGTCAAAAGGGGCATGATCTGAGTTACACTCTGTAAATCAGGATTAGCTCCTGTGAAATCAATGGAGTTACAATGATACAATACAGGGCAAGTTGGAAAAGACTCATGCCCTGAGAATGAATAAGGGAGGAACTGTGGGTGAGCCCCTGAATGCTGCCTTTGCACGGGGGTGAAGCCACGAGGCAACGCAAAATTATACACTGTCCCCATTGGGCTGCCATGGAGGGTCCTGGGTGAGAAGTGAGCAGGTGGCAATGGATTTGTGCTGACACAGGTGCTGTGGTTGCAAACCCCAGCTTTGGGATGTTCTGAGCGTGCAGATCTCCTGCGTTTCCCAGACAGAGCCGCTCTTTGCCCGTCCGCTGCCACCGCCGCTGCAGTCAGGGAGGCTCATGAGCTAAGAAATCCTGATTTAAGAGACAAGAGGGTGGTGGCAGAAGTGGTGCTCTACAAAATTCCTGTCTCTGGAGCATATTTCACCAGGTCCAGTGCAGCCTGAATTTGTTGACCTTTTTTTGTCAGAGGGCCGGACGGATTCACTGTGCAGTGAATCCCTCTGAGGGGAGATCCTCTGAGGGAATGCCTCAGAGGGGAGAAAGATTCCCCATCACTGTCCCTTGGGGCTGTGCAGTGGTGCAGAGGACAGGCTTTCGTGAGGGAGAGGACAGATAAACTTGGAGAGATAATATTTTTTGACATTTTAATCTTTTTTTAAAGTATCTGCATTGGGCTGGGGAGGGGAATAGCTACAGTGGTAAAGATGCATCAAAATGAGCAAATAAAGAATTGAAATGATATGTCCTGTCTGAGATTTGAGTTTAACCAGGGATTTGAGCTCTTGTCTCTCATCTGCACTGAAAACTTGACAGCCGATTTCTTGAGGCCTAAGCCATTCCGAGCAGAGAGTCTAATAAGAACAGCTCTTTTTATAGCATTTAACTGAATCTAAACAGCTTGAGGCCAGGGCAAGTTCCAGCAGTGCAAAGCAGCACTAGCCTGGGCTGTGCTTGGGACATGCAGTGTTCTAGCAGTCTGGATGAGGACTAGTCCTAAGCACTGGTCATACTCCAGCCCTCACAGTGAAAATCTGCAGCTTGGGCAAAATGGGAGGGTGGGCTTGGCCATCTCCAATCAAATTAAAACATTTCATTTCATTAAAACACTTCATAACTGCTGGACTCTCCCAGGCAGTTACGAGCTTGCTCTTGGCACTCAACTGACCTGTGCTTACACATGGCACTGCTCCACATTTGGAGTATGGGGTTTTTTTGGAAACAAATTTGCAGCGGCTGGAAATAGTAATTACTAAGTTAGAGTCTTTCTTAAAATATTGAGAAAAAGTGAACAAGGCAGCCTGGGAAGGGGCAGGTTGAAGGAGTAAGTTTTTGCAGTGCTGTCCACTGTCTCACTGTTGTTCAGCTGGCACTCCAGGGCTCTGGCTTTGTCACCCTTGATCATGTTGGCATTTACCCAATGACTGTGACTCCAGTAGACACCAGCTCAGGGCTGCACATGACACTGATTTTGTTCAATTTTCCAGCACATGAGAGCTTCACACATTCGATCAACACAGTTGAATGTAGGAGACAGGGAACGTGGTGAAGGGTACAAGTTTTTTATAATGTTTCTTTTTCATCTTTGTTCGGTCATATGTTAATTCTCACTTAAAATCAAGTTTGAAATCATTGTTTTCATGCACACTTCGGATTTCCCTATGACAATAAGGAAAAAGAAGATGGAACTTTACCCCAAATACTGGTTAGAGCTTTCTAAGGAACACTGAACTCTCTTGGACTGTGGTAAAATCTCCCAGGGAAAGTGGCAGAAATCCAGCTACTTGGCACATTTTACAACTAGTCCAGACAAAACACTAGTAAATGTACTCTGCTTTGGCACAGAATAGGCAGTGGGATGTTATGAAGCTTTCTCATGTGCAACTTTTTATCATTTCATGACCCTGGTAAGTTTGAAACTGGAATTTACTCATCTGCTGATTGTACAACACATTGGACTGTAGAGGAACATGAGACCCTACTGTGTGTCTTTGTTTTAAGATTTTTTTCACCTAGCTTGAGATCATTATTTGGATGATTAGTATATGAAAATGGCCATATTGGCTCAGACTGAAATCTGTCTAGTTTAGTACCTTATTTCCAGGATTAGCCAGTAATGACTGCACTGGGAGTAGTAGAGCATGCATAAAGTGAGATTTCCATGACTGTCTCTTCCAGTTTCCAGCAAGGATATCTGACAGTGAAAAAGTATTTTTGCTTTTTGTGCATTTTCCACAACAACCATCTCCTACCTAAGGAAAGTTTGGCTTTGACTTTAAGTGTATCCGAAAGCTGTACAAAATGCATCTCCCTGGCCTTCACATCTCTGAGCTGTGCTTCACTTCTGGATCTGTAGTGGAAAAAAAATGATCATTTAAACCAGTGGCTGAAAATATAATGTGATGCCTCATCATCAATAATTTGTATTACAGTGTGACTTGCACAACATGTCCATTATGTGAGGTGCCATGGTGCTCGGTGGTGTACGCCCTTCAGTATGCCTGTGCTTAATGACTAAATGCTGTGCTGGCCTGAGCTTTAAATGATTTCACATCTCTCCCTTCTGCCAGTCCCATTTTTTAATTTAACGTATTTGCTGTTTTTATAAAAAAGCCACCCTCTGTAGTAAAGTGCTGTAGAACCTCTTTTGGAGAACTGGAAGGCGTTTTTATACATCACTGCATAAAATCTGCATGTGTATGGGGCTGGAAAAAAAGTGAAATGCTGTAATGTCTCACACTAGCTGGGAAACCAAGTCCTTAGAACTACCCCAAGTCCTGAATGCCAGTGCTATTTTCAGTCAGAGGTATGTAGCTGCTGCTGAGCACACACATAATGGATGTGCTGGCAGCTCATCTTTATGCCAATGTTTAAAGTCACAGAGAAATGCAGTTAAGAATAAAACATCTTTCAAACCGTCTCCCATTGCTGCTGTAAGCAGTCCCTTATTGGTCCTGTAATGCCCAAAGACCTTCACAAGCTTCTTCCAGCTCCTTGATGTAACAATACTGGAGTTTGGTCCATGCTGCAAGCCTGCCATTGTGCATCAGTGCCTCATGTTACCTGCCGTCAGCTTGACCACTTCAGGTCACTGAAAGTGTTTTAGAGACTCCAAACAAAAATGTGGATGTATCGGGCACTGCAGGTGTTGACTGTTACACTACCTTTGTGAATCCCTTCACCTGCAGGAATTGAAAATCTTGTTACTTGTGAATTTAATGAGAATCAGCTTTATCACTGGGTAGGATTTAAGGGTAGAAGACTCGATTTGTTTGAAAACACGTGTTTGCAATAATTGAACAAAGTTACATAGGAAAATGTAATATGCACATCAGTAAGATTAAATTTTATGCAGATTTTCCTAAGCTGCAGGATCATCTTGGGGAGCTTGTGGCATGGGCTAATTAATCCTTCATCCCCTGCCTCAGGCCTGGTTGGCCCAAGGGAGTTTTCAGAGCTATGCCTTTACTGCTGCTGTTGTTAAAAAAGCTCACGCAGAAAAGGCACGACTTTCTGCTCTCCTCTCCTGAGAGTGAGTGCTCCTCCTCTTTAGCTGTGCCTCAGCTCTTGTGACTGGGAGCTATAGCATCCCATAATAATGCAAGCAATTGACTCAGTTCTCACCACTTTCCATTTTAAACTCTTTTAATTTTTATTGTACCTTAATTAGCACTTTCCTGGCAACACCTTTGAATAGGCCTTTTTTGTTTCAAGACATTTAAAACAGCAGTGGTAAAATGTATAAATCACCAATTAGAACAGTATTAATTACACATGTGTTTTCCTGATGACTGATGTTGGCATTTCCTTAGCAATCTCTTGAATGTAGTATGACATTTACCATGGCACAACATGAAACTGAGGAGGAAGGTGTCCACACGAGGGGACACATTTACACCTGGAGTGTTTGAGATTTCAGGTTGTCAGTGTCAGCCATTGCACACCAGCTGCTGTTTAAGGACATAGACCCCAAAGGCACACAGAGATAGATATTTAGGAAGCTGTGCCCTTCCCTTGTATTTGAAGTTAGAAGTCAAAATACAGTTGTAAATTTTTTTTTTTTTTTTTTTTTCTTAGATGCTGTTTGTGGAATATTACCTTGTGTACCTAGCACAAGTGGAGTTGGGATGAAAGGGGAACCTCCACCCTTCCCTACCTGTGCTACATGCTCTAGATAAGCATTCCTCTTTCTGAAAGTGGATTTATTTGTATTTCAGGTATCCTCCCCGGGCCTATTCTGGAAGCTAGTTCTGCAGCCGCCCTTCAGTCATGGTTGTTTCAAGATTAAAGGCCATTTCCCTGTCATTGCCAAGCCTTTTTCTTCTTGCTTTTCATCTATCTGCATCACAGAATGTACCTGAATACTCTGAAGCTGAACATCAGCAATGTGTCAGGAAAGAACACCCCACAATTGCTTTTGAAGGTAAGAGCTATTCCTGTTTCAGATTCTGGTAGGATGATCCATTTTGGTTTAGTCTGTGCTCTTTTCCTTACACCTGTAATCCACAGGCCAGTGAAAGTGGCCTGACAGTCATTTTCCCATTGTTGCTTTACAGTGTTTTAATTCGAGGTTTCACAGCAGTCACATAATTCAGGCAGGTTTGGAACCACTGATCTAAGAATCTTCATTTTCTACTGTGCTACAGGCTCCCTGTAATCCTGTGCCATGCTGAAACCATGTTTAAGTTTCCTTTTCTCTAACTGGATTCAGTAATGCTTATATATCTCACCTGGCTTGCTGGAGCCAGACACTTAAGTGAAATGTGATAGAGAATGTGGACATACTTGGATGCAAGAGAAGTAAGTTGATTTAAAATTGCTGGGAGTGGTGGCCCTTTTGTTTGTAGCTTTTTTTGTTTGGTTTGGTTACATATTTGTCACCTGTGCCACTAGTTTTTCTGTCATTCATCTGGGCAATTAACTTGAATGTGAGAGGAGTCTTTTGTGTGGCAATGGGCAGTCTTTTTACTGTTCTTTTGAAGCATGGAATTTCTCCTGTCTTTATCCCAGTCAGATTTTCTATGAGCATACATGTACTCCTAATAATGTACTCTGAATAATCTGTCCGCTTATCCACACAACAGGTAGGTCATTATGCTGGTACCACCATTATTTCAAAATACACTCCAGACCAGTGTGTTAAGCTCAGTGTGCCAGCATGAGCAGCTGCTGAGTCTTCTTGCTAGAAGTGGTTTCCTCCTAAATGTTGAAATATCGATTTTGGTTTCCATTTAAGGCTTTGCAATGCATCTCTGGTTACATTCTTTGCTAAAGGCAATTAAGTACCTTGCAATGTGTCTCTAGTTAGGTTTTTTGCTAAAGGCAATTTAGTTGTGGTTTTGTGACCTTTGAGATAGAGTTTCCAGGAAGAAAGTAGTCAAAGGCATCCTTGCTGACCTTTCAGGATTCTTCTAGAGAGCTTTACTATTCTTCACAGAGAAGGAAACTCTTGTCTCTTAAATTGGAAAGTCTAAGACATTTCTTGTCTGTTTTCCATTATCCACGCCTTAAAGGTTTAAGTGGATTAAAATAAATTAGCGAAATCTTTAAGCCTATATGATACAGCACTGGCTCTAACCTTGCTCCAGTAAATAAACTATGATTTTAATTGATAAGTAAGTCTAACCATCTGTTTTAACTGGGTAGGCCCAAAGGCAGAAATTCTTGAAACACAGTGAACCTCAGTTGGACATTTAAATAGATAATAAAATAATGAAGACGTTATAGGTACAGAAAAGAGAAAAAGTGTTGCTCTCTCTATTAACCAGGAGCACCAAACTTTGAGTCTATAGAGGCTGTGTCTGTATGATCCAGCAGTGAGGTAAATCATTCTGCATTAATTAATTCTTTACTGCATTAGGAGCATCAACTGCCCTCCTAATGTTGAGGAATTGGTGGGCATTTTTTGGCACTCAATATGAGTGCTTCTCCGCAGAATTGGTGGCTATGTAAACACACTCATAATCTGCCAGTTTGCTTTGTTTTAATCAGGCATGAATATTTCACAGAAAAAAAATAATTTGTCTTCCTCTTTCACTGTTCTTGTTCCCTTTCTCTCTTCAGTGATAGAGGACAAAAACTGTTGAGTTAATTAGAACTTGACAACTGTGCAAAAGAAAAATTGAAATTGCAGACACATCAAGAAAATGACCCAGATTATCATTTGAGTCTTTTAAACTCGGGTTAGATTCAGAGTTATTGTTTTTTTCTCAGCACCCGTTTCCTTGTGATTGTTCATGATAGTTTAATCTTATGTTTTCTGCTGCAAGGCTCAGCTGGAAAATACACAGGAATAAAATTAAAGGCACCTTTTTTCCACTGCATATATCTTTTAAGATCTGTGGAACAGGGCTCACACATCCAAAAACACATCTCAGTTCATAATCTATTTTACCTCAAAGCTATACCCTGTTTTGATGCCAGCACATGCAGGTTTAGGCTGCAAGGGGGAGAAATAGGAGAATCTACATTTTATGTAGATTTTACGTGCTGTTCCAGATTGTTCTGAGGATGTCTCTGCTTAACAGTGTGGCTCGTGGGCTTTCTGTGGGTCTCCAAATGCATTGTGTCATGGATCACAACCTGGTACGCAATGAGAATGTGTAAAGATTGAAAGAATGACCCTTGCTGATGCTCCTGCTGCCAGGGGAAGGGATTGTGTTACATCAGCAATTTTCAGTGGATGGACCATAATAATAATAAGGCCCCTGACCATTCAGTCATACAGGATGCATTAATTTACTGCCAGAATGAAAAGGTTAACAAAACAGTTTATGTTACAAAGGAGTTGAATAGCTTCTTTTTCACAGCCTTGCTAGCCAGGCTTCCTATCATCAGACAAGTGGCATGCCATAACATGTTTTGTGTTGTCTAGTCTTCAGTTCCCACCTTGCTTGTGCTCAGTCTCTTTTTGTTGCATTTTACCCCTAGATGATGGTATTCTTAACATCCAGTTGACTGGATAATATCCCTGTCATGGAAGAATCCAAGTAAAACTTCTTTCTGTCTATTTTTTCCCTTATTTCCTGAGAAGTTATGTATTTTCTATATCGTGCTTATTTTATCTCATCCACACTAGTCAACCATCTGTTTGAATTGGTATCTCTTTCTATTGCTATCAGAGTGGTAAGAAAGACAGAGGACAATACAGGCCCTACTCATTTAAGGAGAAAGGAGTCTACATGTGCAAAATGCTTTTACTTTAGCTGTATTTAGACAAAATGCCTGTTTCTGTAGAGAGTTCATTCTCCAAACCACCTGCTGTTACTTGTGACCTGGAGAAAATGGTCTAGACAAGTCATGGGACATAAATTCTGGCTCTAAATATACTTTACATTCTAAAGATAAAGTTTGCACTGCCAGGAGAGATGCAGGCTGGGAAGGGGCCATAAGCTGAATGGTTTATCCTAGCAGCCTGCATAGAGATTGTGAGAGACAGGTTAGGAATTTCGTGCTTCAAGCACTGTCCTATGTGTTTGCACAGTACCAAACTAACACAATGGTGCCCCAATTTCCCTGGGGCTTATAAATGATGCTCATTGTACAATTCACCAACAATAATAACGTACCCAGTTTGGGGTTTTCATAATTAGATTGTTCTACTCTGTGCTTATAGGAAATCCAGTTAAAGTTTGATTTCCCTTGTTAGATCAATAAGAAAATGATCTTCTACTTCCCAGGAGGTTGTTTCTGGTGTTTTATTACCTGTTTCACTGTGAGTGGGTAGCTACATTAAGGGTCTTGCATGCTTGTTTGTTTTTCAGTGAGTTGAGAAAATTGGTGAAACAAGTCAAGTATATCCTTAGTGCATCCCTTTTTATTTATACATGCATGAACACATGCATCCAAGTCCCATTTCACAAAACAGTTTGTCATCCTGGCATAGATTCCCTGTGGACCACTCTGGTAAGCTGAACACCAGAGAAATTGTTTCTAGGTCTTGTCAATCATGTTAATCTTTCTCATATTTTCCATATGCATCTTATAAGCAATAGATCAATCCCTCCATTTGCAACTGGGCGATGCCTGTGTCATACTTGTCCTGGTTACTTGTACAGCTCTTTCTTGGACATAAAGCACCTTTGCTATTCATTAAAGACATTTGGAGTTCCTTTGTAACATGCCTCTTGGGAAAGCCAGAAACATCTTCCACACCAATACTATGTAAGGTTTGTTATTTCGAGAGTCAGAGCCCTGAGTGACATGTATAGATGTTTGTAATGGCTGCAGAGTGCTTGGTTTCAGCTTGTTTACCAAAGAAATGCTTAAGAGTTTGCAAACTCATCTGAGTTTCATGAATCATTTGGACGTTCACAACTTCACTGCAAATGAGTTGTAGACAGGTTTCCACTTGCAGTTTCTACCATTATTTATTTCTCATTAGTTTTATCCATTAAATCACTATGCTCAGGAAAAGGTATCATAAACTTCACAGGTTTTTCTCTGTTCTGTCTCCCAGGGCTTTCTCCCCTGGGTCATGGCAGTTTGGGTAAGCTGGAAGAACATCATTTGGTCCTTGCTTTAATAATTACAGCCTGTCTTCATCTATAAAAACACTTCAACTGATCCCATGCTGAGGAAGAGGAGAGAGGTGGACTTGGTTAAATAGCTTATATCTCAGATCTTCTCAGGACTGCAAAGCTCAGCTTTGCAGACTGTATCATCATGGCTGGTGTGAGTTCTCAATGTGTGGCTTTTGATCCATTGTCTAATCCTCAATCTCTCCTAGATGCAGACAAGTTTCTCTGCCTGTTGCCTCAGGTTTTCAAAATGAATTAGTTTGGGAGTGTTTAAATCTGGGGTTTTACTTCAGACTGTCTGTAATTATTACCCCCTACCAGATAAATGTGGATCAGGTGACTAGAATGTAGATTGCTATATATTTTCTCAATATTTTATTTCTTTTAAAAACATTTTATTGAAACATGGCCAGCTTCAAACACTGAAACCTGTGGGGAGCAGCTAAGTGTTCACTTGTTGTATTGAAAGCAAAAGCTGTTTTAACTTTGTGGGCTGAAGGATAATAAGGTATGATTTATTTCTTTAGAAGGCTCTTTACATTTCACCAAACACCCCCACTAATGTTGAATTGGTCACTAATACATTATTCCCTTTACTGTATACTGACAGGGGGAAAAGCACATTAGCATTCATCAACTCCAAAGGCCAGCTTGGAAAGCCTCTTAGGAAATTCTAGTAAAGATTTACACTTTCCTTGAGCAAGTAAGATCTTGACATTCCAAACCAAAATTTTAGTTAACGAGGGATGAAGATTGTGGGGTGAAGTATTAGAAGTGTATCTGACTAAGCATCAAAGGGAAGGCAAAATACACTATAAGAGAGTTGTCTTCTAGCTCACAGCCTTGATGCCACTGAATGTCCAAACAGGGAGTCCAAATGTTAACTAGTGATGGAGGTTGACTGGAAAGTGGTGGAATCCTGTGGGTCCTTCAGAATACTTAACCTTCAGTGCATTTCAGTATGGATTTTATATCCATTAAGCATGCCTTGTGGCAATTTTCTTTTTAATCTTGAAAAATAGAACTGTGGCAAATGAAGCTGGTATGTTCTTCTTTAGATTTGATTTAGATTTTTTTGAAAATTATGACTGATAAAGCCATAAATATACAGTAGTTAGGGAAGTAATTTGCTCTCAGGCAAAACTTCTGAAAATTACACCCTACAGCTCTCAATATATTTTTCATTCCATAATAATAATTATAACAGTAATGATGCTAGTTCTTTGACACTTTCTCATTAATGGTATCCAAGGCACTTCACAAATAATTGCAATGAGATTGATTGAAAAAATTATTCAGTATGCTGTTTCTTGAGGCCTCAAGAAGAAAAGGGGGTATGGAAGAGTGCCATTCATTCACGAAATGCTTTAGATGGAATAAATCATGACAAGCAGAGGAGAAAGGAAGACTTTACAGTGAAGCTTCAGGAAGCAAAGTGATCAATTAACTCATATATTGGAGTGAGGGAAGGTAAAAGTTCAAAGAGATACACCAGCTCAAGAGAAGGAGCAGCCTCTGACCATGAGTGGTGGTGTTGATGAGAGGGGGGCATCTTCAGCAGCATGACTAAGTGAGGTAGACTCACAATGTGGAAGAACAGGTGCTCCAGTGTATTATGTGTGGACCAAGGCCATGAAAAACTCATATCACCAGCAGAGTAGCTTATTAATACTTCCCAGAGGTACTGCTGGTGTAACTGGGGCTAACAGCAGCTGCTAACAGCAGCAGGTGTGTGCTCCTGTCTTTGGCACAGGGGTTGGATTTGGGACACAGAAATGGGCAGCCTTTTTTTCAGATCCCAGGCACACACCAGAGAAAGGAAACAGGGTGGAAAGTAAAGCAAAGTGTTCATCTTCTTTTTCTGTGGCTTGGTTGCAAACACAGGCATGCCTTACAGAGACCTTATTCTCAATTTTAAAGTTTACTTATTATAGTTCCCTAACTGAACGAGCTTATGTGCCAGTGGTACAGCAGGCCTCATTTATTTAGCACATCTGCTTCTGATGAGTATTAATATATCACATACACCTGAAACCTTCCATTCAAGAGTGTCATTATGCTTTGATAAAGTTCACTTTAGTACCAGCAATCTCATAAGACATATTCTTGTTTAATCATGCGGAGTTCACCCTGGAAGGCTACACACAGTCTGAGCTTAGTCAAGCACTGAAGTCAAGTACTTACATTGAAGTGGGATTGTGTACTTGAAACCAAGAGTATGCTAATGTGCTGGGCTAGGCCACAGTCAAAGTGCACAGCACTGGAACATCAATTCTGTAAATGGAAACCCTACCATATAATTTTCTTTCTAAAGTGTTATACTATCAGAACACTGATAGGTTCAGCTGGACAAATTGTTTCTTCTAACATGGCTGATTCAAGTGGTTAAGTAATCCAACATGTTCTTTGGCTTAGTATAGGATTAGCTGGATGAAAGTCTGTGATCTGCAATACACAGTAGACTGGGTTAGAAGTTTTTATGATAAATTCTAGCTTTGGGAGGTGCAGATAAAATCCTCAAGAAACTCTTCATTTGGCTTAAAGAAATCTGACTTCATAGATCATCCATCCTTTCCTTTTTATAATATTGGGTGATCCATACAATGGACTTCAGTGGAAGTGCTTGAGTTGCAAAATTCAGATTTGCATTTTATACATGGGGATTGCGCAATTTTACTGCAAGTCAGTAAAAGAGGTGGAGGCCATTGACAAAACGTAGTTTCTGATAATTCTTTACTCCTATTAGCCAGTTTCCAATTTAAAAATACCGATCCTTATGAGAACAGCTTCATTTCAAAACACTTTCAGGAATTTACAGCCTCTGCTCTGATTCATGCATTGCTGTAACTGACTCGTGGTGGGACCTTTGTCCTCAGAAGCAAGCCTGGCAGTTAAACAGCACAAACTGTGCATTTGACTGGGCATCTCCAGTTCAGTGTCTGGTGAGCCAGCTAAGAGGATCACCTTGTGCTCCAGATGTTCATCACAATCAGACACATCTGCTTCCGTGGCAGATCTGGCTACCTGCAGGTGAAATTCAAGGAGAGTTTAGCCCTGCTTTCTCTGCCCCCTCCTACCTTCTTATTAGTGAAAATGGTTGTCCTTAATCTTGTACCACCTCTGCTGGCACAAGTGGCTGATGTGAATATGTAACTGTAAGGAAGTGAAAAAATTTGCCTCCAGATGTGGAGGAGTCAAACTGAAGGATCCTTGAATGATGACAAAGGGGTGTTGTTTTTTTTTTTTCCCATCAGACTGCAGTGGTGGTAGGAGCCAAGATGCAGCTTTCTTTTCTGTCTGAAAAGAGGGATTATGCTGGTCAGAATGTCATAGGAAACTGCAAGTGATGCATGAGCACTCACTTTATCTTTCTCAGGGTGGGAGATTGCGTGACAGCTGCAGGGCTTGTCTCAGTAAACAGTGGATCACAATACTTAAACATTTCAATGTCCTTAAGAGAACAAGAAATATCTGGGTTTGCTGGCACCCAGACTGTGTGTGGCACCAGTTAGCCAAGTTTCACAAGGTGGTGATGGGACCGTGCAGTGCTGTATGGGGCAGCAGGCAAGGTTGTTGAGGAGAGGGAGGCAATGTAAGGGTGGTGTTTGCCCCAGTTGACAAACTACTGAGGAAAGCCAAATCCATTCTTTCTGTAAAGTCGTGGGCTGTATAGACACAAACCTTTGGTACTGTAAATCTCAGGCAGGGCAAATGGACACACTTATTTTGCATGGACGTGCATCCATTACCAACACCTCCAGCACTGTGCCATCCCTTCTTGTTTTTCATTGGCCATTGAGGACCTGCAATGGTATATATGGATTTACCATCCCTGGAGGTATTTAAAAGAAGAGGAGATGTGGCCCTTACAGACATGGCTTAGTGGTGGACTTGGCAGTGCTGGCTTAACAGTTGGACTCAATGATCTGAGAGGTCTTTTCCAACCTAAATGGTTCTATGTTATCTGGGGTTTGAGATCTTGTGGGGGTCTGAGCAATTGGAGCCATGCTGAAGAGGGAAGAACCTCTCTCATGTTACAGGACTTTTTTCCTAATCCCCGGCCTGGGTCCTGAGGATTCACCAAGTGGAGAGTCTTCTGGCTCTCTACCTGGGGCAGGTCTCGATTGAGCTTCTATCTGCCCTTCACTGTGAGCAAATAGGAACCCAAATGAAACTGAGAATGGGCTGAGACTGACCTCTCTGATGGAGCAGAACTGCTGAATACTGTAGAAAAGTGCAAACGGGGAATGTGAATTGCAGTCCTTCAGTATCCTTCCTTGAGGTGGCCCCAGAACAACTTACCAGCACGTTATCCCATACTGAAAGTAAGCACTACTTCATGCTTGTTATCTGGTGTTTTCTTTGTCCGGGATTGAATCCCTGGGTTCTTCCTCCTATACTGGTATGTTTTGCCAGCTGGTCCATATTAATAATAAAAAAGTAAATAAACAAGCAGTCATAATTGTACTTTTGTAAAAATTGGGTTTGGACTAAGTTCTTTTTTCTCCATATTGAAACAATTTAGCAACACTTGTTTTGAAGAAATGATTAAAATTTGGGAAACAAAGTCAAAATGCTTGGTATGCAATAGCCATACTTGGTGCCTCCTGTACATCATGTGCATTACAGATAACTAGACCTTGATGCACCAGCCAGTATCCCTAAACCCATTTAATAATCAGAAGTACTGAGACACTCATGATTTACCCAAGACAGAGGACTATTGGGCTCTTGGGACCTTACCTACATCTCTGGACGTCGTTTCTCTCAGAAGAAGTTCAGCAAGGTCAGTTCAAGGAGGAGCTGTAAACAGTAAGGGGAGAGGCACAAAATTGTCTAGGTTTGCCATATCTTTAAATGCTTACTATGTTTATTGTGATTCCTATGTCTCTGTGGAGATACGACCTGAGTCTTTGTTTTGGGGTTTTTTATCCCCTTTGGTATGGTAAAAACCAGAACCTTTTCTTCTGTCTTGTTCTGTTCCTTGGTAGCTGAGGGATAGGAGTATTCCTTCTTTTATGATACTAAGAGAGAAAGTCTTATTCGTTCTTTATCCAGTCATTTCCTATCCACATATCCTTGGACAGTTTGGAGAGGCACATTAGCAACTCTCTTGCTTCTTGGATCTCATGGAAAGGGAATGGCTCACTGTAAGCTACTATCACAGTGACCTGCAGGCCAGTCGTGGTTTAGCTCATTGTTCTCCCATCAGAGAAAGAGTTTTGTGGTTGGTCAAGACAGGAAAAATTGTTTGAGTGGGTGGGAAATGAGGTAGAAATGTGGGTTTGAGTGAGCAGGAAATGAGGTAGAAATTTGGGTAGAAGGTGAACACTGCTTGAGAAAAGAAAGCGGGAGTGGGAGGAGAGGTGAATGTGAGGTCAGAAGGGTAAACTGAATGACACCATAAAAATAAGACATCTGGAAGAACATCTGAGCTGGGTTTGGATGTTGGGGGGAGAGAGAAGGAAACTGCTGGCTTGGTCCATTTTGTAGAAGGGCATGTACTCTGTCAACAATCTTCCAAGTCCTCATAGCTGTGAGTGGAGATCAGAGATTTAGGAAGACAATGAAGTTAGAAATTGCAGCAGTTAGGATGAGGACATATTTAATGTACAATTAAAGATTTCAACGGATCAGGTTAAAAGAAAGAGAGAATACCACTAATGAGGTGGAGGTGGTGATGGGAAGACAAGACAGCAGGGTGATACGTATGTGTAGGAGGACTTCTGGGGTGAAGCCAGTTTGAGCTTTTTGGCCTCATAAGTAAAGTTGAGTTCTGAGTGCTGACACATTTGTTTGCTCAGCTCTGCCTGCGCAGCAAAAGATTTCTCCCTCCCCTGATAAATTTGCTAAATTGTGGAGTGGCTTTGCATTGTGGAGGCTACTTTTACAACTCAGCATGGGGTGGGAGTGAAAGTTAATGTCCAAAGTCTATTGCACTAACCTATGATGTGACCTACAACGGAGAGATAAAATTTAAAATGAAGCTGATATTAAAGTGTGATTCATTGTCAGTCCAATAAGGATAATGCTGTAATTTCAGTTTAACTTCTATGAATTCTTGGAAGTGTCCACACTTGCAGCATTTGAGAAGACAGGTGGTAGCATGCATGGGTGGGTAGTCATTAGCCTTCTGAGCTTTGGTTACAGCCTTGTTTGCATTGTCTCTGATGGGTTCTGGTCAGTGGCCCACACAGAATGGAAACTGTGACCTCACTCTTAGCAAGCAACTGTCTACTTCATGAAAAATGTTCTGAATACTGAGGACAATCGAAGCAGAGAATGGTCTGAGATGGTTGGTCTGATTCTGAAAAGGGGTCATTTCATCAGTATAGACCAAGAAGACATCCCGAGGCCTTACCTCACATTACAAAGTGATTTGCATCTGTTGGTTATGGTTGGGATCCAACACTGAGAGTCCTTTAGGCTGATGGGTGGTCTGAAAAAAAGCTAAGTGCCTGAGTACTTGCAAACTGGAATATCTGTCAACCACTATACATAATTTGCCCTGGGCCAGGGCTGAAGCAAATCAAAAGGGTAGGAGATTGAACAAGTTATAGAAGTCATCTGGGCCTTACCAGGAGTGCTGAAATACTCACACACAGTAATTAAGCATGCCATGAACTAGTAAGCTAAGAGAACTTAGAAGAGGCCATGCTGAGGCAGTAAGGAAGCACTTAATGAGTGGTCAAGTTAACATCGCACAACAGTAAGTCTGAATATCTGCACAACAGGTATTTATTTATTTATTGTCCTTGAGCCTTACAGGCCCAAAGTGCTATATGTATGCTCTACTTCATTGCACAAACTTTTACTGTTGAATCAGCCTGTTTTACAGGAGCTTTACATAAGGTACGGGGGTTGTCTTTTCTGGAACGGAGACCCTCCGAATCTTCCTACTTGTTTAACTTCCCTATCTTCTTCCCTTAAGGTCTTTTATGATCTCTTTGAAGCTTTTCTCTGCAATCCTAGGATAGAAGCATGGTTAAATAGGAGCATTTTACACAAAAATCCTTGGTCCTATTCAGTTTAGTTTCTTTTGCTTCAGACTAGGAAATCCATGCTGAGAATTATTTTGCAAGAGCTGTTCTTGAATAGCACAGTGGGTAGCCGTACTCGATGCACCTAGCAATGGCTTGGCAATTTCAAGGCATGGGCATTTAACCTCTCAGCTCTTGTGTGATGTGTGCTGGACGCACAAAGCTGTTGCAGCCTGCTTAGGATGGGAGCGACAAGTGGGCTTAAGTGAGATGAAACAGTAAATGCTGCCCTTCAGACAGGGAAGTCTCAACTCAGTGTTTACATATTTCTTTCCTCCAAAACACACAGAGTAAGGGTGAGGTGGGGAGCACCTGATTTTGAGGACATGAAGACTCAAGTATTATTACCATGTTTACCACATCTTTAGAAGCTGATCCAAAACCCATCAAGCTCAGTGGAAAACTGCCAATGATTTGAAGAGTGTCTGGATCAGGCCCTTAAGCCCATCTCCTGCAATTTGGCACACTGTTCTTTGTGCAGCTGAGTAATCCTCATCCCAGTCCTGTACTCTCAGGAAGTCAGAGCACAGCAATGTGCTAGCAGGCTGCAGGGACCACCCTCTGAAATGGCAGAGGGCCTCCTTTCACTTTGTCTTAGGTATGCAGAATAGCCCGAACACAGCTGTGTCTCCAGACTTACATTTCCCATGAAGCTTTGTCTTGTTTGCAGCTGGATACCTGAACCACCTGGAGCTGTGGAGGGACTTGCAGAGCTTTAGAGGTTCTGAATCAATATCTGGAGGTGGACGTTTTTGGAAACTGTTAAACTTTGTTCGTTGCTTCTTGTGTGGAGGAAGTGAGAGTGTGGATCTTTAACCCCTTGGAAGTGATTAGAGATGAAAAGCACAAAGGAGGCCTTGATGAACATTTTGCCCCTAAGCCATGTGGTTCCTAGCTTTCCGGCTCCTGCTGCTGACATGCAAAGCCAGAGCCTTGGTTTTTAATTTTTCATACTGTTTTTAAACAGATACTTTTGCAAATGTAAACATGCCCCAGCACTGAAGGTTTCCAGCCAAATTAAAGAGTCAACACTGGAAAAATCAGCCTTCAGAGGAAGGTCAAATACAAGCAATCTCTGGAGTTCATTGGGTCCATATGTGTAAACTTCAGCTAATATGGGATAGACCCAGGGCAGTACTTACCTTGCAGTACTGAGCTAGCTTCAGAGTGAAAGGCTGAAACTGTCCTTAGGGATGCATGTCATCTGAGCAGTAGACTTGAATGTGTTGAATGCAAAAAGCCCCGTGTTCTGACTCTTGGTTGCAGTTCCATTCCCTCAACAGGAGGAAAGAAAGTTGGGAAGGAAAATGTGCCATTTGGCATTAATTCTGACGACTTGCATTTATGCATTCTTATCTGGGACCATGCTGGGTTTAATAATTTCCAACTACATGCCTATAAAAGCTTAATTTTGCTATGAGGATGCATGCCTTTTAGCCTTTAATTTAATAACCGGGAAGGGTTTCTTTATAAGTTGTACCACCTGCAGTAGTAATAGAAATCAAGACACTGCCTGTTATTTCTTGGGCTTGATTGACATTCGAACCAACTTGGAAAGATTCAAGCAAACTACTGCCTTTAATTTTTTAAAAATTATTTTTACCTGTAGTTTGTCAGAGCTTGCCATTAGGAAGAACTGATGAGTGTACCTCTCTGAAGTGAGGAGCTTTTGCTTAGAGCAGCAGATGAAGACATATTCTTCTTGCCACTGCACTGTAATAGTGGGTTAGTTAGTAGGAAAGAGTTGGTAGAAGAGGAGGTAAAACGACAAGAGAAATTATGGCCTAAAAGCAGGATCCTTAAAAGGTATCATCATTATATAGCAATCCCCTAATCCCACCCCCGTCAGCCAGCAGAAATGCCAGAAGATCTGCAGCACATGTCAGCCAGCTAACCTTCCTGAAAGGTGTTATTGTTGCTGGTTCTGCTGCTTGGCTCAGAAATGTCTCTGCAGCTAAAGAGCTACAGGAAAAGAAGTCAGAGCCCCATTAGTTAGGAGAATGCCAGAGGTGAAACTGCGGTGCCTCCCTGGTGCTAGTACATCATTAAGGGTCCCAGAGGAGTGTAGGAGGTGGAGATGCTTGAAGGTTAGACGGGCTGAGTTATTCCTTAACTCATGCCTTTTCATTGAAGAGCAGAGGAGGTACACGTGTTGTGTGTGGTGATGCAGTGTGACAGGAATGCTGAGAAGGGTTGGAAGCCTTCATCTCCCAGCAACGGAGTTTTTAGATTGTGAGGATGGAGGTCCTGCTATTGGAGAGGTCCTGGCAGCATCCAGTTAGGCAGGTCATGGAACCAGGCCTGATAGTGTCCAGCTCCACGGTGAGGGACCCTAGGAGCTGCTATGAAACATGGTTTCATAGTGCTCAGGACAGAGGCAGAACAAGATCCTGCTTTGGAAAGAGAGGCAGACCATGTAGAGTGTAGGGACTTTATATATATGTTTTCTTAAGGTTTTGATAACTTAAGGGCTTGATTAAATTTCATCTATCCCTGGAGGGAGAAAGGACTTGAAATCGCTCAACAAATATCCCTGCGTCAAAGGTTTTATACTGTTGCACATCTGTAATCCCATGAAACATGCCAAGACAACAAAGGCCTTAATGAGATTCCTCATCAGCATTGTCCTCTCACCCCTGTGGAAATGGGAACTAAATGCCTACAACAAAGCGTTCAAACCTGACTGCCTTCAGTGAGACTACTCAATTTATCATTGGGGATAAAAATGACAGTCGAGCATGTTTTTTCAGAGCTCTTTTGAGCTGGTCTGAATTATATCATTATTGTTATGAGTCATCAGGTCATTGGCCTGTGTATTGGTATCTTGTTGGCATGAGGCCAGAAGTTATTACCTTTCATGTTGAGCCTCTTGGATCCAGTCCTTGAGTGAGGCAGAGTTACTTGTCAACAGGTCACAGAGGTATATACTGATTTGGTCTCAATTTTGCCTTGCTCCCTGAGATATTTGGTATTCTCCATGTTATTCAGCCATAGTAGTTAACAGTTCTCAAGAGAAGTCCTGACAGTAGAGCTGGATGAATTTCTGAAAGACACATTTAAATCTATTCCCAGTTATTTTGTGATGTAAAGGCGTAAGGTGAGAGGTTGAAATTCTGTGATACAGAATTCTGTAATACATACAGGGTCAAAGTTTGTAGTGGTATTGAAAGCTGGGATCCTGTGAATGTCCTAGCATCATGTCTGAGTACCCCCAAAACAGTAATTCACCTTTTTCTTTAAACAGGTGTGGTTTTTATTACAACAGGACTACCTGCCCTAGATCTCTCAGTTGATGTTGTGTTAATAGATTAGCTTCTAGAAGAGTTTTGTCTCTGTGAGCAAAGCATAAGCAAATCTTTTGCTTTCCATTCAACCTGTGTGATTGCAGTTTGGACAATCGCCTAGATTGGCAAATCCAAGTTAGTTGATAGAGCCAGTCTCAAGCTTGTGCAATCAGTCAGCCACAAAGATGCTATGATGACACCCTACACCCCACCATCTAAAAATGAAGGAATGATTTAACTGACAGGGATCTGAGATGTTAGGTGAAGTGAAACCTGGAAGAGAACCTAAGACCTGAAAGAGAAGGTAAAACCTGTCATTGGAGCAGCCAGGTCCTGAGTGAAGATCACTTGTACTCTAAGTTGGTTCTCCAAAAGGCCTTACCTTCTGTTTCTGGTGGGCAGCAGTTTCCCTTTGATTAGCACAGAAGAAAAGGCTATGGAGGTGTTATGGCAGGTAGCCTTGTCCTGTTACACCACTTAATCCTGACACTGATGATGTTTCCTCGGTTTTAACAGAAGTAAAATCGAGCTGCTCTTGTCTCTGAAACCAATGCTGACACTCCATTTTGGATGTGAAAATAAGTGCTGAGACAGCCTTGTGTTTATGTGCGGGGTTTTTGCACATTCTGCTGAGAATCATAATGAACAGAAGCCCTTTAAAGAGGTTATTAATTAGCCTTCCCCTGACAGATGACTCGGTAGGAAATCCATTAGCGGATGTCCGGGTGAACTCACTGCTTTTGGAGCAGCTTTATTATTTTCTGTTTTCTCATTTTCGTTGCAGATCTAAAGCCCTGGGTGTCGAATTTCACCTATCCAGGTGTGCATGACTTTTCTCAGCTTGCACTGGATGCCAACAGGAACCAGCTCATTGTGGGAGCAAGGTAAAGATAATCTTTTAATTAGTCTAAGGTGGCTGCTCAAGCTCTTTCCCTTCAGGTTGTGGCTTCAGAGGAGAGTGTGTTTCCAGCTTATGTGGCCAGTTTCCTCCTCAAAAAGAAAGCTATAATTTATGTAGAGAGATTGAGATGTCTAGTATAATTGCAAAGAAGAGAAAATTACTGGAATTAAAAAAAAAATGCAATCAAAATGACTGGTTAATGAAGCAGAATGCTGGCATCTCACTCAGTATTGTGAATGTTAGAAGAGCTACAGTAAATCATTCTGCATCATCCCTCTGCCAGCACAGAATTTGAATCATGGTTTATTTGCTGAGGCCAGACTTTCCCTCAGAACCAGGTTCATCTATGCGCCTCCATATAAGTCATAGTGACAATGTGAATGGTTGCTTTTTTCTCTCTTAGAATTCACTTCAGAACCTGTTTGCTTCATCTGGCTGAAACAGTCAGATCCTCACCCAATGCATTTTCGTGCAACTCTGTTCTTCTGGCCCATTGTATATAATTAGCATATATTTTCCTTTATTTTTAAACATTGTTTTTATTTAGGATGCCATATGAGGGGGGTGGAAACACAGAAGATGAACACAGGCAAGCTTTTACAAATTTAGAGCTGCATTTGTAATGGGAAAAAGAGCTGTGCTTCAGTGAAATAATGTACGTCAGGAGTTGTTGAATCGTGAGCCCCAACAGCAACTATTTTTTATTTCATAATAAACAGATAAGACAAGCCAAAAAAAAAAAAGACTAAGCATGATCTAACAAATCAGTTTAAGTATAACATTTAGAATCAGATAACACTGCAGTAGCAGTCTCTACTATTAATGAAAATGGAGGAAGAGACACCTTTCTTCCCAGGATATTCAGCAGTAGAGGACAGGGATGCAAGAAGCAGAGGCGGAAGAACTCATGGTACAAACAAGAGCAAAGAGCAAGAAGGAGAGTCTTTTGCTTCACAGAAACAACTGAAGTGTGATTTAATATACATATTCCATGTGTATTTGTGCAGTAAATAATAACACTTCTCTTCCTGTAGCTGTTAAAATTGCCAGTGGCCCTCCTACTTTTCATGCAGAAACATTTTACTTTTCAAGCTGTGGCTTTACTTCTGCTGGGATCTTTAACCAGAAAGTATTAATATTTATTACTTCAGAATGTCTTTGCTTTGGGAATGGCTGTGAACATTGCCTTCTACCAGGCATTGCACAAACACAGGCACGGCGCTCTGAGAAATTTATACTTTACATAATTCGGCTGCACAGCAGGTTTCTCCCCACGCAGATGCTGCTAATGTTGACATGCTTCACCCCTGCTCAAACCCCAGCAACACAATCTGGAGGGACTCTCTACCTCCCCAAGAGTTTGTACAAGTGTGGTTAGACAGGAGGCTATGATATTATAAACAGGGAAATGACAGCAAGTTTGACTTCCCGCTGGAAGTACAATATATTGCAGTGTACTGCCTCATGAGGAAGCAGTGACAAGTATTTATAGAATTTGCTTGTAAAAGTCAGTTTTCATGAAGCACTACCCACCTGACTGGGAGACTGAAAGTTTCAGTGGTGCCACACTACTGTGCTGAGCAGTTCTGGGTACAGTTAAGGAAGTTGTAATTTCCCAGGGTGGGGGTTTTTTTGGGGTTGTATACAGGCTTGGTGTGGGGAAAGGGAGGACTGATAATCCGTTTCCTCTTCACCACCTCATTTCTCCCCTGTGTGAGGTGACAGGGAGAGATACTTGAAAAGCGGGTATGGAAGGGGTCCTCAGTGCTGCACAGCTCTGGGTGCGCTGGGCTCCTGGAGCTGTGCCTGAGAAACGGGAAGGGGAAGTAAAGCCATTTCTGTTCCCTCCTTCCCTGATAAATCCACACCTTGTTCTGGACTATTTTTAGGGGTGATTTTTTGAGTCATTAGTTGCTCGTGCACCATCTGCTTGAATTTGCAAATGAAACAATACCTCAAAGAGATAGGAGCTGTCTCTATCCATCTCTGCAGGGTGTAATTTATGAAACCTAAATTTAAATGTTAACCACGTTTAAATGTGCTGCTGTAGATCATATCAGTAGTAACGCCAGCTATTCTAGGGTTATGGAAGGAGTTTGGGATCAGGGTGGCGTTTATAAGTACTCCCACTTCTCAATTTCCTGGTTAACATCATTGTCTTAGATGATAGCGTTATAAATTATTTCAGACTACTTCTTTCTGTCTCTATTTAAAAGCAGTATGACCTCATCACAGCATCTCTTTGGCTTAGTTAGTCCTGTCTTTCAAAGCTTCAGAGAAAATACTTCCTAGAAGAAAAGAAGATCCTGGGGCTCACAAGGGTTTTTGGTTTCAGGAATTGGACACAGCGTGACTGAAACTGTAAGAGGTATTGAGGGCATGCCATGCAGGCAGGGAGCTGGAATAACACGAGCCTCAGATTTTTAAGCTTTATCCTTATCTGAGAGCCCTCCCCAAATGACTGGTGCTGTCTGATAGTAAACCAGAGGAGTTTGATAACTCCACTGCACCAAACACCTGCCAAGTCAAAATCCCAGAAACAAAAGAATTAGTTTCAAAAGCCCACCATGGTTTCTAAGCAACGTATTTACTTGTCACATCATTTGTAAAATCCAAACGCTTGCAAGTAAGGATATGAATAGTTTAGAACATTGTAAATCTACACTACCCATATTATGAGTCACATTTCATTAAGTATAAAAACACACATTTCAAATTTCATAACCTTTATTTTGACTCACAGTTTGCATGTTTTGTTTTTGTTTTGGATATAGAGTTAGTATTTTAATGTACTATTTTTCTTCTGTGAATGAGTGCTTGTTTTGAAATATTTACTGCTTTTTTCAGCTCTTGAGCACAAGTGATCACTATTTGAGCTTATTTTAATTGGAGGAAAAACAACTTTCTAGACCTCATTATTACTGAGAAAAAAATTGAAAATATGATCACAATTGTTTCACTTGTATGTTGGAGAAGTTCTCTGCTCTCTCACCTGTGCCAAGGCCCCGGGGAGGGTGGGCTTTGTAGGAAAGGGACATAGTGTAGCTGTGACATCCCACCTCCTTGAGAAGCCTTACTCCTTGAGACTATCTCATTGCTGGCTGGGCAGAGACAGGAGCCAGTAAAAAAGTGATGATATGAAAGACCCTGCTTGGAGTCAGGCCAAAAATCATGCTTCACAAAAGCTCCCTGTCGAGGACAACATAAAAGGTTTAACGGAGGATGGCTGAGACACCGTGTGACAATCTGGCACAACAGCAAGCTGAAGGGAAACAGCTTGGACAACAGGAGGATGGTACCCAAACAAATGACTGCACAGAGAGTGGCTGGGAAGCCGTAAGGGAAACATTTGACTTTTCCCAGAAGGAAACTGCAGGGGTGTCAGCTTGGGGCAGTAGCCTGCTGGGGCTGCGGATGTGAGAGTCATGGCTACGAGGGTTGGCCATTCACAGCGAGTGAAGGTGTTACTGTAGAAAACCAGCCAGAAAGCATTATGACCAAAGTCCTCGCAGTTCTGCCTGCCAAGAGGGCTGTCAGCTCCATCAGGAGATGGGAAGGGACCGTCCCTCATGGCTGTCACATGGGGAGCTGCAGCTGAGGAGGCCTTGTCACAACTGGCTGTTACCAAGAAGAGCCCAGAGGTAGATGGTAGAGAGCAAAGGCTGCCTAAGGGGACTCAGAACTGTGAAGTAAAGTGCACATCCTCCAGGAATGCCAGACTTTTCTGCAATAAATGTAGAACTACTAAGCTGCTGGTGACGCATTTCTTGATGCTTTGACAGGGGTGATTTTCATACTTTGTTTAGAGCTGATCTGAATGTGCTTGTTACTGCCAAGTAGGTGCAAGAAAGGAGATATCATAGAATCACAGAAAGACTTGGATTGGAAGGGATTTTAAAGATCATCTAGTTCCAACTCTCTGATCTTAGACAGGGATGCCACCTTCTAGATCAAGTTGCTCAGGGCCCCATTCAACCTGGTCTTGAACACTTCCAGGAATGGGGCATCATTATGATTAGTTTGGGCAGCAGGGAAGGTGCTATATGAACTTCGAAGGGTTGTTTTAGGGGGAGCACAGCCTGGGCACACCCCTTCCTGGCTATTATGCTCCTGGCTGTATAAGCACTAAAAAAGCTCTGAATCATGCAGGCTTAGGAGGTGAAGGCTGAATGGAATGACTGGCGTCCCCAAAGAGTTCCTTCAAGTTGCAGCTTGCAGAAATATGGTACATTGTAAATACTCTAGGACCCTCAACTAGCAGTTTTGGCACCCTGAGTTTATTGAAAGTCTCTGGTGTATGATAGATTAATCTGTCAGACACCAGGTTACATGCATATTTCTGGCTGAACATAGACTGATTCCTGCCTGCTTGGCAGAAAGCTCCAGAGCACTGCAGTAAAACGTCAAAACCTGTGCTAGTTGGAAAATATCACTCTTACCCTTGGGCACCTTCAATCCTGTCCAGATCTGGACTGCCAGTAAAACCTGAAGAGAATAAGTCTCCACAGATTCTATTGGCTAGGCAAAAAGCATTTTGCAAACCAGGAAATTCAGTGGTAGCAGTCGGGTCAGAATTGATCCACAGATCTACAGACTATGAAGTCTGTCAGCAATACTTTTGTGTTGTCAAATGATCAGGACCCCTCAACAGCATTTATCCTCACAGGGCTTTGGTGAGGACAGAAAGGACTAATAATTTCATGGGGAACCCAAGGCCCAAAGGGATTAAAAACTAGCCTGCCCTATGAAAAGGCTGTGATGTTGAGTCACATGAGTTTATCGTAGATCTGAAAGGTAGTACAGTACTGTGCCTAACACAGCTACTCCTGCAGTGACACTGCTCTTTCTGAAGATACCAGTCCAGGTCTGCACAACCTCAGAGATCTCTGCACTTGACCAATGTGGACATAGCCAAAGTTCTTCTATGGACTCAGAAAACCCATGGCAGAGGTGTGATTTGCTGTCAGCCTTTTCTCTCCAAAAAGGATGCAAGTTTTCAAAATAGTCATGAGAGTCTGTGAGTCTCATGCACTTACACTGGGACAGTGGGGCTTCAGCAGGGTTGAAGAAGTCAAGTTTTGTATAGCGTGGAGAGGTGAAAATGCAAACAACATTGGGCACAACCATGTGGGCATAGCCAACAGTTACATAGTCCACAGGCTTGTCCTGTTAACAGCCAGGAGTGATGTGCCATTTGTCCCTGCTAATGTCTGACTCCAGGACTTGTCTGAATACTTTCTGAGACAGATTGACTGAGCTGTTTCCGATGGCTTGCGTTACTATTGCGCCGTCTTACGCCAGCTTTACCCCCTACTAGGTCACATTTGGCTGAGAAATTACCTTGCCAGTTGAGGTATTAATGAGAATGTGAGCAAGCAAAGAGCATGATAATGTTTTTGATTATATCTAGATCATAGGTGGGCAGCTGAAAGCACTGCTGCAGAGAAATGTAGAAAAACAAATACCTTCCTTTCTCACTGTGATTTTTTTCCTGTGAGATAAAAGAATGCTCTAATTACAATTGCATCCTTGTATTGTGGACTGGAGAGGGACAAATAACATGGTGATGTGAGGCAGAGGGTGGGGGGAAGCAAAATCAGTCTCTGAAATTAACAGAAACTTTGAAAGGGCTATTAATGTTTTTTAAAGAAATTGCCTGACCTGCCTGGTAAAGAATATGGTGAAGGTGAGAAAACTGCGATTAGACACTGCAGCTCGTTAAATTCATAATTGGGGATGCACAGTTTTTTACACAGGGAACAAAAGTGTGATTTAAAGTGCAGGTTTTAACCTCTCTGGTTGAGTGTGAGATAGTTCAGAGGGAGATTTTCCTCTCTGATACTGTGCCAGGTGAGATGAGCTCAGCCCTTGTATAAGTGTGAAGTGGTGAAGCCCCACTGGGGTGTCTATTTTTTACCCATCGGGTTTGCTTTCCTCTGCTGGTCTGCCATCAGTCTGAATTTGTCATACCTCAAATCTGTGCTGTCCCTGACTTATACCCCTTGGGAGGAGGGGAAAGGGACAGGAAAGGATGAAGGACAACTTTTGTAATTATGGGATTCTGGAAAGTTCAAAGCCTGATCCAAATTTTGTTTAAAATGTATTTTTTTCTTAGTTAAAATTTGTGCATTTTCTCAAGCAAAGAACATGGATTTTAGTTAGAATAAATAAATCAAATAAAATGCTATGCTGCACCAATGTCTGGTTGTTGTGCAGAAGTTACAGCTGCAGGAAGGCAAAGGGGCAGTTTTGCACCAGGTGTTGTACACAGAGAAGAGGGTGAGGCAATGGCAGTCTCTGGTCTGTCATCTTTGTTGGGAGAGAAAACAGTTGGTCCTTCAAATCGCCTGCAAGGCAGTACCATCCACCTCCCTGCAAATGACCTCAGTGCTGTGGGAGTCTGAGCACTCGTGCCCCTCCTCAGGGGAAGCAGGCTTTTGGCTGACTCACAGCCAGTGCTGTGTGAAAGGCAATCTTGGTGCAGCACAGGCTGATAGGAAGCGTCCTTACACAGCGAATTGCAGGCCTGACTAGAAAAATATCTCATATTCCACATAAAATGAAAATCAGTGTTACCCTATCATGAAAGCAGCCACCCATGAGAGGCTCACTTGCTTTAGTAACACACTGGGAATAATTAAGTTTGAAGATTGTATTTCTGAGAGTGGGGTGGGTGCAAACACAAGGTCAGGATACTTTGGCGAAAGCCTTGGAGACCTGGACCTAATGTGTTTTACAGCATCACAGAATGGGACTGCAGAGCAGTTTTCCTCTGCATTACTGAAAATACTTTCTCTTGCTCTGGTTAAGGTGGTGATATGTCAGTTTTATATGGCAGGGCTCACCACAGTGACTTGCATATCACTTTATATCCAGATGTTTAGGTGCTAAACCTACTGTTCTGTGCCCCTGCAAAGGTATAAAAACCCAGCAAAGAGAAGGGGTCGTTTGGCAATAACTTAATCTCACCAGCCAACTCTTATCAGTATTTACATACAAGTCGTGTTGAACTCATCGAGTCTGAGAAAAGCCTGACAGAACTGAGCATGTTTATCAGCCTAAGTAGGCAGGTGGGGAGCCTGCCAGGGAAGATCTGAACAATAATCAGTGCATCAGAAGAAGAGGAATTTTACCTTCTGACTTACTGAAAGTGATGGGCAAATAGGAGATCAAAGACCCCCGTGTGGCTTGGGGCCATATCAAGGTGCTGTAAGTGCTCTGTGACTCTGCCAGCTGGATGAGAGAGGAAGCGAGGAGCTGTCAGCCACATGTCACAAGAGACTTGAGGTGGCATGTGGGACAATATGTGATGGTCTGAGAGATGGAATCACTCTTCCAGGAAAATAAGAACAAACTCACACATGAGTTTTGAAAATTTGGCTCCGTTTTCATCTCTGAGGTTTCGAACAAACTCATCTACTCATCAGAGGAAGGAAATATAACAAAATAAAAAGGAAACTTACCCTCATTTTATAAATCTATTCAAACAATATTACAAAAGAAATCCCAATCCCCATTCTCTGAAGTATATGCACATGGCTATGCTCCAGAAAACAGCTGGGCCAAGGTGTCTCAGGAGCATAGCAAATACTGTCAACCCCCAAGGATGTGGAATCATACTGGAATGAGGCTTTGCCTCTGCTACCCTGGGGAAGGTGAAGGGCCAGAGACAGCAGAGACAGCTTGCTGTTCCCTTTGCAAGCTGAGAGAAGAGGGGACGAGGCTGTCAGTCCAAGGGCCAATCCCCTTCCTCCTTCTTCCTTCCATGGCAGCATCATTTTGTCTAGATTTCTGCATATTGAGGTAGCCCAAGTGTGCCTCAGCTCTGCTGTTGTCCTGCCTGTTCTGCAGCTGTCTCTTTTGACTCTTTCTAGAGCTGGCCCTGTAAATACAGCATCAAGCCTGAGCAGATCTGTGCCATGTACCCTGTGCCATTAAAGCTGATGGCAGTTCTCCTGTGGAGACTGGAATATAGAGGATTTGATTTTCATCCTTGTTTCCACTGAGAAGTACTAAATGGGCCTCAGTGGCCACCTAGAAACAGTAGCTGAGCCCTTGGCTTAATTTGGAAGCTGTTTAGTCAGAGTGATATGCTGCCTGCATAAGGAGCCTGTTCCAAAACGATGTTTCTCTAACTCTGGCTGAATTTATCACTGAGAAATGTTGCATTGGGAAAAGCAATTGCTCATACAGCAACTGCATCATATTGCTGTCTGCCATTTAGTATGGTTCTCTGCTGTATATCTATTGATTTTTAAGGAAGAATGATGTATTGGACAAGTTTTTCTTCAATAGAAACAAAATTACTGGTGAATAAGAATCCAGTTTGTAGGGGAGATGCTGGTTCACCTTTTCTCCAGCACGTGTGTGCCAGGCACTTCAGATGAGTCACTGAAGTAACATTTGCAAACGGATCATCACGTCGCACCCTGGACCAGGCATGCAATTAACTCCTTCTGAGAGCAAAGGCCAGAATCATCCTTCAGGAGCTGGGTTTCTTGGTATGGTTGGCTAGTTCAGAAATGTGGATAACCATCTGCAAAGTTCAGCCACAGCTGGACCCGTGTAGAGGCACTGTGCATTAATCTAGCATGAGATTCAGTAGCCAAGAGCCCTGGGATCTGATCTCGATTCCATCGCTGACTTGCTGTGTGCTTTGGAGAAGGTCATTTAACCTTTTTCTGGCTCATTTTCTCCATTAGTGTAAGGGGGGAATGATACTAACCAGCTCCTAGGAAGTTGTGAAGCATGACTAAGCTGTGTTTGTCATGTAGTGTGGAAGTACAAAGTATATCTAAGGCCTCCAGAAGCAAAGATAGGAAGAGCTGACAGAAGTTGTTGGCTCCTAGCCTGAGGCTCAGCCCCAGCACGTGGCTTCCAGGAGTGCCAGAAGGGAGCATTAGGTTTGTCATATGCCTAATTCTGTGTCTTGTTTCATATCACCCAAAGGACCTTGTTCTGTTAATTATTTTTCTTATAATCTGCTCTGTGACAGTTGTGAGTCCCTCTTGCAGACCTGGCCCCTGATTGCAGCACAATCCTACCCTGAGAAGGGGAAGTGGAGAGGGAGGTACAGATCTTTTCTCCGTGGGATTTAGTGACAGGATGCATGGGAAAGGTTTGAAACTGTGCCAGGGGAGGTTCTGACTGGACATTAGGAAGCCTTTCTTTACTGAGTGGTAAAAACACTGGAACAGGCTTCCTAGAGCGTTGTCAATGCCCCAAGCCTGTCAGTGTTTAAGGGGCATTTAGACAATGCCCTTAACAACAGGCTTTTAACTTTGGTCAGACCTGAATAGTCAGGTAGTTGAACCAGATGATCCTTGTAGGTCCCACACAACTAAAATAGCCTGTTTTTTTTTTATTCTGTGAACACAGGGAACCTCTTTCCAGAGCACCATGAGCCTACTTGAGGCTCCACTACCTCACCTGGGCTGTGTTGGATGCCTGTTTCAGTGCAATAATAGTCCCTAACAAGGAGAGCAGTTCTCTTCAACTTTCCCTGTCCTGGTTTTGGCTGGAATAGAGTTAATTTTCATCTTAGTTGCTGGTACAGGTCTGTGTTTTGGATTCAGCATGAGAATAATGTCAATAACACACTGATGTTTTGGTTGTTGCTAAGTAGTGCTTACACTAAGTCAAGGAGTTTTCAGTTTCCCATGCTCTGCCAGTGATCAGATGCACAAGAAGCCAGGAGGGAGTGTGGCCAGGACAGCTGACCCAAACTGGCCAGGGGGAGATTCCATACCATAGAACATCATGCTTGAGTATATAAAATGGGGGCAGTTGGGTAGGAGCGTCTGATGACTGCTTGGGGATGGGCTGGTCATTGGTCAGGGGGGAGTGAGCAATTATATTGTGCAACACTTGTGTTTTTTGGGCTTTGCTCCTCTTTCTCTTTTTTCTGTTATTATTTTTGTTATTATTACAACAATAACAACAGCAATGATAATAATTTATTTCAGTTATTAAATCATACTTAGCCCATGGGTTTTACCTTTTTCCAGTTGTCCTCGCCATCCCACCAGCGAGGGTGAGGAGTGAGCACGTGGCTGCATAGTACTTAGTTGCTGGCTAGGGTTAAACCACAACATTCCCTAAATGTATTTTTTTTTCATGATTAGACATTATTAACAGCTTCTGCTTATAATAATAATGTGGCCAGTCTTCGCGAACGAAGAACTGGGAAAGGTCTTTTTTACCTTTCAAGCCTGCGCAATGGATTTTTTAGGTGAGACACAGCCTGCGCTGAACTGAGCC
>JAWWLV010000183.1:11206655-11280401 GCA_035041135.1 Platyrinchus mystaceus
GACCTTCTCTTAGATGGATGGCCTTAGGGGCTGACGAGCTCCATCTGCCCGGGGGACCCTGAAGCAGGACCAGGAATTGAACCTGCGACCTTAGCGCTGAGAGACCAGCATCTTAACCACTAGACCACCAGGGGTCCCCTGCAGCTTCTGCTTACTTGCAGAGTAATTGTCTGCCTACAAAGAGAGGGGGCTTGAGAAAGCCTGCCTTGTAGAGAGGGAAGGTAGAGCTCCTCACATCAATTGTGAGGTGCAGGGAGCTAGCAACAAATGAGCAGGTGTAACATACCTTGTAGTGACACAGACTAGCTGAGTGAAGGCAGCATATTGTTGGTTTGTGTGTGTGTGTGTCCAAACCCTGAGAGGTTCTGGTGGTGGTCAGCATGAGTGCTCATGTGGCTCCCAGTTTGCTAGCAGGGGTTGTTCTGAAGCACAGAGAGGTTATCTGACCTTCTTGGTGTGTGAAGAGTTACGAAATGTGAACAAACCTCACTCTTTTAAATAGAAAAAATAATTGAAGGTAGGGTGGCCTTTCATTGGTACGTGATCAGTCCATTGGCTGCAGGCATGTTCCTCCTGATCTACCACAGCAGAACTGAAAAAATTGCTCTATCTTAATTAGAAGAAAGCACCTTTTTATCAGCCAGCACAATGCTGACAGATGCAGCGCATGAAAACAGGCACTGAAAAAGAGGCCTGAGTAAGTTTCTGAAGCATGTTGCAACCCTTATAATTTCAGAATTCTTAAGAGGAAGGGTCTCTGCTATTATTCAAGCACTCTTGTTATGTGGCTTCCCAAAGGATAGGCTTAATTTGTCTTTTATTTCTGTTGCTCAGTGGCATCGTAGCCAAAGTGCTTTGCCTTCAATGTAAATTGATTCAAGGCCAGGCAACATGTGAACAAGTGCACAGGCACCATGTTACAAAGGTCACCCAATGTGCTCTTGGCTCTATGAAATAAACACTTAATAAGCAGCTTTGACTTGGGAATGTCATGGCCAGCAGATTTAAGTGGATATATTCTTCCACACCCTTTCTTGAAACACATCTCAGCTGCTCTCCTGATGTTCTGGTACGTATGCTATGTGGTACCAGGCACAGTGAGCACTTAATCATTTTCCGAGCAGCCAAATACAAATTACGAAGCCAATTAGCAAATACTTTAATTTACAGGATTTACACTGCAGCTTGGCTCTGTTCATATGAGCATACTGGGCCCAGTTCGAGAAAGAAATTTGACATCTACCCATGAGTGTAAATGACACTTCAGCAGAGGTTTACATGCTGTGCCCCAGCTTTGGGGGTGAGTTATTCTCCTAACCAGGGCATAGACTAATGGACCAGGAGATCAGCTCCTGGTTGTGCTGCAGATATGCTCTGTGATGTTGGCTGAATTGCTCAGTCTGTACTTTAAATTTAAATGAAAATGATGTATCTTTTTCACTCTTTTGTATGTATTTAGATGGCAAATTCTTCAAGACTAGGTTGAAGGTCTTTACTACAGCTAAATTCGTATATCTGAGCTGGGGAATAATATCCCTCTGCAATCAGAGGTGGCAGAGAAAAGATCTGCCCTCAGGTTGTTTAAACAGGCATTGGCTGTGAATCAGTCTCCAGAGGAACCACCATCAACCTCCTCTGTGTCTTAATGCAACAAAACCACTGTCTTGGCTGAGAGTTCATTACTGTTTAACATGGGTGTATTTGGGAGCGCACTGATGTTTGTGAATAATAAGGTTAGTAATAATAATAATTAGCAGCTTGAGGCATAATGCCGTTTGTCCCAGAGTACCTCGAGGAGTGTAGTCACTTGCTCTGGAGGTGGCTGAAATGCAACCAACTGGGATGAAACAAAGCTTGTGATTAATACTGTGGAGTGAAGCTGTGTGACCTTTTAGGACAGAAATTAAGAACGTTGTCCTATCTCTCCAAGTTTGTGCATGAGCTTTTTATGCAGAAGAAGGAGGATATTAGAAAAGCTGGTTGCACCAGGCAATTGCTGTTCTGGCCTAGTCCAGATGGGTTTAATTTAGGAGAGAAAGGAATTAGCCAACATTCACTTGCAAGACAAAACGGTAGGAAAAAAAAAAGGAAAAAAGATCAAGACGGCACCTCATCCATTCATGCAGAGATCTCAGTGTTCTCATATATTTCTTAATCATACTCTTTCAGTTGCTCTAAATAATAGTTCAGCAAGGTATTAAACAGACATAACTTCAAACACAAGCAGAAGAAAAGGACACAAATGGGGCAATTCTAGGTACAATAAACCATGCCTGTCATTCAGAGACCTTGCTCATTCTTGGACTGAAATTGCTGTTAAAATGCAATTCATAAAAATGGCACTGTCTGATTCAGCAGCTCTTTCCCTTTGGCTTTTTAATCCTGGTATAGCTTTACAGAACAAGTGTGGTTAAGAGAGCATGTTTTTAATTAAGGATTAGTCGGTTCTAGCTGGGCAGGTCAACTGGAGTCGGGAGGTTTCTCTGATAGCCTGGTCTGCCTACAGGTGTTTGTATTGCTGCTGATAAGATGTGAGAAGGATCGAACAAACAAAAAGAAACTGCCAGTAGCTGTTCAGACACCAGGTGAGGCAACCTGATGAAAAATGTAGGGAAATCCTTCTTTCTTTAAGAAAGCCCCAAGGTCAGACTTGGAGAGCTAAGGTTAGTATAAAGCTTTTGGAAGATCATCACGCTGTTCACATTAGTACGTTATTCCTGCCACCTGAGTGGCTTTGTCCATGTGTCACCCAGCAATCACTGAGAGGACAGACTGGCTTTATTGAAATGGACACTATTCCTGTCTGCATCTGTTTTGGCTGAGTGCAATGAAAATTGTGTCCCTTAGGTACGTCTTTTTCATTAAAGATATTTTGGTTGAATTTGCTCTGCAGTGCTATCAGGAAAAAACCCCTGAATATTAAAATTTATTACTTAGTCAAACTGTCCAGTTTTTGCAAGACTAGAACAAGGAGCTGAAATCTGCATTATAAGACTTCCAAAATCAATGCATTTAAATAGCATGCTTAACAACAGGATAGAAACTTCAAGTCCCTTGTTATGAGAACTTTCTCCTGAGGGTATTGTAAGATTGGAAGCCTTCTCCAGGAGTAGGCTTCTTCCATGATATCTCATGTCCTGGCATTGCATTAATATTTTGGTGAGAGTAGTCATGTGATGTTCTAAGGGAGCTGTCAGATCTATCACTGGATGAGAATTTATTTCCATTTTGAAATTTTAGCTGTGTGTATGCTTAGTGCTTCTGGTCTGCTGAATGCACCTGCAAGATCTAATATTTAACTCTGATGCTGATGTTAAAGAGTTAATAAATTATTTGGGAGAGTATGTAGCCCTTTGAGACAGAATAGGTTTTCAGACTGTACAAAAGAACTGCTGGATCTTCATTAATAGGACTAGGAGAGAGGATGGAGATTTTGTTTGTGTGTGTGTGTACTTCTCTGCTTACTTACAGGAGGTATAATAGTCACTGATATATTTTCTTCAGATATTGCTAATGGGTGTCATTCTTCTGGGGGTAACCAGTCCCAGTACAGAATAGGATGGTGCAAATCAGAGCTACATCAGCTGAAGATTTGGTACCAGGAGTTTGACTTCCCAAGCTCCCCATTATCCTTGTTCCTGTCCTTCTTTATTGACAGTCAGCAGCATTTGAGACCTTTTGGTTTATTTCTAGAACTGGAACAAAGTACACAGACAACTCTATCATGACTTAGGTGATACACAAGTGATAGGTAAGAGAAGGAAGAAAAATTGCTCAAGCCTTGCAGTGGTCATTGTGACCCAATATGAATCTGTCATATGTCAAATTTTTAATTACTTTGTTTGCTTGGGCAGAGTGTGCTGCTGAATCCAGATCCTAAAGAAGGCTCTTCAGAAGAGTCCTTAGGACTTTTTCATCACTATAGGAGCTTTCCATTGCTTTCTCTGACTTAACTGACCTAAGACTGGAACTTGCATTTTCACTAGGTAGGGGAATGTCTGTATACTGGCACCTCTAGAATGGATGAAAGTGTATCATTAAAGATGCACTTTCTACCATTTAAATAGAGCCTCTCATAGAAACATGGTTCAGTTCACCTTGTATGATATAAATGTCTCTTCTCTGGGAGATTGTGGTGACAGGGATGTTGGAAAAGGATCACAGCTCTTTAGACCTCCTGACAGATGGGATGCAAAAATATGAAGTTAGATGTGGCCAAAAGCCTCAAGCACAGAATCCAGTCAGTATGGCTTAATATGTCAGCTGATTCCTGGTAACTGCATTGTCTTAGCAAGCAAAAAAGTGAGATAAATCCTGTTAATTAAGCCTCATCCATAGTCGTTTATGCAAATGTTTTTCCCTCCTATTTGTGATGGGATATGAACATTCAGAAGAAGGTGACAGGAGCTCAGCTGATGTGTGGTATCTCATGCTACAGTGACTTCTGTCAGGAATTCCCTTTGCCTGTGAAGAGACGATGACAGGAGGATTGGGAATATCTGCAGTCACTGCCATGATTTCCCTGCTGATTTTCTGTGCAGAGAGATTCCGCTGAGAAGTATTTGCACTCTTCCATGAAGTCCTCAATGGGAATGCCCACAAGGACAGGCTTGGGGAAGCATACTAGAGGAGTCAGCTTTGCTCCAGCTGGCTTCTGTCCAATCCCAGTTTTCTCAGAATGCAGTGAAAAACGTGACTGCAGTCCATATGGACTGCAACTAAAGCCTGTTGAGGGTTTGCAAACAGCCCTTTGTGGTCGGGATTTCATTGTGGCTCTTCATTATGGATTCTGGAATATTTAACGCCAGGACCTGCTCAGAACTTTGTTAGCAGGTTCACTAAGATACTGATGTACAACTCAGTGAACAGGCATATAACTGGGTTTGTATTCTGTGGAGAGTAGTCCAGGAAAAACTTTTGTTTGTAGACATGAATGACAAAAACTATTACTTGCTTTAATAACTTTCCCCTTCCTTCTTTGGTAGCCTAATAGTTTGTAATTTTTCTGTTTGCTCATGCAGGAACTACCTCTTCAGACTTAGTCTACACAACGTTTCTCTTATTCAGGTATGTTCACTTTTTACTCTCTTGTTTTATTTGACTTGTTAATGAAAGTTCTGTAATATTTGGTGTACATTTTCAGAAGTCTATATAGTGTAAATTTGCCCAAAGTGCTGGAGCAGGAAGAAGACAAAGTGAGAGCCAGATGCTTATTCCCACTCCAGCGATAATGCTGGGGGAAGGGCTCTCCTACAGTTGCCCATTTGGATGGTGCTCTCTGGTTTTGATTCTTGAGTGTTTGGGTGGTAATGGGATCTGCCAAAAATATGGCATCTTAAGGAACAAAACAAGTAGTGTGACTGATACATGCTTAAACACAACAATCAGTAGAAATCCTTGGCTTTCTTTAGAGATGTCAGCAACATGTCAGAGAAGCTTTAACTATTCTTATCCATGCTCATTTTTAGCTCTTGTTAGCCTTTGTGAACATGGATTGCTGAGGACCTGTGCTTTGCTGAACACATTATTAAACCCACGATTGGACTTGCAAGCATTCAAGAGGGAAAATGGGTTGAAAAATGTATGTTACCCATGCCTTTACCAAGGCAAAGCAGCCGAAGTTTGAAAGGGCTTGCAAATATCCAGCAGTATTAGGACTTGGCTCTCACTGCACTGAATCTGGAATTGAAAGATGTGGCAAAAACTGTTAGGGAAACTCCAGCCGCTTATCTTTAAATAAATAAATACTTGTGCTTTGGTATATTTACCATTTTCTGTGATTGCTAGAGCACCAAAGATGTATTCAGCATTTCTCAGAGTCTGAGGGGCCTTTACTCCTGTACCTGACAATGCAAAGAAACCATTAGAGTAGTACTGCCAGCCATTCCAATGTGCATAAGCCTTTTGCTGTTAGTAGGAGTTACAAGTATAGATGGAGAGAAGAAAAGATGTTTAATGGTTGTAAAATGCATTGAATCTTCCTTTAAAAGGAAAACAAAGTCCAGAGTTACCAATGACAATAATAAAGAATTAGAGAAGCTGATACTCCCATTTGGCAGTAGTTTCCCTTTGCAGAGCCATATTAGCATGGCTGGAAGGTTTCCAGCAAGCACATAGGGGAGGGAAGTCTCTGTAGTTATGAGAGGTGTAATACCTTCTGCAATGCCTGTTATCACACTGCCTGATACAGCCTCTTGTGCTTGTCAGATGAGGGATCCCCTTGAATGAAACACGATTGTGAATCTCCTTAATACACTTCTGAAGTCAGGCTTGGCTTGGGCCCTTTTCAGTGCAGTGATTTTCCTTTTCTACACTGCAAAACATGGGAAGTCTCCTTCTATGGCACTGGAGGTTGCTGTGAGATCTCCGGTTAACATAATGAGCTTAGTTTGCTCCTGCTTTCTGGGTGTATCCGGTCACTTTGCCAAGACTTTTTGCATGACAAAGAGAGCATGGAATTATGTTGACACACGTGTTGGGAATGATGGAAGCAATTGTTTCCCCACCTAATGGTTGCCTAAGTAGCTGCTTGGCTTGTCTCCATAAAGCACATGATGCAGCTTAGAGGCACCCACTCCCACCTTCCCTTTGCCGTGCATCATTTTAAAGATCAGATCAGAAAGGAAGACAAGAAACACAAAGAGCTTGCATTTAGTTCTACAGGGGTGCAGTTCAAGAAATAATCACAACGTTAATTTGCATTATTTTGTATCTCCTCTTTGCTTTTAAGTAAAATACAGTGTCGATCTTGTCAGGCCTGATTTGGGCTAGTTTTTCATCTTGAGGTTGTGCTCTGATTTATTTCTGCTCACGGGATTTCATGCTGCCAGAGGTGCTAAATCTGCTTCACGGTGCAGGTTTGTGCTGACAGATGTCTGCTCCCTTGCATTTGTACTTCCATGAGGTGGGGGCAGAAACATGAGGAGCACAGCCTACGAGACAGCAGGATATGCTGGTTATGGGACAAAGTCTGGAAGTGTGTGGAATGTACCTCTCGAGTCAGGGTTTGGTGAAGTTTGAAGCTTTTTTTTCCTGGATGTTCTTGTGCAATCAGTTGTATCCCTAAGCTGCACTGTCCCTGTGGGGAAATGGGGAGGGCACATTTCAGCCCCACAGTTGTCACAGAAAGGAGGGGAGGTCAGGGTGTTCCTGAGAAGGAGATTACTCTGAACTGTCTTTTCAATACAGGGGGCAGCAGCATCTCAGAGGAGCAATATCCCCATGCCACTGCTTGTTAGCATGGCAAATTTAGTGCTTCAGTCTCTCATTCTCTAACGGGTAGATTTACTAGTTCACTCTACCTAATGCATGTTTTCCTTGACAGTTATCTGTTCTTTAACCAGAAAATGAATATTTTCTACCACTGAGCAGACCATAATGTTTTTCATCACAGCATGACTTTATTCATTGCTTTCCAATGGGAATATATTATTATTTTTTTGGATTATAATCCCCTTTATGAATATTGCATATCACAAACCCAGTGCTAATCATGCTGTTACTCCCTGATTTTAGAAGGATTTTCAGCTCCAACACAAAGGACTGGGCTCTTTCCTTATACCTACTGAATAACAGTGCAGACCTTTCATTTAAGCCAGATACAAAATCAGTTAAAATGAGCAGAAGTTTTCCATCAACTTCAAGGATCATTTTATGAAACAGTCACTCTTGAAAACACAGTTTTGGTTTCAGAACACATCTCAGTTTCAGAAGCTAAAATTATTGTATTAATCCTAGTCTGTGTTGGACTGCCATTAATATAAACTAAATTTTGTAATCTCCACAGCATAAGAAGACTGGAGCATCATGTAGCCAAGCCACATAGTTTGGATAGGAAGTTATTGTCTTGGAATTGCAGAAGACTAAAAGACAAAATTTAATATTGTATGGGCAAGTTACTGATTAAGAGTTGTGTAAAAAGATATCATTACCCTATAGAAGAATTTTGATTTCAGGGGAGTGAAGGAAGAGAGATCGATTTTAGGATATGTCAGCTCTTGGGTCATATTATAAAGGGGTCATTTTTTTTCCTTTCTTAGCTCTCATCTGCTCTACGATACGCTGATGTTTCCTCCTCATTTAGAATGTTCTGTTGGTTCTGCTAAGGTTGTTTCTACGAGACTGTAGTACTGATCTTTTACATGAGAACTATGGAGTGGAGCACAGCAGAAACTGAAGCAGAACAAGCTCATTTCCTGCTCCACAGAACCAAATGTCCAAACTTCTCAGAGATTTTTCCCCTTCCTTTCTTTGTTTCTGAAATGTGTTTCAGAAATTCCATTTGGAACTTGAGAAACTTTTCACCAAACGAGTTTTAGTTGCATGAGAAACTTTGGTCGTGGTTAATTTTTTTTGTGAACAACATTTTTGGCTGAATTTCAGTACCCATAAGGAAATTGAGGCCAAGGTATTTTTGGGATCACTTGTGATTTTTTCTACCTATTTTTCTTTCCCAAAATTGAGACACCTTGTTAAAGAATTACCGAAAAGCAGCATCTTGAGGTGCCCCAGGTGAGGTATCCAAAAGCACCTGTTAATATTGGAAACTTTAGCATGTAGTATTCAAATTCTTGCCGCAGTCAAGAGGCATAGTTTTAAAATGGCTACTGTTCCCTAAATCTTTAGCATCTCTTTTAAACAAAATCTCTGCAACATGTTTCATGTCCATCTTTAAATTGTCCTCTTACATGCATTGTAAAGTCTCAGTATGAGACATTTTATAGAATGAATTTTTTAAATGATGTGCACTTGGACCACATGCTGTTTAAATTATGTATCGGTCTGAAACAAGGTTACTCCTAATCTACGGCATTCATGGTGAGGCCATAGAAAAGTCAGTTTTATACTGGAGTTGATAATTAATAGAGTAGGTGGAAGGGTCATTTTAAAAACAGAAGCCTTTGAGCAAATTTTTAAAAATGCACAAGGCTGATTAGGACCTCTTATCAAGGAATGCTATTCTCTGGTGTGTGTTAAAAGCAGGCTACTTGCTGGCATTTCATAAATCCCAGTGCAGTGCCTACCCACTGTTCACCCTGATTTTACCTGGATCTTAGAGTTCTCAATTGAACTGAGTAGGAAATTACTTTTTCAACCTTTTTGAGATGCCAAGATTTCCAACCATTTTGCACTGAGATGAAAACAAGACTTTTTGTAAAATCTGAAAGAGAAGGAGATAGACACATGGTTCCTTTGGATGCAAGTACTCTGGGTCAAGTTATTTTCTGAAACATCAAAGGAGAATGTTTGAATGTGCATTTCTCTCATCCCAAACAACTGACCTGCTTTGTTTGGGGCATCCCTTTTCCCTTTTTCCTTTTCCCTCTTCCCTTTTCCCTTCCCCTTCTCCTTCCCTTCACTTCTCCTTCCCCTTCTCTCTGGATCCAAGAAGTCCTTCTGGACTCTCATAAGTGTAATAGAAACTCTTATAATTTCTAAAGATGTTTTGGTTTCAATTAATTTTTTTTATCAGAATATCTCTTATTAAAAAATTTCTAACCATCCCTGTGAAGTTTGTGTGCTGATATGTTATATCAGGTTAGTAGTATTTAAGCATTTAAAATACTTCAAGAATCTGTACTGTATTTTAACAGACTATAAAAGAGTAAATGACTACACCTGTTGCAAAACTATTTGGAAGACACAAATTATGTCTTCTACTAAGAAAGACAAAAATATTTGAGATTAAACTATGTTTTAATGGGCAATTTAATATTTTTTTTTTCCTGAGGACAAAAACTGAAGAAAGGATTAAGTTCAGAGAGAGAGAGTGTGTTAGTTCCCTAGTAGTCATAAACATGAATTTGGAATTATTCCCTTTGGAGTTGCACACTGTCCAGTACCACCTGGGTCTACAATTACCCCATTGGCAAAACATGAAAATGCTACAAAAAATGCAAATTTATTTCTATCTGAAATTTGGCTCCACATTTCTAACTAAGATCCCCTACATTCACCTGGGCACTTTGGAGAGTGTCAGTCACTAGGGCAAAACTTGCTGAACTTCTCAGTCCCACTGAAGCATAACACTTAAACCCAAGCTTAAAGTTATCCACATGCTGAGGAAGTATGTGCTCTTAATGCTTGATCTGAAGCTTACTGAAATCAATTTCTTTCTGCTGATATCATGGGGCTTTGGAATGAGCATTTTGAAGTAGAGACAAAACATTTCCATAGGGTCCCATAGCAGATGAACTGCAGCCTCCTATCCAGTGCATTTCTGGTAAGGACGGTTTTTCTCCAGTTTTTCTTGCCTCAGTCTAAGAAGCAGCAACATTCTTGCTACAGAGATGAAGCTCTTAGACTGCACAGCTGCCCCTGAAAACGTACTTCCCTCCCTGCTACTCCCTGAAGGGATTTTTAACTCTGTGGTCTAATTACTAGTAAACCAACAGTATGTATCAACAAAGTTTGGTTAATAAAACTTGTCTATCAGTCCTGAATATGTCACATAGCAACAAATGGAACAGGTTTTGTCTTTTGCACTTTGAATCAAACTGAGCATTAAATGCATTATTTTCTACTTATTTAGGGCTCAGTAGTGCCACACTTACACGTGCTGATGAGAAATATGCTCTGCAAGTGTATGGAAGTGTGAGGACAGGTGGCCAAGTTTAACTTAGTTTTCCTCTGTATATTCAAACCAAATATGATAAACAAACCCAATGGGGAGCAGCGAGTAATATAGCTAACATCACAAATTGTCACTCAAGTAATCTCTCCTGGTGAAAATATTTTACTGAGAAATGTTAAGGATTCACAATACGAAGCCCTGGCACTCATCAGAAAACTTGCAAATATTAGATAAATCTTACATCTCCAAGAGTTGCTGGATATGCACCAGATGGGGCTTGGAGGCCAAATTTGTAGTGCTGGCTCTGCCCGCAGGTGCCTTAGGTAAAGTTAATCTGCCTGGTTTGTCTGCATGTGAAATAGGGATATAGCACTCCTTTGTAAAGTGCTGTGGGCTTTGCCAATAAAAAAGAGGTAAAAGTATTGTATTTCAGCTTTACTTGCAGAAACATCCTTGAGCCAGTACCGTTTCTATTTTTCAAAATATCCTTTCAGAAATCATGAAGAAATTAGGCACTGATTTCCAGCATGAGCCCAGGGGTGCTCAGAAGCTGGCCCAACTTTGCTGAAGATGTTTATTTCTTCAATCTAGTTGGAGTGTCAAGATTATCATCCAATTTAAAATCCAGTTTGGGAAGTAATTTTGGGAAGGAGTGAGAATATTTTGCCTGTCTTTATGTACCACTGAGCTGTCTGACAGGAACTCTATTTTGAAATGTTCAGGAATAAGCTTGACTTTCCAGAAGCCATTTTCTTCAAAGCAGTTTATTATTTGTTTCTTGCAGATTCCCAGATACATATTTGAATTATATGGCACATATTTCTAGATACAACATTTATTTTTTTATTTTTAGGCCAATGTGGTTCCCTCATTTAAAAACATAATCAAAACCCCTACTAGAGCCGATGCAGTCTTTAATATGTGGCTCATAGCTGAGTTCAGATTGTCACATATTTTATCAGTATGAAATATTTTTTATTAACAGATTAACATATAAATCTATTCATAAATCACCTTCCAAAGCTGCATCTAAAACCTCTCACTCTCAGGCTGGAAGTTTAAAGCTATTCCATAATAAAGGTTATATTGGCTGAACAAACTTTCTGGTAAATTCAGCTTTTTATTCTTATGGTTTCAGATTCCCAAATGAAATCTACTCCCTGAATACACCCTTTCTTAAAAATGACTGGTCAGGAGCTAGATTGAGGCTTTCAGGCATAGATCTCCTTTCCAAAGATTTATCTAAGACAGAAATTTCTACTCAGAGTGGGAGATGAGGGATGAAAACAAGGCCTGTCAGACTGGAGGTGACCACGTCTGAAGGCCACACTTCATCCTTCAAGGACACACTTCTCCAGCTCCTCACTGCTGGGATCTGTACTCTTTAACAGGCTCCAGTGTCTGCAGTTGGGAACCAGCCTTGTGCTGATGTTGGTCATCAGCTGAAATTCAGAGAGCAAAGAAAGCAAATCTCTTCTCATACTCCATAGCGTTGAGTGATTTCTGAACACAACATTCCCCCTGTCTGAGAGAACCAAACTGAGGAGTCCGTTTATAGCCAGCAAAGCTTTTAAGCCCAGGTTTAGCTTTAAATAAATGCCAGTTTTCCTTTGAGAATTCCCCGAGTTAAGAACATGCTGCATGCTCTAGTGAGTGAGAATATGTTTCAATATGTGCATTCATAGGTCTGCTAAACTGGGTCAGAGTCCACTGCCTAGTTATGACCGATGTAATTGTAACGTGAGTATTCAGGCATGGTATAGGAATTTCTTATATATATATTTATATATTTTTTTTTTAATATATGTACCCATACACAGGAGGATCATATACATAGGGTATAGCATGTAGAGGAAGTTCAGGAACTATACCTAAGCAGGGCACCCTTCTTGGAGCCAGTGAAGGCCACGGATCTTATTTGCATTCACAGGGGAACTGCCCTGTTACACTCACACAGTAAAGTGAGGTTTGCATGATGAATGTCAGCTGTGGATTGCCAGCCTGCTTTTCTGGGTAATTTGTTAGTTGTCATTCCCTCCTTCCCTGCCTCACCTCACCTAAAAGCCAAAATTACTACAGGGGTTTTGGTCTTTGTCAGCAAACATTACGAGCAGGATTTAGAAACTGAGAATTTAATTAGCTGCTGAAGTCACTTACTGATAACAGTAGCATATTGGACTCCTTATTTGATAAAATCCTGTCAGGCATTTTATGTATACGGAATGAAGACTAATGCTCTTATTTTGTGCAACTTACAGTCAGGACCATTAAATGTCCTTTAGAAAGAAGAGGGGGAAAAATGAAAATTAAAAAAAAAATAAATTCCTTGGACTTCTCATTTCCTGTCACCAGCATTGCTTCAGTATCTTTGAAAAATGTATTTCTGTTTGCCTGTTTAGCCCTTTTTCTGTGTGGGCTGCTTCCCACTCTACCAGCTCCAGGAGGTTCTGAGGGATCTGCATGTGCTTATGCCCTGGCTGTCCCCTGCCCTGACACACACATTCATCTGCGCCTGCTGTCAACAAATCCAGCCCTGAAGATGTTCCTGAGAGGCAAATCAGCCTCTTGTTGTAGACAACACCTTACCTAAAATGACATTTATATAAACTGAGATTTATATAAAAATATCCTGCTTTTTAATTGTTATTACTTTAGGGATGTGGGATATTTTTAGACATCGGAGCGGTTTATTCTCTAGCTTTAAGTGCTGGCTTATCGCATTGCACAGAAAGCATTTCCTAATTGCTCCTGTCCCAATTAGGGCTCTCTGATATGATCATTACTGAAGGCTCCAACACAGCATGGGTTTAATGCAGCACCTTCACTAAGAGCAGTTGATGTGGGAGCAGCGACTTATTGAGTTTCACACACTGAGCGCAGGGTTCACGCAGCCAGCTCCTGCTTCACGCTCTCTGGGGAGGAGGTGATGCCTCCTTCAGTCTTCCCTGTTCAGCAAGCCCAAGTTTGTGCTAGTGGTGAGCTGTTGTTGGATCCTGGGCAGAGGTCCTGGCATCCTGCTGAGATGGCACTGCATTTTGCTGCTGCCCAGGGCTGTGCACTCAGGGAAGCGCTCTTCCTACCTGGGACACAGTGTCCTGACCCATCCCTGGTGTGGGAGCTGAGCTGCACATGCTGGGAAGTCAGAAGTAAGAGGAGTCCTTGAAAACACAAAGGAGCACACTGGGCCTCTTACAAGATGAACAGTGGAGTATGTGTGCCAATTATTGCAAAAAAGCAGCTTTTATTAAGACTGAGAATACAGAGAAATATTTACATTTTATTCTCAAAGCAGAGCTTAAGAGAGATCCAAATGATACACATCCCTTATACTGGCTCTCTGCACGGGATTAAGTTTGACCCTGATAGCATCCAGTCATTTATAATGAGAACATTAAAAAAATCACCATTTATTGATTTCCATCTCTCTAAAAGGGCCCACAAATGACCTCATGTTTCCTCTAGAACCAACTGTTGAGCTCTTAGAAAAAAAGAAAAACAATGTTTTATAGTAAACACATTTCATGTCACTGTGTGCATTTCCCCCCCCTAGATAAATAATCCTACTTTTCTGTGTTTGTAACCGTTCAGCTGATGTGTGTTTTACAGCTTCTTTTAAAAGCAGCAGTTCTGAATGACTAATACAAGGGGATTATTGGATCTACAGAGCAGAATCACAGACATGGCCTGCACAGCTGTTACCAGAGACCCAGAGCAGGGGACCGGAGGTGGGAACAGGTTGCTCATCACTCCCACAGGACACTGATCCTGTCTCAGCATGGCAGGTGCAGCTCAATCCTTTGAAAGCTCCAAAGAGCTTTGGCCTCCAAGGTTTCACCTGCCTTGGCCAGGCTGAGCTCAAGGAAAGCACAACCCACATGCTAAGAGGATAGATAAGTAAACAGGCACAACCTCAACTATGCTTATGGCATCCCCAGGCACTGTGACTGGAGGATGGGAAGTCTCCAGGCTCAAAAACCTTTCTTCAGGGCTGGAGGAGGAGGAGCAGCAAACCTCCAGCTAAACAAGAACAAGGCAGCAGCTGCTGTGGATTGCTTACTAGTGGGTGGGTAGTGGGAAAGGAAGGTTGAGTTGTACCACTGGAGGAGCACGAGGGAATGTGGCTGTGAGGCATAACTGAGTTGCTGGGTGCCACTGCAGCTTGAGCAGTTAAAAGAACAATGATCTGAATGCTTCTTTTGTCTAAAAGTTACACCACGGTTATAGCTATCCAATACTACCAGTAACACGATCAAGTAGAGACTAAGGTATTCTGATACTGTGGAGGCCAAGTGTGAGGAGTCAGGGGAAGGAGATAATGCAGAAAAAGCACATATTTTTCTCCATTCGCTATAAGGAGAATTGGAAGAGCATGGACTGGCTGCCTCACTGTGAGGAGGTAAGGTTTTTCCAGCCATGTCCACTCTGAGCTTTCCTTTTCCCCATATGAAGCTGAGATAATGAATGACATTTTGTTCTTTTGAAGTGTTTTTAAATATGTGGCTTTCTGTTTAAGACCTAAGTGTTGTATGTGATGATATGCACTTGTAAATATAAGAAATTTGTCTTAACTGTGAGCCCACAAAATTGTGATTTATAGTAGTTATAAAATTAAGTAGTTGTTATCTTCACCTCTGCTTTCTAGGTAAGTAATTAGCCAATTTCAGCATGTCTTTGTGCTTAAAATGGACCCATTTTTCACTACTTATTTACTAAACATTTTGAATGAAAACCTTTCAATGTAAAAATAGAGTAGCTGGGGTCTGCTAGGGGAAAAATGAAACATGAATGTATCCCTTCAGATAAAAATACTTAGAATATGACTAACTCTATAAATGTATTTTAAAAAGAAAACAGCTTGGAAGGAATTTGGGGGAGAGTTAATAAATATGTTTTTGCCAGAAACACTTTTGTATCAGGGATGTGGACCAAATTCCATACATTATTTTAATTATTAATTACTCACTTCAAACAAGAGACATAGCATGGTTTTGAGGTTCTAGAAATAAGAGTGGTTTAATTCCTTATAAGGAAAAAGGAATAATAGGGCTGCAGCCATTTGAATAGGCTGCAAGGTCTCTCAGAAAGAAGTGATTTAAGCTTTATTAAGAATGAGGAAAAAAGTTCTTCAGTTAGCCTGGAAGTATTAAGAGACAAACTGCAATTGCAGAAGAGGAGGGGATTTTGATGCACGGCGCAGAAAGGAATGATCAATGGTTCGTAAATATAATAGTGGTAAACACAGTGGTAGGAGAAAAAATATATGTAGCTAATATAATTGTTACAAATTTAGTAGCTTTTGCTGTGAGATCAGTTACTGAGGATTTAAGAACAAGGCAAAAAAAGGAAAAAGGTATTTTTTTTCAATGGAAGATAAATGTGAAAGCTTTGAAAACCACCAAAAAGGAGTTAGGCAGAAGAAGCACAGAGAAGTATGCTACATTAATCCTGTTGTAGAATCATTTTGTATTCCCTCATCTTAATTATAAGGCATATTCTCAAAACTCATTTATGGAATCTTTGACCTTGATAGAGGTCAAATGCAAACGTGCTGGAGGGGAGGTGAGGGAAGAGCCAGGTGGAAGGGGGAATGTAAGGGCAGGACTTAAACTGAGGGAAATTGGAAAATAAATCCTGGGTTGGCAGGAGGGTGCTTACTGGAGAACAGAACAGAGGAGCTGTGAGGGAGGAATAAAAGACACTGCATCAGAGCCATCTTTGCAGGAGAAGGAGCAAATAAATTTCTTGTTGAGATGAAGCTTGGCAGAGCTTACTACGGCATCAGGTGCTGACGTCTGGTGTTGGAAGAGAGGAGGCAGAAGCAAGGCAAACTGTGACAGACCAAGCAGGGAGTCTGAAGGCATCTGTTTCCCAGCCTTAGGAGGAGAATGAGTGGATTGATGGGGCATACAGTGGTCAGGATATGGCCACTGACAGCAGCAGCAGGCAGGGACTGTGTCCAGCTGGGCTGGGCAGCGAGGGCACAGTAGGGGTCAGAAACACTTGAACCTTTGGTGGTGGGACTGGAGTGGCAGAGAGCCATCTTCCTTAACATTGCAGTCCAGTTTTGATTTCAGTTGTTTTAAATTGTTGTGCCCTTTCATTGTGCAGCAGTAAACATAAGACTTGAGAAATATCTTTTTGGATTCTTGATAATTCAACTCCATTGCTTTTTTTTCCCCAAAACCGACCCTTATTCTTCTCTGAGACAAGTATTTGATTTACATCGATCAAGTGCTGAATTCAACCACTGCATGTATTGCTGGGAATGTGATAGTACTTGAATTATGAAGCTTTTGATGTAAAAAAATTGAGAGATTCAGGACCCTTTTGGCTTGTCATTTCCCCACTGACCACTGAAAAGTATTGTTGCATCTGTAGCTGACTCTGGCCTGCTCAGAGCCTTCCAGTGTATTTAGGACTGGATGGATGTTGGCTTCACACTTAATTGGAAATGCTAGGGAGAGGAGTTGGAGGCAGCATGCAGGGAATTCAACACTGTTGGTTCTTCACTTTCTCTGTATTTAAGTGTTCCTTGCTGATGGAGCACAGATGGTCTTAGATTAGGGAAAATACACGCCAGAACTGCAGGCTAGGCTCAGACTGGGGAGTTAAGCTTGACATGAAATAAGCAGAAGGCTGTAATTAGCTTATCAAGAGCGTTAGGCACCTGGCGGAGGAAAGCAGAGATGTAATGCACAATGTAGCTGTAGAACAATAAAAAATACTGAAATCTTTTTTATGAAACGTGGAGGACCTTTCATTTCTGGCTTTCTCTTCCAGCCCAGCATGATAACTTCTGAAAGGTCCTACCCATTCTTGGTTATTAGTGATTTATCAAAAATGGCATTTTCTGACACTTTATGCTGAACACCAAAACCCATAGAAACCAGAGTCAAAAGGTCAAAATCTGTGTGTATTGCCAAAAACCTTCCTGGGAAGCTTAAACCATGCTTGCCTCTGTACCATGTGTACTCCCTGACTGCAAGTATCAGTCATCTCATAGCTCCCTTCTGTTCCTTCTGCCTGTTTTTTACAGCCACACATTGTGTTTCACCTCAGCCCTAGGATTTGGGCTCACTGGGGCAGAATTGCCATTTAATTTTAAACAGAAGTGCCTAGCAGAATGCAGGTGACTAGTCCATGTGCCTCATGTGCTTCTGCAGTACATGTCAAAATCATAGTAGGAACAGGATCTGGATCTTTTTTTCTAGGTGTGCTAAACAAATGGAAATTCAGACATAAATCTGCTGAACTCAATAGGAGAAGTACAAAGACTCCTTTTTAGCTGAGGGTTTAGAATTTTTTGCCCATATTATTGAAGCTCAAAAGCTATTATTTTATATTGGAGATGAGCAAGAGGGAGAGTCTGGTTTCACTTAAGTTCCCATGGTACAAGCAGGCTCAGGCAGGATCTCTGTTTTCAGCCTGTCTTGCAAAACTTTCCCAATCTCTCTGGCTTGCACAAAACTGGCCTTGGCTCATTAAAGTAATCTCAAAGCTTTCGTTTGGTCTCAATAATGCAGCTTTCACTTAATTAAAGATTTCCAGTGCCTTTTTTTTTCCTTTTGGTTGTACTGCACCAAGCTTAAGTGCACAAGCAGAAAAGAATGTTGATAGGATAAATTAGATCACATGCACATTTATTTAACGGTGCACTTCCCCCTTTTTTTTTTCAAGCCAAAACAGGACTCAAACCATGTTCAACCTCTTACACAATTTTAATGAGAATATATTGCAGTGTTTGTCATCTGAAAGAGTATTAGCACCCCCAATGCAATAGATGTGATTTCCCTAAAGAAAAACAGAAGGCGCAGAACAGTGAAAATGTCATCTTAGTTCTCTATTAGTCTCTCTAATACTGCAGGATGTGCTGATTTTGATTCTTGAATCTCAGCCTAATTGTTGGGAGAATCAGATCCAAATTGGACAGTTCCTCAAACTTATTTTAGCTCCTTCACAAAGCAAACAAATAAACGCTGAACAAGTATATTCAATGATGTAACCTGGAGAAGAATAAAGAATGCAAGACGTCCCTACTTTAGAAAGCTGATAATGCACAGAAGTTTCATGTGTGCTTCACTGATTATGTTTTCAGTTTGAAGCGTATATGGAAAGATTGCTTTTCATAGCTGAACCCTTAAGGTGGGTGCACAGAAATGCACTGAGTTGACTGTAGGATTTGTCCAGAAGCAGAGGGGGAGGGAATGCAAAAATGTACGGTGGAGATCCCTTAACATCTCTCCATAGCAGTGAGCTTCAAAGAGGCACAATGGTGAGGAAACCCAGAGCAGAAAAATGAAGGGGAGCAAAATCGCCTTGCTTGACGCAGAAATACAAAGGAGACTACAGCCATGGTAAATTGATTTTGTACTGAATATGGGCTGGTCCACTGGAAGGGGTTTTGAACCTCCTTCTCCAGAAATCATTGTGCAAAACAGTAAGAGGAGGCTGCTTAGAAATCTTGTCACATCCATCAGCGGAGGCCACAAAGAGGAAGGAGGGATTTAGTTCTGAATGGCGATTCTGCCAAGGAACATAAAGGCATGGAGATGGACATCTTTTGGCGGTAAAGGAGCCTCGAAGGAAGAATTGCCTCCACTATATCAAGGGAAACCATTGCTGTGACTCCATTTGTTGGCTCACTTCTTAGAAGTGGCTTGTTGTACCTTGTTAGTAGCAACTGAAGAAAAGGAACCCCACAACAAAACCTATTCTTTACAGAATAAACAGTGCTGGTGGTGTGAGAAATAGTGCTGTGTGGTGCCCACCTGGCCAGTGACAACTGCACCTGCTTGTGCATCAGCAGTACTTCCATTCCCGACCTGTGCTTGACCGCAGTGAAATTTTTCTTTCGTCGTTTCCCCTCAGTATATTTTTAACCTCTTTATTTAGTTATTTTATTGATTTAACATATAATCTTATGTCTCTGTAATCTCCAGTACATTTTGTAAATGTTTTTTGTCATAAGTTATAAACTGAATGTGACATGGCAAGAAACCAAATTCTGCTGTGGCTGTTAATTACTCAGTGTGCTAAAAGTCTCATCTCAGTTTCTGTATGCTTTTGTTCTTCAGTAATAGGAAACATATAAGTCTTCCTTCCCCAACATCTGCTGTGCTGTTCTCCAGTTCTGGATGTTGTCATTTATTCTAAATTGACTATAGGTGAGAGTTTTAAGGTCTTTTTTTCACTAGCATGCCAAGCATCCCAGTTTACTAAGACTATCAATTTATATTGGGCTCCATCCATGCTTTTTCATGCTTAAAAGCGATAGAAATATTCAATTAATTGTTTTCAAAAAAAAGGATAAGCATTCCCATATAGAACATGCAAATAAATCACTGCAGTCTTAAGAACTTTCAAGCAAAATGAAGTAGATCACCAGCAAAATTAAATCATCACTGACTGACATTTTTCTTTTCATAGTATGATTAAAATACAAACACTAGATAGTAGAAACAGAAATGCAGTGCCATCTTTATCTCTCTTCTTCAGAGCTGTATCTTTCTTCCAAAGTATCACGTTGGCATGTTCAGTAACATTGCTGTGTGAATATATAACTGTCAAAGCTCGGCATAGAGTCCCAGCAGAATGTGTACTCCTGCTTGCTTTATGGACAGCACTGCATTCCCATATCTTTGTACCCCTCTCTTTGGACATATCCTTGTGGCATTACTTGTATGAATTTTAAGGGTCTTTCACGAACCTGTTTGTCACTTCCAGTAAGAGCTTTACCCTGCTTTGAATCAGTCCAGCATCTCTTTTCCCTTAGGTTAATGCATCTTATCCTCTTGTCTTCTCCCATATGTCCCATTCGTGTCTCAGAAGAATCCCATCCCTGGTATACTAAAACTCTTCTGGTTATGCAAACCTCACAGTGAGTTATGTGGCTGGTGTGCCATGACCTTGCCTTTCTGTGTGGTTGTGCTCTGTTGTCTCTCTATGCTCTGCTGTCCACTGCTGCCTGATGAATCATATACTATTGCACTTTACTTATAATGCATTTTGGCAAGGCTGTACATACACAGTCTTGCACAGGGAGTCCTGGGCTATCCTGGAGGCTCATAGGTGCTATGAAAACTGAAAATTTGGATGACGAAGTTCCATTATATAAAAAAGCTCAAATTCTCCTCTGTATGGAATTCAGCATCAAGTTACAAATGTTTTACGCCAGGATTACTGGAATTGTGCTTAAAGGAACGGCAAGTCAGTCTGCTTCAAATAGGAATCTTGACAGCAGCTCCTTAAGGCTGAGCTGGCTGCTCCACTTTAATATGTTCTTTGTACACCGAAATTCCCAAAGAGCTGAAAAAAGTTGTAACCTGGATGTGGCTGTTGTTTGTTTTAGAAAGCACCATTTTGGTTTTAGTACTTGGTATCAAATGTTCTTGACTAAAGCTTTAGACAATCTTCTTTAATAATAAAACCTTTTACAGTGGTTCCATTTGGGTACACTGTAGAAACTGTGATCTGTTAAGCCTCATACAATGCTCCTTTCAGATATGGGAATGCACGTCTGGAGTTAGAAATTCCTACCTGACACTGCAGAGAGAGGGGAGTGTCAGATTTACAGACCTTATGTTGTTTAATAAATCTTCTGCAGGATGAATGGAAGTTGAAGGCACCCAAATTCAAATTTCTTTTTGTACATGAGTCTGTGGCCATGCCCCAAGATGTCAGAAAATAGAGGAGAGGATGTGCAGTGTCTTGTCCATTGTTCTAATCTCTAAACCCTCTCCCCCATGCACCACCAACTCAGTGGATGTATTTTGTGACACTAGCGAAAAAATGCTGTCTAAGAACTCATTTGTGCTAGACAGGAAAGTTTTTAGTCCTCACAAGAGCAAAGGTCAGTGCTCATCTCTGCCTCTGACATGCTCGGTGGCTTTTCCTACTCAGTTAACCTCTCTGTGCTTTTGGTTTTCCATTCCTCCCATGTGCCTGTGCTTTCTGTTTAGCTTGTAAGTGCTCTCAGACATAAATTCTCTCCCACAGCATGTTTGTATGTTGCCTAGAAATATAGGGTCACAATCTCAGTTCACTCCTCTACGTGCTTCTATAATACAAGTAAATAACAAGGGATTTTGAAGCTGTGAAAGAGAGAAAATCAGCAGCAATGACCATCAAAGAAGAGCTCACAGCACCTAAAAACTTCCTCTGAAAAACTAACATTTGCAGTGGAGAACAGATTGTGTTTGTAGGCACAGGCAGCCAGCCGTGGTCCAGGAGCTTACCCACTTGCTGCAGTGCTGGGTACTTGGATTTGCTCTCTGCACAGGAGGAAAACTGAAGCATTTTAGCTTGCATCTGAGATAAGGGAGGACCATGAACAGGGTGGGTTACCATGACTCAACTGATGTACACTACCTCATTTGGACTGGGATAACTTGATCAAAAAGGTAGAGCTCCCCTACCTGGAGGCCGAGGCCCTATTCTGCCAGGTGTTAAAGGAATGCTCTGTTTGGGTGTGCCTACAGTCTGAAAACATAAGGTGGGAGGACAGACTCAACTCTACATCACTAAGTCTTCAGAATGAAACCAATGAAGACAATATGGTCAGTCCTCCTGGAAACTCTTCTCGCTGTCCATTGTGTGCTGATGTACACAATTTCTGTATTTTTTGGTGCAATAGGTGAGCCAGGGCAGAGGAAAGTGCCTCAGACTCTTGCATTTCTCTTTGTAAGGATGTGTTAACAGTCCATGAGATAGAGAAATATGAATATTCAAAGATGGTATTATTTGGAGCTGAGTTAAATATCCATTCTTAAAATGAGAAAGTCCTTCTTTCTGATGAATTATTCCATCCTTACTATGCCAAATATGTAGCATCCGCTTCTGCTTGACTTGGAGCAGAGTGAGCAGTTGTGTTCAGCAGCCAATAAATGGCAGACTAAAAGCGGTCCCTGTATAGTAAGATGTTGACTTCTGTCTATAGAGAGAAGGTCTGATTCAGAGATTAAGGTTATGGGACCTGAAACTCACAGATGGATTTGTTTGGTTTGTTGTTTGTTTGCCAACCTCCATCTTCTAAGTGTTACATTTGAGGTCTTCATCTGAGTTACTTTCCAGCCACTCCAGAAGAGCCATGTGACTGGGCCAGTCTGTTGATGGGCTCTGTGGGTGCTTAGTTTAAATGGAGCAAACAGCTTGAGTTTTACCATATTTTGAAGGACCTGAAATCACTTAAGGGAAATCAATTAATAATTTGATAACACACAATGCAATTCCCTTCATCCAAGCCCCCTCCTCTCCCCACAACGAATTGACTGAATTCTGTGATCATTCCTCATACCTGTCACTGCATGCAGCAGTGATTTGCAATTTGTATATTGCAGTATGAAGCAGAACTAATTACTGAAGCTTGGCATTCTGTTCTTTCGGTAGGAGTTATCTTTTTATCAGACATGCTTATCACAGTTTTAATAAATTACCAGTGTTGGAACGTCAGAAATGGCCTCTGGTGTATTAAGCTACTGTGCTTTATTATTAAGAAGTTAGTTTTTCAATAAGTTATTACTTATGGAACACTGTAAATGTTCCTTGTCCTCGAGAGACAAAAGTCAATGCTTCAAAAAGGGAATTTAACTTTCCAGTCTTAGACTAAACCAGCAAGTCTTTACGGAGTAGTCCTGGAGGACTAAATAGGGGAGAAAGTAAAGTAAAGAGGGTAAAATGTTGTAGAAATGTTTTCACAGTAAACATCATAGAAAATGAAGAACCTCTTCATGGGTTTTCTGGATCCAGCCTGTAGAACTTCTTTGAAAGACTTTTTTCTTCCAAGTGCTGTAAGACCTGGAACTTATCAATTTCTTTTAATGCTGTAGAGTTTGCTCAGAGAAGAGTAGGTGTACACTGGTGCTGTTTTATGTAGACACTGCAGAGTATATAGCCTTGTGAAACTGATTTATCATTATCAGCAAGAATCTATGGGTGATATTTTAGAGGTCTGAAATCTGTTCATCAGTATGGATGAAAAGATTGAAGCTGACATTCTGTAGGGGAATGAAGCAGCCTCTGAGCATCCATTGTGTGAAGGACTTGGTCTGCACCCCAATGCCACCTTAAGCATTGTGGTTAAGCTAAACTGGTCCAGTAGGGTATGTAAATATGTACTTTATTTCCATTAAAGTTGACAGATTTTAAAAGCAGGGCAGAAGCATAGCCCCTCCATGTTTCTCTCTCCCTAGACTTGGAGAAAAGTTTCCATACCTTGCTGTGAAATGAGCTGATCCAAAAAAATTTTGTAAATGTAAACAAGAAATGCAGAGATTTTTGGCCTGTATGTGGAATCCAGGAAGCTGCTTTCAAAGCAAGTCTTTCTTTATTTTTTTCAGAGCTACATTTCTCTCATCATACTATTGCCTTGTGCAGTTACTGTAAAGGAAGATGTAAATAAATACACAGGGAAAGAAATGACTCTGCCAGCTCAGGTCTCTAGTGTACAATAGCTGTCATATCACAGCACCTCCTGCCCTTCTTCCTCATGCATAACTCAGCAAAGGGTGATGTGACTGGCAGACTCTGATCGGAGTGCCCAGCACAGCACAAGTGGAGAACCAAAATCACCTCATATTCCGTGGGCAGATTGAGAAGTCTCCTATGGGCACTGGGGAGGGTTGATGGAAATGGAAGCTCCTGCTGTCAGCAATCCCTGCAGATCTGGGCCTGGGACACAATGTGCTGCTTTTGCTGACAACAGCAGAAACCTGAGGAACACAGTACCTTCTGGAAAATGCTGGCAGCTCACAGAATCAATCCCTGATTTTTGGTGGGTTAGGGGTTTTTTTTCAGTACTCAAGTACAAGCCTGTACTTGAGGGGTTTTTGGTTTCCTTTTGAACACTTTTTTCTCCTAATAGGAGACAACATGATTGTGGGTCTGTCTGCAGGTATGCAGGTATGCAAGGCTTCCAGTGTTTTACATGGAGCACTTATTTAATGGAAGTGAGATTGGTAACAGATGGATAGGTTTGTAATAAAAGACCTCAGAAGTGAACAACAGGTTTAATTTACCTGATAAATATGCATGTAACATATTCTCTTCCAGTCTTAACTTTCCAGTTTTAAAGCAATGTTTGGTTTTGCACGAAAACTTGCAACCTCTGTTGTGCAAGTACAGTGAAGGGATTAGTGTATGCTTAATCTATTAAATTCATATGTGGTGTTTGAAGTAATTATAAATTCCTTGCCTGAATGTAAAAGCTGGTCTATAGAGGTCTAAGAGATTTCCACATCAACAGCTGAGGACAGGACTGGATAGTGACAGGCAGGTACTTCGGATAAAAACACTGGGATGTGCTGGTAATTAAATAAATGTATCTAGAAAGCTTCTCTCAGCAGTGTGTGCTGAATAACTGATTTGACAGCACACGGTCAGATCGAATTTCTAGAGCACTGTTGATCTGCATTCTGAACTGGGAGCAAATCATGATGCTCATAATTTATTGGGAGAGACATTAACTCGTTCTTTCTGTGTCTGGGTGTGAGATTTGAATATTCAGATAGGTACTGAGCTTAGCTATTGTGGCCCATTTGTGTTAATTTCTAGTTGAGTGATGTTGCACCAGGTACATGCAGTTGTACGTACAACTGCTTCTCTGTGATTGTCTCCTTCATGCCACTTCCTAAAAATGCAGAAAAATACACAAACAGCAGCCCACCCCCCCTTTTTTTTACCTCTTGTTAAGGACGTAAGGCGAGGAATTGCTGACACCCTGACAGCCTAAAAAAGTCTCAGCTTGGTTGCTTAAGCACATGGCAAGCAGGGCTTGGAGAAAGCATATACTGTCCTGTATTTGTAGGTAGCCTTGCTCCAGGTTTGTCACAACTTCATCCAGGCTCTGTTTCCATGACCTATGCCATGAAAGTTGTCTTATTGCATGTAGGTCCAGAGATGTCTACTGCTTTTGACTGACTAGTGTTGCAAGAGGAATAAAAATAATCCCAGATATGTTTTCTCGGGCTGGGAAACTTAAGTGTCTCAGAAAACTGAGAAAATTAGTCATAAATTCAGGATGATGACCCAACAGAGTGACCAAAAACATCTGGTGGATAGGTGGATACAGTTTGTACCTCATCCAAGTGTGCAGTTTCAGCAGTGAAAAAAAAAATCTGTTTTATTGAGGGGTGTGAGGAAAGGAAGGGGAGGCACCTAAGTCATTGTTCAAGAAGCTGGCTTTTGAGAAGCATTATGATCAGGTAAGGAGGTGAAAGTACAAAGCATCTCCTACAGTGCTGTGGTGTTATGCAAGTGTTAAGTAGGTCTTTGCCTCACTGAGAACTATATGGGTACATACAGATGCACTCCAGAAGAGAGGTCTTTCTAAAAGTTTCTCTGTCAAATGTCCAGGATGTAGTTTGATGCTGGGGCAAAATGAATTTAAGGCAGAGGAAGAACATATGTTCATATGTGGAGGAGGGGCTTGGGTTGGACATACCAGTGAGAGGTCGTGGAGCATGAGCATTACACAGGGAGTTTGCACAGAGGAGCCCAAGGCAACAGAGATGATGAGGGAGGGACATTTTGATCCGAAAAGACAGCTGATCAGTCAAGCAAAGAAACCAAACAGTGCTGGAAAGCTCATGTGACAGCCCCAAGATCAGAGGTCTGAGCCTGCCCAGGTCCAACTCAAAGGCCCTGACCACAGATGTGTACTGGCCCCTGGGAGCCCAGCACAAGGACCTTGTCTAGGCTGTAGGTCAGTGGACCTTGCAGTACAAATATTTAAATGCACATTAACTGCTTGGCTTTGCAATTATACTTTTATTATTGTTAAGATGTTCTGCTTTGCAGGGTCATGAATATTTTCTTTGAGTCACCAGAGGTCATTGGAGTTACTTAGCCCACAAACTAACTCCTCCCTGTCCTGCCAAAGACATGTGTGGGACTTGTAAAACATGCTCTGGATTGCCATATTGCTTAATTATCCTCTTAGCTCTAATGAAGTGCACCCTGACTAATGGTGCAGTCACAAACAACATGTTCCTATAATTTGAGCCATCACCAAGATCTTCTGTTATCACTAGACTCATCAAGGTAGTGCTTCAGAAAGCTGAAGGGCAATGTGCCTAATAAAAAAAAACATTTAGGCACATCAGAACATAGCTGGAGGAGAGCAGTGCCCTGACATGGACTATGTTTGCAACATGCCTCGAAGTTCTGCAGTGCAGGTGTCTGGCAAGAAGAGCTGAGTGTCCTCTGGGAGGCCAAATTCTTCTCTGTTACATTGCTGTAACCCCAGAAGACCCAGAGTATTTGCGGAGAAGAATCGATTGCTGAAGTAACCAACAATTTTTGTTTTCATTTTGTCCTGTCAAGCACTGTTAGGGTAAATTGGGCTCTATAGTGGAGCTCTGTCTCCATTTTCTTAAATGGGAAGAAAGGCCACCTAGTATGTGACCTCTTTTCTGAATTTTTTTCCCTTTTTTTTTCTTTTTTTTTTTCTTTTTTTTTTCTTTTTTTTTTTTTTATTAAGATTGTCAGAAATATGATCCAAAGTGCAAAGATATTGTGATTAGGTGAATATGGGCAAGAGCTGGGACTGGGGATCAAAATGCTGCCGTGCAATTGTGTTGCAGATGTCAAGGGCTCCTAGGAGTCACCATTCAAAATTCCTTGCCCTCCTGTGATGGCTTACTATGTGAGCTCTCTCATCCAGTGACATATACCCTCTCAGGATACAGCTTAATGATCCTTTCCAGCAAGGACTTATCCCAGGTCTCACAAAAACATTTCTGAGGCACAAGCTTTCGGCCTTCAGCCTGGATTGGGTTGCAGTACATGGAAGGTATTTCCCTAGTGACTCCCAGGGTAAGATCTGTGCTCTTCCCTTCTTCGACCAGATCTTTGAGTGTGCTCATAAAGTCTTACTTCAAGCCAAATTGAAGGAATGCTCAGCTAATGGAGAGATACTTTCTTTTTTTTTTTTTTTAAGGAGATAGAAATATCCCTTCCCCAAATGTTGTATATGAATGCATTTCCTCAGTGGTGGCATTTCTTGTAGGTCTGAATACGTGTCTTCATGGACCTGAGCTGGGAGTAGGAAAACTCATCCTCTCTTCTCAGTGGTTTCCCAACTCTCTCCAGCAAAAAAGCTGGATTTATCATGTGTCGAGGGGACAATTTCTATGGAAGCCCAGGTTTTAAAAAATGTATTGGCTGCAGTGAGAAGGTTCAAGAAGAGTTCAGATCCGGACTGAACTTTGAAGCCATTTTCTTTGTTGGTAATGGACTGAGGAAAATAAAGAAAACCTGGCTCTGTTAGGGGAGCTTTGGATCTGTATCTGAACTTTGTGAGCCTGGCCTTTCCTTATGTAACAGAGCTATTTTTCTTGTACTCAGAATGATGTATTATGTATAGTATGGATGTTTATTTGTATTTTCACCTCCAGCTAACTATACCTGCTTGAATTTGTTGGGACTATTTTTAAAAAGTGCTGAAGGGAGGAAAATTGGGGAGGGCACTGAATGGCTGGGTATGCTGCTGAATATTTTAAATCTAAAAGTTCTCTCTAAAATGCAGCTTTTCTGGTCTTGACTTTTCTTGCTCTGAAGCAGTCAGTCAGAGCCAACTGGGGACCCCATACGCTCTCAGGCTCCAGTCAATAGTGCCCTCAGCACTGATGTGTTTTACTCCATCTCAGGATCTGACCCCACTTTTCTGGCATCACAAATCACCATCAACCTTTCTCCTTGCTTCCCCAGCTCCCAGTTGTTTTATCCAGCTTGCCTCACTGCAGGGTTACTTAAAAGGTGATAATCTTGGGGGTAAATTTAAGAAGACCAACAGATTTGTGCAGAACTGCTGGACTTTGCTGTAGGGAATGTTTTCGTTTTGGCGATGAAAGCTGGTGGTTTTATACAGCATTGTCCTCCTTGAAAAGAAGGTGATGACTTGGTGTGTGCGGTTTATGTCTTGGACCTTCCATCTGAATGGTGATCAGAAGTTGTATTTACATGTAAATTAAAGTCTGCTCTCTGTGAACATTCCAGTTGCTTCTTCCTCTGGACTTCTCATCTATTTATCATTTGTGTGCACTGTGAGCACAGTGGGAGCGAGATACATGTTTACTGTCACAATGCTGCTTTTAAATTGGGCTGTGTAAATTGGCTAGAGATGCTTGCTCTTGTTTTGGGAGTCTCCAGACATGGTGGCTGGTGGCATTCTTATGTGACTTGTGCATTTTGTTTTTTCAGGCAACAGCATGGGGTTCAGATGAAGACACCAGGAGGTCCTGTCAAAGTAAAGGGAAAACAGAGGTAAATTTTTCAATGGTATAATGATGTTATGGGTAAATATATTTGCAACATGTGAAATCCACACAGGGAGCATCTGACACCAGCTTGAGCCTGTAAATTTGCAGCAGTTTAGCTCTACCACCACATGTGTATAAGCACCATCAAGCGAGTCATTTCAAAGGCCCCCTGTCCAAGTTATTACACTTGCTCTGCAGGAAATTTAAAGGTGATTTCACTGCTGGAGAGGACACAATTTGTGACACATCAAGGAGCAGAATGGTGGCAAGCCAGGGGTAGCATCTTGCAGTGGGGTCTGAGGCCAGGCAGGTTGCCTTAGTCTGGGTGCTCAGTAGTGAGTCGCTGGCATTCAGCCACATGGGCTTCAATGCATGTTTGCAGTTAGAGTTCATCATTATACAGTTCACCTGAGAACTGAATCTGCTCACACACTGCAGTCTGTTCAGGTGGAATATCACAGAGCTGCTTTGGAGGCAGGTGTAATCTGCTAAACTGCAGTTTGAAGTAAGAATTGCTTGAACAAACACATGCTGTCCCAGAAGTTTGGAGTTTGCAGGCATTGCTAATCCAACCACAGAGCCCTTCTGCCCTTCTTCTGAGAAGCTAAAACAAAAGCATCTATCTAAAAACAGGAAATATTGTGATATTTCAAATGGGATGTTCTTTCTCTTCAAAAATCTTCAGGTCTCAAGGGTGACACCTGTGAGGGTGTCCTATTGTCCTTAATGCACTGCACTGTAAAGGGCTCTCAGTCCAAACCAAAGGAGCTGGACAAAGGATAAGACAGAATAAGTACAGTTTATGCTTAAATATGAACAGTCAGGCAGAGAGTGATTGTGTGGCTGACCCAAAATGCTGGAATCTGCCAAGTTACAGTTTGCTGCTTTAAACACAGGGTTTCATTTAAACACTGGGTTTCCATTGACTATATTCATTTTATATAATACACTTTATGTGATTACTGTATTAACTTGTATGGACACAAAAAAAAGCTTGAATTTTGCCAGATAGGCAACAGTTTGCTTCATGGAACTGTGGAGACCAGGCGTATGGATATCCTAGAACATCTCTTAGAGTTTCATGTAGAATCTACTTTATGCACTAAAACATCATGAAGGCAAAATGGGTGGGGTTAGGCAAACACCAAACATGGCCAGCCACAAGAAGTAGGATAAAATTAACAAACTCCAGAACCCAAGACATGAGGAATTTTTGAATTTATGGCCTTTGTACTTTAAATGTGCAAAGGAAGGATTTTCTTCTTTTCTTCCATTGTAAAGTCTGTGAGATTTAAGTTGTATCATATCGTTCATGAAGAATTTGAATTTATAACCCAGAATTATTTTGTTAACCCCTAGATAAAGCCATTCATTTGACTGAACAAATTCTAGGATAATTTCAATTTATCTTTGTTACTGTCTTGCCAAAAGAAAGCAATGGTCTGAATATCTTCACTGCTGCCTCCTTACACTGCAAAGGGTTTACCAAAAATTTCAGAAGGATGATGCTCTGAACAGCTGAGTTTATGCTGATTTTGATACAGAGCTTGAAATTGTTTGTGGGGTGCAGTGACTGTGGGTGAAGTTCTGAGGAACAATAATTAAGCAGACTGTTAGACACTTCTTGGTATACAATTAGTGGCAAATAGAGTTGTTGACTAAGAGTCTGACAACAAGGCAGGAAGCTACAAAGGTGGAAGGATTCTGCAGCAGCTAAGCAAACACAGATCTCTCAGGTCTGTATCTGCTCTAACCTGTGTGTCCACAGCTGAGTCCCTCTTGGGGCAACTCTACACTTCCATTGTTTGTTACACTGCAGAGAAATGACTCAGCAGTAGCTCAAAAATACTGAGTTTAGTCAGCTGGTGAAGTGCTCTGCTCCATCTAAGAAGTCCAGGTCTGACCCAGCATCTCTGCCCTCATCTGGGTAAATGCAGCAGAAATGTGAACATTTCTGATTCTGCTGTGCAGTAGTGGTACAAGATGCAGAGCTGTCTGCCTCAGCACTGCTTTGTCAAAACTTGACTAATGGCATCTTTCTACCTAGCACAGATGATTTGATGATAAATATGTTATGGACTGTCAGGCACTTAAATATGTGATGATAGAAGCTAGAAATAAGGAGGACCTTTGGCTCTTACATTAATACACAGTGTAGTTTGCAGAAGTTATATCACTGGTCCATTTTCCTTGCCCATTTAATAATGTATGTATTTTAGGGCAAGGCTTTCAAAACCACCATGTGTATTAAAATGCCTTTCCCCCCCTTCATTCTTGTGCCTGTTGAGTGTCTAAATCAGATTCTTCCCACTGCTTAGAAAATCTCTTCCTAAAATGCTTAGAGCTGTACCATAAGAAAAATAAGCATTGCAAGATTAAAAGCCACAACATTCATATCACGGAAGTGTAATTATTATGGCATGATGGATACTCCACATTTGAGTACCTATTGTCTGGAGAAAAGGCAGATGAAAAATCTGGGTCCCAGATTTAAGATTAGAAGGTACCATTTCCTCTGGCACCTTGTATAGCTCTGGCCACAAACTTCACCTGCTTATTCCTAAATTGAGCTCAGTTTAAGAATAAGCAGGTGAAGTTGGCTTTGGCTGCTGCTGCTTTTTGACGACAGCAGAAAGTTTTGCACGGAAGACATGAAGCAAATGGGTTGACTGTGCTTTGCTGGCTTGTTCTAATGGCAGATCACCTTCCCTGTTAACAACATGTACTTTATTTTCTCTTTGTATCTGGCTTCAGTTTTGAGTGGCTGGGTCTCATTTTGCCCTCCTCTGCTAGATTAAAGAGCCCTTTAGTTACTAATATTTATTTTTTACAATATTATAATATACAAAATACAAAAGATTTCTTTTTACTCTCTTGTCAATTCAGTACTTAGGCCTTTTGATAAAGTAAAAATATGAGTTCTACAAGCCTTTTTTGCTAAGTCATTTTTCTACTGCCCTTGAATATTTTTTGTCTGGGGTTTTTTTTCTCAATTTTTTCACCTGTATTCTCTTATCAATCTCTCTAATGCCTGAGTGTGATTAAAACAGCCTCCCACCTTCCTCTGTTCATATACATGGCAGTTTTGTAAGCTCTTCTGCCATAGGAGATCATGCAGAATGCCTGGCCATTGTGACCACTAAATCCTTTTCACAGTTACCACTCCTGGGATGTAATCTCCATGCTTATACATAAAGCCCTTTTGTTTCTTTTTCTTTAATGCATAGTATCTTACAAAAATGTATTTTGTTTGTTGGATCCAGCTCACCAACCATCCTGGCATATATCACTAAATATAGAGAGAGGCACTGGCTTCACTGGTAATTACTATGTTTGTAATTTTTGGGTTATTTAAGAAAAATGTTGATACTGGGCTGGTACCACCCCAGCTGGGGCTCTGCTAGAACAGCAAGTTTATGAGTGATTTCACTTTGAGGACTGTTTTCATCCAAGTAATTTATCAGATTTTAATCCCTTAATGTATAAGTTCCTGAGACCGATTTTAAAATTAACTCTCTGCAATATATCATGCATTGTTAAAACAAACACCTTGGAAAGGCATCTTTCATTTATGTTATTTTTATCAACTAAAACTTGTGGTTTCCTCGAAGAAGTGTACATGCTTTTCTTGCCATGTCTCTGGAGATCCATGCTGGCTTCCACAAGTAATCATTCTTTTTTTTTCAGCATTAATAAAATGTATCATGATCAGCACCTTTAAATTATCCCCTGGAAAACATCCACATTACTGAGAGACAGTGCAGAGAACAAAGTCAGTGTTATGCTGCCTTTTTTTTGTGTCTTCCAAATGAACTCGTCTAGAGGTTGTAGTTAAAATGAGTGATGGATAGAGCAGAAGGGGAAGAGGTATATTTAATTTCATTATGAGTTGCTCAGCTCCTAGTTTGTAATTGGTTTGTCTCTGCATAACAGTCCACATCCACCACGTCTAAGGAATTTTGCCTGACATGGAAAATTGTGGCTTTTTAAACATGAGAACTTTGGTCTTTCTTTTGTTTAAGCAGCAAATTATTTATAAACTTTCCAAAAGCAGCACAACATCATTTTAAAATGTGAAAAGAAACCATTTGTGAGAATGACAGTGAAAAATTGCATCTCTTACATGCTCCTTGAAGAGCTTTGTGTAGCCAGGAGGAAGATGATGCACTAATAACACTTCTGGAGCAAGAAAGAAATAAGAGAATCGTCTGATAGGCATCCAGTCAGCGCTTGTCCCACTGTGTTACCAGTATAGCTTCCTTCTTTTTCTGTATGATGTCCTGATGCTGTGGGGTCTTATGATTCACACAAGGTTACAGGAAAATCCTAGCCCAAGGCTTCAGCCCAGCTAAATGGGATTGGTGCAGAACTTCCTGAGCTAATGGAGCAATCAGCTGTTTCAGGCCTTCACATGGCTCTGTGTTACACAGAGGATGTGCTCTCTGCTTATCTGGTGAAACTGGGAAACTCTGCACCACTTAAGAATAATAGGCATCCAAGTAGGACAGGCACCATATAAATCCCCAGACAAATAGAAATAATTGGGAGGCTGCCAGCTATTTTTTCCCTTTTTGTAACTGCTCCTAGAGACCTGAACCAACATTCCTATTACTTCTGCTAAGCTATCAATATAGAATCAGCCCCTAAGTTTGATTAAAGTCCATTAAAGAAAACTTCTCTGGAAAAATCATTAGCAATTCTCTTTGCTATCTGTTGCACTCAAAGGAGAAAGTTTGGTTGGGGCCTTGGCTTAAACTGAGTAACAGAATTGCTTGTCCAAGGAAATAAATATAGATACCTGAAAGTGTGTCAATAGCAGTGTTCAAGAGCAAGTTAGGTCTTGATTATTTTTTAACGAATCAGGATAAACTGCTACAGATAAATTAGATGCTTGCTGCATTCAGAAGTGTCATTGCAGAGGTAACTTGTAGTTCTGCTGACTGATTCTCTGAACTCCAAGTTTTACTCCAGGAGTTTGTGTTTCTCTGAGGATGGCAGACCATCTGCAACAGCTATTTGTCTCATACAGTGTATAACTGTGGCTTTAATCTATGATTAAAATATATCATGTGATGAAATAGGGTTAGCCTAAAAAATAATTAAAAAAGAAATCTCTAACAACAGGGCTTGAGTGGTTTTTTCAAACTAAAACTTTAAGTAGTGTCTATATATGGCTATGCTTTCAAAGAAAACTGCATCTGTACAATGAGATTAAGGGCTTATTACCTTTTAGAACTCTGGTGTTGAGATGACAGAAGAAACGACTAAGAAGCATCTGCAGCTGGATTATTTGTAGCATCCTGAAATTGTCTTTTTGAATCTTAACTCAAAGAGAAGCTTCACTAGGTCAGCCCCTCCATTTGCTGATCTGTCCACATGAATGAAGGCAGTAACAGGGCACCATTCCTGCTTCTCAGGTTTGAAATGTGCTCTCAGAGCAGCCTGACATCTCTGTGAGCTGGAAAGAGACCTGGTTCTGTCCACAGTCGTGGACATAGAGAGCGTTCACAGACAGTGAGTGAACAGTAACTCGAAATGTTACAAAAAATAAAATAAATGAGGATAGGCTTAGATTGAGGGGGGGGGGAGGGAGGGGCTTCAGGGAAGTTTGTTCTGACTATGAGATCCTGTGCTTTGTCGCGTTGAGCATTAGAAGTCATGTACTCTTCCTTTCTAGGAAAACAAGGGTCATTAGACTGGACAAAAAAAAATGATACTTTATAAATTTAAGGCCTCATCTCAAAGAAGGTAATTTTGAGGAAGGAGCAAGAACCTCAAAGTGGGTAACATGCAATTCACAGGAAAATCAGAGATACGCTTAATTCCCTGGCAGTGAGCCACAGGTTTTTATCAGCTCTGCCATATATTTAATAATAATCCCAACTAATATAACTGAGTTATTCTTATTAACCATATAAATATGCAGTCTTCCCCCTTTATTTAAATCCTTAATCTCTTGATCCCAGTAATATCTTCTGGTGATGAGATTTGCAGACTGATCATACACAGCTTTAACTGTCTGCTCCATAATGTGAGAGCAGGATCCAAATATCGTCTTGTCTGGACAGAGGTGGGTTCAAACTTGCCAGATTTTCTGGTTATATTAAAGCTGTCTGACTTTTGCCTCCTGGATGCCTGGAGTTTTCCAGCCACATGTAAGAAACTGCATTAAATAGCTCCTATTTTCTGTAGGGGTTTGTGAGATCATTTTACTAACCGGTTGCCTCAGCTATGAATTGTTGCAGAGAGCAGCGTATTGAATGACTTTTCAAAGCAAATCCAGGCTGGTTTAAAGAACACAGAGAGAAGGCTGTTCCTTGCTATTTATTTGGAGAATGGGGTAGAAAGAAAATCTAATGTAAATCACACAGACAGTGTCTTGAGAAAAATCCCACAAGTTGGAGCTTTTAAGTGGTTTGGTTTCTTCTTTGCTTTTGTTGGAGGCTTTCATAGACTGACATGACTGGCAATGGGTACAGCAACAAGAAACATGAGATGAGCACCATATTCCTCTTTGGGCCAGGCAGGTTAGAGAGATGTGCTCTGGTAGTTAGACCTCTGTGGCTGCCCTTCAGGAGCTCCTCTAACTCAGCATGTCACCACAGCAAGTTTAGCATCTGCATTGTTCTAGTTGAGAGATCAGGGCACATAATGTACATCTGTTTATTTTACTTTAAGTGTATAAATAGCTTTGAGAACCGTGTACAAAATGTGCATATTATCACTGCTCTTCCTCCAGAAGAATGGAGCGCTGCTGTGATCATCAATAAGACAGGTCCAGAGAAAATACCTGTTTAGTTAATTCACAGGAACAACTGCACGGCCCACACCTAGCAGCATCGTTTTTAAGCAGAGCAGAAAACATCCAGTAGTCACCACAGTTTCTGCCTTTTACAGCTAATGAAAACCAGATAGTGGGTTTGTTGCATCCAGTTCCCTGAAAAATAGCAGCTGTCCAGTGTTTCCAGTCTGACACCTCACCCATACTGACTACGCTCTTTTGCTCTTTGCTCTTTGCTGCCACAGTTGGGAATGGGCTGGAAGTCACAGATGAAGTATCCTGGAGCAGGTTCAGACAGCAGCAGATATATTTGCCCAGTATGGTTTCTTCCTCTATATCAGTAAATGACTCCTGCTTTGGACAGAATGAGTGCAAATAAAGCTGTGCGTAGTTAGGCTAAATTAACACAAGATTATACCAGCTTCCAGCATCCTGACCAAGCCAGGCTACCGTGCCTAGAGTAAAAGTGTGCAACAGATACATCACTGTCAGTAGACTGCAGCTCATGATCTTCCAGAGAATTTCTTTTTGTATGCTATCTTCTCAGCTGGGAAGATTTTTATAGAAATTGAAGTTTGTTAATCTGTTATACAGTTCTGTGCAAATAAGAGAATTCTCCAAATTAGGATTTTAGATTTCCGCAGGACAGGGCTTTAATTAGGAATACATTGTAATAGCTAGGCAGGAAAGTGTCCAGCAACATAAATGATTTTAGCTGGTTTAGGTCAGAAGCTGTGCTCAGACTCAGCACAAAGCAGGGAAGGGTGCAGGTGAAGGGGGAACAGATGTGTGAAATTTGAGTACAGAGCTGCATTCTGGGTTAGATGCCAAATCAATCATATTCTGAAAACAAAACTCTGTTGGGAGAGTATGTAATACTTTTCGTAATAACATTCACTCAAGAATTTCTGTACTTTGCATTTAAATATATAGTGGTCCTGATATTATGTGGGATTGAATAACTGTGGTCTACAGAAAGAGGAATCACTTGGAGCAGTCATGAGATACAGACATCATCTACAGGCAGGGAGTAAATGGCGGAGCTCCCAGCACCATGCAGCAATGACAGGAGAGGGCAGAGATGCTGGCAAGCCCTTCGTCTTGTTAAAGGAAGCAATGAGACCTCTATTCTCAACACACAGCAGGTGGGATAGTGCTTCTCAAGGTCTTTTTTGATAGTCTGATGCACAGTCACCATGACTGATGTGCTTCTGAAGTCGGAAGTGCCGAGTCGACCCAGCTGTGAATCTAAGCTCTCGTTTTTGGGTGACAAGCCTTTGGTTTCTGATCCCCCGATGCCCCTGCTGAGCCTCAAGCCTGGCAGGATTTGCTTTGTGGCACTCTGTAGCTTCTGCCTGGGCTGGGTGAGTGCTCCTGGGCTGGCTCTGGAGTGCAGTCTCTGTGATCTTCTCCATTCAAAAGCGAGCCCCACATGTCATGCCCATGCAGTCACTCATCTGTGGCTAACATTGGTGGATGTCTGCACTGAATCCTTCAACAAGTTGATTTCCATAGAGCAAATGAAAGAAGATAGTAATGTAATACAGCTAAGCAAGCCCCTTCCTTTCCAGGGGATGTTTTTACACTGCTGAAACTTGCAAATGAAGTCTTCAGGGAAATGATCAACAGTGTGGAGCACTGTGAGACAGGGAAGCTTGCAGAGTGAATGCTGTTTACAGAAGTAGAAGTGGTGTCTGCAGCTGTAGGCTCAGCTTAGTGGCAAATGATGATCTATTGGAGGGAGGAAAGCAAAGCAGCCAGGATAACCCAGCTGAGTTTGTTATTTTTTAACAAGTTTCCTTTTCTTTTTATGGTACAACATAGTAGACTTTCTTCACTTGGAGCTCAGTGGGTGCCATCATTAGCTATTCCTCATATCCTTTCCTCTGAGGTGGCCTCAGAGGCTAGGCAGGCAGGCTGTGCCAGGCTCACTGCACATCTCTTGTCAGGGCTGTTTGGATGAATCTTGGGGCAGGTGGCTCTTGACTCTCATGCACTGCCCGTGGGAGTTGAACACTAGTCTCACACCTCCCTTTCCCTCTGTGTACTTTTAGAAAGTTCCTACCTTAATGTGGCCTCTTTCTTCCCTGCTGCTTAACTCCAGGAGTTGCTCGGTCAGCCTGATCTGCAGTCCACAGGTCTCTGGATGTGAGGCTGTGGGGAGGAAAAGAGACCATGGTTCTTTCTAACAACATGATGGTGATTTTCTGAAAAAATGCCAACTGCAGCGTTGTGCTGCCACCCCTACCCCAGCATGGGACAGCAGGAGCCCTGCACCTTTGGGGACTGGCATGTGGAGGGAGCTGCTTATTTGTACCAGCAAGTGGTCATGCAACTGAGAAGAGAGAATTTGCTATTTCTCACTGGCACGGCCTTAAAGAGAAACTCCTCCTGCCATGGAAAACCCTGAGCGCTCAATCCTCAGGGAGGCAGGAAATCGCAGCCTGTTCAACTTGAGATTCTTCTGACCAGCCTGGTCTATTAAAGAGAAGTTCCTGCTGTTTTTCTGCTGACATTGGTTTGAATTATAGTGCAGACAGACCTGCTGTCCTTCACTGGAGTCTGTGTCTGGGTAATGTTTTCAAAGCTGCAGCATTACTGGGAAAATGGGTCAGAAGTATCATCGAAAGAGGGAGAATTTCTCTTCCAATCTGGGCAGAGCACAGAAAGAGTAATTTGTGTAGTTATGAGACTCAGAGTCAACCTGATGGATAACATCCTATCCAGGGACTGTGCAGGGCTATGAGAAATAACCAGCAAATCAGGCTTGCTCACTTAGACCAGTAGCTCCCTACAGCTGTGCACTGCTTGATGCAACAAACCTCAGCCCAAGTGAGAGCTGAGGAAGGTGTATTCTAGCTGCAACACAGTTTTTTTTATAATGTAATAAAATTTTCAAAAATCCTTTGTCTCTGTCTTGTGTCCTTATAGGAAGAGTGCCAGAACTATGTCCGAGTGCTGATTGTTTATGGCAAGAAGGTTTTTACCTGTGGTACCAACGCCTTTTCACCAGTGTGTTCCAGTCGACAGGTCTGTTTTGCCTCTTTTACAGTGATGGAGAGGGCTGGATACATGCTTTGGGGAAGTCCAGTATTTGGCAGGGAATCATGGCTACAGAGAATATGTTCTAAATGTAGCTGACCTGAAATTATTTTGGTTTTCTTCTTTGGGTCCCTTTGGGCTGCTTTGGGGCAATGAGTGTATCTGCAGTTGGGGAACTAAAAGCTTGTTTTATGGGTAAGTTGGATCTGGACAAAGTGTTGCTCATGTAAACCTTGGATATGGTGATGAAAATGGGGAATATAGACAAGCTTAGCTGTTACTACCTCCTGAGCTGAGTTCCTTTAAAATAAATGACAAAACTCCCTTTGGCTTCAACAGAGGCAGGAGCAGGCCCAGGGCAATGTTTATTTTTATGTTTTTTAATGCCAGTATGTATTCAGGGTGTGTCAATGGAAAATTAGAAACCGGTGCTAGCACCAGGAGCACCTGATTACACCGAGCATGTTGGGGCTTTACTGGCAGGGGATTTACCCTTTGTATAAAGCAATAGAATCAGTGAGGCTGAGACACAACTTCTTATATTGGCAAATGATGGATGTAAAGATCAATTTACAGTCATCACTGACATTACATTCTCACAGCTACCTCTTTTTTTAAAATCAGGGTTCTGCTTGTAGATACTCATGGGCAAACTGAATTCTCTTTATCAGTAAGAAAGCCAGATACTCTTTAAGTTCTCTTTTCTTTTAAATACAGGTAGGAAATCTCAGCAAAATCATTGACAGAATTAATGGAGTGGCTCGGTGCCCATATGACCCTCGGCATAACTCGACAGCTGTGATTACATCACGAGGAGAACTCTATGCTGCAACTGTGATTGATTTTTCTGGACGGGATCCTGCTATTTACCGCAGCCTTGGAAATGTTCCCCCACTTAGGACAGCACAATACAACTCCAAATGGCTCAATGGTAAAGTCATGTGGGTCACATCTGAGCAAAAGATGTATTAAAGTCAGCTTGACAGGCTTGTAAATCTTTCCCTCTCTTCATATTGAGATCCAGAGGTATGATGGGGAAGGGCTTCCGGGGCAATAATCAATGCAGTTTGGAAGACATTTAAAAAGAGGCTGAAAGTATTTCAGATAAGTTGATTTAGAATACAGAAAGTGGGTCTTACAGGTTACTTAACATATATATGGGTCTCTGTCTTGTGAGATGACCTCATATATCATTTTAACAAGAAAACCATTCCAAGATTTGAAGATCAAAACCAACTTTAAGCATCATATTGTTGACCCAGTTCTGCAGACTGATAATCACTCTCTACTTCCACTGACTCAGCTGAACATGGTTGGTTTCGGTGCAAGATCAGTCTAAAAATGAGAAATTTCACAGCACATTATGTTCCATGTGAATTCATGCTGATGTGGATTTATAGCTATTAAAAGCAGCTCTTACCCCAGTGTGATAATACCCTGCATCAAGCAAGCTATAGAATTTCAACCAGTAATCCCTGCACTGAGTCCACACAGTTCTGACTGGGGCAAAGCACTTCTTGTCTGAGCAGACTGTAGTGATGGAGATCCCAATATTCCCCCTCTCCCCTTTTACCCAGGTAAGTTGACAAGACTTTCTATTAGATTTCAGGACCTTTCAATTAAAGATAAGAGCAGTGGGACTGTGCACTCTCTGGAGCTTAAAGAGACTGAACTAAGAATTCTCCAGGCATACTGAAGCCAGTATGGAGATCTGGAATTTTAGGAAAAGGATGTCATCAGGCAAGACTGTGAATTAGGACCAAGAAGCATCATAGCTGATATACACGCATTAGAAATAGGTTCCTCTTGCCTGCACATGAATGCAAGATTCAGAAGGAATCCACATTATAAGAGGGGAGTTTAAGAAAGACAAACAGTAACTGAGGTTCTAGTATGTGACTGGAAAAACTAATGTGACTCTTGGATTTACAACCTGGTGCAGCACTGGTGACATCGGAGTAATTTCATCCTATTCTGGCCACTTTTCAACAAGAAATAGAAAACTTGAAGGTGATTCAGAGAAGAGCCTTGCAGTGATTTGATGCTTGGAAAGCCTTGCCTCACAGTGAGAGACTTAAGGAGCTCAATTTATTTATCTTTCTGAAAAGGAGATAAAAGGTGTTTTGTTCATGATATGGAAGTACTTACATCAAGAGAAGATTTTGGACAGGATAAAGTTCTTTAATCTAGCAGACAAGTCATGACAAGAACCTGTGATTGGAAGCTGAAACCAGATAATGTCAAATGGGAAAAGAAGTACAGGTTGCAGCTGGGTCAGTCTTTAGTCATTTGAACAAGTCACTGAGGAGGGTGATGGATATAAAGCCATGTGACATTGTCCAGTAAGATCAAATCTCCTTCAAAAGATGTGGTCTAATTCACCTGTTAGTTACAGGATCCGATGGTGGAATTACAGGGTGAAATTCTCTTGTTCATGTTAGACAGAAGGTCGGATTGGTGATCACAACAGTTGCTTTAAGGTTCATGGTTTATTTGAAGGAGAAAGTCTGATGAGAAGTGCTTTGCAGTGCCCTTCCTTCTGTACCATCATCTGCCCCCCAAACCTGCCTTGCAGCAGCAGCAGCCTGCCTCTCCCTCAGCCACAACTCTGTTCTTTCACTCCTGGGCTGCAGCATTAAAGGAATTCTGTACTTCCCTTTTTTCTTCTTCCTTTGAGCATTACTCAGAAATGAACACTGTAAAAGCACCCTATAAAACCAACATTTTTTTTTCTCTGTTTGGTCAAATATTATTCATTGGCCAACCTTTTCCCTTTGCCAAAGAAACTGTTAGGATAAAAGACTATACACTTTAAAGCCTTGTTAAATACCCAATTAAAATATTCCCTACTAGACCAATTCCAGGTTATTTTCAATTCTTGTGAAAATAATAACAATAATTCCAGGAAAAAATGCATTAAGGAAAGCTTGTTTCACTGCTGCCAGTCTGTGGCATGGTTTTGTTTTATGGACATAAGATAATCTTTTGTGCCTAGAAACTGGAAAGGTTTCATGATAAAAGCCAGATGTGACTGTGCTGGGAGAGTAGGTTGAATGTTTCAGTGCAGCAGTCGGGGGAATTGGGCAGATGCCCGCAGCATATTTAACACATCATAAGGTGCACTTCAGAAGTGAACAGGTGAAGGAGCCCAATGGGAAGGCTGCATGTTGTAAAATGAGTATAGGTACAGAGAATAGTCATGCATATGCAAAGTGTTAAACTCTACTTTCTCTGAAATCAATAGTAGCTTTGCCAATAAAGTGGGGAAACAATGGGGTCTTTCCAAGATCTGAAAAAAGATACGAGAGTTATATCCCCATATATCATTATTATTATCTACTTATTTTATGTCCTCTGCTAACTCCAGCTCCTTGTGGTCCTAGCTTTGACAGCCTGCATAAAGGGAACTGGCAGCGCAATGCAGTGAGCAAGTCAGTGAGCATGGATTGATTTCTAACCTGTATAAATCTCTTCAAATGTTTGTTTTTCAGAGCCTAACTTTATTGCTGCCTATGACATCGGTTTGTTCACCTACTTCTTCTTCCGTGAGAATGCAGTGGAACATGACTGTGGGAAAACAGTGTATTCTCGTGTGGCAAGGGTTTGCAAAAATGATATTGGAGGGAGATTTTTGCTGGAGGATACATGGACAACCTTCATGAAGGCCAGACTGAACTGCTCCCGTGCTGGAGAAATCCCTTTCTATTACAATGAATTGCAAAGCACCTTCTACCTTCCTGAGCAAGACCTGATCTACGGTGTCTTCACTACTAATGTGTAAGTTGTACTGGTTTTACTGCCCTTCTTCTATACCCAGCAGTCTGAGGCTGACAATGTATTGATTTCTTAGACAGTCTGAGCAATCATTTTTGAAAGATCTTTTGGTTAACGTGAAGGGATAGGTCTGTGATATCCATCACAGCAACATAGCCTTCAGGACTGTGTTTTTAATCCATGGTTCATAGATTCCTGGAGTCTATAAAAGGTGACTGTGCAGTTTTAGGGTAACTTAATTTGATATAAACCTGGGCAATGAACAGTTTTCTGACTTTTGTAGTGACAATGCAACTTGTGTAGTTCAGAGGGATGATCTGAAAATGACCCAACAGAAAAGTATAAGTGATTTCCATCCAGGCTAACTGCCTGGACAATCTGACACAACTGTGCAAATATTGGAGTTGGCCCATGAGATGGACAGGTACATATGCTTGGGAGAGAAGGACTGGAAGAAGAATGAGGCAGATAGGATCACAACAGCCTAGACTGAAATCAACATATATTGCTGTTGAACAACACTTTAATAACAAGGTCATGCAGGCCACAAGGCATTTGACATTTCCAAGGAGTGCTTTATCTCTGCTACAGACTGTTTCAGGTCCACAAATCAAAAGCAGCGTTGGAACTCTGAAAGGAAGGCATGATTTCTGATACTTCATAATCACCTCTTCTTGGCTTGATATTGAAAAAACTTGTAATTGGAATGATTTAGTGTAGCTGTGAAAGCAGAAAGAAGGAGAGGAGTTAATTAAAAAATATATTAAAAAACTCATAATGTATATTTTTAAGTCAGGAAAACTCAAATAACTTTTTCTCTGACGCTCAAGGCTAGGATGATAAGTTTCAAGCTATAACCAGTCTGCCTGGTATTGAGTTTCAATAATACATGTTCTCCAGGGGGGTGTTAGCCTGATGTGTAAACTAGAGAAGGAAAAGCTGAGTGATTATTCCTCACAGCAAATGCTCCAAGTGTCTTCCTCATGGTGGGTAACCAACTTCTTTGGGGTTTTTGCGTCCAATGGTGTACTGTCCAATGTGAATAAGGGCCTGTTCCCAAGAAGCCCAAAGTAAACCAAAGAAGTGAAACCCTGCTGAAGCACAAGACTTCCTATTTTAATGTGTCACCTGCTGGGGTGACAGGGCTTGAACTTCAGCCCTTGAAGTCACAAAGCATCAGCCCCAACTTCTTGAGCTAAAGCACTGTTGGGAGTTTCACTGTGAGTCAACAGAGCCCGAATGTTATTCCCACTGTGTAAATTCCAAGAAACAGGGAGATGTTTGGCCACCCTTTTCAATCTTCATATTTTGTTTCTGCTCCAACAAAAAACCCCACTGCCAACGTCAGTCAGAAGTGAGCTAGTGGAGAAGCAATTGAAAAAATGAACATGAGTGAGCACTGCACCTTGAGTGTGGACACTGGGGAAGATCTGTTCTCCAACTGAAAGGCACATGAGTCATTCTCTAAAAACATTTAGAGGACATTAGCCAAGCTTCCTGAACATTGAAAGGAAGCCTGGCTACTGCTTTGGGCACTTGAGCTGACCTTTTTTTTTTTTTTTTTTTAATTTGAGAGGACTTCTGTGCCCGTAGTGATAATGTGTTATCTGTCCATTTGATCATTCATCCAGCCAAGAACAAAAGTTGGAAATGAGAAAATTTCTAATAACTGTATTTTATTTATCAAATTGGTGAAGTTTTTGGACTATAAGGGGGGAGACATAGACTAGGTGTGGTTGAAACAGTTCACTTCTGCTGTGTCTGTCCCCCAGGTTTACCAAGAGATGTGATGAGTGTTATCTGTCTCCTTTGAGTACACTTAAGTCACTCTTCATACATGAGGGATGGACCTCTCATACATGAGAAATGAACCCTCTATTATATCTTGTATCTTCTGGACACAATATAAGATGTAACATTTGTGTAATTGAAGAAATTAGTTATTGATGATAGCTAAAGTTAGATCAAATACCATTTCGGGTCTACAACATGGTGTTCTTTTGAGAGTTCAAACAGAAAATATTCCAATTTGTCATCCAACTAGAGAAATAATGGTAATTATTCTTTTAACTTCCACTGGGACTTAGATCATGCTGCATGAGCTCTGCATACTAAAGAGGGTTAATGTATGCACCAGTCTGAGTTTCTTTACAATAAAATACCAATGCATCACAAAACTATGTTATTTTTTGTTTACAGGTATTTTTTATTTTGGAAAGTTCATGTTTAATGAATTTAAGGTCATCTTCTAACAAAGGGGAATTAGTGGTTTTGGTAACACCCACGTATAAATTTATTGCTTCATGTTATGTTATACTCAGCTGAATCAGTGGGAAAGAGAGCTTTTGGGGGAAGCTGCTGATGAAATATTTAAGATATTTTTATTAAAATTTTTCTGGGAGGTAAAAGAGACAACGTTAAAACCTTCTTGAACTTAACCCATTCTCTAAACCAGCTAGTTAATCATAGGAGGTAGGATACGGGAATAAAGGAGGTTGCACTTCACACCAGGAAAATACAGGGGCCAGCTGTACCAGTTGATGTTACTGGCTTGAGACTGGGATCAAACTTTTCATTAGAAGGGGTGGGAAATACGCCAGGCCACAGATGAAAAGGAAAACGGTCCACAGATTTAATGGAAAACCTCTTTCCTTTCTCCTTTCCAGCAAAGGGAAAGGGCTAAACAATGGAGTCCTTAGCAAGGCCCTAAAAATATCTGGGGTTTTTTTCCTGTGTATTTTTGTTAGATTAGTGGAATTTTATTCTTTCTTTTCCTTTTTAATTTTCTTTCTCATTTTTTTTTCTGTGTGCGCCTCAAGGCATTTACTTGCCATCCATCATTAGCTTTGTCTTAAGAGCTGCTGTCTGTGAGCTCTGTGTCAGCACTGTTCAGACAAAAGTGGAGAAAGGTTTGCTTGGCTTTGCTTTGACATGTCCAAAGTGAGCTACTCCATCACTCTGGGGATGGAAGGGGCAGGGGCAGAGTGGAGAATGGGGAAGGCAAAGCAGGAAGTTCTTCCTGATGTTGTACTGCTTGGAAGAAATATGCTGTGAAAGAATCTGTTTTTCGGCTTTCCAGCCTGGGATTGAGGAGAAAGGCTTTTTTGTCTGCAAGAGAGTGTAATTATTGGTTTAGTAAAAAAAAATGTGTTCTTTTCAGAGAATTCAAATTGCTTTAATTAGCAGAAAGATACATACAGCAGGACTTGGGTTATTTAAAAGGCACCGTGACGAGTCAGTCTCTTATGCTAGCCCTATTTTTAGTTTTATTCTGATATCTTTGATATCTTTTCTCTTAATCTTGTAGTTTTCCTTAAAAAAAAAAAAAAGACAGGGGGGAAGGGATGAACTGGGAGCAGGTTTGTATTTCAGGTTACCGTTTATGAAATGTTCCTCTTTGAATCAATTTCATTGAAGTGCCTTCACCATCTAGAAAGTGCCCTCCAACCCCCTTGAGGCAAAAGGCACTGAGCTGGCTGAGGACCCTGCAGAAATGGGTCCTCCAGGACTGAAATGGAACAGCAAAGGCCAAATGATCTGTGTGCCAGTCTGACTGGGCAGCAGAGCATCCCTAAAACAAAGTCCCTTACAAAGAGTCCTTCCTACATCATCATTTCCCTATCTGTGCCTCCCCTGACTGGTGTGTGCGTGGTGAACAGTCTGCCTGAGACAGATGCTGTTCCCAGCTGGGAACACAAAGAAGTGAACTGTGGTCATTGGAAACAGAGGCTTTCATGAGTTAGCAAGACCCTTTTGTGTGCTGAGCTACTGTCATAACCAGCCTGGTTTTCACTGTCACCCTTTCCCTTCCCCTGCATATATATATATATATATATATATAAATATATATAATATTATGTCATATATTTTATAGCTGAAGATTTCAGGAACCTGTAGAAACAGAATTTCACCTTGAGAAACACCAAGAGATTAAAAATCAGGTTGTTTGTAATCAATAAAGATAGATGGGTTTTTAAAAAAATAAAAATAAAACGGAACACAAATAATCCATGCAAATTAAACTGTATTCACCTTTCTTGTCAAAACTGTTCCCATGGCCCTTAAATCACTGACATTTTAAAACCAAACTTAAAATTCATTCTCAAAATTGTCACGCAAGTCATCTGCATTTTACAGTTTATTTATTTATTTATTTATAGTCCCTGAGAGATTGGCATCACTGTACATCTACCTAGCAATTTACATGTATTTTATTTGAGTGGAGTTTGATGTCTGTTATGATGAAAATGTCAATGTTCTAATGATTAAATTGATTTTTTTTTCCTCCCCTTTTCCAGAAACAGCATAGCTGCCTCAGCAGTGTGTGCCTTCAATCTGAGTGCCATTACTCAGGCATTTAATGGCCCTTTCCGTTACCAAGAAAACCCAAGATCAGCCTGGCTGCCAACGTTAAACCCCATCCCTAATTTCCAGGTACTGCTGTTGCCCTTCAGTTTACTGCAGTCCCTTTTACGTTCTGTCAGTCCATTGGGTTGATTTGTGTAGGGCTCATTTTTCCAGGTGGACCCACTGTGCAGATAAACTGTATTTCTCCATATTTATGAGTGTTTTAGTCTGCGGAACTCCTTGCCACATGTTATTGAGACCACGGGATTCATGGCAAAAATGTAATGGTTTAACCGATAAGAATGTTCTGATTTCTTACAGTAATGAATAATTTAAATCACTGTTATACTTGTCACTGACACGTGTACTCTGAGAATGTGATTCTCACAAGGGGACACAGAGACATGTCCCCACCAGAGCTGGGAAGGACTGAAAGCTGAAGCTGGACAAAGTCAAACAAGAATGGAGACAAACTATATTTTTAAAATAAGAAATGTAATTAACCACTGTGACTCTGGAAGGATGTGATGAATTTTCCATCACTTGACAGCGCCCCTAAGGCTACCAGTGCTTCAGTGGAAGATGGATGACTTTCTAAGACATGGTAGCTCAGCCAGAAGTCATGGACGTGTTGCCACAGTAACTGGTGGAGGAGGACACATGAGGATTGTTACAGGGGTTCCTTCTCAGCTTAAAAATACTTGGTTTTATGAATTAACAACTTTTCAGTATTATCAGTTAAAGAAAATTTGAAAATTATAAAACAACTTCAGTCACTTTATGCCCAGATCCAGTCAGTGCGGTGTAGAGTATGTGTGTGACAGCCCCAGCAAACTTCAGTCTTCTGAAGCATGAGCCCATTTTACAGCTCAGTCCCTTTCCACCTGAGGAATCCTAGGGAGGATGAGTTTGTATTCCTGTCCTTGCTTCCCCACAGTAAATCCCTTCATCCTGATTGTATGAATCTGGCTCTCCTTTACTATGGCAAAGGTGCTGTGGCTGCCTGCAAGTGCCATCTGCCTTCAAGCTGGTGATGTCAGGGACCTTCCAAAAGGAAGTCTGCAGTCACCTGAAATCACAGCAAGAGCAGATGGGAGGCATGTCTCTGCTGCAGGCAGGGACAGGCTTTTCTGCCTTCTGAGGAACCTAATTTCTCCCCCTGAATTCCCTCATGGCACCTGACTGAGGGCTTCTGCCCATACAAGGTGGGGCAGGTTTGGACTCTTGATCACCCCCTCAGCTTGGTGCACTCAAAAACCAAGAAACAAAACTTCTCTGAAGGCCGAGCCATGCCAAACATGGCAAGGCTTTGTTGCTGTGTTGTTGTATGTTTGTTTGGTCTTGTGTGGGGTTTTTTAGTTTAGAGGGAATATTAAGGCTAGCTGAGAATCAAGGACTTTCTGTCCCTCACATAACGCAGAAGGCATAGAAAAGGACTTTGGAAAGCATTTCCATGTAGTGAGAAGTATCAGATAAAATGTGGAGTGTAAAGATTGCAGCAGGAAGATGAAAGAAAAGGGTCAGAGGAAAATAGGGAAAGGAAAAGAAGGTATGTGGCAGACAAAAGGAAGATTGCAAGAAGAGATTAAGATGTTTTTCAAGTACAGAAGGAACAAGAGGTCAGTGAGGGGCCTTTAGGAGATGACAAGGGTAATTTAGTGACAGAAGAGGCAGATATTGCAAAAAAATTAAATTAGTTTTTTGCCTCAGTGTTCACAAAGGAAGATGAGGGAAGCATGCCAGAATTTTTTTTCTTGCGGAGAGGAAGGAGAAATACTGAAGGATACAGAGGATCAGGACAGTGCAGATAATCAGGAAATTAGAACAATACAAAATAAAACCAAACCAGAGGGATGCTGTGTCAGCACACGATCTGCCAGTAGACCAAAAGGATTATCTGTGACTTGTTGAGAACAGAAAATAAAACCAACAATGACATTCCTGCCACTGGGACTCCTTTTAGGTGATGCTCTAGAAAGGAAAGTGAGTGGGGAGAAAAGCATCCAAAGCAAGACAGTAGTGAGAAACAGAAGGAGTATAGGATACAGCAGAAGAGAGAGATCTAAAGACTCTCTAGAATGTGGGATGAGTCACAACCTAAAAAAAGACCCTTGCAGTAGAAAAAAGCATTAAAACCCACCTGAGGACACATCAAAAATGTACTGATGTTTCTTTAGTCTGGCTACTCAGGAAGATGCTCAAGTTGATTAAAAAGTAATCACATTCATTGGTGGTGAGAATTAGTATAACTCTGTTCTGGTTCACACAACCTCCAAAATATTGTAGGGCTTAGTACACCAGACATTGAGATCTGTATTTATTGTGTAAACGTGTGCTAAATTCCTGACAACTCATTTTAGCACATAGTAAGAGATAGTCTGTGTGGTGCACTGGGGAAAGGCAGCCATACTGCAAAGAGCTGCTTTGATGCATATCAAGAGTATGCACATGGGAAATTTGTACACTGTAGCTGGAGTGCTGTAAATCAACATCCTAATTCTCAGTGTTCTGACTTCCAAGGAAAGCCCAAACACCCAGACCCAAAATGAAGAAAAATAAATTTGTGGGATTTTTTTTTTCTAATGAAATTACTCAGGTGTGAGTTACTCAGTTAGTGAGAAACAAAATTGTTCATGTACTGAGTATGGGAGTTGGCAGGATTTCTGGTTGTACCACTGACTCCCATGGTCTTGGGCAAGACAAATAACCTGTCACCCAGCTGCCTTTTGGAGTAATAAATTTTCTGCCCACCATGCATGACATTGTGGGGAAGAGTGAGATTCAGCCCTGGCTTTTGTGACATGGATCATGAAACTTACACGGGCTTTTGAAAATGCTGAATTCTAGAGATTAGTGTAAGATAGCAGCTCGGGCTTTAAAATGCACAATCCACCAGGCAGGACTTATGCTGGTGTTTGAAAGACCCAAGATGAGCTCTCTTCTTCCCCCCTATTCTGGTTGGACAAGGAATTGAGTCCTATTTCAGTACACCCCTTGGTGCTGGAGGATGGGTGGACATGGCTTTCTGTGAGGATAGAAGAGCTGCATGTGGGGAGGGAAGAGGTAGTGGATAACTTGCCTTGAATCAGATGGAAGTGGGGGGGTCTGTTCAGAAGGGAGAACATCAAAGAAAAGCAGTGTGGCAAGTTTGGTTCTTTGATGCAAAACCAATACATTTTCAGGTTTTTTAAACTCTATCTTTTGTTCATTGTACAGACTGAGATGCCATGTAGAGTCTGAAGATTGTTTGAAATGCTTCAAGGATTTATCACCACAAAAACTTTCTCCCCACTGCTACCTTTAAATCTTTCTACAGATAGTTTTAATTCTTTTTTTTTTTCTCCCTGGTTTGCTAATGCCTTTTGGCCTTCTGGTGTGCTGCCTGAGGGTATCACAAGGGAATGCAACTCCACTTTGCTGGTCAGTGGACCAGCTGGGAGAAACATTTTTAAAGAGTGGGTTAGAGGCCAAATCTAGGCTAAGGACCTACGATCAGGCTATAGGCCTGATTCTGTGACCCTTACACAGACCCACCCTCCCAGAAATCTACAGGACATGAGTTTCCATACTGGAGTGGGGAGAAAATGCATTTTCTGAAGTTCAGTCTTCCATATTTAGTGTGGGACGCTGAATGACGACAGCCCTAATGAGAACCTGACGGAGAGAGTCCTGCAGGATGCACAGCGCCTGTTCCTGATGAATGATGTCGTGCAGCCGGTGACTGTAGATCCGTATGTGACTCAGGACAACATTCGATTTTCCAAACTGGTGGTTGATATTGTTCAGGGGAAGGATACTCTCTACCACGTGATGTATATTGGAACAGGTAAGAGTATCAGGGCTTGAGACAGTTCCCTCTACTTGCCTGTAGACCTATCAGCCTTGGTTGCCCACTCAAGATGTCCTTACACAGTTGTCATTCAGTATGATTTTGGCACAAAACTGCATGGAAGTTAGTTTGCCTGAGTAAATTAAAAGCAGGATGGAGGAGTTGAGGCACAGTCCCAAGTGATCAGGCCATACTTCGACATTGTGTTTAAAAACAACAATAACATTTATCTCCATCTTATAAAAACATGTTTCAACTGCTCAGGCTAATACATAACAGTGGGGAAGAGCAGAGGTCGCTGGAATGCTCTGTGGTTTCACGCCTGTAAGTTGCTTCTCTGTGCTGTGACATACTGATCTCTGAGTAAGCAATAATAATGCTTAGCCTCCAGGCTCACCCAGAGTTTTAATTTTGTCTTTCTCTGCACTTCCACGTACCTACTGGTGTATGACTCCCAGTGTTTTTGGGAATGGACATGCACTGAAGTGTAATGCAGATAGGGAAGCTGAGGCAAGTGCTTTTTTTGTGGTAGCATAGCAAGCCAGTGGTAGAATTAAGTATATGATTTAGTCTCTTGATTTCCACTGCCATCCTCTAATTAGCAGGACACATTGCCTCTTCTGAAAAGCTCAGATATCTTGGATAAATGAAAGATGCTGAAGAAGGACAAAGTGTTATAAATGGTTGTCTTAGCCCATATTCATACTAATGATAGAGGTTAAATTAAATAGTTTGATTAATCAGAGCATATGGCCAGCCTCATGGGTATAATGTTGTTATCCTCTATTGCAGAAGCTTTGACTTTAGAATAAGATGGATTGCCTCCATAAGTGTTAGTTTAATCTCACATCTGAATGCAGAGTCATTGCCTCATTCTCATGTTTAGGAGAATGGACCTTCAGGACTGTGTCATAATTTATCTAACTTTTACCACCACTTATTTCAAAGTGATCATCTTGGATGTGTTCTAGGAACACTCTCACTCTGGAAGCCTCCATAGACATTGATTATGATGAGAAGACTGTACTTAAATGGAAATACAACATGGTTCTGCCATTTTGATATCTTGATACATAAAGCGAGGAGTCCAAGCTACAAAGCCCGAGAGAAAGATGAAATACTTTCTGCTTCATATCATTAGTGTAGAAAGGTCCTTTGCCATAACCTTACCTCCTGATTTGCGTTTGCTTTCTGGCCCCGGCTAGTGGTGACTGACAAGTAAGGTCTGCTGGAAACTTTTAAACCAGTGAAATGCTTCAGTAGAGACAGCTCTGCCCAGAGGCAGCCCTGAACACAAAGCCAGTCCTGAGGCAAACCAAGCCTAGACTTGGGTTTCAGTCTTGTTCCACACATAAGGCCCTCCTAAGTGAAAGAGAAATTTCACATGGCAGCCAACCCCACCACTGAAAGTTGCTAAGGTTTGGCACCAATGCAGAGGTTATCAGGACAGAAAGATTAAGCTTCAGGAATAATCAGGGTTGACTGACCTCTTGGGGGTTTTAATGAAAAATGTTGTGGTTGCCCCCTTTTCCCCAGAATTAACCTCCCACAGTTTAGCAGATCTTTAAATCGCTTAGTTAAGAGCACTGTGAACACAAACATATATGTTTCTGTGAGTGTGCTGCTCATCCCTTTGTCAAGCTGGCAGGACTGCTTCTGCCAGGAAGAGGATCAATTAGGTCCGTGACCCATGCAGTCATTACAGAGGCCTCAGGGATTTCCAGCAGGGCTGCTGCATCTGTTGTCATTTGTCATGGCATCAAACCACACCGATCTGCTCCATAAACCAATAGAAATACAGATTCAAGGCACCAGAAATGATCCCTGCTATCTTAGGTCACCTTGCTATGCAACTCACAGGTAATGGGACCAGACTCCTCTGCTTCAGTGCTTCAACTGGGAAATATTGCCACTCTCCAGATGGTTCACATCCTTCTGAGTTCCCATTAAAATGCATTCTCAGGTGGTTTTTGCTGAGTATTGTAATGATGTGGCTCCCACTTTCTACCGTGGGCAGCAGGTGACCCAGAACTATTTAAAGCAGCTCCATAAAGATGACATCAATGTTTCACACTTTAGGCAGGTATGAAATGAAGTCAGTGCCTCTAAGATTTACTTGTGCATTGTTTCTTGTTCTGTTAGAGTATGGCACCATCTTGAAGGCCCTTTCTACCACTAACAGGAGCCTAAGGAGTTGTTATTTAGAGGAAATGCAGATCCTCCCTGATGGACAACGGGAAGCAATCAAGAGTCTCCAAATCCTGCACAGCGACAGGTCGCTCTTTGTGGGCTTAAATAATGGAGTGCTAAAAATTCCTCTGGAGAGATGCTCCATGTACAGAACAGAAGGGTAAGTAAATTTACAGCTCTGATATATCCCACTTCAGGTTATAAAGGGAAGCACCAGGGAAACATATTCCAGTCTGATTCGGTTCAGAAGGCTTTTTTTTCATCACTAAGTGACAAAAGACACTGCTGAAGTGCATCTCCTGACAGATACATTCATGACAGGAGCAATGAGGATAAGTGATATTTTTTTTGTAAATATTAATTACTCAGAAATTAATTGTATGTTTACCGATTAATTGTATGCTTACAATATTCATTTCTTTTTTTTAGAAAAACTTGATATTTCAGTGTTGCTTTTATTTAAGTCCATGTGTTTTGCTGGTGGTTCTTGTTGGCAGTAGGGCTGAAGGTTTCTGAATTTGGGTTGCAGCCAGCCTTTTCTTGCTTATCTGAGTGATCACCTCTCAAACATATGATGAGGCAGGGCTGGGCTGTGTGGCAGCTTGTTATTGCTTTTGGAAATCAATAGCTCATCTCAACTACGTGTGACACCTCTTACACCTGGAGAGATTCTGTGCTTTGATTGCACCTTTTAAAGGGAGTAGGAAAAATGCCTTTTTTTAATTGTCAGCCCTGGCTCCAGAGCAGTTTTCCACCCAGAAGTGCGAGGAGAAGGTTTTTGCATCCAAATGGCACCCCTCCATTTAAGCAGGTGAAAGAGTCTGATACCAATTGATTGAGACAGATGCGCAAATAACCTCACTGAGTGTGTAGTGTGGTCTGCAGCAGGCAACTGCTTGTTTACATCTCTCGAAAATAGTTCTCCTTCTCCTCTCATGCTTTTGCCTTGCTTTCCTTGATGAGAGTTTTGTGTGAAACTGATGTCCTTCGTGCTAGACTAGAGGAAGGATTTTGTTAGCAACCTCTAAACACATTCCCTCTTCCATGGCCTACTGCAAGATGTCCCTGTTCTCTTGCCAAAAAAACTGATATAGAAAATGTCACCATAATTTTCAACAAGTAGAGTTTATCAGCTTGTACTAAATTCATGCATGTCTAAACATAAAAATGACAGCACTCTCTATTTTCACTGAACCTCTTAATTATCCCTTCCAGAAAATATGACTTGGTCATTACTGAAGCCTGACACAGAAGTCTTTAATGTGTAAAGGTTTAGTTGCTTATACTGAGCGATGGACACAAAAGTGTTTAGTAAGAGAAAGAGAACCACAGCTGGAAAATGCCATCCTGTCCTCAGCCCTTAAAACCAGAGATGTTAAAAGGTAGAACATAACAGCTGTCCTCTTTGGGCTGTCCTGCAGAGTTTCAGTTTGAGAATATTTATGTGTGTATACATTTATGTGATCCAGTTTCAAGACAAATGAGTTCTTCCTTTTCTTTCTTTTGCTAATCTTGAGTTCAGCTTTCTGGTAATTTATAGATGGTGTCCCATTTTCAGCCTGCCTGAATACTTTGCGTGACACTTCCGTTAAAGCTCAAATGGTGGAGGTTTGCTGAATTGCCTTAAAAAGGAGCAAGCAGGGAAAAGGCAGTGCCTGGAGAGCAGACGGGTGGGGGTGCCTCACAGTAGCAATATATTTAGGACCTGGAGGCTGCAGAGCAGCCCCCTGCTTGTAGAAGCTTATCTCAGCAAAACAAAAACCTTCTCTTGCCTGCTGGTGACCAAAAGCAGCCTCAGTTTTATGCATTGTATAGCACTAAGTCCTGGCTGAAATTACTGGGAAGCTTGTGTACCAATGCTGGTTTTTTTCCAACCCAAACTTTTGGGAGGCACTTTTCAGTGAAATAAGAAAGCAGCCCAGTTCTTTAGGGCATGGAGACTCAAATTTTGCTTCCACTGACTAGTTTCATGATACTTTTAGGCAATATAAGCCAGTCACTGGGCAATACTGAAGTACCCAAGATAGGGTCTCCTGACAGTATGGTGGGATGAGATGTGGGAGGAATGTGCTGAATTTGGGTGCTGGCCAGCTAGTGTATTTGTGTACACCCTGTGGGTGAGTCTTGTGGAGGGACTGTGCATTTGAAAAAAGGATGGAAAAAAAGAAAACATAGGAAAGCCAAGGAAGGTTATTATTTATTTATTTTTTTGAAAGAGTGTTTGTGATATTATTATTATATTTAAGGCTAAGGTTTGGTTTTGTTTGTTTTGGGTTTTTTGTTTGTTTTTTTTTGGTAGGAAATTATTCAACTTTAAATTTTTCCCTGCAAATGTTGAAACCCTTTCTCCCCTTAGCATCCTGGCTATGTAGGTGATAAGTCAACTTGACCTCCTTTGTATTTCTTTCAATACCGAACAGTATCAAGAAGGATATTTTAATTTCCTCCACTGCATTCCACCTGGCACTTCTCCTGGGCTGTGATTTATTGCTTATTGTTGTGTCTATGTTTAATACACGCCAATATGCAGCCACCACAGGAAGAAGGGTTCCCACCTCTGCAACACTCCCCACTTTTTTGTTGTGCAGTGACTTCGTGACTGGCCTCCTTGAAAAGCTCTGGTTTCAGCAGTTTTTATAATGTAATTGTTTTGATGGGAGCTCTGGAAGCTTGAAGGTGATGGAGAGAATTTGTGCCTGGCAGGCAGGAATACCACAACATTGTTTGTTTTAGGCTCTGCCTTATGTTATCAGGAAACTTTTACGCCCTGGGGGCTGATGTGGGTTTTTGATTGCTGATACAGAGCTCTTGCTTTCACCCTGCCTTCTCCCTCCTCCTTGGAACAGGCTGTCATGTATCCAGAGAAAACTGACCCCACCACTGATTCCCTCCAGCTATCCTTGCTGCTGTGCTGCTTTGAAGCCTCAGGGCTTGGTACCAAGGCTCAGAATTGGGGCAGAAGAGAAAAAACAGCAAAGGGAAGAGATGGAAAGGGCTAAGGATTTCTGCCATCTGCTTTACTGTTTGTTTATTGACACGGCACCAATTTGATCTCTTAAATGGTGACCAGTGACTCAGCCCCATGTCTCGATGCAGTTCGTTGACCCAATATATTTCTAGGTGTCTGAGCAGTGTTTTGTGTGTACCCACTGACCTGTCTCAATCTTGTCTTCTCAGAACAGCCATTCTTAGCAACAGGGCAATGGGAAGACATCTGTAATGTCAGCTAGACATCTGTAATGTCAGCTGCCCAGATTTACAGGCAGGACTTGGCTGCAGGGACCTTGCCTTGTGCATGTGTTTTCCTGTTGTCTGTCTTTCCTGCTGTCTTCAGTGCTGATGTTCCCCTCTCTCGCTAGAGACTCTTAGGAAGATGTCCAATGCAAGCACAACCTACAAGCCCTTTGAAATTGCAGCATGTTTTGAAGGTTGCTTTTCTGGGTGGTAGCTTGCCTGTGCTTGATACTGAATTTTGCATGGCTTTGAAATCTTTGTAACCTCCCAGCAGTTTTCAAATGAGCTTGGATTTTTTACCTCAAGTTGCCCCGAGCTTTGGGGAGGCATATTTGAAGAACCAATATTGCTGCTTTATCACTGACACCACCATATCTCTAGAATGTGCCTGAACAAAATCCTGAATCTGAATTTCAGAGAGGTGCAGATCCTCAGATCTGTTGCATTATTTTCAAGTGGGGTGTATCTTTAGGGGTAGTTTAGTTATTTTTTCAAAGGGTGGGGTGCAATTATTCATTTTTTAGCAATTGCAATCAGACAGATAGGAAAATGAAGCTGGTTGTTGCAGGGAACACTTCATGATTTCTTTGTGTTGCCCCTTTGCAGCATCAGGACCATGGGCCTCTGCGCAGAAACCCTGGGGCTGCCCTGGAGTGATTTTGTAGCCATTGTTTGGTTACACATTCAAATGAGGAAAAGAAAATGTGTTTGGTAATGAGATCAGACAGTGTCTTGAATATCTACCTTTTCTGCTCTCCCTGTCCTGAGCAGTTTATTTTAATGCACATTATCTTGATATTCATTCTTCCTTCTTCCTCCCTCCATAATTTTTTCTGCACAAGATTTACAGTTAACATGATGTAAGCTGCAATTTTGAATGTACAGTGTGGTTCTGTGAGTAGTTTGGCTTTCCTGTCTTCTCTCTGTCATGCTGTGGGCATCTCGTCAGGTTGTGTGAGTGTCACCTCAGGTTACCCTCACGCCATTGTAGATCCTCCTGCTTCTGAGGCTGTGGGGAGAGCCAGGATCTCTTACATGCAGCTATGACATGCTCTTATTTGAACTCTTGCCTGCTTTTTTGACCCAATGGCAGGGAGTTTGCTATTGAGTGATGCTGAGTTTTTGCCCTCCTACTTGGCCTAAATTCTGCCACACATCCCCTCCAGCCATGGTACTTAATGCAAAGCTGGCAGAAATGACTCAGCTGACAAGTACTCTTATCTGCTGACTTGAGATCTGTGTGAGAAACACAGCTCACCTCTAAATAGCTCTGGGCCAGTGATCAGACAACTAAGGACATAGAGGTGAGCAACTCCTGAAATGGCTTCAGGGAGTTTTTGGGAAAAAAGGATCAGCAACGGCAGTAAAGAAGCAGAGAGTTTTCTGCCCTCTTTGTCTCTCCAAGTTGCAACTGTAGCTTCAAGCAGGATCCCTGTATCAAGTCTCAAGTCCACACTATGGTCTAAGGGGGTTAAGATATCAGATATCACATGAAGGGTTGCAAAATCCTCTGAAACAAAGGAATGAAGCGCTTGAATTTAGGATTGTAAAACCTGAATTACAGGATTACCATATTTCAGAAGTGAAACTTCTGGGGAATTTATTTGGAGAAATAATAACAGCCTGGGAAGAGATCTAAACATTTCCCAGTTTTGGGGAAGGATTGAATTGAATATGGGCTTGAAATCCCCTGACTTCTTCATCAAAATGGTGATAATTCCTTGAAGGGCAAACAAGGAACTATTGTTGGGTGAAAAGCATGGGAGATAAAAATGTTAAAAGAGGTAGGGGAGTGAACAACAGAGACACTGTTGTTCAGTGGAGCCCAGCATCCAGCAGATTGCTGAGGCAACATTGATGGCCAGATTGTTCATCAAAGACCTTGAAAATCCAACACCTTTTACTGAGCTGAGGCTGTTGAAAATCTGGCCAAGATTTTTTTTTTAAGACCTTCTCCCTCAGAGTTTTAAAAAATATTCAGCACATTGAATATCCTTTTAAAAACAGAGGCAAAAGGAAAGGTAACAGACTACAAAAACGTTGTGATAAAGCTTAATCATCAATTTCCATCTGCTCTGGCTGATATGGCCTCTCCACAATTAAGGGAATTAGCTAATTATTGTATCACCAATAATGCTGAAAAGCTTTGGAAGACTTCATATAGGCAGAAAGGAGAGTACTCAGCCCAATGTTTTGTTATCCACAGTATCCAATAATACATCAGAATAAATCACTAAACATCTGGTTTGACATTCTGGTTGCATTTAAGAAAATAGCGAGACTCCCACTGACAGAGAATGAAGACATCAAACAGAACCATGATCACTAAAGCTCTTGGAAAGAATGAAGTTTGGTAGATGAAATGGATCTGTGTTCTTTAAATAGAAGTACAAAATTATACCATTTTCTCTATCCTGAAAACACATTTGCATCTGCTGTAGCAGGCAATTACTCCAATTGTCTTTAAAGTAGCTGTTTATATATGTAAAGTTAAGTGCATCCACACTATTTGCAGGATATGGACCTTCAAGATTTGAAGGGATGTTACAGGTCTAAGAAACATGGCTTTCAGAACAACAGTTGAAGAGTTTCACTTGAATGGTCTGGGAAAGGGACGTGGCTGTGTGTGTCGGAAATTGTGAAAAATAAATAAGCAAACAAGGGTAAGTGGTAAGGTAGTGAATTGGGGCATGTTTCCAGTGAGATGCCAGAGAGATTGGTTTTCAGTTTCATCTTATTTGACATTATCTTTAATGGCATGGAAGAAAGAAAATAGCATACTTCGTAGATGGCATTTAAGTATGAAGGAATCACAGACAACAGTGAGGAGTGAAATGCAGTGCGGGGCCAGCAGGGAAACCAGCAAGAGGCTGAGTTTGAGGAATAAGCCTGTGCTGAGATTTCAGGTGTGTGTGTCACTGAAAAAGAGAGAGGACACAGGATGAAAGCGTGGGAAGGGGCTCTGCTCCCAGCCAGATGAATTATTACAGTTTTTCTTGTTTCTACTAAATGCTCAAACCAAAGGCATCCTTTACATTCATTTTAAGCAGCCTGTACAGTTATAGGCTCCCACTTTTAGCTCTATGTTAATGGCCCTGAGTGAATGGTACAGTGCAACAATACAGTGGCAGAAGGGGAATTTAGCAGTAGCCATAGTCCAGAGTTATACAATTGCTGAAACAGATGAAGGTCACTTCAGAAAAAGCCAAACAAAATCAGCTAATTTCAGGGCTCACTGCCTTTTGTCTCCTTACTATCATGACTAAGGTTGCCAATTTGTTTGGAGGGGTTTGGGGTTTGCTAGGAGGAAGGACATAGGTTGAACACACCGAGGGCTTTTGTTTGCTCCCTATTTTTTAAGCGTCCTGCCAACATGACTTAGGAACAGTTCAGTTTATGGATCCTTTTACCTCTAGGAGTCTAGCTTTAGGCCAACTCAGATCAATGCTGTCTAAAAGTCATTACCATCTGATGCCTGCTAGGTGGGCTGTGTGAAATTAGTTTCAACACAGGGGTGACTGACAGGGAAGCAGGTAGTTTTCTTGGAATATGCTATGTTAGGATGACATTGATGCTATTGTTATACAAACAAGATTAATAACTAAAGCTTCCAGCAAGCCCCAGGGCAGATATCCATTGCATCTGTCAATTCTTGCCATTTGCTACTATTATGTCATAAGATTTGTATTCTAGGCAATGGTCACATTCAGTAACATGGCTCCTGATGAAAGAATCTACAGTCTTACTGCTGTTGTGGCTGGTTTGCTTCATGTCTCAAGCTTCCAGGCAGCATTTGCAGTGTAAAACACAAATGTGTCCAATGAACGCATTGCTGCAGATGCATCATTAACTTTTTATCAGGAGATGTGCTGTTTTACCTGTTTGGGGAGGAGGAAATATTGAGCCAGAGCAAATTTGTTATTGTTGGTTTAAGTTTAAAATTTCAGTACCTAAAAATACATAAAATATGTATGGGTTATAGAAAAAAATAATATTGAACAGTCTGGTGTCTGTGTCAAAATACCCAAGTATTGTAGATCTATGGGAACACTCAAGTTTGCAAAGGGGTAGGACTGAATTTCAAGAATATCTATTTACTTAAGTGATGTTATCTTTTGCTAAAAGGGGAATAGAATTTGTGTGATGGTGTTTTTATAGCTGCATATGAAAAAGCAATGGAGAATACATTGGTTGACCATTTTGCCCCTTACAGAATGTTAAAATAGCCCTGTGTTAGACAGGAGATGTGTTAGATCCTCATGGTGTAGTAGGTGGTCTAATATTTATTTGCCTTTTCCAACATATATTAATCTACAAAGGCTCTGTCTAGTTGAATCTGCATCTTGTTGAGCAGAAAATAATTACCTGGAGTTTAACAAAATCCAGCTTTCACAAAGGAGCTACTTGAATATGGATTACTTTGTGCAGCTTGGTGACAACTGTAGGCTGTTTACTGGTTTCTTTATCATCATTCACACTTCTAAGTTTTCTGCCTTTGCAGTTTTCTTTCCCTTCCTAAGTTCCCATTTTAGCATCATTTGTGTTCTTAAATCCTCAGCATCTTGCAGAGACTACATAAAGCACCTGTCTGTGCCCCTTGCAGTAGATTTGCTCTTGTCTAAACCACCCTTTTTCCCTTCTCCACCTACACCACCGGATTACAGGAGATTGCCATGTTCACACAAAAGTCTCAGATCTGCAACCACAGAACAGGAACAGAGGAGCAGAGCACATCTTAATCTGACAGCCGCCTCCAGACACTGACTGACACAGGGCAGAGACAGGGAGTAACACTTGAGTGCACTGATTTGCCCAAGCTGCCTTTCCAAAAGGGTGTCTGGTCCCCTCTGCTCCTCCCATATGGCAGCCCTGAGGAGCATGTTTTCTTAAGGCTCAAAAGCCTCCTGAGGCTATTAAAATGGTGGTACTTCACAACCCAGACAAACATGCCCCACATTCAGGAATTCCTTCTGGCTATTCCTTTCATTAGGACTTTAATAGTATCCGAGTTTTCTTGTGGATGACTGATCCTGTCATTGGTAGTCAGAGACCCTCTGTACTTTTGTTTTTATTAGAGGTCAGTTTTGTTTGGCACAGCGACAAGAGTTTCTAATAGTGTTCGTGAAGAAACACTCTTTCTTTTTTTTTTTTTGACTAATCTGCTCTACTGATGTAAACATAAATCCAGATTTAATCAGAGATGGCATTAATCTTCATATTTGAATAAATGCAGTGTTGTTCTATTTCACTGCTTTAAAAATAAAAATAAATACCTATCCAATAAAGAAGTCACTGTTGCTAGAAGATGATGGAATAGGATGTCAGAAAGTAAGAAATGGAATAGTTTGTTGCGTAGATTGTGTGAGGCCATAATCTATAAACCTCAATCGATTAAAAATGGTAGGCCAGAAGGTGAACACTAGCAAGCCAAGCTCCCTGATGTGAAAAAGAAAATTAGGTGAAACTGCCTGTGAAAATCCTCTGTCTGTGCACTGCTTCTTTCAAATAAGTAACATGTGTTTGACTCATAAATGGACTTCAGTGTTAGAGGTTGTTTTACACCATGGCTTTAATTTATACATTCAAAACAAATCACATACAGAACAGCAATCACTGATGCTAAGCATGTGTGGATGATAAATTACACACAAACACTCCAGCTTCTCTGACTGTGCATCCAACATCAAATGCCAAAATACCAAACCTTATCTGTCCAGATTAACATGAACTGTACTCCTCACAGTGGTGGTACCTGTGAGCTGTAGAATGCTCATCCTGAGCAGTGCCCTGCTCCACAAATAGCCCTGTGAATTCCTTATGAAGTATGTGGCTACTGGTCTTGAGGAAAGGGCAGTTAACATCTGGCATGGGATATGTTGTATTCACCAACTGAGAAATGAAGCTGCTACTTGACCAGTGTCTAACTAAAGCAGCTCAGTTCCACTTGGCTTCTCTTCTTAGGGGGAAAGATAATGGATTTGTACAGATCACAAACTCATTTCTGCAGCTTGAATTTTTAAAGGTATCAAAATTAGAGGAATTGTTTGAAAGTCTGGTGCTTTTTTCCCCTTTCTAATCTTATTTTCTTAAGCCACAAACATCCTTTTGATGCTTGTTCTTCTGTTTTCATGCCATCTGGCTTTAGGGAAGACAGAGGTCCTCTCTTCCTTCCACGGGCTATTGAGGTTGTCAGTAATTATGATTCGGTTGGCTGGAAGCTAATATGATTATTTGTTTAGTTCATCCCCTCCACAGGTTGCTAGCAGTGGGGCAGTAAGCTAACCTTGTCAGGAAATGCCTGTCTGCCAAACACTGCCTTGTGCTTGCAACTAACAGACACAGCTAAAACCCCCTTGTTGCTTGCAAAGGGCTGTTCCCTCATAGGTAACTGGTCCAAGAGTACAATAAACCAGTGTGGAATTCTGAGGTCTTATTCCCCAAAAGAGCAAGGTGTACTCCTGTGCTGCCCATGCTTCTGATGTGCTGGCCACAGGTGAGTGTTGCTCAGTGCCTTCTAGGATCAGGCTTATGAACGTTTGTACTGCACCAGCTGATGTGCCTCTGACGGCCTGACTAGTGATGCCCATGGAGCTTTAAAGGGCTAGGTACAGTGACAGTTATTGTATCTCCCTGACAAACAGAATCTTCACGGCAGGTTCCAGTGAAAATCAGTGAAAATACAGAACCCTCTCCTGGATCAGTGGCAGGGTTTTGTGAGCGAACACAGTTTGGGAAGGTACTTCTCTATCTTGGGGTCTAGAGCCCTGCCTCTGCACATCATCTGTCCTGTCATTCCATTCCTATTCACTTTTAGTCATCAAAAAGGAGGGAGGAAGAGGTAAATGAAAAGAGAGGAACTGAAAACTGGGAGAGCAAGCACGCCCTGGCAGATGAAAAGAGCAGAGTCCTTCATTGTGAATATTTCAAACGAGTTTTGTGGCTTTTGGTACAAAATGGCATTTTTATGTGCCTTCTGTCTGGTAGTAGGAATGGGAATAGGCTGTAGTAATTCTTATAGTAATTCTTTATTTCCTTTGGTCTGTTGAAGCCTAATCTCTTGGGTCTGGTTCCATTGACTTGATGATCCATTTATTACACAGAATAAAGTTTTAACTCTCAGGGAAAAATGACCAAAAGATGAAGTTACCCTAGACCCAGAGCAAATTAAAGTGGGAATGAAAAACTTTTAAACTACAGATGTTTAAGCTTTAATGAAGATTCTGAAAGAAGATGTCATTCAGGCCATTATAAAAAAGGGATCTTGGGCAGCACCAGCATCTTGGAATCAGAAGCCTTTTTACAGCACATGCTATTAGTGAAGGCTCAGCACACCAGGTGTCAAAGACCACCTAAAAACTCTTTTGAGTCATACGTAAGAGTTTCCATTGACTTCAGTGGTCTCTGGATAGGGCCCCTCTTGCAGAATCTTAATCCTTTGTGTTATCCCAGCTCACTCCTCTAGTAATGATTGCAACAGCCAACAACAGGGAGGCTTACAGCTCCCAAACAGCAGGCAGCAGGTGAGCTCTTATGAGCAAGATCTTATTTTCATGCAAATGACCTCGGTAAGTGAGAATAAGGAACTGGAGAAAAAACCACGCTGAATAGAAGACACAAATGGAATTGTTTTTCAATTGAGCGTTTTCAGTGTATGCCTTTATGCCTCAGATAAGACATTTATTGCAAGGCAATGAATTAAAGTGAAACACTATTGATAGTAGTGCCCTGTCATAATAAATCCATCCTCTTAGAGAAGTGTTGTGAGGTATTCTTCCGAGTCCTCACTGAGTGTGCTACAGTTAGTAGATGGCCAGAGGGAAACTGGGGGCATGGACCATGTGTTATCATCATCATCTTGCTTCTACAAGCATCCCACTTTGTGGGATTTCATTAACTAGCATTAGCATTAATAGAGTCAGTGTTAACCTGCTATGCTCAGGTAATCTTCTGGGATAATGGGTTCCATCTACCTATGTGAATTATGATGGGAGTGTGTTGTTAGTTCCTTGAGGCATTCCCAGCCTGCCACTGAAGAGACCTAAGTGAGGTGTTCCCTGTATGTATGGTATGAAATCTGACCCCACTGAGCCAGTGGAAGAAGTCCATTGCCTTTGAAACATCAGAATTTCACTGTCGCACGTAAACTCCTTTATATCTCATTTCACAGTATTTACATACTGCCCTGGGGGACTGCAGGTCCAATGGCCTGTGTGAGACTTTTCAGCAGTATCATAATACAAAAGGCATTTACATGTAAACATTTCAATTTATTTTGTGTTCTAAGAACAGAGAAATGCTGTGATATCTTTACATTTTCCACACCATGGTGCCTGATCTACTACAAATGACAGTGTATTTCGGAAGCATTTTGATTTGGATATGCATGTGTGCATACAGATATCTTTTGGTGTGTGTTTACTGTTGTGGTTTTATCTTTCAATGACTTAGGTAGGGATATATATTCTAAAGATATTGTAAGGATATAAACTAGGGTGGCTTTTGAAGTGTTCACTGAAAGTATTTGCCAGAAATGTTGTTTTCTTGCGTAATGTGTATTGTGATGCTTTTCCTCCTTAAAAAAGGAAAAAAATGGAGCAAATTTTGTGTAAGTAAACACATTCCTCTTCACCCCTAAGTGTATTGCTGTCAGCTGATATAATGGGTTTCTCACCAGAGTTGAGGCAGATGAGTGGGCTCCAAATCCTGAAGGGAGGCAGACAACATAGCTATTTTGTTTTTAGATTTCAAATGGTTTTGAGGGCCTGCCATGAGATGAGGAGAAGTCCTGGGCTGTGATGGTTGTTAAATTACAGAGTGCTTTTTTTGACAGCTCAGCAGAGCCCGGGCTGGGCAGGAATTCATTACACCCAGGATGCAGAGAGCGCAGGGCCAGTGCAGCGCGGGATGGCCACAACTCCCAGCCAACAAGCGCTGTGCCGGGCATTTCCCCAAGCCTATCATCCCGGCCTTCTGGCGGCTCTGCAGCTTGGTTACTGATGGCCCATCAGCTGGGGGTCAGGGCAGCGACAGGGGACCGCAAGCTGTGATTCAGTGAGTGCACTGTTAGGCATCCGTAGCTGGCCGCTCCCAGCCAAGAGCGGCACATTAGCTGCACCACACACATTATGACAGTGCCAGCAAAGTGGTCAGTGCCTAACTGGGATATGCTGCGGCCTGCGGAGTGGCTGAGGGCTGCAGCACAGAACATATGGAGATTATTTCCTGAATTTATGCAGCACATGTTTTCCTATAAATTAAATTCAGAGAAAATGTGTATCATAATAGGGCAATGCTCACAACAGCCTTCCCTGTTATGAATTACAATGACCTCTCTCAGCTCGCTGGGTGCCCAGCGAAATGGCTTCATGCAATAGTGTATGTGGTGTCAGAGTCTGAAAGCCTGAAAACCAAAAGGCTTTCTAACTAAAAGCAGGGTCTCCTTTTTGTGTTTGTTTTTTTATCCCATCCACTGCTTCTCTTATTCTTCTCTCTAGAAACTGCCCAGTTTCCTCCTGAAGTGCTGAGCTGTCAGGAGGGTGGGCAGATGCCCGGGTGTCTGCTCCATAAGGAACTGGGTGCTGCCCTTGCTGAGGTGCTGCTGGACAGCAAGGGCAGCTCTGGATGTGGCAGCAGCCCCACTTCGTGGGTGAGGGTGGTGCCAAAACAGCAGGACAGGGGTCTTTAACCGGAATAATGAACAAAGCAGCACATGTCCCTTCTGTATCCCTGGATTGAGGATCCCAAGTCATTGTCTAGACAAATATTTGATGTTTTGTTGCCTGAGGCTGGGGTAAAATCATCTTTTCCTTTTCCCTGGGCATGCTGAAGCAGTTGAAGGAAAAATATAGTAGAGACAGTCATTATAACTGCCTTCCTAAAACACAAAAAATATGTTATGTTCCTTACAACTCTGTATGTGAAATCTTTAGCAGAGGAAATGTGGGAGCAGAGCAAACTGGAAACTCATAATTAAAATATAAATATACACATGTGTGTCTCTATGTGTATGTATGTGTATATATATATATATAAAAATATATATAAAAGCAATGGGTACCAGACATCAAAACAATCTGGGGTTTGCTTTGGGGCAAAGTACTGTAGAGTCAGTACAGACTAATAGGGAGTTCTCAGCTGTGGTGAGGGAGTTGCTTTTTCATTTGCAGCTGATTACAGGCTAATAGGATTTCAAAGATTTCTGGGAGGGAACAGTTCACATCTCACTGCATTTGAGGTAGGGTTTTTTTGATGTTTCATTTATCATGCTGATACCTACCCTTAGAATACATTTTATTACTCTCCTGTTTAGCTTCTTGGACTGAATTTTCCCCTTTGGTCCCTTGCTGCTGTCTAATTGGCAGTTTTCAAGTAATTTGGGACTTTTTGAAAGATCCTAATCAGCCTTTTGTGTGATAGAAGAGAATGGATCATTTGAATTAAAAATAATGTTGTGAATCTTTTTAGGTTTAGTCCTCTCTTCTTTGCTTTTCACTAATACATGCTTGATGTGGCTTGTACCTTTATGTTTTCTCAATGAAAATTAACAATTTGAAAGCAACTCATGGGAACAACCATTACAGCTGAATTTCGTCAGTACAAACTACTTCTGTGACTGACCTTCTCTATTTAGTGCCAGTAGTAGCCCTAGTTATTTTTCTTTAGCGGCTCACATGTTGGGAACACACACTTTGCCTGTAAATATGGATTCAGGAGGAAAATGAATACAGCAGTGTTCAAAGGAGCCAAAAGCTTAGAAATAATGTTCTGCTGTGACTTTTCCAAACTGACATCTTGATGCTGGGATTATAAATGAAACCATTGTTCCGGCAAAGGCCAAGACTAATAGAAAGCCTTTATTATCGGTCCATGGGCTAATTCTGCTTGTCTAACCCCTTTGGATGGACACAGTGTCAGAAAACATAGTCACAGAGGTTGCTTTGTGTGAGATTTGGCCTGCTGCATGATTACATGGGGGCACAAAGATATCTCAATGACAAGTGTTCTTTGACTAAAATTTGTAAAGTCATTTTCTTTCCCTAGGCCTTGGAGAGGAGTGAACTGATTTTTAATCTACAGCTTCTATGAGTGATATTTGCTTTGTGTCCTATCACCTTTCTTTTCAGCTGTTCTCCCCTTCCAAGCAGGTAAACCTCTGCTCAGAAGAAATTGTTTCTTCTGCTGAGCCTCGGTACAGTTGACAGCTGTCATATACAAGCACTATACTTGAATACACGTCTTCAGAGCTAGACTGTCTTAAAGGGCTTTAATCTTTTGTCTTTGCACATGCAGGGAATGCCTAGGAGCCAGAGACCCTTACTGCGGATGGGATAGCAAGCAGAAGCGATGCACCACCATTGAGGACAGCTCCAACATGAGCCTGTGGACTCAAAATATTACTGAATGCCCAGTAAGTGGAAGGAGTGGAAATATTTTATATATACTGATGTGTTTATGTGTCTGTGTGTATGCGTAGAAGGGAGAGGCAAAGCGAGTGTGTGGCAGCCTGAAGAGGACTGGCTGTCGTGAAGGCAGTGACACACACTTAACACTTGTTCACAGCCTCCTGTTTAGAACAGAGAGACCCCAAATATATTTGTTTGCTCCAAAAGAGGGATCCCAAAGCAAGCATTCAGTCTTCCTCATGTCCCCCCATGCCTTGAGTGAAAAAGAATGGATTATGCTGTTGGGTTACTGCTGAGAACCACATGAGCCCCCAGCTGAAACTTGATCCTTCTCAGGGCTGCTCCATTATCTGCACAATCTCCTTGGCTTCCCTGCAGGTCGGAAAACAAGAATTTGGTTAACTTTCCTCTTGGATCCCTGAGCTGGGCCCAGTAGACAACACTGGTGAAAAGGCATTGTATTTGGAGGAAGAGCCATCAAGGCAGCAGCTGAGAAATTATTGCATGGATGATTTGCAGAGGGAACAAAAGGATACAGTGTGTACTAGAGAAATTAAGGGAAGAGGGGAGTGTAACTAGGAGAGGGGGTATGAGAAAGTGTTGGATTCTAATCTCACTTCAGCAAACCAAAGACCAAATTACATTATATTGCAAAGATATGGCCTTCTTTCCTGGCCCTGGTCTCCATGACATGGATGGAGAAAAAAAAGTGTCTCTGCTTGAGTCAGTTTGAGTTGACTCACCAGCTCACTTCCCAGCCACCCACCCTTCTCTGATGACAATATCCAGTTCCTGGCTGTGATCCCCAGAAGCTGTCTAGCCAAATATAATTCCTGCTGCTTGAACTGTACCTGCAAGGTGGCTGGGGAGGAAAACCAGTCTTGTTAAATAAATTGAGAGTGGGGGAGAAATTCTCATTAAAGTTCATCAATATTATCTAATGTCAATTAGCATGTTAATACTGCTAAGTCCGGTAGATAGAGAGAGAGGACTGGATGGGTTATATCTTCAGTACGCTATTTCTGTCTGGAGGTGCTGGGATGTTTATTCCCCTTATCTTCCTTACTTCTCAGATATTTTCCCAGGAAATATTAGTCATTACTTCAATCCATCCTCAGCTTGGCAGGCTTAAGTTTTTCACTGCTGGATTCAGAGGCTTGTGTGTTTATAACCCTCCTGTGCTGAACTGGGATGCAGTGCTTCTTGATTGCCCATGCTGTTATCTCGTCCTGCTTAACGCCTGTGTCTGTTGATAGGTGTGTGAGGTGTTAATCCTCTAGTTTGAACATGTCTGCTGTGGTGCACACTAGGGAACATGCTACTCCAGATCATTGTTTCAAGGTCAAAAAAATCCAGCACAGAATATTCAGGAGCTTTGGCTGTTCCTGGGATGCTAGTTTTACATTTGTTTTAACATTTCCACTGTAGATTATTTTCCTTGTAGGTGCTCTCATTCTGTTACATATATAAGCCTTGTGCTCTTTGACTGACAGGCTGCCAAGCTGTTTAAAATCCACATGCAAGTGCTTTCTTTTTCTTTCACTTCTTCCTCTTCCTGGAATGAATTCACCAGTAGTGTGGAGTGGGATGGCTCATTTAAGCACCTACATCAGTAACATCCAAGTATTTCCTTGTATTCAGTGCAGGATAAAGGTCACGGTCAACAGAGGACAGCGTGTGCAGGTGACCACTGGAAAGGGAGGAGAATACAGTGATCCCATGCTGAATTTCACTCCTGGAAAAGACCTGTCTGGGAGTTTAGTTGGAAGAGTTACTCTCATAGGAAGTCCTGGCTTTTCTCACCCCACTTTTCTGGGCTGAGCACCAGGCGCTCAGCTGTGCTGGTACAGCTGTATGTGAGATCACAGTCTTGTGAAATGGTGTAGATAAAAAGCACCCCTCCCAAATAAACTTTTTCTAACCCAGATAATGTCAGTGAGTTCTTCTGCAGCCTAGCCCACAAACAGATGTCCTGGCACAGCTGAGAGACTGGCATGCAGCAAATTTTAAAGCCAGAACTGGCATATTATTGAATTATATCCTACATGGGCCAGGCATTTGTGTGAGTCAATCACAACACTAACACAACTTGACTGCTGCTCTTGTGCAAACAGACTTGTTCAGAGCTAGTCTGAACATCTTTTTATAGCACTACATTGTGCCACAGATTCCCTGGCTCCAGCTTTAATATTAAGGGACTTTAGATAGAGGATTAATCATGTAATGTTAATATAATACCTTGGGCAATAGGTAATATATTTTATTACCAGGTAGCACCCAGAATCTGCTAAAGGTCATTATTAAGGTTGCAATGTCAGCCATTTTAACATTAAGAAATGATAGCACACAAATTCACAAATTGCATGGCTCTTCCATTTATGTGCACATATCAGGCAGTTTTGAATGGCTTTTCATGGGAATTGCAAAGAGGCAGTACAAAGTCATAAAGTTCAGTTCCTTGCTCTGTACACTAGTTTGTTTCAAGGAAAATGTGGACATTTTTTTCTCCTAGGTTTGATTTTGTAAATGGTTGAAGTAGTTTGACTGAAACTTTGCAAGACTTTTCAGCTTTCATCAAACCACCAACACGGAAACTTCCATATGAAGCCATTAAAGCTTGGCAAAATTATAAACAGTTGATATCTGAATCCTAAGATAAAGAAAAGATGAAATGAAAGAATAAGGAATGCTTCTAGTCTTACCTGTAATATCAGAATAAACATGGAAAATATCCTGATAGCAGGGATTAGGAATGTCCAGTCTGAATTTTCAGATCATTCATTTGAGCCTTTAAACTGTACAAGGAAGAAAGAAAAAGGTGAGTATGACAGTTTATAAAAGACAAGAATTCCAGAATTGGCAATATTGTCAGGTGAGAAAAGGGCATTTGATCAGATGTGTTTTTAAAGATGTCCGCCCTGTCTGATGGGCACTCTGTTGGCTTACAAAGGACTTGCCTTGTAAAGCTATTCCTGAAAAAGATCAATGCCTGTGGGTTTTCATCCCACTTCCCAAGTTTGCTCTTTTGAAGATATTTTTGTGAATTTGAAGATGGAATAATAATCCATACGTAATTTCTTAAGTATAAAAACTTCCCATACTCACAATGTGACATGTCTATAAATCTCAGCATTTTGGTTATGGCTGCTTATTTGTTTAATTTTTTGGGTTGTTTCCCAGTATCACTTATGAGCCAATAATTATTTGTCGGCTTTTTTTTTTTTTTAATTGAAGCCACGGGCCATATCATACCATTGATTTCTGAACAGAACTCCCTGCTGGAATCAGGAAGGCTTTCTTGCTCAAAAATGAATAGAAATGATCCATTACTTGGATTATGACTTTTGTACGGCAGGAGGAAAAAGGAGATAAAAATCTAGTATTAAGTATCTCAAAGAAGTTATTTTGATTTCCTACCCCCCCCATCCTCCCCTCTGCCCCCCCCATCCCCAACTTAGCAACCCAACTGTATTGATTTTTAAACAATGTTTAAAACAGCAAATTCAACAACAACAAATCTCAGTGTTCTCCTCCCTGGGCATCTTGCCTTGTAACCTGCAGCCCAGGGCAACTTTTTACAAGTACATGATAATCTATTGCAAACACAGGCTTACAGAAGATACCTGAAACCCCCCAACTGCAGCCTGAGGAGAGCAGTATCAAATCTAAATTACCTCCATGCCACTGCTGTAGATGGGTGAGAGGGGAAGATGACAGCCCACAGAGGTACATTCTGAGAGTTTAACGTAGTGCCAAACTTAGAGAATAAGTACAGAGCAGTGTGTTTCAGAGGATGAGTGTTGGATAGCACTATTCCTCCCGTGGCTGCAATTGGCTCCCTGCATGGCTCCTGAGCAGCCTTGCAGCCTCTCCGTGGCTCGGTTTACTAGTCTGTAAAGCAGGAAGAATGATTTCCCCTCTGGGTTAGCCCAAGGGGCTGATCCTGCCAGCAGCAGAGCTCAGTGAAGCATGCACACTGGGGTTTGTCAGAGGCAGCTGGCTCAGATTTGGGGCCAGGGCTGTTCACCAGGGCCCCGGACTCTTCCTTCCTTCACCCTTCATTGTGTGCAACACTAAGGCCAAATCCAGTGTTGCCTTTGCCAGCGGTTTTACCAAAGCTGCTGAGCATCCCACCACCCTGTGGGTTACACCACAGGGAGGGGCGACTTGCAGGCAGCCACCATCTGTGCCATCCACCTGCAAGGCCCAGCAATCTCGGACATGGGGTGGGGAGGATGGAGGGAGTCACCAGGGCACAGTCCATCATGGTGCTGCACTGTCGCAAGGGAATAGGCAGGGCCAGCACCAATCTCTTTCTGCTTTGTGTTCCTCAAGTCAGGAGAAGAGATGATGCCAGGTCAGGGGTGTTCAGGGCAGCTTTCAAGACATGGTCCTGGGCTGCTGGATTTTGCAGTAGTGGTGGAGTGGGCACAAGAAGGCAGTCGTGGCCAGGAGTGATTCAAGGAGGACAGCTTGCATCTTTTCCAGCCAGCCTTGTGGGTGAGGGTCCCAGCAGCTTATTCCCCCAGCCCTCAGCTTAGGGCTCACCTAGTAGCACTGGTTAGAAAAAGTCACAGGAGAGCAAGCTCTGACACTGTCACCTGGAAAGTCTTCACCAGTCCTGGGCTGAAATAGTTCTGTTCTTTATGCTTCTGGTCTGCCAGGACTACCGTATTTTTCCTTCATTACAGCGTGCAGGGAGCTCAAGTCCCAGCCTGTTCAGGTCTATGCAGGCATGAAGCAAAGGGCAGAGGAAACAGATAGCAATGTGGTCTGGTCTTAAGATGAATTCTTGCTCTTTAGATCACTGTGATCCTCAGCCTTAATGTTAGTCACTACCATCTCCTTCACTTTCCGTCCTTCATCCATTTGGCCATTTAGGCTGCAGCTCTGTTTAGAAAGGGATCCAGTTCTTACTGCGTGTTTGGACAGAGCCAAACTCAGCAAGGCCTGGTCTCAGCTGGTCACTATGGTTATATGAATGGTAACTCAGAAAACACTCTGCAGGAAGCACTGCAGAGGCTGGAGCATAATGAGTGGGGACAATCAGCACTGGCTGTTGTGTGTTTGAAAGGCTGAAGCTGTGCAGTGTGGGATGGGGAGCACGGTGGTTTTATGGTGTGGCAGATGGATGCTTGCTCCTGGTGTGGTGCTGGCTGGGTCGACTCGGTGCCTGTGCGCACATGTTAGGTATGTGGTGTGGAATTTGGAGGGTAAATATTGATGTGGCATTGTGTGAAAACAACCCTCTGTTTTGAATCCTGCATGCAAGCACAGACAGCTCCCATCTAAGCTGCATCCTAATCCCCTCCGGCAGCTTTGTTTGGCTTTTCTATTGTGGGCCTGTCTCCAGAAATGTAAACTTGCTAATAATGACTTCTTTTTCTCTTAAAATTAGGTGAAAAACCTGACAACAAATGGAAGACTGGGGCCTTGGTCCCCATGGCAACTGTGTGAGCATTCGGATGGGGACAGCACAGGCTCCTGTATGTGTAGGTCACGTTCATGTGACAGTCCTCGTCCTCGCTGTGGAGGTCGTGGTTGTGAAGGGGCCAGGATTGAGGTCGCAAATTGCTCAAGGTACCTCAGCGTTCTTTGTGCTTTTTAGGAAGGGAATGACTTGTGCCTGTCCACAGCTTAGCTCCTTCCCTGTGTTTTTGTCACCGTGTTGTTATATCCCAACCAAAGTGAGGTATGTGAGATCCAGCTTGAAGTCAGTGTAAAATGAAGGAGCCCAGGGGCTCTGGGAAAAGGGCCCTCAGCCCTTGGCCCTCAACCCCCAAATCCTTGGAAGATGAGCACCCAAAATTACTGTACACATTAACCTTCCCTACACTGTGCCTTGGTTTCCCTCAGCTGTACAGTGAGTAGTGACCCCTCAGGAGGAGGTGAATAAGGCAGAGGTAGTTGTGAGCCAACTGAACAGCAATAGCCTAAAAACATCAATAAGCTCATAATTTTTCAGAGTTTGGGTTCCAAGGCTGCATTTCCGAAAGCAAGCAGAACTCCTTCAGAGCAACGCTAGTAAAGACAGGGCCTAGCCTATCTCTGAGCAAGGCTTGTTTGCCCTGTTCTGTGAGTCTGTGAACTGTCTGCAGCACGCTGGCCGGGTGAAAGCAACACCTCATCGCCTGGCAGCGAGCAGCGCTCGGGAGGCGTCTGCCAGGGACGGCACTGCAGCAGCACATGCAGCTCAGCTTGTGTCGAAGTGCTGCCTGTCCACAGAAGTCTGAAGCAAATGCTTGAGCAGTATGGAAGCTAAATGTTCTCCTCTCGGGTGCCCAAACATAGCCATGGTGTTTGTGTCCATGTTACTCCAC